>CM035100.1:34862152-35516671 GCA_020205505.1 Panax japonicus | reverse complement strand
AAATCGCATTAGTACAATTTCATTCAACATAATAAAACACAATTCTAGTTTTAATAATCCTTTGCTACTGAAATTCTTCAAGCTTGAAAATACCAATATTGATCCAATTTCGAGAAGCTAAAGCTTCTATATTTTACCCCCATCTTCAAATTACATGGTTGTAAGCTGTACATTACAAAAACACTCAACCTTTCCATGATACACTTTATGCACTCAACCTTCCTAGACATTAACAAAATTTTCACTTGGCATACCATATATAGACATACAATAAAAAGTAGAACAATTAGAATTAAGTACTGTAAAAAAATACACTAAATAATATACATAAAAGAACTTATTCAAAATCTATATCACAAAAAGTTTAAGCCATAATTCTTGGTAATTTAATCAATAACCAACAACGAAGCATCACTTCAAGCAAGACGAATCAAAATTACAATATTCCAACAAAATTTAAAATTACACGACTCATAATTGGTTGACCAATAAACCAAACCGTAAACCATAATGTACAATTAATATTATATATATGATATAATATATTATATAATATATATATATTATATATATATATATCATATTATATATTAACATACGTATGTATATTATGTAATATAATATAATCATATATAGAGATATACATTCTATATTACATAATAATAATAAATATAATTATAATTATACCACCTTAAATATTAGAACCTAAAAATTAGCTCTCCTACTCCTATACCTAAGTATATCCCTTTATTTCTCTTCCTAAATTTATCATAACATCTACAACCTCTAGCTATCCTACTCCTATCTTACCTAAGTACACCCATCTATTTTCCCCTTCCTAAAATTTATCACAGCATCTAAACCTTCACTACATTCTTACGTCTCTCCTCTGTCCAAGAAGGTTTCAACTCTTGTTAAACCTGAGTTCTCAAACAAAAAAATTAAGTTAAAAAATAATAATAAAATATAAAATATACCGATAAATAGTACCTCAATTTTATAAAGACTTCTAAATTGAGCAAGCTTGGTAAAAATCAATACAACCTGCAAAATATTTTAAAATCTAGTAAACTTAAATCGCATTAGTACAATATCATTCAAACATAATAAACAACAATTTCTAGTTTTAATAATACCTTTGCCTACTGAAATTTCTTCAAGCTTGAAAATACCAATATTGATCCAATTTCGAGAAGCTAAAGCTTCTATATTTTACCCCATCTTCAGATTACATGGTTGTAAGCTGTACATTACAAAATACACTCAACCTTTCCATGATACACTTATGCACTCAACCTTTCCTAGACATTACAAAATTTCACTTGGCATAACCATATATAGACATACATAAATAAAGTAGAACAATTAAGAATTAAGTACTGTAAAAAAATACACTAAATAAATATACATAAAAGAACTTCATTCAAAATCTATATCACAATAAGTTTAAGCCAATAATTCTTGGTAATTTAATCAATAACCAACAACAAGCATCACATTCAAGCAAGACCAATCAAAAAAATTACAATATTCCAAACAAAATTTAAAATTACACGACTCATAAATTGGTTGACCATAACCAAATCCGTAAACCATAATGTCAAATATATATATATATATATATATATATATATATATATATATATCATATTATATTAACATACGTATGTATATTATGTATAATATAATATAATACCTATATAGAGATATACATTATCTATATTCAATATATAATTAATATATATAAATATATAATTATCACCTTAAATGTTTAGAACCTAAAAAAGCTCTCCTTCCCTATACCTAAGTATACCCATTTATTTCTCTTCCTAAATTTATCATAACATCTAAACCTCTAGCTATCCTACCCTATCTTACCTAAGTACACCCTCTATTTCCCTTCCTAAATTTTATCACAGCATCTAAACCTCACTACATTCTTACGTCTCTCCTCTGTCCAAGAAGGTTTCAACTCTTGTTAAACCTTTGTTCTCAAACAAAAAATTAAGTTAAAAAAATAATAATAAAAAATAAAATATACCGATAAATAGTACCTCAATTTTATAAAGACTTCTAAATTGAGCAAGCTTGGTAAGAATCAATACAACCTGCAAAATATTTTTAAAATCTAGTTAAACTTAAATCGCATTAGTACAATATCATTTAAACATATAAACAATTTCTAGTTTTAATAATACCTTTGCTACTGAAATTTCTTCAAGCTTGAAAATACCATATTTATCCAATTTCGAGACTAAGCTTCTATTTTTACCCCCTCTTCAGATTACATGGTTGTAAGCTGTACATTACAAAAATACACTCAACCTTTCCATGATACACTTTATGCACTCAAACCTTTCCTAGACATTAACAAAATTTTCACTTGGCATAACCATATATAGACATACAATAAATAAAGTAGAACAATTAAAATTAAATACTGTAAAAAAATACACCAAATAAATATACATAAACATTCAAAATCTATATCTCAAAAAGTAATACAACCAATCAAAAAATTACAATATTCCAAACAAAATTTAAAATTACACGACTCATAAATTGGTTGACCAATAAACCAAACCGTAAACCATAATGTAACAAATTATATATAATATATATAATATATATTATATATATATATATTCATATTATATTACAAACGTATGTATATTATGTATAATATATAATATAATACCTATATAGAGTATACATTATCTATATTACATATAATAATAATATAAATAATATAATAATTACCACCTTAAATTTTAAAACCTAAAAAATTGAGCTCTGCATACTACTCTTATACCTAAGTAATATCCCTTTATTTCTCTCCTAATTTATCATAAATCTAAACCTCTAGCTATCCTACTCCTATCTTACCCTAGTACACCCATCTATTTCCCTTCCTAAATTTATCACAGCATCTAAACTCAATACATTCTTACGTCTCTACCTCTGTCTAAGAAGGTTTCACTCTTGTTAAACCTGTGTTCTCAAATAAAAAATTAGTTATAAAAATAAGAATAAAATATAAAATATACCGATAATCGTACCTCAATTTTATAAAGACTTTCTAAATTGAGCAAGCTTGGTAAGATCCATACAACCTGCAAAATATTTTTAAATCTAGTTAAACTTAAATCGCATTAGTAGAATATCATTCAAACATAATAAACAACAATTTTCAGTTTTTAATAATACATTTGCCACTGAAAATTTCTTCAAGCTTGAAAATACCAATATTGATCCAATTTCAAGAAGCTAAATCTTATATATTTTTACCCCCCATCTTTAGATTACATGGTTGTAGCTGTACATTACAAAAATACACACAACCTTTCCATGATACATTTTATGCACTCAAACCTTTCCTAGACATTAACAAAATTTGACCCTTGGCATAACCATATATAGACATACAATAAATAAAGTAGAACAATTAAGAATTAAGTACTGTAAAAAAAATACACTAAAAAATATACATAAAAGAACCTCATTCAAAATCTATATCACAATCAGTTTAAGAATTAATTCTTGGTAATTTATCAATAACCAACAACGAAACATCACATTCAAGCATGACCAATCAAAAAAATTACAATATTCCAAACAAAATTTAAAATTACACGACTCATAAATGGTTGACCAATAAACCAACCGTAAAACCATAATGTAACAATATATAATATATATATTATATATATATATATATATATATAATATCATATTATATATTAACAAACGTATGTATATTATGTCTAATATATATAATATAATACCTATATAGAGATATACATATCTATATTACATATATAATAATATAATATAATATAATAATTATACCACCTTAAATATTTAGAACCTAAAAAATTAGCTCTCCTACTCCTATACCTAAGTATATCCCTTTATTTCTCTTCCTAAATTTATCATAACATCTAAACCTCTAGCTATCCTACTCCTATCTTACCTAAGTACACCATCTATTTCCCTTCCTAAATTTATCACAGCATCTAAACTCACTACATTCTTACGTCTCTCCTCTGTCCTAAGAAGGTTTCAACTCTTGTTAAACCTGTGTTCTCAAACAAAAAATTAAGTTATAAAAATAAGAATAAAATATAAAATATACCGATAAATAGTACCTCAATTTTATAAAGACTTCTAAATTGAGCAAGCTTGGTAAGAATCAATACAACCTGCAAAATATTTTTAAAATCTAGTTAAACTTAAATCGCATTAGTAGAATATCAGTCAAACATAATAAACAACAATTTCTAGTTTTAATAATACCTTTGCTACTGAAATTTCTTCAAGCTTGAAAATACCAATATTGATCCAATTTCGAGAAGCTAAAGCTTCTATATTTTACCCCCATCTTCAGATTACATGGTTGTAAGCTGTACATTACAAAAATACACTCAACCTTTCCATGATACACTTTATGCACTCAACCTTTCCTAGACATTAACAAAATTTTCACTTGGCATAACCATATATAGACATACAATAAATAAAGTAGAACAATTAAGAATTAAGTACTGTAAAAAAAATACACTAAATAAATATACATAAAAGAACTTATTCAAAATCTATATCACAAAAAGTTTAAGCCATAATTCTTGGTAATTTAATCAATAACCAACAACGAAGCATCACATTCAAGCAAGACGAATCAAAAAAATTACAATATTCCAAACAAAATTTAAAATTACATGACTCATAAATTGGTTGACCAATAAACCAATCCGTAAATCATAATGTAACAAATTATATATATATATATATATATATATATATATATATATATATATATATTAACATACGTATGTATATTATGTATAATATAATATAATACCTATATAGAGATATACAATATCTATATTACATATATAACAATATAATATAATATAATAATTATACCACCTTAAATATTTAGAACCTAAAAAATTAGCTCTCCTACTCCTATACCTAAGTATACCTCTTTTATTTCTCTTCCTAAATTTATCATAACATCTAAACCTCTAGCTATCCTACTCCTATCTTACCTAAGTACACCCATCTATTTCCCTTCCTAAATTTATCACAGCATCTAAACCTCACTACATTCTTACGTCTCTCCTCTGTCCAAGAAGGTTTCAACTCTTGTTAAACCTGTGTTCTCAAACAAAAAATTAAGTTAAAAAAATAATAATAAAAAATAAAATATACCGATAAATAGTACCTCAATTTTATAAAGACTTCTAAATTGAGCAAGATTGGTAAGAATCAATACAACCTGCAAAATATTTTTAAAATCTAGTTAAACTTAAATCGCATTAGTACAATATCATTTAAACATAATAAACAATTTCTAGTTTTAATAATACCTTTGCTACTGAAATTTTTTCAAGCTTGAAAATACCAATATTTATCCAATTTCGAGAAGCTAAAGCTTCAATATTTTACCCCCATCTTCAGATTACATGGTTGTAAGCTGTACATTACAAAAATAAACTCAACCTTTCCATGATACACTTTATGCACTCAACCTTTCCTAGACATTAACAAAATTTTCACTTGGCATAACCATATATAGACATACAATAAATAAAGTAGAACAATTAAAATTAAATACTGTAAAAAAATACACCAAATAAATATACATAAACATTCAAAATCTATATCTCAAAAAGTAATAAACCAATCAAAAAAATTACAATATTCCAAACAAAATTTAAAATTACACGACTCATAAATTGGTTGACCAATAAACCAAACCGTAAACCATAATGTAACAAATTATATATATATATATATATATATATATATATATATATATCATATTATATATTAACAAACGTATGTATATTATGTATAATATAATATAATATAATACCTATATAGAGATATACATTATCTATATTACATATATAATAATATAATATAATATAATATAATATAATAATTATACCACCTTAAATATTTAGAACCTAAAAAATTAGCTCTCCTACTCTTATACCTAAGTATATCCCTTTATTTCTCTTCCTAAATTTATCATAACATCTAAAGCTCTAGCTATCCTACTCCTATCTTACCTATGTACACCCATCTATTTCCCTTCCTAAATTTATCATAGCATCTAAACCTCAATACATTCTTACGTCTCTCCTCTGTCTAAGAAGGTTTCAACTCTTGTTAAACCTGTGTTCTCAAATAAAAAATTAAGTTATAAAAATAAGAATAAAATATAAAATATACCGATAAATAGTACCTCAATTTTATAAAGACTTCTAAATTGAGCAAGCTTGGTAAGAATCAATACAACCTGCAAAATATTTTTAAAATCTAGTTAAACTTAAATCGCATTAGTAGAATATCAGTCAAACATAATAAACAACAATTTCTAGTTTTAATAATACCTTTGCCACTGAAATTTCTTCAAGCTTGAAAATACCAATATTGATCCAATTTCAAGAAGCTAAATCTTATATATTTTACCCCCATCTTTAGATTACATGGTTGTAAGTTGTACATTACAAAAATACACAACCTTTCCATGATACACTTTATGCACTCAACCTTTCCTAGACATTAACAAAATTTTGACTTGGCATAACCATATATAGACATACAATAAATAAAGTAGAACAATTAAGAATTAAGTACTGTAAAAAAAATACACTAAATAAATATACATAAAAGAACTCATTCAAAATCTATATCACAATAAGTTTAAGAAATAATTCTTGGTAATTTAATCAATAACCAACAACGAAACATCACATTCAAGCAAGACCAATCAAAAAAATTACAATATTCCAAACAAAATTTAAAATTACACGACTCATAAATTGGTTGACCAATAAACCAAACCGTAAACCATAATGTAACAAATTATATATATATATATATATATATATATATATATATATCATATTATATATTAACATACGTATGTATATTATGTATAATATAATATAATACCTATATAGAGATATACATTATCTATATTACATATATACTAATATAATATAATATAATAATTATACAACCTTAAATATTTAGAACCTAAAAAATTAGCTCTCCTACTCCTATACCTAAGTATATCCCTTTATTTTTCTTCCTAAATTTATCATAACATCTAAACCTCTAGCTATCCTACTCCTATCTTACCTAAGTACACCCATCTATTTTCCTTCCTAAATTTATCACAACATCTAAACCTCACTACATTCTTACGTCTCTCCTCTGTCTAAGAAGGTTTCAACTCTTGTTAAACCTGTGTTCTCAAACAAAAAATTAAGTTAAAAAAATAAGAATAAAAAATAAAATATACCGATAAATAGTACCTCAATTTTATAAAGACTTCTAAATTGAGCAAGCTTGGTAAGAATCAATACAACCTGCAAAATATTTTTAAAATCTAGTTAAACTTAAAACGCATTAGTACAATATCATTCAAACATAATAAACAACAATTTCTAGTTTTAATAATACCTTTGCTACTGAAATTTCTTTAAGCTTGAAAATACCAAAATTGATCCAATTTCGAGAAGCTAAAGCTTATATATTTTACCCCATCTTCAGATTACATGGTTGTAAGTTGTACATTACAAAAATACACTCAACCTTTCCATGATACACTTTATGCACTCAACCTTTCCTAGACATTAACAAAATTTTCACTTGACAGAACCATATATAGACATACAATAAATAAAGTAGAACAATTAAGAATTAAGTACTGTAAAAAAATAAACTAAATAAATATACATAAAAGAACTCATTCAAAATCTATATCACAATAAGTTTAAGCCGTAATTCTTGGTAATTTAATCAATAACCAACAACGAAGTATCACATTCAAGCAAGACCAATCAAAAAAAGTACAATATTCCAAACAAAATTTAAAATTACACGACTCATAAATTGGTTGACCAATAAACCAATCTGTAAACCATAATGTAACAAATTATATATATATATCATATTATATATTAACAAACGTATGTATATTATGTATAATATAATATAATACCTATATAGAGATATACATTATCTATATTACATATATAATAATATAATATAATATAATAATTATACCATCTTAAATATTTAGAACCTAAAAAATTAGCTCTCCTACTCATATACCTAAGTATACCCCTTTATTTCTCTTCCTAAATTTATCATAACATCTAAACCTCTAGCTATCCTACTCCTATCTTACCTAAGTACACTCATCTATTTCCCTTCCTAAATTTATCACAGCATCTAAACCTCACTACATTCTTACGTCTCTCCTCTGTCCAAGAATGTTTCAACTTTTGTTAAACCTGTGTTCTCAAACAAAAAATTAAGTTAAAAAAATAATAATAAAAAATAAAATATACCGATAAATAGTACCTCAATTTTATAAACACTTCTAAATTGAGCAAGCTTGATAAGAATCAATACAACCTGCAAAATATTTTTAAAATCTAGTTAAACTTAAATCGCATTAGTACAATATCATTCAAATATAACAAACAACAATTTCTAGTTTTAATAATACCTTTGCTACTGAAATTTCTTCATGCTTGAAAATACCAATATTGATCCAATTTCGAGAAGCTGAAGTTTCTATATTTTACCCCCATCTTCAGATTACATGGTTGTAAGTTGTACATTACAAAAATTCACTCAACCTTTCCATGATACACTTTATGCACTCAACCTTTCCTAGACATTAACAAAATTTTCACTTGGCACAATAAATAAAGTAAAACAATTAAGAATTAAGTACTGTAAAACAAATACACTAAATAAATATACATAAAAGAACTCATTCAAAATCCATATAACAATAAATTTAAGTCATATTTCTTAGTAGTTTAATAAATAACCACCATCAAAGCATCACATTCAAGCATGAACAATTAAAAAAATTACAATATTCCAAACAAAGTTTAGAATTACACGACCCATAAATTGGTCGACCAATAAACCAATTCGTAAACCATAATGTAACAAATTATGTATATGTATATATATATATATATACACACACACACATATATATATATATATATATATATATATTAAATATTTATTAATATATAATATGTATATATTTATATAACATATTACATATTAACATACGTATGTATATTATGTATAATATAATATAATATCTATATAGAGATATACATTATCTATATTACATATATAATAATATAATATAATAATAATAATAATATAATATAATTATACCATCTTAAATATTTAGAACTTATAAAATTAGCTCTCCTACTCCTATACCTAAGTATACCCTTTTATTTCTCTTCCTAAATTTATCACAACATCTAAACCTCTAGCTCTCCTACTCCTATCTATACTTAAGTACACCCCTCTATTTCTCTTCCTAAATTTATCACAGCATCTAAACCTCACTACATTCTTACGTCTCTCCTCTGTCCAAGAAGGTTGCAACTCTTGTAAAATCAGTGTTCTCAAACAGAAAATTAAGTAGAAAAAATAAGAATAAAAAACAAAATATACCGATAAATAGTACCTCAATTTTGTAAAGACTTCTAAATTGAGCAAGCTTGATAAGAATCAATACAACCTGCAAAACAATCTATAATAAAGATAATAAAGACATTTGCTTAAAGTTCAAACACATCCATATTGCTAGTGTCAAAGTTCAAACACAAACATGCAATTGTTCAAAGTTCAAACATATTTTTAACGTATTAGTTTTATTTATAAACAAGATTGCTATTAAATAATAAAATTTAAAATTTCAAAAATTTAACTCGATATTAAAACTTAAGAAACTAAATTTAAGAATTATATTGAATTAAATTAAATATTACAAGTGTATCATTTATATAATTTGAAGTTGGTACAAGTTCAAAACATTACAACTATAATAAAATTATCCATTTTGACTTGATATTGTTCATTTCTTGTTGTGATTTGATATGCTACAACATGTATTATGAATATGGTAAATCATTAAAAAATAAATATATCAAGATTTGGTTTGAGTAGTTATTAAAATAAAAAAAATCTATACGCCTAAACACCACCTAGGCCCCGCCTAATGTCCTGGAGGAATTTTTTTGCCGCCTTGGGATTAGGTGAGGTGTCAGGGGGCCTAACGCCTAGGCGGGCGCCAAGGGGAACCTAGCGCCTAGGCGGAGCCTACACGGGGATTTTTAGAACACTGAGTAGATTGCAACTTGATTTATATCTTACATATGGCAAGATTATTTTTACTTTTGACCATATATCAATACGCGACTTAACAGTTATCTTACACAGTTTTATTAAAAACTTTTGAGGGAGAGTTAAAAAACATTTGATGGATAGAACGTAAAAACCTTTTACGCGAGAAAGAAAAACATTTTTAAAGGAGATAGATCATAGATTTAAAAATTTTAAAATTCCAGAACGTACAAAGTACAACTTTTTAGAGTTGAGAATTAAAAACTTTCGAGGGAGAAAAAGTTAACAACTTTGGACAGAAAATAAAATCTTTTTAAGGAGAGTGAAAATTTTAAGGACATAAAGTTCAAAACTTTTTAGGGAGAGAAAGATAAAAACATTTGAGGCAGACGAAGTTAAAACCTTTTAAGGGAGAGAAAATGGAGAACTTTTGAGGGAGAGAAAATGGAGAACTTTTGAGGGAGAGAAATTAAATAAATCTTGGGACTGAAATTTAAAATTTTCGAAAGATACAAAGCAAAAAATTTGAAAGAGCGAGTTAATATTTTGAGAATAAAGATGTAAAATATTTTGAGCGAGAGAAAGTTAAAACCTTTTGAATGAGAAATTTTGAGGGAATGAAAGTTTAAAACTTTTGAGGGAGAGAAAGTTAAAAACTTTGAGTGAGAGAGAGTGACAAACTTTAAAGGTAGAGAATTTTAAAAAATTTGGAAGATACAAAGTATAAATTTTTCAATAGATAAAATTAAAAAGTTTGAGAGTTAAGTAAAAACATTTGACGTAGATTTTAAAACTTTTTAGGGAGTGAAAGTTAAGAACTTTTGAGGGAAAGAAAGTTAAAAACCATTTAAGGGAGGTAGAGTGGAAAACTTTTAAGGGAGAGAAAATGATAAATTTAGGGACATAAATTTAAAATTTTCGGAAGATACAAAGTATAAACTTTGAAAGAGAATTCTAAATTTTGAGTTTAGAATTAAAACTTTTGAGGGAGAAAAAAGTAACAACTTTTGAGAGCCACAAATTAAAAACTTTTGAATGATAGTGAAATATTTTGACGGAGAGAATTTAAAAATTTTTACGGAGTGAAAGTTAAAAACTTTGAAGGGGGAGAGAGAGAGAAACATTTGAGAGAGGAAGTTAAAACCTTTTAAGGTAAAAACTTTTAAGAGAGAAGTTTGAAATTTCAAAGGATAGGAGGTAAAAACTTTTGAGAAAGGAAAATTGAAAATTTTAGAGACTAAACTTTAAGAAATTCGATAGACAAAAGTTCAAAATTTATTCATATAAGAAGTAAAAACTTTTTGATAGAGAGGATTTTCTATAATGAGTCCTAAAGTAGGGCCACCAATCGGAGGCACAATCATATACAAAATGTATCTCAAATGCAACACACCACAATTACTGTAATACAATATTCAATATATGATTGAAAAAACATCAGAAATGCAGATTTCAATGTGGTGCACAAAAATTAAGGCACAAAATGTACTACTTCCGTTCCAAAATTTAAGATCACTTGCATTTTGTGAATTCACGAAAGGAAAGTGATCTTATATTTTGGAACGGAGGAAGTATATTGCATCAAAAAGCGAGAGAGAGAAATATTTCTTACCTTCATATCTTAATTTGAGCATTTATCTTTGCCTTCATTCCGAACACCATATGTGACTACAGACATCGACCTCGAATCTATTTCTTCACCAATGAACCCAAATTCCTTTGCCTCTTGGGGTCATTAAATTATCCCGATCCATGTTCTTCTGAATTCCAATCTACAGACTGTCTGCCATGCTTTGAATACAATGCACACAGTGCATCCCAAATACGAATAATATGCTTGCCTGTCCACTCTACCCGCTCAAAGGCTGATTAACCATAATTGTTGCATTAGTGAGAGACCGCCACTCACCCTTTGCACCAACAGCTAAGAGGAGAGAACCCATTGATACAGATGCATGTTGTATTGATCGGATGTACTGCATCATACCACCAATAGCATGACCTGTATAAAAAAAGTACAAATCATAAGACATGGAAAAAATGTTGTACTGTTATATCCCAAATCCTAATTAAGATGCCTCATGGTCCTCATCAAAGTTCAGAAGCAACAATAAAAGGACAAGCATGTGTATTCATTATTTGTTTCAATTCATAATATGAGCAAAGGAGTGAAAGGTCATCACTACATTGGAAAACCTGAATAGAATAATATGACCATTTTAGACTAGTTGCAACAATAAACAATGAAATTTTCCCCTTATCCATTGTGACTTTCATCAAGTTTTATGTACATGATACACTTAGAAATTGTTAAGGATGTGAGAAAGCCCAATAAAGGTATATAGGAATTGCCCTCAAAAGTATTTAAATAGAAAATTGACTCTAGTTGACAGTCTAATACAAAAACAAAAGTTCATATAACTTGTTGACTCAAAATTAAATTAGTTTTCCACTTTTCAAGGTAGCCTCGTAACCCTAATTCAAGGCACTAGTGAGTGGAAGCAATATACTTAAACACTTCAAACAGGAGTTGATTGTACTCAAATTGCATCTTACCAATTTTCTATATATGCCGAGTGACAAAAGCCATGGATCTAATAGTCTTGGCATATAACCACTTTAACGATTATATTCACCACCTACACTCGCTACATTTCCAAGAAATCTTCAAAAAAAGACTTGAGTACTTCTTTTATTAGTTCTTTTTTTATCCTTTTTTTTACAAGAACAAGTTTCTTTCTATTTTACCATATAAATGCAGGAATTTGAAATTTTATGGAGAACCACTTGCTTAAAGCTACATCTAGAATTCAAATTTAGCTAAGGTACAACATTCCTTCATGCATTTCTCTTAAATGTGATAGGCAAATTTGTAACACTTGGAACTTGGGGATAAGTAATTGTTTCTTTAAATATTTAAAAAAAGACCCTTAGCTACACAAAAAGAGTCTCATTTGCCAACTTTTTGCCTCCACAAAAAGAATCCATAATAGCATAAAATTGCACAGTATCCTCAAGGTTGGTATCGTAATTAATTATCAGGCCACCACTACTCAACTAACAACTTAATATTCTTTTAGGTCTAAACATGGAACAAAAAATATAACCTTAATATTTATAAATTTTGTAAATGGTGGTGAAACGTAGGGTGTATTACAACCTCATATGTGCAGTAGATAAAATGAATACAGGTTGAACAAAACAAACAAAATCAGGCAGTCGTATGAAGGACCAGGATAATGATTTAGCAGAACAAGTGATGCATAAACTTATGCAAATTACCAAGTAGGATGGAAAAGCAGAAAACTACTCCAACGGTAACTAAGACCACAATACTAGAAAACTACTTCTCTGCCAACCTGAAAAACTACCTAACTAATGTATCAAACGTAATTTTCTTAGAAAACAAAAGCATCATGCCTAATATTCAGGATTTGAAATTGACAATTGTCCTCTGTCAAAACAGTTTTGACAACACAACTTACCAAGAAAAAGAAAAACAGAGGCCCTATAAACAAACAAATTTAACCCATTCTAAGTGGTTTAGTCTATTGGAAAATGAAAGTAAGATAGTCATATTCACACGCCAAACCAGGAACAATAACGAACTTCAGGAGAGGAAGAATCACTTTCCTATGTCCACAGAAAGTGATTCAGGAAAAATTAATTTAAAAAAACAATTCTAACATTACACTTTTACACACTTCAAAATATTACGAATAACAAGGAGATTCTTTTTATCTTCTCATTTACAACAAATCTCAAGCATCAAAAGGGCAAAATATGGGTAATGAATAAGATAAATGCTTGATCAGTAGAGAATGATAATCCAACCTTAAAGCAAATTACAATAAAACTGTGTGCGCATAAACCAAAAAAAGTCGTACAAAAGATGAGTTTGTAAATCTGACCTGGATAGAGAGGAGACTGGCGTCATCGGCATCAGAGACTGAATCACTACTTGTGCCGCCGGTGATCCTCTCTTCGTACGACGACATCGTATTTGGTGACTGTTTAGTAAGATTAATGTAGCCTAGCCCTAATCAAAATCTCGAACGTGTAGAAGATTAATGTACCCTATCCCTAATCGATCTCTCGAAAGTTTAGAAAGATTAATGTACCCTAACCCTAAATTGATGATCGTTTCTGAGTATTCAAGGATGAAGAACCGTTGTGAGGAATCCGACTTTGAATGGAAAAGATGAGAGAGAGGGTTCAAGGAAATACTGTACCGTTTGGCTTAGGTTTAACACAATTAGAAAGATTAATGTACCCTAACCCTAAATTGATGATCGTTTCTGAACATTTAAGGAAGAAGAACCGTTGGGCGGAATCTGACTTTGAATGGGAAGGATTACAGAGAGAGAGATAGAGAGAGAAGGGTTAAAGGAAATAATCGTATGAAATCTAAAAGATATTTTAAATCTTTTAAAAATCTACCATCTTTAATAAGAGGAATTAATATTTTTATTAAAAAAAATTAATATCTTTACGAGTTTTCTATCACATGAGTGCTGGTCGGTTAAATTTAAAAAGATAATTTTCAAGTAAATATTGGGTTTAACGTAAGTAGATTGCAGCTTGATTTATATCTTACACGTGGCAATATTATTTTTACTTTTGACCATCTATCTATCTATCTAATATTCTATCTAATAAAATACAAATAATTTTGAATTTTCCGCTCACTTCAATAAATCATCTTGACCGTCCAAAGTTTGGGATAAATCCCACCATCCATACATCTATCTAATAAAATACATCTCTCTATTTATCTAATAAAATATAAATTTATCTAATAAAATACAAATAATTTTGAATTTCTCCGCTCACTCAATAAATCATCTTGGCCTTCCAAAGTTTAGGATAAATCCCACCGTCCATACATCTATCTAATAATCTATCTAATAAAATACAAATGATTTTGAATTTCTCGCTCACTCAATAAATCATCTTGGTCGTCCAAAGTTTGGGATAAATCTCACCGTCCATACATCTATCTAATAAAATACATCTCTCTATTTATCTAATAAAATACAAATAATTTTGAATTTATCGTTCACTCAATAAATCATCTGGACCAGTTTAAAATTTAAAATAAATTTCACTGTCTATACAGTGCTAGAGGCACGGGACCCAACTAGTATATCAATACGCGGCTTAACAGTTATCTTACACAGTTTTATTATCAATAGGCGGCTTAACAGTTATTTTGAATGGGAGTAGTATATTGTTGGATGAATAAAAAGAATTTACTAGGGTATTTATGATACATTACTTCTTAAAAAATTTGCAAAAAGAAAAAAAAATAACAGTTAATAATTTCGTAAATATTATTCGGGTTTAAAAAACTAAAGCAACCTAACCAAATAACGGTTAATAATTTGGTAAATGTTTTTTTGAGGACTTTTCTTCTTATTTTTATTTTTGTGTTTTGAATCTAATAGAAATATTTAATAAGTTAAATATCAATATATATATATATATATATATATATATATATATATATATATATATATATATATATATATATATATATATATATATATTGGGAAGCTGAATATTACACAGTTGACTATATCGACGGTCCCAAAAATCCGTCGCTATAACCTACTGTATAATACACACCTGTGTATATACATATAGCCCATATATATATATATATATATATATATATATCATTTATTAATTTGAAATAATGAAAAATATATTTTAAGTATCTTTGAGTTACAATTATAAAAAAATATTGTAAATATGACCTTAATGAGTAAATTTTTTATAAATTTCATTTTAAAAAGTTTATAAAAGATGTTAGAAATACTAAATAAACATATATCAATTTAATTTGTTGAAAAATTATAAATTTATAGGTAGACTAAGAAATTATAACATATAATTTTTTAAAATAAGGCTAACAATTAATTTCTCTTGAATTTGGAATTTACAATATTTATTAAAATAGTACTACAGCTTAATGCTTTTTTGTTGAAATCACAACCTCATATGTGAAGTACATAAAATGAATACATGTTGAACACAACAAACAAAATCAGGCAGTCGTACGAAGGGCAATCATGATTTAGCAGAACAAGTGATGCATAAACTTATGCAAATTACAAGTAGGTGTTGGAAATGAGTTTGATAAAATATATATTTATGTGTTCAAATTCATTAAGAATTGAATGAGAAAATTGACGAACCGGGTCGGGTCGGGTCATGTTATATATATCTTTTTGGACAAAATCTGTTTAATTAATTATCAGATTTTTTAATAAGTTATATATCAAGACAATGCCTCCAATGGTAATAAACTGACAATTTTTCCTATAAAAAAAAGGAGTTGGGTGCATATTATGAGAGAGCAACATTGCAGTATACAATAGGAAGTTCTGTGAAATTATCCTTCCGTTTTATATTGCTATAAATAAGTGCCGTTGCACTGCACAGTAAAAATAATCCTGTTGCAGCATATTTCTCTTACTGACATCCTGTTGCAATTTCTGTTCTCTGCAAGTTGAGTAGTAAGATTTATTTTAATCCTTTTCAACTTTATTTTATGCATGCATTATTATTGTTTGTATATACATACATGCATTATTATTGTTTGCATATATATTCATGCATAATTACTGTAAGTTCAGTACATAACATTGAAATTGGTTCGATGAATTCTTAATTTTGTAATGCTACTAATTAAGAATTGAAATCCGTTTTATCTTGGGAAGCAATTATTCAATTAACCCTTAATATCTGTGGGGGAATAAATTTGCTTTAAGGAGACTTTGTGAATTCAAAGGACTCGAATTTATATTTTATAAATTATTTTATTTTGCATAATTTATTATTATTATAATTTATATGCATTATTAAATAATACTATATATTACAGATAACAATCTTAAAGCAAATTTATTTTCTGTAAATATAGTAGTATTTAATTTATACAGTTTATTTGAACAGAAAATTATTGCATGGAGACAAAAACGTTCTAGAATTCCATTGCATGTTAACTAATTTTCTGTAGTTAAAAATTATTTAATTTATGTTCTAGACAAAAACGTTCTAGAAAATCAGTAGGTTTTTTGATATCCTGATTTTGCATGGCTTTAATATTGGATATGCATGTTTGGTTTTAATAATTCACTTTAAATTTTATATCAGAATGTCTAGTCAGTTTTAAGTACATTATTGAATTTTTGTTTGAAAAATTTTGTTATTACAAAAATTTGTTAAAAAAAAACCTTTTTATCAAACAGATTTATATATATATATATATATATATATATATATATATATATATATATATATATATATTGCATTATATTTTAAAATGCAAGCCAAGTGTATTAGGTGATAGTTAAGCACTATATAGGGCAGTTTAAATATATCAACAAGAAATTGTTTTATAAAACAAGTTGTTGAAGAGACTGAATTAGATTGTTGAAATATTTATTCATAGTTTTACATGTTAATATAGTATTCTGCAAACTGTTGAAGTGATGTAGCAAAGTGCAGAAAATTAATAAATAAGTGCAGTTAATAAGTATAGTATGATTGCATGTTAATATGTTTAATGTGCATTAAATTCGTATATTAATTATATGCATGTGGTATGTACTAATTTTGCATGCATTCTATTTTTTTATTATTACATGTTAGTATATTATGCGAAATATTGCATGTGAGTAATTACTAATTTTGCATGCATTCTGTTTTTGATTACATGTAGTAATTACTGTTTATATACATTATATATAATAAATTATACATAACATAATAGCCCTTTACTACAAATTATATTAAATAATGTCATGTCATTATTGTCGCTTTTCACTTAAGTTTTGCATTGATTCAGTAAGCCTATAAAACTTCAACATTATTGGAAGCTTATAAACTAACAGTAAGTAAGCAGCGACATTTCTGTTTCATGTTAAATATAATATTCTGTTATTGTATTTATTACATGTTAAAATGATTTATGTATTCTGTTATTATATATAAATTACATGTTAATAAAGTGCATGTTTATATTCTGTTATTTCTAATATTGTTTAAATATATATACATGTGTAGTATATATAATATTTTGTTTATATATATATATATATATATATATATATATATATATATATTCTGTAACTTAAATAGTGTTTTATGTAAATAGAAAATTGTTTGCATATTAATAATATTATTCTGTTATTGATTTTAAATTCATATAACAGTTTATTTTTATTGCTAATATATATTATTGTTACATCTTGTACAAACAGAAATTTGTTTCTGTCTATTGACCATAGTCTTTATTTGTATAACAGAAATGACTTCTACAAGCACCATTCCTACCGTGAGTATGTCTCATGGAGAAAAGCCTGAAAGGTTCAATGGAACTGATTTTAAGCGTTGGCAACAAAAAATGCTTTTCTATCTCACAACACTGAATTTGGCTCGGTTTCTACAAGAGGACTGTCCTACTCTTGTTGAAGGGGAAACTGACAAAGAGAAAGTTGTTGCTATTGATGCATGGAAACATGCAGATTTCCTTTGCAGAAATTATGTAATGAATGGATTAGACAATACACTGTATAATGTGTACTGTACAATTCAAACTGCAAAGGAACTTTGGGAATCTTTAGATAAGAAATATAAAACTGAAGATACTGGCATGAAAAAATTCATTGTCGGTAGATTTCTTGATTATAAAATGGTAGATTCCAAAGCAGTTATCACTCAGGTTCAAGAATTACAAGTAATTCTACATGACATTCATTATGAAGGAATGTCATTAAGTGAATCATTCCAAGTTGCAGCAATGATTGAGAAACTTCCAACATCATGGAAAGACTTCAAGAATTATCTGAAGCATAAACGCAAAGAGATGAATCTTGAAGAACTGATTGTGCGACTTAGGATTGAAGAGGACAATCGAGGATCTGAGAAGAAAAGTGGGAAGAATTTCATTGAAGCCAAGGCAAATGTTGTAGAACAAAGGCCAAACAACAACAAAAGGAAACGTGAAGGCAAAGAAGCTTTCAAGGCCAAAAAGAAATTCAAAGGCAAATGCTTCAACTGTGGCATTCCAGGACATAAATCTAATGAATGTCGAAAGCCAAAGAAGTAGAACAAAGAACAAAAGCCTCAAGCAAATGTGACAGAACTGGAAAATCTCTCTGAAGATGTTTCAGACATGAATCTTTGTGCAGTTATATCTGAATGTAACTTGGTAGAAAATCCTAAAGAATGGTATGTGGACACTGGGGCTACTCGCCACATCTGTTCCAACAAATGGA
The DNA here is from genome assembly GCA_020205505.1 of Panax japonicus. NCBI lineage: Eukaryota > Viridiplantae > Streptophyta > Magnoliopsida > Apiales > Araliaceae > Panax > Panax japonicus. The sequence continues at coordinate 35,497,190 of CM035100.1, read as the reverse complement.
TGTTTTCTACTTATAAACCAGTAGAAAATGATGATCAACTCTTTATGGGAAACTCCTCAAGTTCAAAGGTTCAAGGACGTGGAAAGATTGTACTGAAAATGACATCTGGCAAAGAACTGACTTTGAATGAAGTGCTTCATGTGCCAGATATTCGCAAAAATCTAGTTTTTGGGTCATTACTTAGTAAGAATGGCTTTAAGTTGGTGTTTGTGTCTGATAAGTTTGTACTTACAAAGAATGATATGTTTGTAGGAAAGGGCTACATGAATGATGGGCTCTTTAAGATGAATGTTATGACTGTTGTACCGAAGTCTATTAATAATAATAAAATTAATTCTTCTGCTTACTTGTTAGAGTCTTCAAACATATGGCATGCTAGATTAGGACATGTTAATTATAATACTTTGCGTAGATTAATTAATTTAGAATTCTTGCCTAAATTTGATATTAATCTAAAATATAAATGTGAAATTTGTGTGGAATCAAAAATGACAAGATTACCCTTTCATTCTGTTGAAAGGAAAATTGAACCTCTAGATTTAATTCACACTGATATATGTGACTTAAAGTTTGTGCAAACTAGAGGTGGGAAAAAATATTTCATAACCTTTATTGATGATTGCACAAGATATTGTTATGTATATTTGCTAAGAAGCAAAGATGAGGCTGTAGAAAAGTTTCAACTTTATAAAAATGAAGTTGAAAATCAACTTAGCAAAAAGATTAAAGCAATAAGAAGCGATAGAGGTGGTGAATATGAATCACCATTTGAAGAGATATGCTCTACTCATGGTATTATTCACCAAACTACAGCTCCTTATTCACCTCAATCTAACGGTATTGCTGAACGCAAGAACCAAACATTGAAAGAAATGTTGAATGCTTATGTTAAACAGTTCTGGAGCACCCCAGAATTTGTGGGGGGGGGGGGAGCTTTGCTTTCTGCCAATTATATTCTTAACAAACTGCCTCATAAGAAAACTCACAAAACCCCTTATGAATTATGGAAAGGTCATAGACTTTGCTATAAATACTTATGAGTGTGGGGATGATTAGCAAAGGTAATGGTTCCTAAACCTAAAAAGGTTAAGATAGGACCAAAAACAATTGATTGTGTTTTCATTGGTTATGCAAATAACAGCAGTGCTTATCGCTTTCTTGTTCATAAATCTGAAATTAACGATATTCATGTTAATACATTTATTGAATCAAGAGATGCATCATTTTTTGAGAATATTTTTCCATATAATGGAAATAATGATTTAAATTCAAACAAAAGACCTTTGAATGCTACTAGTGATAATCCTGAAAATATAGGCAAAGAGTCTGTAGTGGATGAACCTAGACGTAGAAAAAGGGCAAGGACTTCAACGTCTTTTGGTCCGGATTTTCTAACATTTTTGTTAGAAAACGATCCTCGAACCTACAAGGAAGCAGTATCCTCTCCAGATGCTTCTCATTGGAAAGAAGCAATAAATAGCGAAATTGAGTCCATTATGCAAAATCATACATGGGAACTGGTGGATCTTCCACCTGGTTCAAAACCTTTAGGGTATAAATGGATCTTCAAAAAGAAGATGAAAGCTGATGGCTCAATTGATAAATACAAAGCAAGGCTTGTTGTTAAAGGCTATAGACAAAAGGAAGGATTAGATTATTTCGACACTTATTCACCTGTTACAAGAATTACATCTATTCGAATGCTAATAGCAATAACATCTTTAAATATACTTGAAATACATCAAATGGATGTAAAGACTGTATTCTTAAATGGTGAATTAGATGAAGAAATATATATGGAACAAGCTGAAGGTTTCACTGCTCCTGGACAAGAGAGGAAAGTATGTAAACTTGTTAAATCCTTGTATGGATTAAAACAAGCACCAAAACAATGGCATGAGAAATTTGATAATGTTATGTTATCAAATGGATTTAAAATCAATAAGTGTGACAAATGTGTTTATGTCAAAAGCACTCAAAAGGAATATGTCATTGTTTGTCTTTATGTGGATGATATGTTAATCATAGGTAGCAACAATGAAGTTATCAACTCAACAAAACTTATGTTGTCAAATAGGTTTGACATGAAAGACTTGGGGGTTGCTGATATAATATTAGGAATCAAGATTTCTAGAACTTCTGATGGAATTATATTATCTCAATCTCATTACATTGAGAAAATACTTGAAAAATTTAACAAGTATAATATAATTCTAAATAAGACCCCAGTTGATATAAATCTTCATCTTGCTAAAAATGAAGGTGATGGCATATCACAACTAGAATATTCTCGTACAATAGACAGTTTAATGTACGTCATGAACTGTACTAGACCAGATATAGCTTATTCGGTAAGTAAGGTAAGTAGGTATACGAGAAATCCAGGTAAAGATCACTGGAAAGCAATTTTGAGAGTTTTAGGATACTTAAAACATACTCAAAAATATGAACTACACTATACAAGATATCCAGCAGTATTGGAAGGATATAGTGATGCTAATTGGATATCTGACAATAAAGACTCGAAATCCACAAGTGGATATGTCTTTACCCTTGGAGGTGCAGCAATATCTTGGAAATCCTCAAAACAAACTTGTATTGCTAGGTCTACAATGGAATCAGAATTCATTGCTTTAGACAAAGTTGGAGAAGAAGCTGAATGGCTTCGTAATTTCTTAGAGGATATTCCAAATTGGTCAAGACCTGTGCCAGCTATATGTATACACTGTGATAGCCAATCAGCGATTGGAAGAGCACAGAGTCATTTATATAATGGTAAGTCACGTCATATACGATGAAGACATAATACCGTTAGACAATTGCTCTCAAATGGAATTATCTCAATTGACTATGTAAAGTCAAAAGATAATATTGCGGATCCGCTTACGAAAGGTTTAACAAGAGAGCAAGTGGAAAAATCATCGAAGGGAATGGGTTTAAAGCCTACTGTTTAAATAAGAGTCGTCATAGTGGCAACCCAACCTAGCTGACTGGAGATCCCAAGATCTAGGTTCAATGGGCAAACCGAACTATGTAGTACTCAGTAAAGCACTGAGGAGATATTTACTCCTAACCATTCCTAAGATGAGACAGTGCACATCTGCCCCAAGAATCAGGATAAGATACGCTTTTAATGATTTCTATATCTTGAAATATGTTCAAGTGGGGTATTGCAGGATACTCTTGATAGAAGTCACCTACGTGAGTAAGAAGGGGGCCACTTCTGTGAGAATTTTGAAGGCTGAATTCTCTAATATACTTACGGAACCAAGAGGTGTTTCAAGGCCAAAATGAACACAAACGTGAGAACCAACTATGTCTGAAGAGATATTTTGTGAATTCTATTGTCTTGGTTTACACAAAAAGCTGACAGTTCAAAGACATCAAGTCTACTGATTAGCCGAGTAAATCCGATAGATTTTACTAGGGCAAGTTCAAAGCCACTAGGCTACTTAACCTGATGAAATATCTTTTCTCATGTACTCGAACTAGTGTCTGCATATTCATAACATATTTTGCATATTGTAAAGATAATTTTACATTCATGTGGGGGATTGTTGGAAATTAGTTTGATAAAATATATATTTATGTGTTCAAATCCATTAAGAATTGAATGAGAAAATTGACGAACCGGGTCGGGTCGGGTCATGTTATATAAATCTCGGGTCATGTTATATATATCTTTTTGGACAAAATCTGTTTAATTAATTATCAGATTTTTAATAAGTTATATATTAAGACAATGCCTCCAACGGTAATAAACTGACAATTTTTCCTATAAAAAAAGGAGTTGGGTGCATATTATGAGAGAGCAACATTGCAGTATACAATAGGAAGTTCTGTGAAATTATCCTTCCATTTTATATTGCTATAAATAAGTGCCGTTGTACTGCATAGTAAAAATAATCCTGTTGCAACATATTTCTCTTACTGACATCCTGTTGCAATTTCTGTTCTCTGCAAGTTGAGTAGTAAGATTTATTTTAATCCTTTTCAACTTTATTTTATGCATGCATTATTATTGTTTGTATATATATACATGCATTATTATTGTTTGCATATATACATGCATAATTACTGTAAGTTCAGTACATAACATTGAAATTGGTTCGATGAATTCTTAATTTTGTAATACTACTAATTAAGAATTGAAATCCATTTTATCTTGGGAAGCAATTATTCAATTAACCCTTAGCATCTGTGGGGGAATAAATTTACTTTAAGGAGACTTTGTGAATTCAATGGACTCGGATTTATATTTTATAAATTGTTTTTTTTGCATAATTTATTATTATTATAATTTATATGCATTATTAAATAATACTATATATTACAGATAATAATAGGATGGAAAAGCAGAAAACTACTCCAACGGTGACTAAGGTCGTGTTTGTTTAGCTCTTAATGTCTCTGAATGGACCGCCTCTGATTCGGTCAGTGGCGGTGTGTTGTTTTTTTTACCTCTTAATGCCTTTTGATGGTTAAGCTACAAAATCAAGTCTATAGGATTAAAAGGCATGTCTGAATGAGAGTTGCTATTTTTGGAACAAAAATACCCTCATTAATATTATCATTTTCATTTCTTATCCACCACCACCACTACCAGATCTTACCACCACCGGCGCCACCGCCGCCGTCGCCACCACCACCACTACCAGATCTACCACCACCACCGCCACCACCGGCCCCATCTTGAAAATATAGTCAAGCTCCGGGACATAGTATAGGTGGAAAAGGAGAGGAGAGGGGAGGGGCGGGGGCCAGAGCAAGGGAGGGGAGGGGCTGGGGCCGGAGCAGGGGAGGGGAGGGGAGGGAGGGAGGGGCCGGAGCAGGGAGGGGAGGGGAGGGGAGGGGAGGGAGGGGGGCGGGGCGGGGGACGAAGTAGTGGAGGGGTAGGAGGGCCGGCGGGGAGGAAGGCCGGCGGGGAGGGGGCGGCGGGGATGGGGGGTAGATGGAGAAGAAAATATTTTGTTTTGTTTTTTATTTTATTTTATAGTTTTGTTTAGAAGGTTAAAATGGTAAAATACTTTTATTCAGACATTTTGAAAAAAGTAATCATCAAACAATATTTTTTCATTCAGATACAATTCTATTCAGATACTCTATATTATTCAGACGTTTAAACTATTCAGGTCTTAACACTAAATTTTATCAAACACCACCTAAGAGTCTAACACCACAATACTAGAAAAAAAACTACCTAACTAATGTATCAAATCTAATTTTCTTAGAAAACAAATGCATCATGCCTAATATTCAGGATTTGAAATTGACAATTGTCCTCTGTCAAAACAGTTTTGACAACACAATTTACCAAGAAAAAGAAAAATAGAGGCCCTATAAACAAACAAATTTAACCCATTCTAAGCGGTTTAGTCTATTGGAAAATGAAAGTAGGATAGTTATATTCACACGCCAAACCAGGAACAGTAACGAACTTCAGGAGAGGGAATTGACATTACCATATTATCTATGTTTCTCTAAGCTTTTGAAAGGATGAAGAATCACTTTTCTATGTCCACAGAAAGTGATTCAAGAAAAATTAATTTAAAAAAACAATTCTAACATTACACTTTTACGCACTTCAAAATTTTACGAATTACAAGGAGATTCTTTTTATCTTCTCATTCCCAACTAATCTCAATCATCAAAAGGGCAAAATATGGGTAATGAATAAGATATATGCTTGATCAGTAGAGAATGCATAATCTAACCTTAAAGCAAATTACAATAAAACTGTGTGCGCATAAACCAAAAAAAGTAGCACAAAAGACGAGTTTGTAAATCTGACCTGGATAGAGAGGAGTGAATCACTACTTGTGCCGCCGGTGATCCTCTCTTCGTACGACGACATCATATTCGGTGACTGTTTAGTAAGATTAATGTACTGCTATCCCTAATCGATCTCTCGAAAGTTTAGAAAGATTAATGTACCTTAACCCTAAATTGTTGATCGTTTCTGAGTATTCAAGGATGAAGAACCGTTGTGCGGAATCCGACTTTGAATGGAAAAAATGAGAGAGAGAGAGAGAGAGGGTTCAAGGAAATACTGTACCGTTTGGCTTGGGTTTAACGTAATTAGAAAGATTAATGTACCCTAACACTAAATTGATGATCGTTTTTGAACATTTAAGGAAGAAGAACCGTTGAGCGAAATCCGACTTTGAATGAGAAAGATTAGATAGAGAGGGATGGACAGTGTTCAAGTCATATTAAATTTAAAAAGATATTTTAAATCTCTTAAAAATCTAGCACGTATCTAACAAAAATATAACTGATTTTTATTTAAAATTTAGAATAAATTCTACCATTTATATAATGCGGAAGTCATAAGACACAACTAGTGGTTAATAAGAGGAATTAATATTTCTATAAAAAAATTAGTATTTTAGGAAGTTTTCTGTCACATGAGTGCATAGTGCGGTCGGTTAAATTTAAAGAGAATTTTCAAGGAAATATTGTACCGTTTGTTCGTTTGACTTGGGTTTAAGGCAGCTAGATTGCTGCTTGATTTACACCTTACACGTGGCAAGATTATTTTTATTTTTGACCATAGATCAATACGCCAGTTAACAGTTATCTTACAGCAGGGTTTTATTATTAGTCAAACTTTTGTTGTAAGAATGTATATTGTTGGATTAATAAAAAAAATTACTAGGGTATTTATGATACATTACTTTTAAAAAAAATATGTTGCAAAAAGATAAAATATAATGGTTAATAGGTTTAAAAAATTAAACCAACTTTCTTTTACCATGTTTTTTGAGGACTTTTCTTCTTGTGTGCTTTTTATTTTTATTTTTGTATTTTGAGTCAAATGGATATTAATTAATAAGTTAAATATCAATATATATATATATATATATATATATATATATATATATATATAAATCATTTATTAGTTTGAAATAATGAAAAATATATTTTTAGTATCTTTGAGTTACAATTATAAAAAAATATTGTAAATATGACTGTATTGAGAAAATTTAAGCGCACACACCTAACCTTCAACCATTGCCAAGGTTTGATATTTCAAACTTCACCCTCTGAGTGCACAAGAAATGGGAGTAACCATCGCCTTGTCAGTCGGAAGGAAATTCAACACGTGTCTTCCCCTCTTATCCGTTGAGCCATCTGTTAAGTGGGTTTTATACTTAGTATTTTAATTATTTTTAACTTGATAATTTGCAAGTTCTTAAGTATTTTAAGTTATTTTTATGTATTTATATTGTTTTTATGTTATTTTGTAGGAAGAAGCAAAGAAACACAATTCAAATATCTTTTGGAGTACAATAGGAAAACAAATACAAGAAGGAAAAATTGAAGGGATTTTACGACTAAGTTTGATACATGTTCCTGTCTTGGAACTTGAATTTTATTTTATATCTTTTTGAGAGTTTCGATTTGATAGGTGACACGCCCCGTAACTCCTCCCGGATCAAAAGTTATGGTCGTTTTATCAAAGGACGTCGGAGCAGAATTGTGCCTCGTACGACCGCGCCAGTTGCTAGTTCATTTTCGACGAGGCAGCACTAGAACACCAGAAAATCAGCACAACAACACTGTAAACATGAAGGAAATGGCGTTGCAGCGCCGGTGTCGGAGTAGATCAAGTTGGGATGCGTTTTTACATGTTTTTTACTCCAAATTGGATTGTCTTTTCACCTAAGCTTGGGATTGGACTTAAAACCTATAAATACATGTTGTAAGGCATAGAACATGGAGACTTGCAAACTAGAGAATAACATAGTTTAGGATTAGAGTATGAGTAAAAGTAGAATTAGAAGCAAGACTTTAATTGTGACGACCCCAAAATAGGTATACATCACCTATTTTAAGTCGCCAAATACATGGTACAGAATTTAAATACAAACTTAATTATACAACTGTCGTGTAAAATACGACAAAACATAGCTGGGTGTTTTGACACGAATATTGTCTTCTAGACAATATCCAAACTCAAATGGAGTCCTCATTACAATTATTATCACACTATTTTATAAAATAGTGAGGGCTACTACATCCACCATCTCGGATCATCACTCCATTTCCTGACTAGTCCTGGGTACGTTCTCATTTTCTGAAGAGAACAATGAAAGCAAAAGGGTGAGCTCAACTAGCCCAGTAGGAAATATTATGACTAAGATAATGCAGAATAAATTATAACTGCAGCTGAACAAGCAATCCATTAGAAGAGTCAACTAGAGCATGATATCTACTATCTTTTATGATTTAAAAAGTTTATCATCAATTTTGTCGATGAGACTCAGCTTAATAAATAATCCACATCACTGAATTATTCATGCACTACAGTCCAATGATAATCGTGTTATCACCAATGGTCATGATCATACCAACAACTGTCCATCAATGCACTACGAGTCAATGAAGACTTTTACCATATCATTTGTAACATTACAAGGTCATGATTATACCAAATAATCCATGGTCATAATCATACCAACCAACAGTCCATCTATGCACTACGGGCCAAAGATGACTTTAATCATAATATAAGTACGAGGATGATGACAATGATATAAGAATTCAATTAAATGAGAACAAGGATAAATTTTAAAGATTTATAATTTAATTTATCCAGAATTCAATAATGTCCAAATTGTCAACATGATACTGCTTTATGGAGTAAAATTCAAGAATAATATTGTATCAAAAATAATTTGGACCGAAAAGAAATTAATTTTTGTCATAAATAATACCCCAGGTGAATAGAACCCGAGTGAATAGTACCCTGTACTTCGAGAATAATATCCCGTGAATAGTACCTCGACATGAAAAGATCAAAATTTAACAATAATGTTCAGAATAATATATCCGTGTAAAGATATTAGATGAAGCGTAAATTTCAATGATATTCTACTAATTTCACAGAGTATAAAAGCAATACTTTAACAAAATGAGTGTAGGATTTGGAATCTGAAACGAAATAATATTACTTACATACTACAGAGTATGGAAGAAAATATTATTTCATACGAATATTGAACAAAAATAATATCCCTTACCTTAAAAGGAGAGTATTTCTGACTGGTAGGGCGGGGATATTCTTGAAGAAAACTTTCACTGTTTTCTACACTCAAAGCTTTTTGAAATTCTAAAGAAATACGCTCAATATTATAGAAGAAAAATTTTCTGATTCTGGTGTGATTTTCAATTCTAAACTAAGCATTCTATTTATAGGAGAATAGGAAGGATACTATTTGAATTAGAAAATCACGGACTGTATAGGGAATCATTCACGGGCGCTCAACCGGCGAAGAATTTTTTTTGATTTTACTATATAACACTATGCATAATAAAATATAATATATTCTATTTTCATTAAAAACAAAATTTATTATAATATATATATATATATATATATATATATATATATATATATAATACTTATATATGTATATATAACAAAAAACTGAGATAACTTTCTCCCGATGATTTTGAAAAATGGGTAAGTGGAGGTCCATATAATAAATAAAAATTATAACAAATACCTCATAAAAATCTCTCTTATTTATCTCAACTCACTTGGTCTCACAAAACACATTTTTAAACAACAATTATTCATTAATAACTTGCAATATTAACAACCAGATCATTCTCATGAAAGGAGGGACTTTCCAATAAGGATTTCTCCCTATTGGCGCGCAATTAGGTGACCAAACCCATTTCCTTGACAGAACTTTCTAGACATTGTCAATAATGCAAATAATAAAATGAATAACTTTTTCGCCTCAATTATTGATTTAATAATATAAATTATTGTGACAATAATAGAATCAAATAACGTGAGATACTATGCAACAACTACTATAGCAATAATTGAGTATAATTGACTGACTTCTCATGTAAATATCAATAATCAATACCTATGTGCTACTATGAAACCACACGTATTATTGTGCTTTCATCAATGGGTATTTCAACAGTTAACAGGTAAAACTTTTGCCGTTATTTTCATAAAAAGATATTTCTGTCGTTTCTAACTCTGACAGTAATTCCGTTGCGCGGGTCCACCAATGATTGTGATGTCGTACGAATATTTCCTATTAAAATGAATAATCTCTGACCAATCAAATATTTTATGACAACTTGCTTACTTTGCAAAATTTATAAATATTACCCATAACTTAACATTATAACAAATTCACATCTTAATATTCAAAAATGATATTTAGAGGAAAAAAATTCATCTTTATTCATAAAAGTTGGTGTCTTACATTAATCAGATTTGAAGAAAAATCCAAAGAAAGACTTTCATCTCTAATATTCGACAAATTGAACAGGGCATTAATGGATTGACAGGTATAAGAGACTGGATGACCCCACACTGTAGCTATCCCATTTTCTCTTTTATAACATTTGCATAAAATTCCTTAACAATGGATATCACAACCGTAGGTGGGGGCTCTGTAAATTGGATCCGACGCCTTTTCAGAATCATTGATGACATACTCCCATCCTTTCTATTATCAAGGCTGAGGCCTCTTTCAAGCACGAAGGTCTTCCTAGACATGAACCTATAGAAGTATGTCTCAACATTGGCGTTAACAAATCAATCATTATTGGCTGAGGGCTGAGCTTGCTCTTGAGCTCGTGAGGACTGTGTTATGTGCCTTTTTCGGTGCCATGGATACTCCCTCTGGTAATTTTAATAATTTTAGAATAAACTCCTTCCCAAACTTGCTAATACATAAACCTTTGCTCACTCGGTAGTTTTCTCAAACACCTTGAGGGCACTAATTTCAACCCTCCTTCTCTCCTTTGTTGGTATGAATAGAACCCAGTTCTTCAATGCACCTCTCAATCAAAGCCACCCACAAAATGAAAGCATTTAAACTACAGATGAAGAACCCTTTACTCACCCTCCCCAACTGTGACAAACCCTTCTAATCGTGTGAGATAACTAGGACTTGAAGATTGGGGTTTATATAGGAAAAGTAGGCTGAGATAAATTAGGGTTTAAGAGGGGATGAGGTATGGTGTCGATTGTGGGTGGGAGGTAGAAGGAAAGTGGAGAGGTTGGAAGTTGATTTAGAAGAGGAGAGTAGATAGTGAGAGCTGTTGGTGGTTCTGAAATCCAGGTGGGTAAGTTTGTTATGGAGCCTGTTGTTGATTTTGATTCTCGCCCCATGAGAAGTTAGGATGGTTCCTCCACCCTGAATTATAACTGTTCTGATTAGCATTCTGATGCCTGTTGAAAGTACCCACAAATTATAATGCTTTGGGATTGATCGCACATTGCTCAATTGGATGTGATCCTGCACATAGCTCACAAACATCGCTACTTGCACATTTGCTCCTCCAAACGTATCCATTTTCTTTGATAACGCTGTAATCTTAGCCATAAGGGTTGTGAATGTGTCTACCTTTAACACTCTGACTGCCTTAGGTTGTGCCATCCTTACCGTATGCCACTAGTAATTATCGGCGACCATAGTCTCTAGCAAATTGAATGTCTCATCAAAGTTCTTCTTCATATTGTCCGAGTATTACTACGTAACCCATTATAGAATATGTGCACTTGTAACCACTTAAGAAGTCCATGATGTGGACATCTTCTGAACAGTTCCTTAAATCTCTCCTAAGCTTCATAAAGTGACTCTGAATGATGTTGTTCGAATGTAGAAATATCATTCCTAATCCTCAAAGTTTTAGTTGGTAGAAAGAATTTCCCTAAAAATTTATGGGCCATGTCATCTTAGGTAGTGATAGATCCCGGTGGAAGTGAATGCAGCCAACTTTTTGCTTTTATCCCTCGATGTGAACGGAAACAATTGTAGTCTTACTGCATCATCCGCAACCCCGTTGTACTTAAGCGTATTGCAAATCTCAATAAAGTTTACCAAGTGTTCATTGGGTCATCATTAGCCAATCCCCCAAACTACATTAAATTCTGAATCATCTGTATTGTACCCCGGCTTAATCTCAAAAGAATTTGCATCAATGACTGGCCTCGTAATGTTAGACTTGATTTCGTCCACCTTTGGCATAACATAGTCCCTCAATGATTTCTGTTTTTCGTTTGCCATTGGCTCTGTGTCTCTTATTTCCTTATAGATCTTCAATTATTGTTGAAAATGATTTTCGATATCATCCTCGTATAACATAAGTTCCAGTTGCTTTGATCGTGTTTGCATATACGAATCAAATTTATCTTAAACAGGAAGTAAACGAAAAAATGTTAAACTAAGATCGATTTAATTAAACTGATATTGAAAGATATAAACACAAATTAATTCCCCAATAACGGCGCCAAAAACTTGTTTGCCTAAATCTATGCTAGCATAACACGCAAGTATACGTGATCAAATAAATACTATAAAGTAAGCAAGGTATTGTTCCCACTGAGAAAAAATGTAATTTATACTAACAACTACCAATTTTGTATTATACCGATTTTATTAAACAATTGATTAAATTGTGAATTTATGTAAATAAAATAATTAACTAAAAGAATACTAATTACCACATGATTGAAATTAGATAACGAAGACGTAAGATTACAACTTCCCTTAATGCTTCACTTGAATTAATACATTTCATGTTAAGTTACATTGACTACTCCAGATTGTTAATCAAGAACTTATTAGTATTAGTAACCATTTCTTGATTAAACAAATCAGCTTAAAACCACAGATGATAGAATTAAGATGAACACCCTAATTAATTAATTCACTATATATCATTATGTGAATTATAATTAAAAATAATTTCAAGCACATGTTCTCTTTCATATTACATGCGACATATATGTATATATTTATCCTAGACATAAATTATAAATTCTATCACATACAGAAAACACAATCACATGTTATTATGATTATGTCTAAACTTATAATTCATCTCTCGAGTTCATATAGATTACCATGGTAAATTATTGGCCAAACAATTAAGCAATTAGTCACAAATCATAATAGACAACCCGATAATAATCAACAATAACTAACAAGGAAACATATCAACAAAAGTTGCGAACTAAGTTCCATTGTAATCTTAAAAAGAAATTAGTTCACAACTGAATTAAAATCCATCATCAACAACTGAAATAACATTCAAGAGTAATAATTAAAAGATAAAGAAGAGAATAAAAATTATTTTTGCAATATTTGAATCTCTCCTGAAGCTCCTAGGTTGACTTTGTCTTGTTCCTTCAACTACTTCAAGCGTTTACCGCCTCCTCTAAAAGTAGAGTTTTTTTAATTCTCAGAGTGATCAATTAATCTACTGAATAAAAAATCTTGTTGGGTATTGCATATTTAAATTTGATGTTGAAAGTAAATAATCATGCTTATATGTAAAGTCCTTCAAAGAACATATGTATAAGGACTTAGATGATAGATCAAAATTGTTAGGTTGATCTGTGCTTTATGTTTATCATTCTGTAAATGAATGTATATAAGAAAAGATCAAGGCTGTTAGGATGATCTATTTTGAGATGTAATAGATAGGCATCAACAGAATCGTAGTCTATCGAGCCAACCAAGAGATTGCAGAAGCCAAGGCAGAATTGTAGATTATCGAGAATTGTAGTCTGTCTGCTTTGGAGGGCCTCTCCCAATATCGTAGAGTGGTCCAAACGCCTGCCGAGCAAAATCAAGAATCGTAGTATGTTCTCGGAATCGTAGAGTCTGCAAATCAAGCAAGCAAAGATCATAGTCTACCAGTGCGTAAGAGAAATCGTAGTGTTCTCCTCTATCAGTTCGGATCAAGCACTTATGTGGCAAGACAACATGATCATGATTGTAGTGCATCATCTGTCTACATCAGAAGCATCGAGCTATGTCCATTTGTTGAAGAATAAATTACAAAAAATGTAGAATGGATTATATACATTGAGACTCTCGGATATCCTAATGACCTAACACTCATCCTTAGTATATAACAAAGAAACGTATTAAATAAGCTAAGGAAAGTACTACATTTTCAGCTGAAAACACCTTTTCAGGTGTTAGGTGAGATAGCAGTCTACTGTGTTAGTGGGCCAGACGGCTGGACAGAAAATTTCTAGGAAGTCACCATCAGTGCTCAGAAATATCAAATACAATTAATGCTTCAATGGATGCCTTCAAACAGACATATTTCAAAGGCACCTTATATACAAATCTGATGCAGATGCAAGAAAGCAAGCAAGTACACAACAAAAAGCTGAAGAACACTCAGCGCTCAACTCTACGATCTAGAAAGAAAGATTGCTCAGTTACTCAGTTCTTTAGAACACGTGCTTAACAGCAACAGAGTAGCACAGCCCAAAGAAATCAACTCTTATAAAGTGTATTCCAAGTCTGCTGGACTTGACGAGTTCTTAGTGAACTAAGAAGTTCCAAGACTGTTGGTCTTGAAGGAATCTGTGAGATTCAGAGATTGTAAAGACATCCTTAGTGGATTTCTTACTCGAGGAGTAGAAGAGTGGACTAGGAGCCTTGAGTGCCCTGAACCACTTAAATTCTCTGTGTCTTTTATATTCTTGCTTTAACTGCTATATTTGTTATAACTGTCTGTTAACTATTAACTCAGTTTATCTTAAAGAGAACAAACAAATCATATATTTCGTTGTAATTGATTAACAAATCTGACAAAGTATTTTGAAAAAGAAATTTTAAAATATCTATTCAACCCCCCCTTCTAGATAACTATTGTGCCTCTGAAAACTAACAATTGGTATCAGAGGAGGTTCTCTCAATCAACCTACAAAGCTTGAGTAGATCCAATGGCACATCTGATAAGCGAATCAAAGACTGAAGGAGGCAGCAAGACACCAAATGTGCAACAAAGATAAATTTTCTAACTGGAAAGCTTGTATGCAAGCATACATGGACTCAATAGATGAAGAACTATTTGAAAATGTCATGAATGGGCCCTACATTCCAACAAAGCTCGCACTAACTCCAAAAGATCCAAACAGAGTTCAAATCAAGGTTAAAGCTGAGTGGACTAACAACGAAAAGAAAGCTATCCAACTAGACAAAAAGGCCAAGAACATCTTATTCCAGTCTTTGGAAGATGATCTGTTCGAGAATGTGATTAACAGCAAAACTGCTAAGGAAGTATGTGAAGCATTTCTCATTATGCACGAAGGAACTGAAGAAGTCATAAAAAATAATCAATCTCTTCTGACTCAATAATATGAAATATTTGCCCATGTTCCAGGGGAAAATGTCACTTCCACTTATGAAAGATTCAATGTTCTGCTCAATTCTCTTCGAGCTTTTGGAAAGATCTATCTAAACAAAGATCTGATTATAAAGTTCATGAGAGCTTTATTAAGCAAGTGGGATGCTAAAACCACTGCCATCAGAGAATCAAAAAATCTCCATGAAATGACTGTTTAACAAATCTATGGCAATCTTCTCACCTATGAACTGGAGCTGACTCAATGAGCAGAGACTTATCTGAAGGAAGAAATAAGGAGAAAGGAGTTGCTCTCTAAGAAACATATACCACCTCCAAAGCTCATATTGAAAATGACTATGACTCAAAGGAAGATGATGATGAGGATAATACAATACTTATAAGAAGACTCAAGAGGTTAATGTGTAAAGGCAAAAACAACAAACCTAAGAGATTCAACAACAACAATAGCCAGGAGCAGATAAATGACTTATGCTATAACTGTAAGAAGGCTGGCCATTTCATTGCAAACTGTAACAAACCTCTTAGAGAAGAACTAAAGAGGAAAACAAATCCAAAGAAAGAGTTCAAAGGCAACAAGAGGCTCCAGAAGAAAGACAAAGGTCTTGTGGCCGGAGGATCATGGAGTGACTCAGAAAATGACACAACTCTTGAGTCTGGAGATGATAAATATCCTCAAGTAGCAAATCTGTGTCTAATGACCAAAAATGTAAAGGATAAGAAAATCACCAACAATCATGAAGTAAGTATCGATGAGGTATTTGACTTTAACTCTCCTGATGTAGATATTGATGATTTAAGAACTACATTACATGGCATAACATCTGATCTGCATCAATACATGAAATGGTTCAAAGTTCTTTCTAAAGATTATTCTTTTCTTCAAAAAGAGAAAGAGAAAGTTCAAGAAGAACTGGAAATAACTCTTCTAAGTGCTAACTCTCTCTCTAAACTTGAAGCTGAGAATAAACTCTTAAGATAGACCAATGAACTTAATGCACAAAGAGAGTCAAATCTAACCTCTAAGATTGAGTAACTAGAAAAGACAATCTTAACGTGGAATAAATCATCTTCATCCATGGACTCCTTGATCTCCAGTCAGAGAAGTGCATCTGAAAAAACAGGTTTAGGCTTTGGGGAATCCACCTCAAAACCACATGTGGAAAAGTCAAAGGAAACTAACATCAGCAGTGCTTTAAACCTCAATAGAAGCATTGCATTTGTGAAATCCTCACAGAAGGAAGATTCAATCCATCTCTGCTCTTCTGATCCAATCTATGCTATAAGGCATAACGGATCCCATGTTGGCCTAGGGTTCAGAAAAGAGAAGAGTAAATTAGACACTACTCTCCAACCTCGAAGGGTCGTAGAGTCGAGCAAAATCAACTCCACGAATAGACCAGGAGGGAATAGTAGAGTTAAGTTACACTCTTAACAAATTATGAATCACAAGGACACATTGAAAAAGAAGAATTAGTATAAAGGAAGGACTACCAGAAATCCACATAAGTTCAAATGGAGAAAGAATCCACACACACACACTCAAGCATGCATCATGGTAGATGTTTTGTATGTGATAGATATGGTCATAAGGCTGCAGTATGTTACAATAATCCTATGCATATTAAACCCAAAGTCAAGCAGATTTAGGTCCCCAAGGGTACTAATAAGATAGGACCCATGCAAGTATGGGTACCAAAATGAGAGCTTAAATCTCACTGCAAGAATAGAGCTCCATGATTACAACTTGGTACCTGGATAGTGGATGCTCATGACACATGACTGGGAACAAAGCCCTTCTGTTCGACTTCATAGAGAAAGAGGGTCTAACAGTCATCTTTGGAAACAATGGCTCTGACAAAATAAGAGGTTATGGCTAAGCTGGGAATGGTTCAGTGTCCTTTAACAAAGTAGCCTATGTAGAAGGACTAAAGCACAATCTTTTGAGTATAAGCCAGCTCTGCGATAAGGGTCATCAAGTTACCTTTCTCAACAATCAATGTAAAGTCAGAGACCTGAAGGCGTCTTCCATAAAGCTGGCCGGAATGAGAGAAGGAGACATCTACACTATTAATCTTGGTCAACTAAGTTCTGACGAGACAATATGCTTTCTGGCTAAAGCCTCTGAAGAAATGAGCTGGCTATGACATAGAAGGTTGTCTCTCTCAACTTCAAAAGCATGTCAAAACTGACCTCCAAGGATCTAGTAGCAGGCTTACCCAAGCTTAGCTTTGTCAAGGAAAGGCCATGCAACACCTGTCAACTTGGAAAACAAATTAGAAGCTCATTCAAAAGCAAAACTGTCAACTCAATTGATAAGCCCCTGCAACTACTTCACATGAATCTTTTTTGATCAATTTCAATAACAAGCCTTGGAGGGAAGAGATACTCATTGGTCGTAGTGGATGACTACACCAGATTTACATGGATGTTCTTTCTGAACTTAAAAGATGAAACAAGTTCCCAACTCATCAAGATGTTTAAGCTGGTGATGAATGAGAAAGGGGAAAAAAACAAGGGTATAAGGAGTGATCATGGTAGAGAATTTGACTTCTCTGAGATGGATTAGTTCTGCATAGACAATGACATCAGTTATAACTTCTCAGCTCCACGAACTCCATAACAAAATGAGTAGCTGAAAGAAAGAACAGAACGTTGATTGAAGCTGGAAGAACTCTACTAGCAGCACCTCGTCTGCCCGAATACTTCTGGGCAGAAGCTGTCAACACTGTATGCTACACTCAGAACAAGTCTCTTGTGCACTCTACGTTAAAGTAGACTCCCTACGAGAGCTGTGGAGAGGAAGAAAGTCAAATGTCAGCTACTTCATGTGTTTAGTTGTGCATGCTATATTCTCAAAAATGGAAAATAGTATCTGACTAAGTTTCAACCCAAGTCAGACGAAGGAATCTTTCTCAAATATGCCACAGACAGTAAGGCTTATAGAGTATTCAACAAAAAGACATTAAGTGTGGAAGTCTCAATTCACATCATCTTCAATGAAATAGACTTAGATAAATCTGTGCCTCAAGACACTACTATAGACGAGTCAGACTCTACGAATGAGGTATTCGAGCTCAACACCACGATTGTAGTCTTAGAAGATGAAATCGTCGAGTCTGAAGAAGAGATCATAGAAAGAGCTACGTCAGACAACGAACCTCCACATCAAGAAGCAGAGGTTGATCTTGAAGAATTTAGACAATAAGGCATCAGAACAGATGTTCCAATAGAAAACAAATGGGCAAGAGATCACACTCAAGACCTAATCATTAAAGATCTAAATATAAGAGTCAAGACAAGATTCGCCACCCAGAATGAGTGTTTCTATCTAAGAATTCTATCACAAATGGAAACCAAAAAGATAGAAGATGATATGGAAGACTCAAGTTGGACAGAAGCCATGTAAGAGGAACTAAATCAGTTTGAAAGAAGTAGAGTATGGAGATTGGTTCCAAAACCAAGAAGCCACCCAGTTATTGGCACCAAGTGGGTCTTCAAAAATAAGATGGATGAAGATGGGGTAATAACAAGAAACAAGACAATACTAGTAGCGAAAGGTTCTTCCCAAGAAGAAGACATCTACGACGAGACCTTCACACCTATTGCCAGATTAGAAGCCATCAGGATATTCCTTACTTTTTCCGCCCACATGAAGTTCAAAGTATTTCAAATGGATGTCAAAAGTGCATTTCTAAATGGTGAACTTCAAGAAGAAGTATATGTGGAGCAACCTCCATGTTTAATCAATCCAACTCTCTCTAATTATGTCTGTAGATTAGATAAATCCTTATATGGACTTAAACAAGCACCTAGAGCATGGTATAAAACACTAACTAACTTTTTTTTATATTGAAAATGGCTTCATTAGAGGTAGAATAGATACTACATTATTTCTTAGGAAGCACAAAAATAAAGTCTTATTAGTTCAACTATATGTAGATGACATTATCTTTGGCTCTACTGATGAAAAATTATACAAGAGATTTGCCAAGCTTATGCAGAGCAAGTTCGAAATGAGTATGATGGGTGAGCTAAATTTCTTACTTGGATTACAAGTGTAAGACCCCAACTTTTATGAATAAATATTTAATTTTTCTCTAAATATTATTTTTGACTAATAAGGTGTGGATTTGATATAATGTTATAGTTGTGGGTAATATTTACAAATTTTGCAAAGTAAACAAATTGTCATAAAATATTCGTTTGATAAAAGTACAGTAATACCCGTGGTTGCATAATAGCACACGGTATTGTACAATATCTTTGATTATTGATGCTTATGTGAGAAGTCACTCAGTTTTACTCAATTATTACAACAGTAGTTGTTGCATAGTATCTCATATTATTGATTCAATTATTGTCACAGTATTATCTGCATAATATTTTATATTATTAAATCAATAATTGAGACGACAAAGTTATTCATATTATTATTTGCATTATTGACGATGTCTAGAAAGTTCTGTCGAGGAAAGGGGTTTGGTCACCTACTTACGCGCCAATAAGGAGAAGTCCTTATCAGAAAGTCCCCTCTTTTCTGGGAATGATCTGATTGTTAATATTATGAGTTATAATATTAATGATGAATGAATATTATTAAAAATGTGTTTAGTGAAGCCAAGTGAATTAAGATAAATAGAGGAGTTTTTATGAAATATTTGTTGTAAATTTGGCTTATTACATAAACCCCCACTTACTTATTTTTCAAAATTGTCGATAAAAAATTATCTCAATTTTGTTTTATTACTTATATATATAAGTTATATATATATATATACATATTATATATAAGTTTTGTTTTATTAGTATTATAATAGTAATAAAAAAGAAAACTTTTTATATAAAATAGAATATATTATATTTTATATAAAGTTTTTGTTTTATTAGAATATTTTATTGCATAATAATGAATAGTAAAAATCAAAATTTTTAGCTGAAGAAGCGTCCGTGAATCCTTTACTGTGCACCCGTGATTTTCTAATTCAAATAGTACCTTGCCATTCTCCTATAACTAGGATACTTAGTTTAGAAATAAAAATCACACCAGAATCAGAGAATTCTTCTTCTATAATATTGAACGTATTTTCTTTGAGTTTAAGGAAGCTTTGAGTGTTGAAAACATGCAGTATAAGTTTTCTTCAAGAATATCCTCGTCATACCAGTCAGAAATACTCTCCTTTTAAGGTAAGGGATATTATTTTTGTTCAATATCAGTATGGAATAATATTTTCTTCCATACTCTGTAGTATATAAGTAATATTATTTCGTTTCATATTCCTAATTCTACACTCATGTTGATAAGTATTCCTTCTATAATTCTTGAAATTAGTAGAATATCCTTGAAATTTGCGCTTCATCTAGTATCTTTTTACGAAAATATTCTTCTAAACATCCTTGTTAAATTTTAATCTTTTCATGTCGGGGTACTATTCACGGTGTACTATTTACTCAGGTACTATTCACCCGAGGTACTATTCGTGACAAAAATTAATTTCTTTTATGTCCAAATTATTTTTGATACATGAATATTATTCTTGAATTTTACTCCACAAAGCAGTTATCATGTTGATAATTTGGGCAATCTTGAACTCTGGATAAATTGAATTATAAATCTTTAAAATTTATCTTTGCTCTCACTTAATTGAATTTTTATATCATTGTCATCATCCTTATGCTTATATTGGGATGAAAGTCATCTTTGGCCCGTAGTGCATAGATAGACTGTTGATTAGTATGATTATGACCAGGAATTATGTATCGGTATAATCATGTCCTGTAATGTTACCAATGATATGGTAAAAGTCCACATTGGCCCGTAGTGCATTGATGGACAGTTGTTGGCATGATCATGACCATTGGTGATAATAACGAATATCATTGGCCCGTTTTGCATGGATAATTCGTGGATGTGATACTAACGAATATCTTTGGCCCGTAGTGCATGAATAATTTAGTGATGTGGTTTATTTATTGAAATATGTTATAGAGATAAAATATTGATGATGAACTTTTAAATCATAGAAGATAGTAGATATCATGATCTACTTGACTCTTCTAATGGATTGCTTGTTCCGCTACAGTTAAGCTTGTTGTCTATTGTATTCTATCAGTTTTTATACTATTGAAAACTAAGGATAATTTTTTCTATATTATCTTAGTCATAATATTCTTTACTGGGCTAGTTGAGCTCACCCTTTTCTTTCATTGTTCTCTTCAGGAAATGAGAGTATAGCTGGGACTAGTCAGGAAATGGAGTGAAGGTCCAAGCTAGTGGCTATAGTAGTCCTTACTATTCTATGAAATATTGTGATAATAAATGTAATGAGGACTTCATTTGAGTTTGGATATTGTCTACGTGACAATATTCGTGTTAAAACTCTCAGCTTATGTTTGTCGTATTGTGTAAACAAAGTTTGTATTTAAATTATGTACCATGTATTTGGCGACTCAGAATGTGTTGTGTATACCTATTTTGGGGGCGTCACAGTTGGTATCAAAGCTTAGGGATATGATCCCTGGCTGAGATTTGAGGCTAGCACTAGGAGGGGAAAGACGGGTAAATCCTTCGCTAGTATGAACTACCTAAGCTTATTTGTTATTTAATGTGTTGGTCAGAATATAGGGATAATATGTGGCATGTAAATTAACCCTTGTTTGGTGGCAGTGTTTGAAAATGGCATTTGAAAATGTTGAGATAAGCAATGGAGCACATGAGACCGTTGAGTCACCACCGATCAATAACCAGGATAATATGCATCAGGAAGGCAATAATCCTCAGGTATACAACAATACCGACCAAATAATGAACGACAGGATGTTTAGGAGCTTTTTATAATTCATGCAACACCAAGCGAGAGAGACTTCTGTTCAAAATGTAGGTGGAAACAATGGCAACTCTCGGCTGGTCAATTGGAAACACGGAGTGGAACCTAGTTCACACTGAGGGACATCAAGAGGAGTTGTTGGCTGAGAATGAGAAGATAAAAACTGAAGTAGATAAGCTGAAAGATGACTTGAGGGAAGAGTCAGCTAAGCGTGCGAGAGCAGAGGACGCTTGGATGAAGGCGACTCAGCGTGCAGACTGTAAGACCCCAACTTTTATGAATAAAGAATAATTTTCTAGAAATATATTTTTGAATATTATGGTGTGGATTTGATATAATGTTATAGTTGTGGGTAATATTTACAAATTTTGCAAAGTAAGGAAGTGGTTATATAATATTCGATTGGTCGGGGAATATTCGTTTTAACAGGGAATATTCGTACGACGGCACAATCATTGGTGGACCCCACAACGGAAGAATTGTCGTAGTTAGAAAATGACATAATTATCTTTTTATAAAAATAACGGCGAAAGTTTTACCGTTAAACTGTTGAACTACCCGGTAGTAAAAGTACAGTAATACGCGTGGTTGCATAGTAGCACTAAGGTATTGATTATTGATGCTTACGTGAGAAGTCACTCAGTTATACTCAATTATTGCTACATTAATTGCTGCATCATATATTTTATATTATTGATTCGATTATTATCACAGTATCATCTGCATAATATGTTATATTATTAAATCAATAATTAAGATGACAAAGTTATTCATATTATTAAATTATAATATTTACAATGTCTAGAAGTTCTGTCGAGGAGAGGTTTGGTCATCTAATTGCGCGCCAATAGGGAGAAATCCTTATCGGAAAGCCCTCTCTTTCCTGGGAACGATCTAGTTATGAAATATTGTGAGTTATAATATTAATGATGAATAAGTTCGTGTTGATTAAAGATGAAATTGATAGTTACATTGTGCTGAAATTATTAGTGTCAGTGGAAATTGATATTTATTCCTATATTAATTGATGTCTGGAAGTTTTACTGACCAGTCGGGTAATTAATCGGATAAATGAGAAATTAATTGCTATTAATTCACACGATTATAACTATTTGTTCACATGTGTGTACTATTGATTCACATTCTTGTACTATTAGAGAGTTGGTGCAAGATTGATAATACTTGCATGACTAAGTTAAAAATGGAGGTATAGATGGAGGTAATATACTGTACTTCGTATTTTCACATGATTATAACTATTGATTCACATGATTGAACTATTGATTCACATTATTTACTATTAGGGGAGGTGGTGCAAGTTTGATAATACTTGCAGACTAAATTAAAAATGAAAGAAAAGTTGAAGGTATTGTACTGTAATATTTTGGGCCCCAAAATGTGCAATTATCGAAACTATATTTTCCTATAAATAGAAGCTCAGTTTCCCTTTATTTCTCGCCAATTCACTAAAGCTATAGAGTAATTATTATAGAGAGAAATTATAGAGAGAAAGAAGAAGAGAAATCTGCTACCTCTCTACTGGAGTATCCAGTTTCTTTCTAAGGTAAGGGGTATTATTTCTTTCGTATTCATAAAGAGAGCTTCTATTATTCCATTCTTTATTATTATGTTGGAATAACCTGTCTATGCAAAGTACCGCATACATGGTGAAATTCTTCTGTTATTTCATTCTTTATTATTCTGTTAGAATATCATATCTGTACGGATTACGCTAGACCTGGTTCCATTCTTTATTATTTTGTTGGAATAACCTATCTATACGGTCTATCGCATGCATGGTAAATTCTTTGTTATTCCATTCTTTATTATTCTGTTGGAATATTCTGTCTATACGGATTACGCTAGACCTGGTTCCATTCTTTATTATTCTGTTGGAATAACCTGTCTGTGTGGTCTATCACATGCATGGTGAATTCTTCTGTTATTCCATTCTTTATTATTCTGTTGGAATATCCTTTCTGTGCGGATTACGCATAACCTGGTTCCATTCTTTATTATTCTGTTGGAATAACCTGTCTATTTGGATTATCACATGCATAGTGAATGATCCTTCGTATTCATTCCTTATTAAATTGTGGAAATGATCAGTCTGCATGGATTATCACATGGCGGATGAAAATCCATTTGCAGTTTCATATATTCTATGATACTCATTTGGTTAAAGTTTTGGCTTCTATACTCCATGAAATTAGTAGAATATCCTGGATATTTGCTGCTTCATCCGATATCTTTTCATGGAAATATTCTTCTGAGCATTCTTGAATTTTACTCTACAAAGCAGTATCATGTTGACAATTTGGACGTAATTGATTTCAAGATAAATTAACTTATAAATTTTTAAAATTTATTCTTGAACTTGTTTTATTGAATTATTATGTCATTGTCATCATCCTCATGCTTATATTGTGATGAAAGTCATCTTTGGCTTACGTGCATAGATGGACTTGGTATGATTATGACCAGGGATTATTCGGTATAATCATGACCTGTAATGTTATAAATGATGTGGTAAAAGTCCTCAATAGCCTGTAGTGTATTGATGGACAATTTTTGGTATGATTATGACCAGGGATTATTCAGTATAGTCATGACCATTGATGATTTAATGAATATCCTTGGCTCGTAGTGCAGGGATGACTCGATGATGTGGTTTATTTATTAAGTTGAGTCTCAGCGATAAAAATTGATGAAAATATTTTAAATCTTAGAAGATAGTAGATATCATGCTCTACTTGACTCTTCTAATGGATTGCTTATTTCGCTGCAGTTAAACTTGATGTCTATTGTATTTTATCAGTTTAACATTATTGAAGACTAATGATAATTTATTCTACATTATCTTAGTCATAATATTTCTTACTGGGCTAGTTGAGCTCATCCCTTTCTGTCACTGTTCTCTTCAGGAAATGAGAACGTAGCCGGGACTAGTCGGGGAACGGAGTGACGGTCCAGATGATAGCATTAGTAGTCCTCACTATTCTGTTAAATAGTGTGATAATAAATGTAATGATGACTCCATTGAGTGTGGATATTGTCTAGATGACAATATTCTTATTAAAACTCTTAGATTATGTTTTGTCAGTATTTTACACGACTGTTGTATAATTAAGTTGTATTTGAATTTTTTACCATGTATTTGACGACTCAAGATGGGTTATGTATACCTCTTTTGAGGGCGTCACATAGACCGTGCTTAAGCTAAGCTTCAAACGAAGAAGGCTAAGATGAATGAAATGGATCATGCCTTTCATTCTGCGATTGATAGGGCCCAGGATCGAGTCTTGTACTACCCACATCAGTTTGAAGACTTGCCATGGTTCATAATGGATCGTAGGACAACTTATCGTATTATGGAGGAAGAGCGTAGAGAAGCCTCTCGACGTCTTAATATGTCAAGATAGGAAGGATAATAATAATAATTATATGAAACTAAGTAAGTGATTAAGTAAACTGTAAATCCCTTATTTTGATATAAATAAAGGGGTAGTATGAGTATGTAATCCTGAAACTTGTTTAGTTCAGGAAAGTAGATGTTGATGGCAGAGATGTTATCCTTATAATGTTTTGGAGAATTATGAATGAATAAAAATATTAATGTTTATTGAAATGTTATGTGTTATAGCTTTAATATTAGAATGTTTATGTTAAACTTTAAATATTCAAGAAATTAAGTAATGAACTAAAAAGCATATTTTTTAACAGAAAATGCCTCTTAGAAGAAGACAACCACGTCAATAACCAACTTTTGAGGGGTCTACTAACAATAATAACGAGGCCAACGCTAATCAACAGTTGGTGACTTTGTTAACGGGAGCACTTACGAATCAACCGCAAGCTCAAGTCACGACCTTCAAAGACTTCAAAGCGGTTGGACCGCCAGAGTTTCAAGGGTCTATGAATCCAGTTGAAGCCCAAACCTGGATCATGGAAATGGAGAAAGTGTTCGATGTTGCCAGAGTCAACGAGGATCAGAAGACCGCTTTTGCAACGTTCATGCTAAAGTCTGAAGCTAGCTATTGGTGGCAGGCGAATAAGGTTCGTGGGGGACAGGGAATAATAGCATGGGATAGGTTTAAAGAGATGTTTTTTGAGATGTACTTTCCAGCGAGTTCTCAAAATCAGTTAGAGGTTCAATTTTTGGAGCTAAAACAAGGAACCATGATTGTGCCGAAATATACTGGCAAAGTTTAATGAGTTGGCAAGGTTTTCCACTTATCAAGTTAATACCGATGAGCGTAAGGCAAGAAGATTTAAACAAGGGTTAAACCCCTGGCTTTATAGCAAGGTTTCAATGTTCCAGTTAAACACATTTGTAACTGTATTGGAAAAGGAAATTATCACGGAAGGTGGAAGCGATGCCTTAACCAAGAATAACCAAGAACAAAAGAAGAGGAAGAGTGAGAATAAAAATAAGGCTGGTGGAAGTAATAGTGGATGTAATAACCAGAAGAGAAAGTGGAATGAAAATTCGAGTGCGGGAGGACAACAAGGAAGTCAAAAAAAGAAGAAGTTTGAAGCTTGTGCTACCTGCGGGAAGAACCACACTGGGGTAAGTTTGAAGGGTAAGTGGGTGTGTTTTAATTATGGCCAGGAGGGTCACATTGCACTAAACTGTTTTAGCCCAAAAAAGGGAGCATGTTTCGCCTGTGGATCAAAAGATCACATGGCTTGTGAATGCCCTAAAAAGACAGCGGGAAAGTGCAAGTGGAGGAAAAGGAAACAACAATGGAGGTACTTTAACTATCACTGGACCAACACAATCAAGCCGACCTACTGAGAGGACTTTTAATATGATCGTGCATGATGTTGTGCAGTCTAAGGATGTGGTGTCAGGTATCATTCCGATTAATGGCATTAATGCTTATGTGCTATTTGATTTGAGTGCTACTTGTTCATTTATATTCCGATGATTTTGCTCAGAACTTAGATTTGCCTCAGGAAGAATTAGACCTTTAAGCATAGAAATTGTGAATAGGGAAGTGATTCCTGTTAGGTTTATATATAAGAATTGTAGAGTGGTTATGAAGGGTCACGAGATGATGGTAGATTTGATACCAATTAAACTTGGGGAATTTGATGTTATATTGGGAATGGATTGGTTATTCAATTACGGAGCAATAATTTATTTCCAAAGGAAATGTGTTAACCTGATGACTCCGTCAAAAGTAGTATTTTATGGCAGTAAGTCACCTCGACAAGCAAGTTGTCTGACAGTGATGCAATCTAAGAAGTTACTGAGATAAGGATGTGTAGGATACCTAGCCTACATAGTCGATAAATAGAAGAAGAGTGCGAAGCTAGAAGAGATACCGGTCATTAGAGATTTTACAGACATATTTCCTGACGATTTGCCTGAACTACTGCTAGATCGAGAAATTGAGTTCATGATTAATTTAGTGCCAGGAATGACCCCGATATCTAAAGCCCCATACAGAATGGCCCCAGTAGAAATGAAAGAGTTGATGGTGCAATTACAAGAATTACTCTACCAGATGTATATTCAGCCGAGCGTATCACCATGGGGAACGCCAGTGTTGTTTGTTAAGAAGAAAGATGGATCGATGTGGCTCAGCATTGATTATTGAGAATTGAATAAGGTCGTGATTAAAAATAAGTATCTGTTACCAAGAATTGATGACCTGTTTGATCAACTGAAAGAAGCGAGGTATTTCTCTAAGATAGACTTGAGGAGTGGTTATCATCAGCTGAAGGTGAGGCCAAGAAGATGTCCCGAAGATGGCATTCAGAACTCGGTATGGTTATTACGAGTTTTTGGTTATGTCATTTGGTTTAACCAATACACCTTCAGCATTCATGGATTTGATGAACACGGTGTTTAAACCATTCTTAAATAAATTTGAGGTGGTGTTTATTGATGATATATTGGTATATTCCAAGACCAAAGAGGAACATGTTGAACACTTAAGAATGACATTGGAGACATTGATAAAAGATAAGTTGTACACTAAATTCTCAAAATATGAGTTTTGGTTGGAACGTGTACAATTTCTTCGGCACGTTATTGATAAGGATGGAATTTCGGTAGATCCATCAAAGCTTGAAGCTGTAATAAACTAGGATCAGCCGAAGACACCATCAGAAGTAAGAAATTTCTTGGGATTGACAGGTTACTATAGGCGTTTTATTCAAGAATTTTCCAAGATTGCAACTCCGTTGACGAATTTAACTAGGAAGGCAGTTAAAGTTTGTTTAGACGGAGAAGTGTGAGGAGAGTTTTCAAGAGTTAACGAAGAGATCGAGTTCAGCACCTGTGTATCATTGCCTGATGATACAGGTAATTTTGTGGTGTATAGTGACGCATCACATAAAGGACTAGGTGGTGTGCTTATGCATAATGGCAGAGTTATTGCGTATACATCACGTTAAATGATGTTAATGGCGTATGCATAATGATAGTGGCGTATGCATAATGACATATGCATAATCACGTCAAATGATGTTAATGGTGTGTGTATGCATAATGGCAGAGTTATTCATAGTGGCGTATGCATAATGGCAGAGTTAATGATGTTGACTGTTCAGGAGAAGCTAGTATTGGAAATGGCTAAGATGGAGTTAGAAATTAAATATTCGACGGAGTTAAACAAAAATTTATTCTAGATGGGAAACAGTTCAACGTTGGTAGATAAAGTGAAGAATACACAACTTCAGGATGAGAATTATGAAGAGATAAGAAGAAAAGTGTCTAAAGGTGAGGAAAACAAATTTAAAGTTGATTCAGAAGGGTTACTTCGATTCAAAGGGAAAATTTGGGTTCCGCCAGTACCGGAAGTTAAAGAGTAAATTTTAAGCGAGGCCCATAACTCACGATATTCGATTCACCCTAGAAGTACAAAAATATACCAGGATCTTAGACATTATTTTTGGTGGCCGAATATGAAAAAGGACGTGACTGAGTGTGTTGCGAAATGCTTAACGTGTCAGAAAGTTAAAGCTGAACATCAAAAGCCAAGCAAATTGTTGCAACCGTTGGAGATACCAGAATGGAAATGGGAGCATATCACAATGGATTTTGTGGTAGGTCTTCCAACGACTCAGTAAGGTTTTGATGCCATCAGGGTGATTGTCGATCGATTGACGAAATCAGTACACTTCTTGCCAATCAAGATTAGATTTAACCTAGATCGATTTTCAAAACTGTATGTGAAAGAAATTATTTCTAGACACGGTGTCCTGGTGTCTATTGTACCAGACAAAGATCCACGTTTCACGTCAAATTTCTGGAAATGACTACAAGAATGCTTGGGAACACAGTTGAGAATGAGCACAACGTATCATCTTCAAACCGACAGACAAAGTGAGAGGACCATCCAGACACTGGAGTATAGGCTCAGAGCATGTATTATGGATTTCAAAGGGAATTGGGATGACCATCTACCATTGGTTGATTTTACCTATAATAATAGTTATCACGCGAGTATTGGCATGCGGCCTTACGAAGCGTTATACGATAGAAAATGCAGAACTCTGTTATGCTGGGATGAGGTAGGTGAACATCAGCTATTGGGTCCAGAATTGGTACAACAAACTGTCGAGATCATCAAGGTGATTCGGACAAGATTGATAGCCGCACAAGATAGACAGAAGAAATATACCGATCAACACCGATAAAATCGGAAATTTGATGTCGATAATTTTGTTTTCTTGAAAGTGTCTCCTTGGAAAGGGAAAATTCGGTTTGGTAAGAAGGAGAAATTAAGCCCTAGGTTTATAGGACCTTTTGAAGTGTTACGACGAGTTGATGAAGTGGCATACGAGGTAGCTTTACCTCCGGGATTAGGACATATTCATAATATTTTCCATATTTCGATATTAAGACCATATAAACCTGATTACAAGCATGATATAGAATATGAGCCATTATAGTTTGAGAAAGACTTGTCGTATGAAGAAGTCTATGTTCAAATTATCGACAAAAAAGAGCAAGTACTAAGAAATAAAGTGATACCTTCTATTAAGGTAATCTGGAGAAACCACAATGCTGAAGAAGCTACGTGGGAACTTGAAGATGTTATGATGAGGAATTATCCTCAGTTATTTGCTTGATTTTGTATAGCGATTCTGGGGACAAAATCTTGTTAAAGAGGAAAGAATGTGATGAATGAATTTATCGAGTAGTGATTTTAGGGACATAATCCTTTTAAGGAGGGAAGGATGTAATGATAGAAAATTTTTGTAATTAAATTTAAATATTTATTGAATTAAATAAATATTTAAATTAATTTATTTATTGAAATAAATGAATAATTGGTGAAGTTGTGGTGTATGTTAACTAAATTAATTAATGGTAATTTTATCATTTGAAGATTTAATTTAATGAAATAATTAAATTAAATGAATTGTTTAATATTTAAGAAAATAATTAAATTAAATAAAACGATGTTCTAGTCTAATTTAATAATTAAATTTTATATATATATATGATGATATATTAAGTATAAAGTATAATTATAATGAAAATTATAATTATCATAATTATAATTATAAGTTATTTAAATTAACTAAATTAAAATGTGACATATAGAATCATATAATATAAAGATTATAAAAATAAATTGAAAGATGGAGAGTTTGTGTATAGCCAAATAAGGCCTTGTAACCTTTGACTTATTTGAACTGATGCAGCCTATTGGGTTTTGTTACCTGACGTACGTGGAAAACCAGTTTATAGGTTACGCGCATGTTTTTCCCTAAGGCTAGAGAACAGAGAGAGAAAACACAGTGAAAGGGAGAGAGAGATTCTCTGTGATTTTTTTAAGAAGAAAGAGAAGAATTGAGAAGGATTTGCTAGAACCTTGTTAACATCAAAGGATTATGGTATAATCTACCCCTAACTCTAATTTTCAGTTTTGTAATTTTCGTTCTCTGGAATTGGGATTTTGTTAAATTGTTAATTATAAGATATGGGTTATATATGTGTATAATCTTGTAGAATCTATTATTGTCATATATACACAATTGTTAGTAATCAAATACGTGAAATTGGGTTTGAAGAAGAAAGGTTAAATATCAGTGTTATATAGGTATGAAAATGGCTTATTAAGTCCAAAATTTGATGTCTAATACTTGATAGAATCTACAAATTGAGTTTATATTGTGGTAGTATATCAAGAAACGAAAATAACGTAGTTTAAATGTTGTCAATTGTTTAAGAAACAAAGATTTGACAATCAAATTCGCTAAAAGTGTTAAAATATGAAGAAATTGGAAAAATATGGTTTTTATCCTTAAAAATTAATTATATATAATGTTTATGTGGATAGAATTATGAATTGCATGCTTATTGATGTTATTACAAAATTTTAGTTGTTGAGTTTTGTGAATTTCTGTGAAAATTGGGATTTTTGGCCTAGAACAGAGTCTAATTTCGTGTTCTGCAAAACTGATTTTGGTGCCAAGCACGGGTGCGTTTCCTCTTGGTGCGAGCACGCAGCCGCGCGGGTGCGCCGGATTCTAAGGTAACCATAGCGCGACCGCGCTAGTGGTCAGTCAGACCCAGTAATGAGCTGCTAACAACATAGCTTGGAGATGTTAACTTAACATATTTTGATGATTATAAAAGGACCTAAAACATGTTATAAGACATAATAATATATTGTAATCACAACGTTGAAACCAAAAGTTACGAGTTAATAAGTTATGAGAGTTTAGAATGTGATGTCATTAGAATTGGTGTTGTTCTATAACCACCATGATGGATACTATAATATAATCGAGAATTCAGTTTCCTGTTAAGTGAATGAATACGATAATGAAGTTAATATTTATATAACTAATTGGTATTGTGGTCCTAATGGTATATGTAATATAAATGACGAATGTTTATTATACTTGTGTAGCTTACATACGAGGCAAGTTCCCCAACTTCATTCTCTTTATAATGAATGCAAGTTTCATAACTACGTTATCTTTTAATTGTCAAGCAAGCTTTCTAATCCTAAATTATCATTATGCAAGTTCTCCAATCCTATATCTAGGTTGAGCAAGCTTATTAATTTCATCTTGTTATGATCATGCAAGCTCTTGTAATCTAATTCTTTACATTGAGCGAGTTCCACATACCGGACTCTTGTTCTGATTATTCAAGGCATATACTGTTTCAATTCATTAATTAAAATGAGATTGTCATAACTCTTTTGAATGTATTACTTTGCATATATACCATGTTTATTCAATTATATATTGTTGTTATTCAATCTTTGACTTAAATAACATTGTTCAATTCTATATTATCGTGTTGAACCTTCAAATAACAAGAAAACTCTTATTGATTGGACTAATATATAATTAAATAGTTTTCTAAAATTCTAGAACCACTGATAAGCGAGTTCCAAACTAAACTTTCTTTAGTGCGGAAATTCTAAATTCAAACTGAGACGGACAACCCTAATATAGGGTATTATGTACGTGTTAACGTTTAGATGTTTGTGCACAATACATGGTACAAAGGGTTGATCCCCCTAAGTACGTAAGGAAGGGTCTGTATAGTCTAAATTATTGTTAAGGTTGAGGTAATAATACCTAATTACCGGGGACATAGTTTGCGGTCATAAGACCCTCAGATATAAATCTCGAACTTGTTTTCTATTTTTGATTCGTAGAACGAGTTCACCATTATTCAGCATTTGTTGTTCAAACTCATGTTGTTATTACTGTTATTCCTTATAATAGTGGGTAATTATTTGCTCACTCTTGCATTTAACACTGCAGCTAAGGTTGAGAAATTTGATGAGCCATCTTCTAGCAAAGGAAAGGGCAAGATGTCCAAGTGATGAAGACTTATTTGAATTTGTTTAGATGAATTATTTTATAAAACTTAATTTATTTTGTGATGTATTCCACAGACTTATGTAATAATTAAAGGTTAGATTACCTGAGAATGTTTAATGTTGATGTAACCCTTTAATGGAAAAGATTATTGTTTAAGTCATTCAAATTATGTCTTTATCCTTTATTATGGGTAGTTAGATGCAATAGTTTTGAATAGTGAGCACCAAATCCTATGGGAATGAAGTACCCGGATTTGGGGGTGTCACAAGAATTCTCATACAACAACAGTTATCGAGCAAGTATTGACATAACTCCATTTGAGGCGTTGTATGGACGCAAGTGTCATTCTCCAGTATACTGGGATGAGGTGGGTGAAGCAACGTTGTTGGGACCAGAGTTGGTACGTATGCCTACAAAAAAGATTCAAATGATCCGACAACATATAAAAATCTCACAAGATTGATAAAAGAGTTATGCTAATCTTTATCGAAAAGATGTGGAGTTCAATGTTTGAGTTCATGTGTTGTTATGTGTTGCTCCATGGAAAGGAGTTACAAGATTTGGAAATAGAGAAAAGATCAATCCTCGATTTATTGGCCCATTTGAAATCCTTGACCGAGTAGGAACTGTGGCCTATAAACTCATTTTACCGCCAAGTATGTCTTGCGTTCATAACGTTTTTCACATATCCATATTACGTAAATATGTGGAAGACCCGAACCACATTATTGATTTAGAACCGGATGAAATAGCGGAAGATTTAATGTATGAAGAGGTACCTGTTAAAATCTTGGATAAGAAGGAACATATTCTACGCTCTAAGGTTATACCTCAAGTCAAAGTTTTGTGGAGAAACCACGATGTTGAGGAAATGACCTTGGAGTTAGAATCTGAAATGAAATCAAGATATCCTCACCTCTTCATCATACTTGGTACGTACACCAATTTTGAGGACAAAATTTCATAACAAGGGGAGGTTGTAAGACCCCAACTTTTATGAATAAAGATGACTTTTTCTCTAATATCATTTTGAATAATTATAGTGTGGATTTGCTATAATATTAAAGTTGTGGGTAATATTTATAAATTTTTCAAAGTAAGCAAGTTGTTATAAAATATTCGATTGGTTGGAGAATATTCGTACGACGACACAATCATTGGTGGATCCCACAACAGAATTATTGTCGGAGTTAGAAAACGACAGAAATATCTTTTTATAAAAATAACGGCGAAAGTTTTACCGTTACCTGTTAATATATATATATATATATATATATATATATATATATATATATTGTTGGGAGAATGCATAGCATGATTTGATGTTTTAATATGCTTATGATTATTGTAAGGTCCTTAATTGAATTTATGTAAAAAGACTTAGTGATGGAAAGATCAAGATTGTTAGACTGATCTAAGCTTTCAACGTGTATCATTTTGCTCTAGAATGAATAGATAAAAAGATCAAAACTGTTAGGTTGATCTTATGATGTAATAGACAGGCTTGTCTGACCGTCGAGCACTGCACCAGAAGTCGTAGTCTGCCAGGAGAGTCAAAGTCAACTCGGGAGCTATCAAGGCAGAATAGGAGTATGCAAGATAGTGAGATCTCAGAGTTCGTAGACTTCCAGGGGAAACGAAGAAGGATCGTAGTGTATCGAGAAGAGCCACCTCAGGATCGTAGTGTACTGAGGAAGTCATGTTCTGAATCATAGAGACAGCCTGCCTATAAGCAGAACGACAATCTGCCAAAGCTAAGTATGAAATGCACTGTACGCTCAGAGTCGCAGAGTCTAGCGATGACAAAGTCAAAGACAAGGATCGTAGACCTCACTCTGCAATCGTAGAGTCCACTGAACAAATGCAGAGATCGTAGTCGGACAAGATCAGATGAAGACAACAAACTCAAGTCAGTGATCGTAGAGTGGACTCAACGTTCACCAAGCTAACTCTACGATCGTAGCATGCAGAGTCAGCAAACGTAGTATGCTCTCGGGATCATTGAGTCAACAACACGATCTCAATCGTAGAGTACAACAATCCAAAACGTAGAGCAACATCTGTCATGTCAGAAAAGGTTAAAGCCTCATGAGTTGTTAATTCAACAATACGAGGAATGGATCCTAGATGCTGCAGTGCCCATCAGTCCCAGAATAAATGAAATATCCTTAGTATGCAACAAAGAAGCGTATTGAAGAAGCTAAGGATAGTACTATGAATGAAAGGGACAAAACACCTTTTCAGGTGGTAGGTGAAAAAGCAGCCTGCAGTGTCAGTGGTCCAGAATGCAGAATTCAGAATATGTGCAGAAATGTCTCCATCACAGTACAGAAAATTTAGATGCATTTAATGCCACAACGGATGGATCCAACGGATAGTTTTTCAACATCACACATATATATAGATAAGACAGATGAAAAGAAAAAAGGAAGACAAGCAAAAACATTCAACGTGAAGAACTCTCAAAGGTAAAACTCTACGATCTGAGATATTAAAAAGCTTGCTCAGCTACTCAGCTATTACGCACCAGAGCCTACACAGCAAACTGAGTAGCAACCTTCAGAACGCAACAACAACAATCATCAATCAACTGAAGAAGTATACCAAGTCTGCTGGACTTGAAGAGTTCGTAGTGAACTGTAAGAAAGCCAAGTCTGTTGGACTTGAAGAGTTCAAAAGTGAACTAGAAAAGTTCCTAGACTGCTGGTTAAGAAGGAATCTGTCCGAACCACTTAAAAACAACTGTGTCGTTTACATTCATACTATAACTGCTATATCTGCCATAACTGCCTTAATTGCTCATAACTCCATTGCTTGGTAAAAGAGATTAAAACAAACACTAATTCCGAAAGTTTTAATAATTATCTTAGATCAAGTTAAAACGAAAAGATTTTAAATTATCTATTCAACCCCCCTTTCTAGATAACTTGTGCCTACTAAGAACTAACAATTGGTATCAGAGCAGATTCTATTTTACAGCTTACACGCTTTAGTAGATCCAATGGCACTCGTACCAAGCGAATCCAGGACTGGGGGAGGCAACAAGCCACCAATGTGCAACAAGGATAAATTTGCAAACTGGAAAGTCAGGATGCAAGCTTACATGGACTCAATAGATGAAGATCTATTTGAGACTGTTCTTAATGGCCCTATATACCAACAAAGCTTGCACCAACCATTGACGATCCAAACAGAGTACAAATAAAAGTAAAAGAAGAATGGACAGACACAGAGAAGAGAGCTGTCCAACTTGACAAAAAGGCGAAGAACATCCTGTTCCAATCTTTAGAGGACGATCTGTTTGAAAATGTTGTAAACAACAAAACAGCTAAGGAGGTTTGGGAAGCACTGCTGATCATGCACGAAGGAACTGAAGAAGTTAGAGAGAACAAACAGTCTCTTCTAACACAGCAATACGAAATGTTTGCTCATGTGCAAGGCGAAAATGTAACTGCCACTTATGAAAGATTCAACATTCTGCTCAACTCTCTACGAGCATATGGAAAGATCTATCCCAACAAAGATCTGACCATAAAGTTCATGAGAGCTCTACCGAGCAAGTGGGATGCAAAGACCACTGCAATAAGAGAGTTAAAGAATCTTAATGAGATGACAGTTCAACAGCTGTATGGCAATCTCCTGACATACGAGCTAGAGCTAACTCAACGTGCTGAAACCCTTCCAGAAGGAAGAAGAAAAACCAAAGGTGTTGCTCTCAAAGCAAATGAAGGTGCATCAAAAGTCATCACTGAGACTGACTATGATGATGATGAAGACGATGATGATGACTTTGCTATGCTGGTAAAGAGACTAAGAAGGTTCATGCGACAAGGCAGAATCGACAAGCCAAGGAAAGTCAGCAACTACGTCAGCCAGGAACAAATAAATGATTTATGTTACAACTGCAAGAAACCTGGTCATTTCATTGCCAATTGCAACAAGCCTATCAAAGAAGAGCTAAAGAAGAAATCCAATGCAAAGAAAGAACACAAAGGAATCAAGAGGTCTCAGAAAAGAGACAAAGGCCTGGTTGCCGGAGGATCGTGGAGTGAGTCAGATAACGACTCAAATGCAGACTCCGGAGATGAGGAAGAACCACATATGGCCAATCTGTGCTTAATGGCCAAACATGCAAAGGACAACCAAAGCCTAAACATACATGATGTAAGTATCGATGAGGTATTTGATTTTAATTCTCCTGATGTAGATATAAGTGACTTAAGAACTGCTTTGCATGGCATAACCACTGATCTGCATCAATACATGAAATGGTTCAGAGTCTTGTCTAAAGATCATTCTCTTCTTCAAGAGGAGAAGAAGAGAGTTCAAGAAGAGCTTGAAACAGCCCTTCTAAGTACTAATCTTCTCTCCAAGCTTAAAGTTGAGAATGAAACTTTGAAACAGACAAATACACATCATGCTCAAAGAGAGTCTATGCTATCCTCTAAAATCGAGGATCTTGAGAAGACTATCTCTGCATGGAACAGATCTACATCTTCCATGGATTGTCTGCTCTCTAGACAGAAAAGCGCATTCGACAGAACGGGCTTAGGCTTTGGGGAATCCATCTCAGAGCTAAGTATGGAAAAGACAATGGAAACTAGCACCAGTAATGTCTCAAGTTTTGGTAGAGGCATTGCTTGTGTGACATCCTCACAATTGGAAAAACCAGTTCAACCTTGTTCCACTGTCTCTAGTAATACTCAGAGAAGTAAAGGATCTCACGATGGTCTGGGTTTCATCAGGGAAAAGAGTAACCCAACCTCTACTTACCAACCTCGAAGAATCGTAGAGTCAATCAAAGTCAACTCTACGAATCAACTGGGAAGGTACAGTAGAAGTAAGGCACACTCATCACCATTTATGAAACCTAAAGACACGTGGAAGAAAGAGAGTCAGATTAACAGAAGGTTAACTATGGAACCATACAAGTCCAAGTGGAAGATGAATCACCACACACACACAGGCATGCATTATAACGGATGCTTCATATGCAATAAATATGGTCATAGGGCCACAAAGTGTTATTATAATTCCATGCATGTGAGACCCAAGATTAGACAAATTTGGGTCCCCAAAGGCACTAACAAAGAAGGACACATGCAAATATGGGTACCAAAATGAAGGTTCAAATGTTTTGACAGGAAAAGAGCTCCACGTCTTCAATATGGTATCTGGACAGTGGTTGCTCGAGGCATATGACAGGGAACAAAGCTCTACTATCTAACTATGTAGAAAAGGAGGGTCCCTCAGTCATCTTTGGAGATAATGGTACTGGCAAGACAAGAGGCTATGGCTCAGCCGGAAATGGTGTGATATCATTCAGTAAAGTGGCCTACGTGGAAGGTCTGCAGCACAACCTTCTAAGCATTAGTCAACTCTGCGACAAGGGACATCAAGTAACATTCATCAATAATCAATGTCAAGACAGAGATTTGAAGACATCTGCAGTAAAGCTAACCGGAACAAGAGAAGGAAATGTCTACACAGTAAATCTTGGACAACTAAGCTCAGACGAGATAATATGTTTTCTAGCTAAAGCCTCTGAAGAGATGAGCTGGCTATGGCATCAAAGATTATCCCATCTCAACTTTAAAAGCATGTCCAAACTGGCATCAAAAGATCTCGTGGCTGGCCTTCCTAAGTTCAACTTTGTGAAGGAAAGGCCATGTAATGCCTGTCAGTTTGGAAAACAAACCAGAAGCTCATTCAAAAGCAAGACTGATAACTCTATTGACAAGCCCCTGCAGTTGCTTCACATGGATCTTTTTGGACCAATCCCAACAACCAGTCTCGGAGGAAAAAGATACTCTCTAGTCATAGTCGACGACTACACTCGATTCACATGGGTATTCTTCCTGACTTCAAAGGATGAGACAAGCTCCGTATTAATCAAGATGTTCAGAATGGTGATGAACGAGAAAAAAGAGAAAATCAAGGCTATAAGAAGTGATCATGGTAGAGAATTCGATTTTTCAGAAATGGATCAGTTCTGCACAGACAATGGCATCAATCATAACTTCTCAGCTCCACGAACTCCTCAACAAAATGGAGTCGCTGAAAGAAAGAACAGAACCCTGATAGAGGCTGGGAGAACTTTGCTAGCAGCAGCCCGTCTGCCTGAATACTTTTGGGCAGAAGCAGTCAACACTGCATGCTACACTCAGAACAGATCACTAATTCACTCTACGATCAAGAAGACGCCCTACGAACTATGGAAAGGAAGAAAGCCAAGTGTCAGCTACTTTCATGTCTTTGGATATGCATGCTATATTCTCAACAATGGAAAACAATACCTGATAAAATTTCAACCAAAATTAGATGAAGGAATCTTCCTTGGGTATGCCACGGACAGCAAGGCATACAGAGTGTTCAACAAAAAGACGCTGAATGTCGAAGTCTCAATACACGTCATTTTTGATGAAACTGACTTGGACAAAGCAGTACCTCAAGACACTACGACCAATGATGCGAACACTACGACTGAAGTTGTCGAGGCCAACACTACAAGTGTAGTACCAGACAGAGAAATTGTAGAGCATGATAATGCAATCGTAGAGAGGACCATCCAAGACAATGAATCTCCACTTCAAGGAGAAGAAATAGACCTTGAAGACTTAAGACAGGAAGGCATCAGAACAAATGTTCCAACTGGCAGCAGATGGGCAAGAGATCACACTCAGGATCTAATCATTGGAGATCCGAATGCTAGAATCAAAACAAGATCTGCTACTCAGAATGAATGTTTCTATCTAAGCTTCCTGTCACAAATTGAGCCAAAGAAAATAGAGGATGCAATGGAAGACTCCAGTTGGATAGAAGCTATGCAAGAAGAACTCAACCAGTTTGAACGAAGCAAAGTGTGGAGATTGGTGCCAAGACCAAATTATCATCCAGTGATAGGAACTAAGTGGGTCTTCAGAAACAAAATGGATGAAGATGGGGTCATTACCAGGAACAAGGCAAGATTAGTGGCAAAGGGCTATTCTCAAGAAGAAGGTATCGACTATGATGAGACTTTTGCACCCGTTGCAAGACTAGAAGCCATCAGAATCTTTCTTGCCTTTGCTGCCCATATGAAGTTCAAAGTCTTTCAGATGGATGTCAAGAGTGTATTTCTAAACGGAGAGCTTCAAGAAGAAGTCTATGTCGAACAACCTCCAGGTTTTATCAATCCATCCCTTTCCAATTATGTCTATAGATTAGATAAAGCCTTATATGGTCTTAAACAAGCACCTAGAGCATGGTATGAAACTCTAACTAACTTTTTAATAGAAAATGGGTTCACTAGAGGCAGGGTAGATACCACATTATTCCTTAGAAAGCACAAAGACAAAGTCTTACTAGTTCAAATATATGTTGATGACATCATTTTTGGTTCTACTAACGAAAAATTATGCAAGAGATTCTCTAAGCTAATGCAGAACAAGTTTGAAATGAGCATGATGGGTGAGCTGAATTTCTTCCTTGGACTACAAGTGAAGCAAACTGATGAAGGGATATTCATAAATCAAGCCAAATACATCAAAGACTTGTTAAAGAAGTATGGCATGGAATCAGTTTCTCCCATGAAAACTCCAATTGCTCCTGCAACTAAGCTTGACAAAGATGAGAATGGTAAAGGTATTGATATAACTCAATACAGAGGTATGATAGGTTCTCTTTTGTACCTAACTGCTAGTAGACCAGACATAATGTTCGCAACATGCATATGTGCTAGATTTCAGGCTAACCCTAAAGAGTCTCATTTATCTGCTGTAAAAAGGATCTTCAGGTATCTCAAAGGCACACCTTACTTGGGGCTTTGGTATCCCAAGGAATCCTCATTTGAACTAACAGGATACACAGATGCTGATTTTGCAGGATGTAAGATAGATAGAAAGAGTACCAGTGGCACTTGTCAGTTGCTAGGAAATAGGCTTGTGTCCTGGTTCAGCAAAAAGCAAAACTCAGTGTCTACTTTGACTGCTATAGCTGAATATATTGCTGTTGGCAGCTGCTGTGCTCAAATTCTATGGATGAGAAACCAGCTAGCTGACTATGGGTTTGATTTCAAATCGATACCCATACACTGTGATAACACAAGTGCTATAGCAATAACTCATAATCCTGTTATGCATTCTAGGACCAAGCATATTGAAATAAGGTATCACTTCATTAGGGATCATGTGCAAAATGGAACTATATCACTACAATATATTCCTACTGAAAATCAACTTGCAGATGTTTTCACTAAACCACTAGATGAATCCAGATTCAATAAGTTATTAAGTGAACTAGGCATGCTTAATCTTCAACCTTGAAATATATGCTCTAGACTGTACTAACCATAACAGGTACAAAGGCTAAACTCAATATCATAGACATAATCAAGGGAAGTCCACGACCATAGAGTAGAAAGGACAGACTCTACGAATGATGATCAGACTCGACAACTGTCAAACGGACTCGACGATCGTAAAACAGACTCGACGATCGTAAAACAGACTCGACGATCATAGACCGTAGAGTAGAAAGGACAGACTCTACGAATGGTAGACAGACTCAACGACCAGAAGACTACCTCAACGATCGTAGTCATTCCAAGGACATCTCAGCACTGAAAACTCAAAGGACAAATCAGTACATTCAAGCAAAAGGCGACACCTGTCCCACTAAGTTAAAAAGAGAGAGGGAAGCTACAAGTACAAATTGGAACCGTATTTTTGAAATCTGGAGTTCAAAAGATTATCTCTCTCTTTCTCAAAGCAAAACCCTAACTCAAGAGAAAGCTCAATCGTATTCCACTTCTCAACCACAGAATCATGGCTGTTTCAAATGTAATCTCAGGCTACAGACTCTGTTTCGATGAGTTCAAGGATGCTCCACCAAAGTTTCACAAAACCTTAGCACTACTAAATAAGGCAGGTCTCGAAGAAGCGCTGAGTACCGACACCCTCATCTATCCCGAGTTAGTGAAAGAGTTCTACAAGAATGGAGTGTACGAACTCAACACCATCACTACACGGGTAAGAGGAGTTGAAATGATGCTAAGGGAAGAAGACTTCAATCTGGCCCTAGGTTTCAAGGATACAGGGCACTCACCTTTCGACAGCATAAGATTTGAAGAGGGATTGAAGAGAATGCATCACAAAAAGAACTCCTCTGTAAAAGGCTATAAAAAGAAGGAATTCCCTCAAAGGTATAAATTTCTAGCTGATATTGTTGGGAAATGTATCTGCTGTAAGAGTTCAGGTCATGACTCTGTTAATAAAGTTCAACTCAAACTCATGACTGCA
Source organism: Panax japonicus (assembly GCA_020205505.1). NCBI lineage: Eukaryota > Viridiplantae > Streptophyta > Magnoliopsida > Apiales > Araliaceae > Panax > Panax japonicus. The sequence continues at coordinate 35,455,120 of CM035100.1, read as the reverse complement.
ATAACTCTTGGAATTCAACTAAATTATGGAGCCATACTACTGGAGTGGATCGACAAGTGGATTGTAGGCTCGAAGAAATCAAAAAGTCCTCAGAAGATGCTGTATGGAAGATTTATTAGCATCATTCTGCAATCTGCTGTAGGTGATAAAATTGGGGATGATGAAGGAGAAGCCATCAACCCAAACCGAAGAATGACACATCAATTGTTTAAAAATTGGGAAAGAAACCCGGCTGAATATACAAGAATGATGACAGAGTCAAGTGGGAGAACTAGGGAACTAGGGGAAGCAGGAATGGCTATTGTCAATGAGGCTGAAGAAGAAGAAGAAGCAGATAAGGGAGAACCCTCTGGTCTTGTCAGGAAAAGCAAGGGCAAGAGAAAGCTGAGGAAAACACAAGTCGAAGAGCCTCAGGGATCTGCAACTAACATGCCTATAGAGTCCTCTGACATAGAAACTCTAAGGAGGTTGAGGAACATGCAACAGCAAGAAGAGGCTGAAGAGGATCAAACCACCATTTCAAAACTCTTAAAGAAGAATAAGGCTGGTCATGAGTCCAAAAGACCAACAGTGTCTTCAATCGTAGAGACTCTGCTGTTCTCTGAAACCAGGCCAAGTGTGGCAGAAATGGAGGAAGCTGCTTCAAGGACAGTGGCTGGTCAATGTGGCAAGACAACCAAAGAAAACACCGGCAAAGCAAAGAGAAGGCTGGTCAAGAAGTATATTCTTGAAAATGAAAAAGTTTTGAAGAAGGAAGCCAAAAGCATGGCTGTAAAAGTAGAACTTCCCCAAGCAACCGAAGAGAAGAAGTCATATTGAGGGGGAGCCTCACAATATCCTAATGACTAAAGAAAAAGTCCTTGCTCAAGATAAAGGTGAACCAATGCCAAAGGTCATTGAGATAATGGACTCTTCAGAAGACAACAAAGAAGAGAAAGAGGATGATGATGATGAGCTTGAAATAACTGGTGTAGGTAGAGATGGATACAAAAGCTATCTGTACAACCAAATGTTTTCTTACCTACCCATGATGGCATACCATCAAGCTCAGATTCTGAAATCATGGGACCACATGTTCTGGAGCTTCAAGGAATATCCAGCAATCACAGTTCTGGCTCATGGATTTCCAAAGGAAGTCATCTTTGCTAAAAAGTTGATTACAAACTATTCCTCATCAAATGTCAAATCTGAGGTACTGACTATCCCCACAAGCTTTAGAGTTAATCATCAGCCATCATCTTCATTTAGTTATTTCTATGAATTTCCTAAATGGATGGAAGTAGTTCTCAACCCAATAAATCAGTTTCCAGTCACAAAATCCCAAAAATCTGTGACTGAAGAACCAGAAGAAGCCAACTTTGCTCAGCTCCAACAAATCCCTTGCTCTACGATTCCAGGCTTTAGTCCTCTAGAAGAATCAAATATAGGAATCGTAGAGTCACCTATCCCATCCATCCAAACTCAAGCCCCTCCATCAGACATCCCTTCCTCGTCCAGAAATAACTGCTTTAATCTTGAACTTGCTCTTTGTTCCCTAAAAGAATAATTCAACAATACACCACCCTCTTCCTCAAGAATTCCCCAGATGGATGAGATTGTCTCAGAATTGTCAACCAAGGCCGATCTATCAACTATGTCTAAGAAAGTGATCAAGGAACTAGAAGAAAGTCTTGACGATCACTCTGAACTGATTCAGCTGAGACTGACATCCATGATCAATGCTGCAAACACCCTTCCAAAATCTCTGAGCTCTGAATTGTACAAAACACTAAAAGAGATCATCAGAGAAATGCTTCAAATCATAAAGGACAGGGATGACATTCACTTCCAAGCAGCCAAAAGACATAGGGATGTTGTCCTAATCTTACAGCAAACTCAAGAATCTTAGAACAAACAGATGTTGCAGAGCATTCAAAATCTCCAGACTGCTGTCAAAGAGTTTCAACAATTCTATGTCAGCAGCGGCCAACAAACAGACAACATTCTATCCATTCTTCAACAAAGAGAAGCAAGGTCTGAAGTTCTCATTGAAGAAAATAGAGAAGACATTGCTCAGACCAAAAGTCAGCTGAACGAACTTGTCAAAGGAATTGCTCGTCTGTCAGATGACATTCGAACTCTTGATGCTGACATAAAGGGGGAGAAAAGAAGTAAGGGAGATCGGGAAGTAGATCGTGTAGACCAAGGATACAAGGGACGCGGATTCCAAACAACAAGGAATCCGCCTGCAAGGCATATCTCTCAGCAGACTCAACGATCAGATCAGCGGGAAGTCTTAGTGGCTCAACCTTTAAGAAGTCAAGGGCCAGCTTCTAGCTCACAAGGAGTAACCGCAACAGGCCTAAGAATGCCAATTGGAGATCCGGCATTTATGAATAGGCACGACCACAATCCAAGACTAAGTCCCAGTGAGCTCGAAGATTTGGCTAAAAGAGATGAAGCCAGCAGAAAAAGGAGAGCAGAAGAAAAGGCAAATCCTCCAAGGAGTAAAAAGCCAAGAAAATAGAGATAAGTTGAATTTCACTTCTTATTGATGTATCTATTTCAAATGTAACATCTATCTTCATACATCAATAAATTCATGCTTATTCTCTAGAAATTTCAGCTGCTCACTGAAATACTAAGTTATGTTTATTTTTTTGCACTGCATATAATCAATAATCATAACAACAAATCTCCTTACTTATGTCAACATCAAATACGGGGAGATTGTTGGGAGAATGCATAGCATGATATGATGTTTTAATATGCTTATGATTATTGTAAGGTCCTTAATTGAATTTATGTAAAAAGACTTAGTGATGGAAAGATCAAGATTGTTAGACTGATCTAAGCTTTCAACGTGTATCATTCTGCTCTAGAATGAATAGATAAAAAGATCAAAACTGTTAGGTTGATCTTATGATGTAATAGACAGGCTTGTCTGACCGTCGAGCACTGCACCAGAAGTCGTAGTCTGCCAGGAGAGTCAAAGTCAACTCGGGAGCTATCAGGGCAGAATAGGAGTATGCAAGATAGTGAGATCTCAAAGTTCGTAGACTTCCAGGGGAAACGAAGAAGGATCGTAGTGTATCGAGAAGAGCCACCTCAGGATCGTAGTGTACTGAGGAAGTCATGTTCTGAATCGTAGAGACAGCCTGCCTATAAGCCGAACGACAATCTGCCAAAGCTAAGTATGAAATGCACTGTACGCTCAGAGTCGCAGAGTCTAGCGATGACAAAGTCAAAGACAAGGATCGTAGACCTCACTCTATAATCGTAGAGTCCACTGAACAAATGCAGAGATCGTAGTCGGACAAGATCAGATGAAGACAACAAACTCAAGTCAGTGATCGTAGAGTGGACTCAACGTTCACCAATCTAACTCTACGATCGTAGCATGCAGAGTCAGCAAACGTAGTATGCTCTCGGGATCGTTGAGTCAACAACACGATCTCAATCGTAGAGTACAACAATCCAAAACGTAGAGCAACATCTGTCATGTCAGAAAAGGTTAAAGCCTCATGAGTTGTTAATTCAACAATACGAGGAATGGATCCTAGATGCTGCAGTGCCCATCAGTCCCAGAATAAATGAAATATCCTTAGTATGCAACAAAGAAGCGTATTAAAGAAGCTAAGGATAGTACTATGAATGAAAGGGACAAAACACCTTTTCAAGTGGTAGGTGAAAAAGCAGCCTGCAGTGTCAGTGGTCCAGAATGCAGAATTCAGAATATGTGCAGAAATGTCTCCATCACAGTACAGAAAATTCAGATGCATTTAATGCCACAACGGATGGATCCAAAGGATAGTTTTTCAACATCACACATATATACAGATAAGACAAATGAAAAGAAAAAAGGAAGACAAGCAAAAACATTCAACGTGAAGAACTCTCAAAGGCAAAACTCTACGATCTGAGATATTAAAAAGCTTGCTCAGCTACTCAGCTATTACGCACCAGAGCCTACACAGCAAACTGAGTAGCAACCTTCAGAACGCAACAACAACAATCATCAATCAACTGAAGAAGTATATCAAGTCTGCTGGACTTGAAGAGTTCGTAGTGAACTGTAAGAAAGCCAAGTCTGTTGGACTTGAAGAGTTCAAAAGTGAACTAGAAAAGTTCCTAGACTGCTGGTCTAGAAGGAATCTGTGTGATTCAGAAGATTGTATAAGACATCCTTAGTGGATATCCTACTCGTTGAGTAGAAGAGTGGACTAGGAGCTTTGAGTGCTCCGAACCACTTAAAAACAACTGTGTCATTTACATTCATACTATAACTGCTATATCTGCCATAACTGCCTTAATTGCTCATAACTCCATTGCTTGGTAAAAGAGATTAAAACAAACACTAATTCCGCATAGTTTTAATAATTATCTTAGATCAAGTTAAAACGAAAAGATTTTAAATTATCTATTCAACCCCCCTTCTAGATAACTTGTGCCTACTAAGAACTAACATATATATATATATATAATAAGTTTTGTTTTTTTATGAAAATAGAATATATTATATTTTATTATGCATAGTATTTGCATAGTGTCTACATAATGTTTGCATAGTAAAATCAGAAAATTTCGTTCTGCGCCCATGAATTCTCCCATGAACCATTTCTACTGTGCGTCCAAATAGTGCCCCTTCTATTCTCTTATAAATAGGATGCTTAGTTTAGAAATGAAAATCACACAAGAATCAGAAAATTCTTCTTCTATAATATTGAGTGTATTTTGTTAGAGTTTAAGGAAGCTTTAAGCGTAAAAAATAGTATACATTTTCTTCAAGAATATCCCCGCCCTACCTGTCAGAAGTACTCTCTTTTTAAGGTAAGGGGTATTATTTATTTCATATTCGCTTACGATATTATTTTTCATATTTGTAAGAAATTTTATTTCGTTCAATATTCGTAAGAAATATTATCTTCGTTTAATATTTGTAAGGAATATTATCTTCGTTAAATATTAGTAAGGAATATTATTTTCGTTCAACAGTTATAAGGGATATTAATTTTTTTCAATATTCGTGTGAAATAATATTTTCTTCCATATTCTGTAGTATGTAAGTAATACTATTTCGTTTCAGATTCTGAATTCTACACTTATTTTGTTAAAGTATTGCTTCTATACTCCGTGAAATTAGTAGAATATCTTTAAAATTTGCGCTTCATCTAGTATCTTTTCATGAAAATATTATTCTGAGTATTCTTGATAATTTTTAATATTTTCATGCCGGGATACTATTCACGAGGTACTATTCTCGAAGTACTATTCACGGGGTACTATTCATTCAGGTACTATTCATCCGGGGTACTACTCATGACAAAAAAAAATTTATTTTCGGTCCAAATCATTTTTAATACAATATTATTCTTAAATTTTACTCCACAAAGCAGTATCATGCTGACAATTTAGACATTATTGAATTCTGGATAAATTGAATTATAGATATTTAAAATTTATCCTTTTGCTTTCATTTAATTGAATTCTTATATCATTGTCATCATCATCATGCTTATATTGTGATAAAAGTTATCTTTGGCCCGTAGTGCATAGATGGACTATTAATTGGGATGATTATGACCAGGGATTATTCGGTATAATCATCACCTGTAATGTTACAAATGATGTGGTAAAAGTCCTCATTGGCCCGTAGTGCATTGATGGAAACTTGTTGGCAAGATCATGACCATTGGTGATTACACGAATATCCTTGGCCCGTAGTACATGGATAATTCAATGATGTGGATTATTTATTAAGCTGAGTCTCAGCGATAAAATTGATGATAAACTTTTTAAATCGTAGAAGATAGTAGATATCATGCTCTACTTGACTCTTCTAATGGATTGCTTGTTCCGCTGCAGTTAAACTTGGTGTTTATTGTATTTTATCAGTTTAACACTGTTGAAGGCTAACGATAATTTATTCTGCATTATCTTAGTCATAATATTTCTTACTGGGCTAGTTGAGTTCACCCTTTTGTTTTCATTGTTCTCTTCAGAAAATGATGTGACAACCCCAAATCTGGGTCCCAAATCACCACGGATCTGGTATAATCATTCTATAACTATTTGCGGAAGATATAAACATAAATTGTTTATACATTACATTACACACTATTTTCCCAAAATCGAGTAACCTTAACTTATACACAATTCTTAAACTATCTAACATATAACATTATTATCAAACTATACTATTACAAATTTGCTGCACATTTTATCCCAAGCTGAACTTGTCATTATCCTTTTCCTGTATCCGAACGCATCCGTCTTATCTGCAATGTTTTATCATAATATAGTAAGGGTGAGTATGAAAGTTGCCCAACAAGTTTAAATTTATATTTAAGGATATATCATGATTGAAAGAGTCTGAATAATAAGTTGGCTATAATTCATCAATATAGTTGATAACTAGCACAAACAAACTTTTGACTGAACAAGTATTAAACATGAACAAACATATCTGGACCGAACGGTAATGAAGGTGATCAGCCTTTCATACCTGACTTATACATGCAATATGTATAGAGTACAATTCTACACGACAATCAGCAATTATTAACCATAAGCATATTTGAATGAAATAACTCTTAGTATAGTTAAGTAAAACTTGCCTGAACCGTTGATTACCGTTATGCATTTTATATCGCTTTATCCGAAGACCTAATATTAGTAATATAAATCTCCAATATTAGAATAATAGCATCACAATATAATACTGTTATATTTATATACAAATAGAACAACCTAAACATATAACACATAATCTTATCAGTCTATACAGCACATAAGACATAGCATCAAGTCAAACTATTTCGCCCGAGTTGAAACTGACACAGTTCTATCATCCCGACGGTCTAGTCAGACAAATATCGAGTTTAAGTTCAATTAAACTCTGCCTAAACACTTAACAATTATCTTAGATAATTTTCTTATCAATCAAAACATTATTCATAGGTTTTTAATAATTTTCAGATAATTATTACCATTTATCAAAATTTTTCAATCACTTATATCGTATTTATATAATATAAATACCACATAATTCCTTAATCATTAATATTTATTTAATATTAAATATTAATAAAAAAACATAACATAATATTATAATATATTTATAATATCACAAAGTATTTTAATACTTTAAAATCATATTTATATGATTTTTAAAATATTTAAATTCATTATTCGATAATTGATATTAATATTAAAATATTAATATTTTCATGATAAAATATCAAAAGTTATATTTTATAACTTCAAATATTTTTATAACACTTAAATCATTTTTATATGATTTTTAAATCATTAATTCTATTTTCTCATAATTTATTTAATATATTTATTAAATAAATTAATTACCATTAATAATAAATTATTAATGAAATTCATCACAAAATATTAAAAGTCATCAAAAATAACTTAGAATATTTTCTAATATCATAATTTAATTTTTCATGAATTAAAACCATTTATAAATAATTTATTTAATATTATAATTAGATAAATAAATACCTTTTATATTCCAAAAATATTAAATATTTTTTAAATACACTCAAAATAATTAAAAACTAATTTTCAGGCTTTAAAATAATTTTTTATAATTTTTTATGTATTTTTAATAATTAAAAACTATTTATTTCTATTTATTTAATTAATTAATAATTTTCAGTAATTAAATGTCTCTAAAGGGGCCCTATAGCGACAGAACCGTCGCTATAGGTGTTCTTGAGTGTTCTTGAGCTTGCCCAGAAAACCATGTCAGTTATCGAGGGGCTTGGTTTGACCGGTTCTAATTTCTTAGTTAATAAGTTTCTGGGCTTGTACTACGGTTAGATCTGAAGTTCTAATGTAATACTAGAATTACCAACTTGTGTTCTAGTAACCCTATCACACAACAGAAAGTTATAAGCCTTTGAACTCCTTGTCAGGCCTGTTCTTTAGTTTTTGGGTTTCCCAGAAACGAAGAACAGCCAAGGTATCCAGTTTGCAAGCCTTGAATCTTTGCTTTTCATGACTTGTTTATGTGATATAAAGGTTCCACCATGTATTCCATATGATAGGGTACAAGTATAATGCATTAAACCAATATAATAACATAACACTAAGCGATTAAGGATGGTCAAAGTTCTGACAGAAAAATGGTTCATGAAGATTCTGGGTTACCCAGATTGTTCTTTAGGCAAAATGGTCAACTATAGTTTGACCGGCTACAACTTTGATTCTGTTATGGATCTAATTGATATAAAGGCTTAAAAGTGTAGTACTCATGTCACACTACAAGTATGTAACAACAACATAGCCAAACAACTTATAAACAACAAGATTTAAGTCCTACAAAAACGCTGTCAGACAAGATCTGGGTTTCTGGGTTGCCCAGAAATCCATTTTCGTGATCGGTCAACGACCTTTGACTTCTTATATCTTTCGATCTAGGCATGCTATGACCCTGATTAAAGTTACAGAACAAAGACCACATGGCATATTATAGATTCATAACATAAAACACCATAAACATATAACACAGAAGAATCTAGAGGCTCTGACATTTGCTTGTCAGACCTTATTTTTCAATTTTTTTCCAGATTTCTAAAAATGCTAGATTCGTGCATCTAAGTGTTATAGATCTATAATCTATCAACCCAGATCACTTAAAGACACCTTAATACATAACTTTAAACAATCAATTACAACAAATAACATGGATCACATGATTTAGGGTTTATACCTTCTAATCTCAAATCCTTTGATTCTGATCTCTGATCATGATCTTAATGATCAAGGCTTGATTTAGAGACTGAAATACTTGCGTATTTCGTGGCTAAGGAAACAAAAGAGGTTGGTTAGTTGTTTGAGAGAAAAATGACTAAGTTAGTGCACTTTCTCTCTCTAATTCTCTTATAATGTATGATACAATGAATGTTGTTTAGGAAATTGGCTGAGATTGTGACGCCCCCAAAATAGGTATACATCACCTATTCTGAGTTGCCAAATACATGGTACAAAATACAAATACAATCTTAAATATACAACAAGAGCTGTGAGTTTTAATACAAATATTATCTTCTAGACAATATCCACTCTCATAATAAGTTCTCATTACATTTATTATCACACTATTTTATATAATGGTGAGGACTACTAAGACACCATCTCGGACCGTCACTTCATTCCCCGACTAGTCCCAGCTACGTTCTCATTTCCTGAAGAGAACAGTGAAAGATAGGGTTGTTAGGTTTGTAATATTCAAGAACGCAATCAAATTGCATAAATTAGCGGAAACGTGTAAAATCAGAGTTTTAAAATTTTTACAAACCATAAACCCGGATCACCCTTTATGCACAATTATTAATTAAACGAAAATATAAAGAATAAGAACCATACCCTTGAAGATTCGAGCTTCCTCAGGTACAAGTTCACCTCCAATCCTTTTCGCGTTCAACTTGAATCAACCGGGTTTGGTTCCTTCCTTTGATCAACGTTAGCCACCCAAGTGTTTGGCCTCTAGAGGTGATCCACCAAGGAAGGAGAAGAATTCAAGAAGATGGGTAGTTGGCTCAAACCCTAGTTTTCTATCTCTATAGAAAAAGGCGTACTCTCCCAACTATTGGAATTACGTATTCTAATAATACGTCAACCTCTCTCTCACCCATAATAAGACTCCTCTTATTTATAGATGTGGGCAACCATCCTTAACAATTAAGGAATTGAGTTTTATTTTAATTAATTAAACTCTTTTAATTAATTAGGCTCCTAATCTTATTAGGAATAATTAATTAACCTTTTAATTAATTAAGCTCCCTAATCTTATTAGAGATAATTAATTAAACTCTTTTAATTAATTTGCCTCCTAATCCTATTAGGATATTTTGAGAGTACTTTTATTAATTAATTCCCAAACTCCTTTAGGAATTAAATAATAATAATAATAGTAATAATAATAATAAGACTCCTCTTATTAATTTATATTTAATATTTCCAAAATATTAAATAATAAATATTAAGCTATTTAATTTATTCTATCACCATAGATTAAATTAAATATACTTAACTTATTATTACGATTATGCCATTAACTTCTTAAATAATTATTCTTCCTTTTATGGTGTGACCCTTTAGGTTCTCCATATTAAACCGGTTGTGAATAAATCAATTAGAACAATTCTAATCTTATTTAAATAAATAAATTAAACTAATAATTTATTTAAATAAATAATATTTATTCTACAATAGGGATAAGCCTCCCTAGCGATCAACGACTTTCCAGATAATATAGATTTCAACATTAATCATAAAAGAACCTTTGAGTAAATAGTTGCCGTACAATTCAATCCTTCCACCATACAATGTCCCAATTAAATATAAGACATGGAATTACTGTCAAGTCTTATTTTATTTAATTATATGTATTTCGACTCTTAAATGCACAACTCCAAATAATGCAAATTAGAAACTCCTTTCTAATTTCATTCTGCCTTGGCCAAGGACTACTAGGTTGTCATTTATCGAATCACATAGGACATTTCTCTTCTTTTACTAGAAGTGGTAGATTCTTTATTGATCATACATTATCTCCATGTATGACTTATTATACCCAAGCATACCCTTTGATATACCCTAAGGGTCTTAAGGAATAAGTCAAAGTATAACTCATTATACACAAGATACTATGATGATCTCAAGTCCAAGGATCACTTGTACTACTATCACTACAGGAATTCCTATTGACATGCAAGTAAAACTCCATTAGGTATTCCTTAGCGAGTCACGTTCAGTGAACTTATTCTCTAATAAGCACCTACATACTTGCTTTAGTGTCTCCACACAAATGATCATGAGATCAATCATCCTCATCCAATGAGCAAGCAACGTATGTACCAATCTATCCGGATTCACTAATCCCCAATTTAGTAATCCAACGATTGGGAACTATTTTAGTTTTAAGCTTTCTAAGAATTTAGATCTCATTAAAATGATCATCATCATTATTCTAAAAGCATTGCTTAAAACTATGGGTTTATCACATATTATAAAACAGCATCATGTAGATAATTAAAAGCCTTTAATAAATTAATACTTTTTATTAATAAATGAATAAGATTGTTTACAAAGTATATGCTTTATCATCAAACATGATTGGCTTGTGTGTATACTACTTTCAATCTCCCACTTGCACTAAAGCCAATCGTCATGGTATCTCATACTCTTCTTCTCTAAGTGACGATTATCCTGCTGTTGGATAAGCTTTAGTTAATGGATATGTAATATTGTTCTTGAGAGTTCACTATCTCTATAGTGATTTCCCATCTTTCAATGATTCTTATAATCAAATGAAAGTGCCACAACACATGTTTAGATCTAAGATGAGACTTAGGAACTATTCCTAGTTCTGTAATGAACTTTTCATCCAAACAATCAACTTGTAGCTTCATTTATAGCTATATACTTTGTCTTTATCACTAAACCAACAACTCTTTGTTGTTTGGAACCTTTCCAATTCACTGCACCACCGTTCAAGGTAACCCTTTACCTTAAAGTGGATTTTCTGTCGTCTTGGTCTGTCTGAAAAACTTGAGTCTGTTAAGCCCTCTAGTTTTAATTCAAACCCACCATGAATTATATCACATCCTTAGTGCTGGTTAAGTACTTTAAGATGTTTTTCACTGTCTCACAGTGAACTTCTCCAGAATATGACTAATCAACATCAGGTCGCGTATATTTCATTGCATACATGATTGTCACTCATGCGATCTCTCTTTAGGAGTCTATGGGGACTATTAAGAGAGATACACTCCATGGCTCAACAACATGAGATATCTCTTGGAATTTGCCATGCTAAACGACTTTAGCATCAAATGAATATACGTTCCTTGGGTTAATCCAAGTATCCTTTTAAATCTATCTATATAGATTTGCATCCCCAATTAAGATACTCTTCCCAAATCATTCATGGAGGAATGTTTAGACAACTTTATCTTTACTGATTGTAGCATTGGTATGTTATTCCTCATCCGTAGTATATCAACATATAATACTAGAAATTTCACGACGCTCCCACTGACCCTTTTATACACACTAGGTTCATTCTTGTTTTTGATAAAATCAAACTCTTTTGATTATCATATCAAAATGAATGTGCCATTTTGAGAAGATTGCTTCAATCAATTTCTCTGAGTGTCTACAACTCTTACCTCATCGTATGTAACTGGATCATCATCTTCTATGATACGTACCTCATCATCATCATCCATGATGAATCCATACCTCCTAGGTATCTTCGGTACTATTCCAGATTTACGATTCGGTTGTGGTACAATAGGTCTATCTATAGGTTCCTCTTATTTGACTTGTACTGTTTTGTGGTTCTTGACCTTTTCAAGATGTATTATCCTCCCACTAGCCCTTTCAATGATAAACACCTTTATCTTAGAAGGCAGCATGTTTCGCAACAAACACCTTTTGCTAAGTAGGATTATAGAACATATGCCCTAAACTTACTTTAGGATGTCCCACAAATCTGTACTTGTCAAATTTTGTCCCAAGCTTATCCTTTGAAACCTTTTCACATAAGTTGGACAACCCTTATCTTAACATACTTAAGATTAGGAATCCTCCCTGTCCATAACTTTTATGGAGTCTTGGGGCCGAATTTTGAGGTTACCTTTTCGTAGATAAGCAGCCATTTCTAGGATATGATCCTAGAAGGATACTAGAATGTCGGTAAAATCATTATGGACCGCACCATGTCCAACAAGGTACGATTTTTCCATTCAGATACATCAATCAATTATTGCGTATCAGGAGGCGTCCATTGTGAGAAAACCATTTGAGATGATCTAAAAACTTATTGCACAAGTATTTATTCCTTGATCTAATCAAAGAATCTTAATACTTTGTCAATTTGTTTCACTTCTGAATTCTTTGAACCTTTCAAATAATTCACACTTGTATTTCAATAAATACATACATTCAACTCTTTGAATGATCATCTCCTTTTCTTATACTAGTTTGTTCAATTTGCAAAATATATTTTTCACGTAAGTCAAGTATACAAAATCCATTAAGTAATATTCCAGTTTTATACAAAACATCATTATTATAAATAGAACAACAATTGTTCTTAATTATAATACCAAAGATTTCATTGTCCAACAATAAAATGGAAATAATGTTTCCAACGAGAACTGGAATACAATAACAACTTATTGACTTAATAGACTTGCCCGTAGGCATTGCTAAACTATAAGTTCCTATGGCTAATGCAGCAACCTTTGCTTCATTTCCCACACATAGGTTTACTTATATTTGTTTAGCTTTCTACTTCTACTTGGTCCTTCATAAATCTATATTTATGATAAACAAAGCCAGTATCCAATACCCAAGTAGAACCTTGACTTAAAGAAAAATTTATTTTAAATCATGAACAAAATTGTATTTGTAACCGAAACTTCACTAAGCTTCTTTGGTTAGCCTCTGCAAGATGCTTCTTGCAGTTTTCTTCCAGTGTCCAGGCTTATTGCAGTGGAAGCAAACTCCTTTGCTATCCGTATCAGTTTTGTTCTTATTATCCTTTGTTTTTGCCCTTTCTATTTACCTTCTTTCGTTCTTCTTTTCAGAAGATCCTTTGGCCCCTACCAGTAAGACTTGGTCTTTCTTGGTTGGAAAGTGACTCTCAACATTTTTCAACATGTTAAGCAAATCAGCGAGGCTGATATCTAGCTCGTTCATATGAAAAATTCACAACAATTGTGAAATGAGTCCGGGAGTGAGTAAAAGATCAAATCTTGGCTCAACTCTCCATCCATGATAAAACCCGTTGTCCTAATTGATCAATCAAATTGATTATGTTAAGGACTTTTATCTGTACCGTAGTGTCATCGGTCATTCTAGATCGGAAGAGCTCCTTAGATATCTGATATCTATCAGTCCTACTTTCCTCACCATCAACTACTTGATGTGCAGGAATATAGTAGGAGCATCCATAGTTTCATGCTGACGCTGAAGCTCGTTACTCATGGATGCGAGCATGATGCATTGATCCAACTATGCATCATTAGCCACTTTCTAAAAGTAGCAATATCTTCCTCAGAGGCATTGTCTGCAACCATTGCAGGGATAGGCGTATTAAGGACATAAGATAGCTTTTCAGCCGTGAGAACTATTCTCAATTACCTTAACCAATCCGTTTAATTCGGTCCGATTAATTAGCATCTAATATGCTATGCAGTGATAGTAATTTAGACATTGTAAAATTCTGTAAATGAATTTGTAATCAACAACATTTTAGCATACATTCTTTTATTAATTACCAAAATAATTTAGGTCTTGTTTTAAATTGGTATCTCCCACTATTTTCTTCAAACTATATTACCCTCACTTATATAGTTCGGCAAAATCTAATTAAAGATTTGCTAGTGAGAATAAGGATCCCATTTCAAATGTATATAGCCTTGTGTGTGCACAACAAACTATATATAAATAAATAGGTAGACAACTCTTGTCAATTACATCAACTATGTAACTCCTTGTATTTTGCCTCTTAAATCGTAATGGTCAAGTGTGTGCACATCCGAACTAAAATGATTTAAGTTAAGTCAGACCCAGCATTTCCATATAAGTGAAGAGAAAACTACAGCCCTTGTGTGTGCACAACAAAGCAGTAATGTTCAATTCCTTATAAACATCATATGTAATAAAAACAACATCTTAAATATTTAATACTTGCCTTGTATGTGCACAACAAACTCATATTAAATATTCAATACTCTATTGTTTCTATCATGCTAGAAGGCGACGTTCGATATTCCAAATATCTTTGAACGTTACAACTTAATATAAAATATTTGAGGGATTTGTTATTAATTTGTCTCATCTTGTTTAGCGCGCATGCACATATATATATAAAATACGCGTCATATTAATAAACATGCGAAGCATGTTTGCATAATATATAATATATATATATAGTATAAGCATGCACATATAGAATACTATATTCTACCCGGATTGATTATGGACTTTATTCTAGTTTGGTTCACTAGAGCCACCAAGTGAACCAAAAGGTCAAACCCTAGGGGTGCAAGAATTAATATTTAAATATAACTATTACATTTAAACCCGGGCTCCATTACAAACGGGTCTTCAAGCGCTCCTTGCCCCTTGATCTCCAATTTTTCAAAATTAATTCTAACTATTCCTATTACAAAACTATTTTAAAAAAAAAATAGAAACCTTGATCAGCAGTCAAGGGGAAATACATAGGAGGGAGATAGAATTTACATTAAGAAAATTTTAGAGAAGACGAGGTACGCAGACTCCATTTTAATAAAATACATACATTCATGCATCCAACTAAAATAAAATCCAATCACATTGGTCAATTAGTCCATAATCAATCCCATTTATTATCATACACATCACCATATGCATCAATAAATAACATTCATCTCATGAATAATAAACATTTAATATATATATTGATATCATTTAATGGGCAAAATTAGTTAGTATAAAATCTAATTTTGAATAAAAATAAACTCCTTTATTTTAATCCAAATTTAAATCAAAATAAAACTATTTTATTTTAATTTATCTAATTTTGAATAAAATAAACTATTTTATTTTAATCAAAATATTTAATCAAAATAAACTCATTTATTTTAATTAATTATGGAATCCAATTCCATGAAAAAAAAACTTTTATAAAAGGAACCACGGATTATCTTTCCTATTCACAAATAAACTCCTTTATTTTGAATAATATGAAATCATATTTCATATCTAAATAAACTCCTTTATTTAAGGAAATTAGGATTCTCTTTCCTATTCACAAATAAACTCTTTTATTTTGAATAATATGAAATATTATTTCATATCTAAATAAACTCCTTTATTTAAGGAAACATGAAATCCAATTTCAACTCTAATTAGTTATCATGAAATCCAATTCCAACTCTAATTAGTTAGCATGAAATTTAATTTTAAAATCAAAATAAACTCTTTTATTTTAATATTAAAATAAACCTTTTATTTTAAGATTAAAATAAACTTTATTTTAATTATAAAATAATTAATAATATTATATATAATATTACAAAACCGTTAATATATATATATATATAATAAAACCGTTATTATATATATATATATAACAAAATCCTGCTCCTGCCATTTGAAATTCAAGGCATGTCAACCAGATAATCTGAATCCTCCCTTGCCACGTCACATGAACCAGCAGCTTGAAAAAAATGAAGCACCAGCAGCTTGAAAAAATGAAGCACGTGAATGGTGATTACCATTTACCGCTCCCTGATTCGCATGCCTTGAAATCCGTGCAGGTCAATAACATATATATATAGTATTATAAAAGCCACGGCAATTCAACAAAAGAAAAAAAAAAACCGGATTAGCGATTTTTTTTTTAAATAAATTTTATACAATAAAATTATGCCCAATTAAATTGTTCTAAACACATATCAATATACATATCAAATTAGACAATTAATAATTCGTATAAAGGTTTGGCTCTGATGCCACTGTTAGGTTTGTAATATTCAAGAACGCAATCAAATTGCATAAATTAGCGGAAACGTGTAAAATCAGAGTTTTAAAATTTTTACAAACCATAAACCCGGATCACCCTTTATGCACAATTATTAATTAAACGAAAATATAAAGAATAAGAACCATACCCTTGAAGATTCGAGCTTCCTCAGGTACAAGTTCACCTCCAATCCTTTTCGCGTTCAACTTGAATCAACCGGGTTTGGTTCCTTCCTTTGATCAACGTTAGCCACCCAAGTGTTTGGCCTCTAGAGGTGATCCACCAAGGAAGGAGAAGAATTCAAGAAGATGGGTAGTTGGCTCAAACCCTAGTTTTCTATCTCTATAGAAAAAGGCGTACTCTCCCAACTATTGGAATTACGTATTCTAATAATACGTCAACCTCTCTCTCACCCATAATAAGACTCCTCTTATTTATAGATGTGGGCAACCATCCTTAACAATTAAGGAATTGAGTTTTATTTTAATTAATTAAACTCTTTTAATTAATTAGGCTCCTAATCTTATTAGGAATAATTAATTAACCTTTTAATTAATTAAGCTCCCTAATCTTATTAGAGATAATTAATTAAACTCTTTTAATTAATTTGCCTCCTAATCCTATTAGGATATTTTGAGAGTACTTTTATTAATTAATTCCCAAACTCCTTTAGGAATTAAATAATAATAATAATAGTAATAATAATAATAAGACTCCTCTTATTAATTTATATTTAATATTTCCAAAATATTAAATAATAAATATTAAGCTATTTAATTTATTCTATCACCATAGATTAAATTAAATATACTTAACTTATTATTACGATTATGCCATTAACTTCTTAAATAATTATTCTTCCTTTTATGGTGTGACCCTTTAGGTTCTCCATATTAAACCGGTTGTGAATAAATCAATTAGAACAATTCTAATCTTATTTAAATAAATAAATTAAACTAATAATTTATTTAAATAAATAATATTTATTCTACAATAGGGATAAGCCTCCCTAGCGATCAACGACTTTCCAGATAATATAGATTTCAACATTAATCATAAAAGAACCTTTGAGTAAATAGTTGCCGTACAATTCAATCCTTCCACCATACAATGTCCCAATTAAATATAAGACATGGAATTACTGTCAAGTCTTATTTTATTTAATTATATGTATTTCGACTCTTAAATGCACAACTCCAAATAATGCAAATTAGAAACTCCTTTCTAATTTCATTCTGCCTTGGCCAAGGACTACTAGGTTGTCATTTATCGAATCACATAGGACATTTCTCTTCTTTTACTAGAAGTGGTAGATTCTTTATTGATCATACATTATCTCCATGTATGACTTATTATACCCAAGCATACCCTTTGATATACCCTAAGGGTCTTAAGGAATAAGTCAAAGTATAACTCATTATACACAAGATACTATGATGATCTCAAGTCCAAGGATCACTTGTACTACTATCACTACAGGAATTCCTATTGACATGCAAGTAAAACTCCATTAGGTATTCCTTAGCGAGTCACGTTCAGTGAACTTATTCTCTAATAAGCACCTACATACTTGCTTTAGTGTCTCCACACAAATGATCATGAGATCAATCATCCTCATCCAATGAGCAAGCAACGTATGTACCAATCTATCCGGATTCACTAATCCCCAATTTAGTAATCCAACGATTGGGAACTATTTTAGTTTTAAGCTTTCTAAGAATTTAGATCTCATTAAAATGATCATCATCATTATTCTAAAAGCATTGCTTAAAACTATGGGTTTATCACATATTATAAAACAGCATCATGTAGATAATTAAAAGCCTTTAATAAATTAATACTTTTTATTAATAAATGAATAAGATTGTTTACAAAGTATATGCTTTATCATCAAACATGATTGGCTTGTGTGCATACTACTTTCAAGGGTGAGCTCAACTAGCCCAATAAGAAATATTATGACTAAGATAATGCAGAATAAATTATCATTAGTCTTCAACAATTATAAACTAATAAAATACAATAGACATCAAGTTTAACTGCAGCGGAACAAGCAATCCATTAAAAGAGTCAAGTAGAGAATAAAATCTACTATCTTTTATGACTTAAAAAGTTTTTCATCACTTTTATTGCTGGGACTCAGCTTAATAAATAATCCACATCATCCCTGCACTACGGCAAAGGATATTCATTAGTATCACGACCACAAATTATCCATGCACTTCGGGCCAATGATATTCGTGTATTCATCAAAGTCATGATCATGCCAACAACTGTCCATCAATACACTACGGGCCAATGAGGACTTTTACCACATCATTTGTAACATTACAGTCATGATTACACCGAATAATCCTTGGTCATAATCATACCAAGTCCATCCATGCACTACAGGCCACAAATGACTTTCAAAAAATATAAACACGAGGATGATGACAATGATATAAGAATTCAATAAAACTAGTTCAAGAATTAATTTATCCAGGAACTAATAAATCCAAATTGTCAACATGATACTTCTTTGTAGAGTAAAATTCAAGAATGCTCAGAAGAATATTTCCATGAAAAGATACTGGATGAAGAGCAAATATCAATGATATTCCACTAAATTCATGGAGTATAGAAGTCAAAACATTAACCAACTGAGTATAATAAAGAATGTAATAACAAAAGAAATCACCATGCATGCGGTACTTTGCATAGACAGATTATTCCAACAGAATATTAAATAACGAAATCAGGTCAGGCGAAATTCGCACCGACAGGATGTTCCAACAGAATAATAAAGATGGAACCAGGTCCGGCGTAAAACGCACAGACAGAATATTCCAACAGAATAATAAAGACGGAACCAGGTCCAGCGTAAAATGCACAGACAAGATATTCCAATAGAATAATAAAGACGGAACCAGGTCCGGCGTAAAATGCACAGACATGATATTCCAACAGAATAATAATGAATTGAATAACAGAAGAATTTCACCAAGTATAGGGTAGCCCGCGTATACAGGTTATTCCAACAGAATAATAAAGAATGGAATAATAGAAGTTCTCTTCATGAATACAAAAAAAATAATACCCCTTACCTTAGAATAAAGATGGATACTAGAATAGAAATATAGCAGACTTCTCTTCTTCTTTCTCTCTATAATTTCTCTCTATAATAAATGCTCTATAGCTTTGGTGAATTGGTGAGAAATGAAGGAAGAATGAGCTTCTATTTATAGAAAAATATAGTTTTGATAATTGCACGTTTTGGCGCTTGAAAAATTACAGTACAATACCTCTAACTTTTCTTTAATTTTTAATTTAGTCCTGTAAGTATTATCAAACTTGCACCACCTCCCCTAATAGTAAATCATGTGAATCAATAATTCAATCATGTGATTCAAAGTTATAATCATGTGAAAATACAAATTACGGTATAGTACCTCCATCTTTAACTTAGTCATGCAATTATTATCAATCTTGCACCAACTCCCCTAATAGTATAAGAATGTGATTTAATAGTACACACATGTGAACAAATAGTTATATAAGCATGTGAATTAGTAGCAATTAATTACTTATTTATCCGATAAATTCTCCGATTTATCAATATAACCCCCAAACATCAATTATCATCGGAATAGATGTCGATTACCACTAACACTAATAATCCCAACACAATGAAACTATCAAATTCATTTTTAATCAACATGAAATTATTCATCATTAATATTATAACTCATAATATTTAACAACCAGGTCGTTCCCAGGAAAGAGGGGCTTTCCAATAAGGATTTCTCCCTATTGGTGCACAATTAGGTGACAAAACCTCTCCTTGGCAGAACTTCTAGACATTGTAAATATTGAAATTTAATAATATGAATAACTTTGTCGTCTCAATTATTGATTTAATAATATATCATATAATGCGGATGATACTGTGATAATAATCGAATCAATAATATGAGAGATATGATGTAGCAATTACTGTAGCAATAATTGAGTATAAGTGAGTGACTTCTCACGTAAGCATCAATAACCAGTACCGTGTGCTACTATGCAACCATGCGTATTACTGTACTTTTACTACCGAGTAGTTCAACAGTTTTAACGGTAATACTTTCGCCGTTATTTTTATAAAAATATTTTGTCATTTTCTCAATCCGACAATAATTCTATTGTGGGGTCCACCAATGATTGCGCCGTTGTACGAATATTCCCTACTAAAATGAATATTCCCCGACCAATCGAATATAATATAACAACTTGCATACTTTGCAGAATTTATAAATACTACCCACAACTATAACATTATAACAAATTCATTCCATAATATTCAAAAATGATAATTATAGAAAAATCATCTTTATTCATAAAAGTTGGGATCTTACAACCTCCCCTTCTTATGAAATTTCACCCTCGAAATTAGGGTACGTACCTGGTATGTCGAAGAGGTAAGGATACCTTGATTTCATTTCAGATTCTAACTCCCAGGTCATTTCCTCAACATCGTGGTTCCTCCATAAAACTTTGACTTGAGGTATCACCTTGGAGCGTAGAATATGTTCCTTCTTATCCAAGATTTGAACAGGAACCTCTTCATACGTTAAATCTTCTGCTATTTTGTCTGGTTCTAACTCAAAACGTGGTTAGGGTCTTTCACATATTTACGTAACATGGATATATGAAAAATGTTATGAACACGAGACATACTTGGCGGTAAAACGAGTCTATAGGCTACAGTCCCTACTCGATCGAGGATTAAAAATGGGCCAATGAATAGAGGATTGAGCTTTCTTCTCTTTCCAAATCTCGTAACTCCTTTCCATGGAGCAACACATAATAACACACGATCTCTAATATCGAATTCCACATCCTTTTGATGAAGATCAACATAACTCTTTTGTCGGTCTTGTGAGGTTTTTATACGTTGTCGGATCGTTTGAATCTTTTCTGTAGTCATACGTACCAACTCCGGTCCCAATAACGTTGCTTCACCCACCTCATCCCAGCATACTGGAGAACGACACTTTCTTCCATACAACTCCTTGAATGGAGCCATGCCAATACTTGCTTGATAACTGCTGTTATAGGAAAACTCCACCAATTGTAAGAACTTGTTCCAACTTCCCTTGAAGTCAAGGACACAGAGTCTTAATAAATCTTCAAGAGTTTGAATAGTCCTCTCTGATTGTCCGTCCGTCTGAGGATGATATGCTGAACTAAATCATAAATCCGTGCCCATAGCTTTTTGCAAACTAACCCAAAATCTTGAAGTGAATCTTGGGTCTCGATCAGAAACTATGGATACTGGCATACCATGCAATCTTACAATCTTGTTTATGTACATATGAGCAAGACGTTCAAGTGTATAAGTTTTTCGTACTAGTAAGAAATGAGCAGACTTGGTCAATCTATCAACAATGACCCAAATTGCATCTATGCCTTGAGAAACCTTGGGAAGACCAGTAACGAAATCCATGGTAATGTGCTCCCACTTCCATTCTGGAATTTCAAGTGGTTTCAATGGACCTTTTGGTACTTGATATTCCGCCTTGACTCTTTGACAAGTTAGACACCTTGAGATAAACAGCGTTATCTCTCTCTTCATATTGCCCCACCAAAATATATGTCGAAGATCATGATACATTTTGGTACTCCCAAGATGGATTACAAACGGTGTGTTGTGTGCCTCCATCATAATTTTATACTTTAAATCAGGGTCGTTAGAAACACAAAGTCTTGAGTTGACTCGAAGTATTCCTTCTTCATCGATTCTTGCTTCCGGTATAACACCTTCTTGTACTTTCTTCCTCATATGCATCAGCTCCAGGTCTGTAGCTTGAACATCTTTAACTTTATCGATTAAAGTCGGTTCTAATCGTATATTCGCCATAATCACATGGGTCCCTGGAGTCTTTATCTCTATCTCCATCCTTTGCAAGTCATACAAAATGGGCCTTTGCATTGATAATATCGCACTCGTACCCGCATATGATCTTCTACTCAATGCGTCAGCTACCACGTTTGCTTTTCCAGGATGGTATTGGATGATATTGGATGGTATGATCATAATTTTTCAACAGTTCAAGCCAACGCCGCTATCGCATATTAAGTTCCTTTTGAGTGAAGAAATATTTGAGGCTTTTATGATTCGTAAAGATCTCCACTATCTCCCCATACAAGTAATGCCTCCAAATTTTAAGTGCGAAGACAACAGCTGCCAACTCTAGATCATGAGTAGGATAATTCCTCTCATATTCTTTGAGTTGTCGAGAGGCATAGGCTATAACTTTCCCATGTTGCATGAGAACACATCCTAACCCTTTGCCTGAAGCATCACTGTAGATGACAAATCCCTCCGAGCCAGATGTTATTGTCAGAATAGGTGCTGAAATGAGTCTTCTCTTGAGTTCTTGAAAACTCTTCTCACATTCCTCGTTCCAACTGAATTTTGTATCTTTTCGAGTCAGCTGAGTTAAGGGAGTAGCGATTCGAGAAAACCCTTCTACGAATCTCCGATAATAACCAGTTAAGTCGAGAAAGCTACGTACTTCGGTCACTGATTTAGGTTGTTCCCAGCTTTGAATAGCTTCAATCTTTGCTGGGTCAACAGATATTCTATGACTTGATACCACGTGCCCAAGGAATGCTACTTCCTCAAGCCAGAACTCGCATTTCTTCAACTTGGCATAAAGCTTATATTCACGAAGCTTTTGGAGTATCAGAGTCAAGTGTTGCTCATAATCTTCACGGCTTTTGGAATTAATAAGGATGTTATCAATAAAGACGACCACAAAGTGATCCAAATATTCCTTGAAAACTCGGTTCATCATATCCATTAAGGCAGCAAGAGCATTAGTCAATCCAAAAGACATGACTAGGAATTCATAATGCCCGTACCGAGTTCTGAAAGCCGTCTTTGGAATGTCATCGATTCTAATCTTCAATTAGTGATATCTGGAACGATGATCAATCTTTGAAAAGAATTTGGCTCCTTGTAACTGGTCAAACATGTCATCAATACGTGGCAATGGGTAACTATTTTTAATGGTGACATGATTCAACTCCCGATAATCAATACAAAGTCGCATACTCCCATCTTTCTTCTTCACGAATAGAACAGGAGCACCCCAAGGAGACGTACTAGGATGAATGAAACCGATGTCTAATAATTCCTGCAATTGGGTCCTTAACTCCTGAGTTTAATAGGAGCCATTTGATATGGGGCTTTGGAAATGGGTTTTGTACCGGGTTCAAGGTTGATACAAAATTCAATTTCATGCTCTGGGGGTAGGCCAGGTAGTTCTTCAGGGAATACGTCAAGAAATTCATTAACAATAGAAATATCATTCAAAATTGACGTATTTTTGTTTAGATCCGTGACATGAGCTAAGAAAGCTTGACATCCGTTTTTCAATAAACTAATAGCTTTATGGCTTGAGATGACAGTGATTGATTTTAATGGTTTGGTTGCTTGAATTCACATAATAGGTTGTTTAGGAATATGAAAGCTAACAACCTTACAAAGATAATCAATTTTTTGCATGATGAGTAGTTAACCAATCAATCCCTAGAATTACGTAAAATGCAAGTATTTTCAATGAAATAAGATCGACATGTAATGTGAGGGTACCGATTTGAACCAAACAAGACTTATAAACAGTGGATGTAATGAAGGTTTCTTCCAATGGAGTTTCAACAGATAAGTCAAAGTCTAATTTCTTCGGAGTCAAATTTAAACGTTGAGCACAAGTAGGAGAAATAAAAGAATGTGTAGAACCGGTATCAAATAAGGTATAAACTTTGCCAGAGTTTATGATAAGCTTACCCGTGATGACCTCGTTCGGGTTCCTTACTTTCTGGGAGGTCACGACAAACGCTCTCCCTTGCACCACTGGCTTTGACTTTTCTGAGACGTCCTTTGGTGCCTCCATCCTGGATGAACTTGTCTTCGGTGAACGACAAAATTGGGCTAGGTGACCTTCTCTTCCACAATTATAACATGCTTTGGAAGACATCGCGCAGTTTGGACTGATGTGTCCCTCCCCTCCACATTTGAAGCATATGATAGGTGGTCGTTCTCCTTCCTTAACAATGGGTGCTAGTGCTGACGTCTTTCCATCATTGTTGAATCTTTTCTTCTTGAAATGTCCATTCTTATTGTTTTGGCCATGATTACCACCGAAGTAGTTACCATTTCTGGCATGTTGATTCCCTCCACGCTTATTGTCACCACTTCGATGACTGTTATCACTGGTATTATCATTTTGCCGGCTGCTCTTTTTTGGTTGGGTTGACTCATTATCGCGCTCCAATAACTGAGCCCTATTAACAACATCTGAATACAAACACAGTTTATGAGAGATAAGATATTAACGTATCTTGGGTTTTAAACCTCTTAGAAACATTCGTGTCATTCTCTCCTCATTATCAACCAAATGTGATGCAAACTGGGACAACTCAGCAAACTTGGCTTCGTACTACGACACGGTCATGTTGTTTTGCTCCAGCTTGATGAACTCTACCTCTTTCATGTGTTGAATACTTTCGGGAAAGTACTTGTCGTTGAACAATTCTTAGAACTTCTCCCAAGTCATCTTCAATGCGGCAGGTTGAGTACGTTTTACAGATTCCCACCAGTAATCTGTCTCTGCACGCAACATGAAGGTGGCAAAGGGAACCTTTTGCTCCTCGGAGCATCCCAAGACATCAAATATCTTGTAGATCTATTTTATCCACGTCTCCGCCTTAAGTGGTTTTGGATCTCCAAAAAACTCCGGTGGTCCTAGTTCTTTAAACTGCTTAGCGATGACCGTCCGGGAGTTGCTAGTGTTTCCACCTGCATTTCGGACAGGAGACTCTCTTGTCTGATGCTGCATGAATTGCAGAAAGCCTCTGAACATTCCAACGTTCATCATTTGGTCAGTGTTGTTGTTTGCATGAGGATTGTCGCCTTCCTGATGCACATTGTCCTGATTATTGATCTATGGAGACTCAACGGTATCCTGTGCTCCATTGATGTTCTCAACATTCTCGGATGCCATTTTAAAATACTGCCACAAAAAAGGGTTAATTAACATATCACATATTATCCCTAAACTCTGACCGACCAATTAAATACCAAATAAACTTAGGTAAGTCATACTAGTGAAGGAATTCCCCATCTCTCCCCTCCTAGTTCTTGTCTCACATCTCAGCCAAGGATCATATCCCTAAGCTTTGATACCAACTATGACGCCCCCAAAATAGGTATACATCACCTATTCTGAGTCTCCAAATACATGGTACAAAATACAAATACAATCTTAAATATACAACAAGAGCTGTGAGTTTTAATATAAATATTGTCTTATAGACAATATCCACTCTCAGAATAAGTCCTCATTACATTTATTATCACGTTATTTTATATAATGGTGAGGACTACTAAGACACCATCTCGGACCGTCACTCCGTTCCCCGACTAGTCCCGACTACGTTCTCATTTCCTGAAGAGAACAGTAAAAGAAAGGGTGAGCTCAACTAGCCCAGTAAAAAATATTATGACTAAGATAATGCAGAATAAATTATCATTAGTATTCAACAATGTTAAACTGATAAAATACAAAAGACATCAAGTTTAACAGCAGCGGAACAAACAATCCATTAAAAGAGTCAAATAGAGAATAAAATCTACTATCTTTTATGATTTAAAAAGTTTTTCATCACTTTTATTGTTGGGACTCAGCTTAATAAATAATCCACATCATCCCTGCACTACGGCCAAGGATATTCATTAGTATCAAGACCACAAATTATCCATACACTTCAGGCCAAGGATATTCGTGTATTCATCAATGGTCATGATCATGCCAACAACTGTCCATCAATACACTACGGGCCAATGAGGACTTTTACCACATCATTTGTAACATTACGGTCATGATTACACCGAATAATCACTGGTCATAATCATACCAAGTCCGTCCATGCACTACAGGCCATAGATGACTTTCAAAAAATATAAACATGAGGATGATGATAATAATATAAGAATTCAATAAAACAAGTTCAAAAATTAATTTATTCAGGAACTAATAAATCCAAATTGTCAACATGATACTTCTTTGTAGAGTAAAATTCAAGAATGCTCAGAAGAATATTTCCATGAAAAGATACTGGATGAAGCGCAAATATCAAAGATATTCCACTAAATTCATAGAGTATAGAAGTCAAAACTTTAACCAACTGAGTATAATAAAGAATGTAATAACAAAAGAAATCACCATGCATGCGGTACTTCGCATAGACAGGTTATTCCAACAGAATATTAAATAACGGAACCAGGTCAAGCAAAATTCGCACCGACAGGATGTTCCAAAAGAATAATAAAGACGGAACCAGGTCCGGCGTAAAATGCACAGACAGGATATTCCAAAAGAATAATAAAGACGGAACCAGGTCAGGCTTAAAACGCATAGACATGATATTCCAACAGAATAATAAAGACAGAACCAGGTCCAGCGTAAAATGCATAGACATGATATTCCAACAGAATAATAAAGAATAGAATAACAGAAGAATTTCACCAAGTATAGGGTAGCCCGCGTATACAGGTTATTCCAACAGAATAATAAAGAATAAAATAACAGAAGTTCTCTTCATGAATATAAAAGAAATAATACCCCTAACCTAAGAATAAAGCTGGATACTAGAATAGAAATGTAGCAGACTTCTCTTCTTCTTTCTCTCTATAATTTCTCTCTATAATAAATGCTCTATAGCTTTGGTGAATTGGTGAGAAATAAAGGAAGAATGAGCTTCTATTTATAGAAAAATATAGTTTCGATAATTGCACGTTTTGGGGCTCAAAAAATTACAGTACAATACCTCCAACTTTTCTTTCGTTTTTAATTTAGTCCTGCAAGTATTATCAAACTTGCACCACCTCCCCTAATAGTAAATAATGTGAATCAATAGTTCAATCATGTGAAAATACGAAATACAGTATAGTACCTCCATCTATACCTCCCTTTTTAACTTAGTCATGCAAGTATTATCGATCTTGCACCAACTCCCCTAATAGTAAGTGAATGTGACTCAATAGTACACACATGTGAATAAATAGTTATATAAGCATGTGAATTAGTAGCAATTAATTGTTCATTTATCTGATAAATTACCCGATTTATCTATATAACCCCCAGACATCAATTATCATCGAAATTGATGTCGATTTCAACTAACACAAATAATCCCAACATAATGGAACTATCAAATTTATCTTTAATCAACACGAACTTATTCATTATTAATATCATAACTCACAATATTTAACAACCAGGTCGTTCCCAGGAAAGAGGGGGCTTTCCAACAAGGATTTCTCCCTATTGGCGCACAATTAGGTGACCAAACCTCTCCTTGGAAGAACTTCTAGACATTGTAAATATTGCAATTTAATAATATGAATAACGTTGTCGTCTCAATTATTGATTTAATAATATATCATATAATGCAGATGATATTGTGACAATAATCGAATCAATAATATGAGAGATATGATGTAGCAATTATTGTAGCAATAATTGAGTATAACTGAGTGACTTCTCACTTAAACATCAATAATCAATACCGTGTGCTACTATAAAACCACGCGTATTACTGTACTTTTACTACCGAGTTGTTCAAAAGTATTAACGGTAAAACTTCCGCTGTTATTTTCATAAAAATATTTTGTCATTTTCTCAATCCGACAATAATTCTATTGTGGGGTCCATAAATGATTATGTCGTTGTACGAATATTCTCTGCTAAAACGAATATTCCCCAACCAATCGAATATAATATAACAACTTGCATACTTTGCAGAATTTATAAATATTACCCACAACTATAACATTATAACAAATTCATTCCATAATATTCAAAAATGATAATTATAGAAAAATCATCTTTATTCATAAAATTTGGGGTCTTACAGAGATATTTGATATATTACACATGGCTTAAGTTAGGTTTTGGTGAACAACTTCACCTAAAGTCAAAACCAATATACCAACTTACTAAAATACAAAAAGGGCATTAATGTCATTTTTATGAAAATTTTATTCTAGAATTGCCATTTGATGAAACCCTTAGGGTTTGACCCTTAGGGTTTAATCCTTTGGGTTAAAACCTAAGCTTTCCATAATTCACTTTTCTAGAATTTCCAGATTAGGGTTTTCAAAAATAAAAATTAACATTTTTAAATTATAATTAGAGTTTCCTAATTATAGTATAATTTCCTAATCACATTAGGACTAAAACAAATTAGGATTAATATTTCCTAATTAAGATTGCTAATTTAGCAATTTAATTCACAATTGTATATTAGGGTTTTTGACGGAACAATTAGGGTTTAAAAATTTTGAAATTAGGGTTTTTTGATAATTAATTAAGCTTCACCCTAATTAATATTATAATTAATAGCACTTAAGCATTAAAATTCTCCGTTAAGTTCCCAGATTAGGGTTTCAAATTACCAAAAATATGAAATTAGAGTTTCCAGATCTGGTATTAAGGTTTTCTAATAATCAATTAGGGTTTCAAGTAATTCATTAGGGTTTTTCCTAATTAAATTATAAATAATGACGTTTAAACCTTATACATAGCATTTAAATTCCAAATTAGGGATTTAAATTTCTGAATTATGGTTTCGGACTCCCGGAACTGAATTTAGATTTTCTAGAACCGGTTTCTAGGGTTTCTTATCAGACTTTAGGGTTTTCTAACAAAACATTGTCGTTCTTAATATAATACTAGGGTTTAACACTGATAAAATTTATCTGGTCAACCCTTGACCCGTAACCACATTCTGAACACATACATAACCATATCCACAGAACATATTCATATATGCACTTAATCCTGAATAATTCACCTAAATCCTTCATAGAATTTTGAAATCCTCAAAATTCCTTCCCAAAAATATCAAACGCATACAGTTATTTTTTGTATAGGTCTATTATTTGACCTTAAATCCATCATTTAAGATTTTAATAAATTTTCTAAATTCTTGGGTTATCACAAATGAGAACGTAGCCGGGACTAGTTGAGAAATGGAGTGACGGTCCGAGATGGTGGCTGTAGTAGTCCTCACTATTTTATAAAATATTGTGATAATAATTGTAATGAGGACTCCATTTGAGTTTGGATATTGTCTAAAAGATAATATTTGTGTTCAAACTCTCAGCTCATGTTGTATAATTAAGTTTGTATTTGTATTCTGTACCATGTATTTGGTGACTCAAGATGGGTGATGTATACCTATTTTGGGGGCGTCACATGTAGGCCAGTAGTGGTTACCCCTTGTGAGCTGAGAGATGGCCCTTAACTCCTTAGCGATTGTGACATGATAATTTGCTGCTGTTCAGGTCGTGGAGTCTGATGATGAGGCTGTCTTGAGGGAGAGCTACTTGAAGATTGAATAATGAATTTTCCTCTGCCTCTGCCTTTTTTTGTCTCTCATTCCCCTTTGTTCTCCCCCTTTATGTCAGCATCAAGGGTTCGAATGTCTTCAGACTGATGATTCATTCCTTGAACGAGCTCGTGGAGATGATTCCTGGATTGAGCAACGTCTTCACAATTTTCTTGAATCAGAGAATCAGTTCGATATGTGTTCTTTTGTAGAATGGCCAAGACAGTTTCTGTTTGTTGCATTTAACCCATGGAAAATGCTTAGAATTCTTTCATTAAAGTTCGTAGACTTGAGATACTTTCCATTATAAGTTTATTTTGAGATTCCTGAGTCTTTTATAGAAGGAGAACTGCTTCTTCGTGCTTCTAAGCAGCCTAAAAGTGAATTTGATCCCTTTCATTAATGATTTGGATCATTTCCTTAATGATTTCCCTAAGCTTAGTTGTAAGCTCAGTACTTAGATTGCAGGGGAGGGTGTTGGCAGCATCGATTAAATGGGCCAGTCTCATATAAATGAGCTCAGAGTGGATTTCAAGATCTTTTTGAATATCCTTGATCACCTTCTGGGATGCATTAGATAGCTACGTTTTGGTAGGAAGATCTGATAGTAGCTCAAGGAGTTGCTGAGTATTTGGAGGAGAGGTGAACGTATTTTAATTTTGCAGATTGTAGAGAACAAGATCAAGATCAAAATAATTATTGGTTGATAAGGAAGGAATATTTGAAGGAGGGGCAGGTGTGTGAGGTTGAGTTGCAGGAGGAGGTGATATTAGTGCTTTTTAAATAGGTGACTCTATGATTGGAGTAATATCAATATTTATAGAGTGAGAGATGGCAGGAGACTAGATCAATGTAAAATTAGTCATATTTGGTTCATCAGTTACAAATAGTTGGGTTTTGTAGCTGGAAATTGGTTTAGTGGATGAAGTATCACTTCCAACCATCTTGGCAATTCGTAGAATTGGTTCAAAGTTGATGGAGGACAGTGACTAACCCTGAAAGAGATGGGAATAGATTTTACCTCATGCCTATTTTTTGAAGAGGGACATTTAGTGATCAACTTTTGAGAAAAAGTGAGGTTGCCTTGGAATCCATGAGCTAGCACTGAGATTGCTAGATAAGCTTTGAAGGTCCAAAACATGTGATCCCAGGAGTTGAGAATTTGGGCTCTGTGATAGGGCATCATTGACAAGTAGGAGAATAACTAATTGTAGTTAGCACTCCTATATCCATCACAGCCTACTGCAATAATTTCAACTTCGTCATCCTCTTCTTCTTCCCGGTCTTCATTTTCTTCATTTGAAGTTTCCACCACATCAATCATCTCCACTTTTCTTCTATGTTTTTATGCCCTCTCCACCTCCATAGCTTTAATCCTCTCCATTTCTATAGTTTCAGAAGCTAAGATCGCTTGAGACACTGAGTGAGGTTCATGATAATCTCTTTGAAGCTCCTCCTCAGCTGTAGCCTTCTCTGACATAGGGACTTTGCAAGGCTCCCCCTCAATCTGATCATTTATTTGAGCTTTAGGTAACTCCCCCTTAGTTGGAGCATTCTCTAGTGTAGCAACTTCAAGAAGCTCTTTTTCTACATATGTTTTCTTTTCTTCTTCCTTCAAGGCTTTTATATTTTCAAGTACATATGTCTTGATGAGCTTTCTCCTTGCCTTTCTGGGTTAAGTTTTAGCCTTAGTGTTTTCTTCATCTGCATCTCTGACAATTGATACTGTTTCATCATCCTCTTCTGGAGTGATGTCAAGTCTGGACTCTACAATCGGTAGTGATTCTATGATTGAAGAGAGCGAAGACTTCTTTATTTTGTGGCTGCGTTTTCCCTTCTTAAGCAACTGAGAGATGGTAGCTCTGTCTTCTTCCTCCTCAGACTGCTGCTCTTTTCTCTTTACTTCCTTCTGAGTCTTAGTGCCTGAACTCTCTTGGGGTGCATTAGTAGTTGAGCCTTGAGGCTTTTCTGTTATTTGAGCTTTCATTTTCCTCTTTCCCTTGCTTTGTCTGATCAAGGCAATGGGTTCCTCTTTATTAATTTCTTCTTCTTCATCAGTTTCCTTCACAACTAATATGTTTCCTAGTAGTCTAGATTCCTTTGCTTCGCCAGTCCTTCCACTGGATTCAGACATCATTCTGACATTTTCTGCAGGATTTCTTTTCCAGTTTTGAAATAACTACTAGGTCATTTTTCTGTTGGGATTGATAGATTCTCCTTCTTTGTCCCCAATTTTGTCACCCAGAGCTGATTTTAGGATTATACTTATGAACCACCCATAGAGCATCTTTCCAGAGCTCTTTGATTTCTTTGAACTGAGTATCCACTTCCCAATCCATTCGATAAGTAGGGCTCCATAATTAAGTTGAATCCTGAAGCAGAGTGCTGTTATGAGCTTTAGTTGAACTTCATTCACAAAGTCGTGGCCAGAGCTTTTACAACATATGCACTTCCCAAAAATGTCAGCCAGAAACTCATATTTCTGGGGAAACTCTTTCTTCTTGTATCCTTTAATGTTCTGAAACTTTTTGTGATGCATCTTCTCCAGACCTTCATGAAAGTCGATGACCTTCATAGATACAAGTCCCTTTGATTGAAACTTAGGGCTAGGTTTATATATTCAGCTTTGAGTTTAATTTGTACCCCTTTAACTCTTGTGGTAATGATGTTGTTCTCAAAGACTCCATTGTTGTAGAACTCTTTCACCAGCTTCGAATAGATCCATGTGCTGGTGCTCAGAGCTTCTTCAAGACCAGTTTTCTTCAGAAGAGACAGAATCTTGTGAAATTAAGGGTCTGCCGTCTTGAATTCGTCGAAGGAAAGTTGGTAACTAGAGATAACATTTGAAGCAGGCATTGATTTTCTTGAGCTAAGTTTGGTTGAGCATTCTTAAAACTAGGGTTTCTTCTGGTAGAGAGAGATTAATGAGCTTTTTGAACTTCTGAGGTGAATATTCAAAAATCTTTTCAATTTGTACTTGTAACTTCCCTCCACTCGATCTGCATAGTGGGGCATGTGTCATGTTCTGCCGGGCTCCATGACTTTAAATGATGTTAAAAATACTGATATGCCTTTAGCTCCCCCTAAGATAGTGTATCCTTTGGGAGCACTATGATCGTCGAGGTTGCACTACGATGGTAGAGTTCGTTTCTGACTCTTCTCTATGATCATTGGTTTTCCTGGTCCTTGTAATGAATTCTGACATAGCATTCCTTCTGGGTTAAGGTAGCTCAGGAAGGGCCAACCTCTTAGACTGAACTAAGGGTCAGGTTTGTCCCTGAGGCGCTTATCAGAGAGGTTGCTTGAATTTGATAGAAATGATGTCATCACTGGAAGCTTTTTTTTTATATCGAGGCTGCTCTACGATCGCGGTTCCTCTTTAGTCATCTCTACAATTTTAAACATAGCCTTTTTATCTGCATGGTTAGCACAAACTAGAGCATAGATTTTATGGTTGCCGATTTAGCATGCGTGGGTGCCCCCAAAACAGGTATACATCACCCATCTTGAGTCGCCAAATACATGGTACAAAAGTCAAATACAACTTAATTATACAACAGTCGTGTAAAATACGACAAAACATAATCTAAGAGTTTTAATAAGAATATTGTAAGACCCCAACTTTTATGAATAAAGATTAATTTCTCTCGAAATATATTTTTGAATATTATGGTGTGGATATAATATAATGTTATAGTTGTGGGTAATATTTACAAATCTTGCAAAGTAAGCAAGTGGTTATATAATATTCGATTGGTCGGGGAATACAAGGAATATTCATACGACGGCATAATCATTGGTGGACCCCGCAACGGAAGTATTGTCATAATAAGAAAATGACAGAATTATCTTTTTATAAAAATAACAGCGGAAGTGTTACCGTTAAAACTGTTGAACTACCCGGTGGTAAAAGTACAGTAATAGGAGTGGTTGCATAGTAGCACACAGTATTGGTTAATGATTCTTACGTGAGAAGTCACTCAGTTATACTCAATTATTGCTATAGTAATTGATGCATCATATCTCTCATATTATTGATTCAATTATTGTCACAGTATCATCTGCATAATATGTTATATTATTAAATCAATAATTGAGACGACAAAGTTATTTATAATATTAAATTGCAATTTTTACAATGTCTAGAAGTTCTGTCAAAGAGAGGTTTGGTCATCTAATTGCGTGCTAATAAGGAGAAATCCTTATCGGAAAACCTCCTCTTTCCTGGGAACGAATTGGTTGTTAAATATTGTGAGTTATAATATTAATGATGAATAAGTTTGTGTTGATTAAAGATGAATTTGATAGTTCCATTGTGTTTGGATTATTAGTGTTAGTGGAAATTGACATCTATTCCGATGATAATTGATGTCTGGAAGTTATATTGACCAGTCGGGTAATTAATCGGATAAATGACCAATTAATTGCTGCTAATTCACATGCTTATATAACTATTTGTTCAAATGTTTGTACTATTGAATCACATTCATGTACTATTAGGGGAGTTGGTGCAAGATTGATAATACTTGCATAACTAAGTTACACATGGAGGTACTATACTGTAATTCATATTTTCACATGATTATAATTATTGATTCACATGATTGAACTATTGATTCACATTATTTACTATTAGGGGAGATGGTGCAAGTTTGATAATACTTGCAGGACTAAATTAAAAATGAAGAAAAAGAGGTAGGTATTATACCTGTAATATTTCGAGCCCCAAAACGTGCAATTATCGAAACTATATTTTCCTATAAATAGAAGCTCATTCTTCCTTCATTTTTCACCAATTCAAAAAGCTATACAACTATTATTATAGAGAGAAAGAAGAAGAGAAGTCTGGTACCTCACTATTCCAGTATCCAGTTTTTTCTAAGGTAAGGGGTATTAATTATTCTTTCGTATTCATGAAGAGAGCTTCTGTTATTCCATTCTTTATTATTATGTTGGAATAACCTGTCTATGCGAAGTACCGCATACATGGTGAAATTCTTCTGTTATTCCATTCTTTATTATTCTGTTGGAATAACCTGTCTGTGCGGCTTATCGGATGCATTGTAAATTCTTTGTTATTCCATTCTTTATTATTCTGTTGGAATATCCTGTCTGTGCTGATTATGCTAGACCTGGTTCCATTCTTTATTATTCTGTTGGAATAACCTGTCTGTGCGGTCTATCGCATGCATGGTGAATTCTTCTGTTATTCTATTCTTTATTATTCTGTTGGAATATCCTGTCTGTGCGGATTATGCATGACCTGGACCGTCACTCCATTCCCCGACTAGTCCCGGCTACGTTCTCATTTCCTGAAGAGAACATTGAAAGAAAGGGTGAGCTCAACTAGCCTAGTAAGAAATATTATGACTAAGATAATATAGAATAAATTATCATTAGCCTTCAACAATGTTAAACTGATAGAATATAATAGACAACAAGTTTAACTCCAACGGAACAAGCAATCCATTAGTAGAGTCAAGTAGAGCATAAAATCTACTATCTTCTATGATTTATAAAGTTTTTCATCAACTTTATCGCCGAGACTCAACTTAATAAATAAAATTGAATCATCCCTGCATCACGGCCAAGGATATTTATGTAATCATCAATGGTCATGACTATACCGAATAATCCCTGGTCATAATCACATCAACAACTGTCCATCAATGAACTAAAGGTCAATGAGGACTTTTAACACATCATTCGTCACATTACGGTCATGATTATACCGAATAATCTCTGGTCATAATCATACCAAGTCCATCTATGCACGTAAGCCAAAGATGACTTTCATCACAATATAAGCATGAGGATGATGACAAGGACATAATAATTCAATAAAACAAGTTCAAGGATAAATTTTAAAGATTTATAATTTTAATTTATCCAGAAATCAATAACGTCCAAATTGTCAAAATTATACTTCTTTGTGGAGTAAATTCAAGAATGCTCAGAAGAATATTTCCATGAAAAGATACTGGATGAAGTGCAAATATCAAGGATATTCCACTAATTTCATGGAGTATAGAAGCCAAAATTTAACCAACTGAGTATAATATAATATATGAAACCGCAAATGGATTTTTGCCCGCCATGCGGTAATCCACATAGACAGATTATTTCCATAATGTAATAAGGAATTAAAAAGTAGGATCATTCACCATGGATGCGGTAATCCACATAGACATGTTATTCCAACAGAATAATAAAGAATAGAATAACAGAAGAATTCACTAGGCGTGTGTAATCCACACAGATAGGTTATTCCAACAGAATAATAAAGAATGGAATAACAGAAGAATTCACCAGGCGTGCGTAATCCGCATAGACAGGATATTCTAACAGAATAATAAATAATGGAACCAGGTCTATCATAATCAGCATAGACAGGATATTCCAACAGAATAATAAAGAATGGAACCAGGTCATGCGTAATCCACACAGACAGGATATTTCAACAGAATAATAAAGAATGGAATAACAACAGAATTCACTAGGCATGCGATAGACCGCACAGACAGGTTATTCCAACAGAATAATAAAGAATGGAATAACATAAGAATTTCACCATGTATGCGGTACTTTGCACAGACAAGTTATTCCAACATAATATATAAAGAATGAAATGACAACCCTTACGAGTATTGAAAAAAAATAACTCTCTTCATGAATACAAAAGAATAATTAATACCCCTTACCTTAGAAAAAAACTAGATACTGGAATAGTGAGGTACCAGACTTCTCTTCTTCTTTCTCTCTATAATAATTGATCTATAGCTTTTTTGAATTGGTGAAAAATGAAGGAAGAATGAGTTTCTATTTATAGGAAAATATAGTTTCGATAATTGCACATTTTGGGGCTCAAAATATTACAGTATAATACCTTCCTCTTTTTCTTCATTTTTAATTTAGTCATGCAAGTATTATCAAACTTGCACCACCTCCCCTAATAGTAAATAATGTGAATCAATAGTTCAATCATGTTAATCAATAGTTATAATCATGTGAAAATATGAATTACAATATAGTACCTCCATCTATACCTCCATTTTTAACTTAGTCATGCAAGTATTATCAATCTTGCACCAACTCCCCTAATAGTACATGAATGTGATTCAATAGTACACACATGTGAACAAATAGTTATAATCATGTGAATTAATAGCAATTAATTGCTCATTTATCCGTTTAATTACCCGACTGGTCAATATAACTTCCAAACATCAATTAATATCGAAATAAATGTCGATTTCCACTAACACTAATAATTCCAACACAATAGAACAATCAATTTCATCTTTAATCAACACGAACTTATTCATCATGAATATTATAACTCACAATATTTAACAACCAGGTCGTTCCTAGGAAAGAGGGGGCTTTCCGAAAAGGATTTCGCCTTATTGGCGTACAATTAGATGACCAAACCTCTCCTTGACAGAACTTCTAGACATTGTTAATATTGTAATTTAATAATATGAATAACTTTATCGTCTCAATTATTGATTTAATAATATAACATATTATGTAGATGATACTTTGACAATAATTGAATCAATAATATGAGAGATATGATGGAACAATTATTGTAGCAGTAATTGAGTATAACTAAGTGACTTCTCACGTAAGCATCAATAACCAATACTGTGTGCTACTATGCAACTACGCGTATTACTGTACTTTTACTACCGGTAACACTTCCGCCGTTATTTTTATAAAAAGATAATTCTGTCGTTTTCTTACTACGACAATACTTCCGTTGTGGGGTCCATCAATGATTGTGCCATCGTACGAATATTCCCTGTTAAAACGAATATTTCCCGACCAATCGAATATTATATAACCACTTTCTTACTTTGCAAAATTTGTAAATATTACCCACAACTATAACATTATATCAAATCCACTCCATAATATTCAAAAATATATTTCGAGAAAAATTATTCTTTATTCATAAAAGTTGGGGTTTTACAACCTCCCCTTCTTTTGAAATTTCGTCCTCGAAATTAGGGTACGTACCTGGTATATCGAAGAGGTGAGGATATCTTAACTTCATCTCAGATTCTAACTCCCAGGTCATTTCTTTCACATCGTGGTTTCTCCACAAAACTTTGACTTGAGGTATAACCTTGGAGCATAGAATATGATCCTTCTTATCCAAGATTTTAACAGGTAACACTTCATATGTTAAATCTTCCTCTATCTCGTCTGGTTCTAGTTCAATAATATGGTTCGGGTCTTTCACATATTTACGTAATATAGATATGTGAAAAACGTTATAAACACGAGACATACTTGGCGGTAAGGCGAGTCTATAGGCCATAGTTTCTACTCGATCGAGGATTAAAAATGGGCCAATGAATCGAGGATTGAGCTTTCCTCTCTTTCCAAATCTCATAACTCTTTTCCATGGAGCAACACGTAACAACACATGATCTCCAATATTGAATTCTACGTCTTTTCGATGAAGATTAGCATAACTCTTTTGTCGATCTTGTGAGGTTTTTATATGTTGTCGGATCGTTTGAATCTTTTTCGTATTCATACGTACCAACTCCGGTCCCAACAACGTTGCTTCACCCACCTCATCCCAGCATACTGGAGAACGACACTTTCTTCCAAACAACGCCTCAAATAGAGCCATGCCAATACTTGCTTTATAACTATTGTTGTAGGAAAACTCCACCAATGGTAAGAACTTGTCCCGACTTCCCTTGAAGTCAAGGACATAAAGTCTTAATAAATCTTCAAGAGTTTGAATAGTCCTTTCCAACTGCCCATCCGTTTGAGGATGATATGTCGAACTAAATCGTAAATCCGTGTCCATAGCTTTTTGCAAACTAACACAAAATCTTGAAATGAATCTTGGGTCTCGATCAGAAACTATGGATACTGGCATAGCATGCAATCTTACAATCTCATTTATGTACATATTAACAAGACGTTCAAGTGTATAAGTTTCTCATATCGGTAAGAAATAAGCAGACTTGGTCAATCTATTAATAATGACCCAAATCGCATCTATGCCTTGTGAAACCTTGGGAAGACCAGTAACGAAATCCATGGTAATGTGCTCCCACTTCCATTCTGGAATTTCAAGTGGTTACAATGGACCTTTTGGCACTTGATGCTCTGCATTGACTCGTTGACAAGTTAGACACTCTTTACTGGGCTAGTTGTGCTCACCCTTTTGCTTCACAATTCCTTTCAGGTAATAAGAGTGTAGCTGGGTCGAGCGGGGATAGCAAGGAAATAGTGAGATGGTCTGAGACTATTGAAGTTTCTCAATACATTATAAAATGGCATGACATGCAATATATAATTGCATTGAGGACCTAAGATGTGTGTGTCGTATTTTATGCGTCACTTAATAATTGATTTTGGTGAACAACCATAGGGTATACCGAATAATTCCTTGTCATAATTGTGAGACCCCAAATTTTACGAATAAAGATTTAATTTTCTCGAAATATATTTTTTTAATATTACGGTGTGGATTTGATATAATGTTATAGTTGTGGATAGTATTTATAAATTTTGTAAAGTAAGCAAGTGGTTATATAATATTCGTTTGGTCGGAGAATATTCTTTTTGTCGGGAATATCCGTACGACGACACAATCATTGGTGAACCCACAACGGAAGTATTGTCGTAGTAATAAAAAGACAGAATTATTTTATAAAAATAACGGCGGAAGTATTACCGTTAAAACTGTTGAACTACCCGGTAGTAAAAGTACAGTAATACGCGTGGTTGCATAGTAGCACACAGTATTGGTTATTGATGCTTAAGTGAGAAGTCACTCAGTTATACTCAATTATTGCTACAGTAATTGCTGCATCATATCTCTCATATTATTGATTCGATTATTGTCACAGTATCATCTGCATTATATGATATATTATTAAATCAATAATTGAGACGACAAAGTTATTCATATTATTAAATTTCAATATTTACAATGCCTAGAAGTTCTGTCAAGTAGAGGTTTGGTCACCTAATTTCGCGCAAATAGAGAGAAATCCTTATTGGAAAGCTCCCTCTTTCTTGGGAACGACCTGATTGTTAAATATTGTGAGTTATAATATTAATGAAGAATAATTTCTTGTTGATTAAAGATGAATTTGATTGTTCCATTGTGTTGAGATTATTAGTGTTAGTGGTAATCGACATCTATTCCGATGATAATTGATGTCTGGGGGTTATATTGATAAATCAGAGAATTTATCGGATAAATAAGTAATTAATTGCTACTAATTCACATGCTTATATAACTATTTGTTCACATGTGTGTACTATTGAATCACATTCTTATACTATTAGGGGAGTTGGTGCAAGATTGATAATACTTGCATGACTAAGTTAAAGATGGAGGTATAGATGGAGGTACTATACCATAATTCGTATTTCACATGATTATAACTATTGAATCACATGATTGAACTATTGATTCACATGATTTACTATTAGGGGAGGTGGTGCAAGTTTGATAATACTTACAGGACTAAATTAAAAATTAAAGAAAAGTTGGAGGTATTGTACTGTAATTTTTGGAGCCCCGAAACGTGCAATTATCGAAACTATATTTTTCTATAAATAGAAGCTTATTCTTCCTTCATTTCTCACCAATTCACTAAAGCTATAGAGCAATTTTCTATAATAATTGCTCTATAGATTTAGTGAATTGGTGAAAAATAATGAAGGAATGAGTTTCTATTTATAGAAAAATATAGTTTTGATAATTACACATTTTGGGGCTCAAAATATTATAGTATAATACCTTCATCTTTTCCTTTATTTTTAATTTAGTCCTATAAGTATTATCAAACTTGCACCACCTCCCCTAATTGTAATCCATGTGAATCAATAGTAAATCATGTAAATCAATAGTTCTAGACATATGAAAATACAAATTACAGTATAGTACAACCATCTATACCTCCATTTTTAACTTAGTCGTGTAAGTATTATCAATCTTGCACCAACTCCCCTAATAGTAAATGATTGTGAATTAATAGTACACACATTTGAACAAATAGTTATAAGCATGTGAATTAATAGCATTTAATTTCTCATATATCCGGTTAATTACCCGATTGCTCAATATAACCTTCAGACATCAATTATTATTGAAATAAATGTCAATTTCCACTTACACTAATAATTCCAACACAATGGAACTATCAATTTCATATTTAATCAACACAAACTTATTCATCATTAATATTATAATTCATAATATTTAATAACCAGGTCGTTCCCAAGAAAGATGGGAGTTTCCGATAAGGATTTCTCCTTATTGGTGCGCAATTAGGTGACCAAACCTCTTCTTTACAGAACTTCTAGACATTGTCAATATTGCAAGTAATAATATGAGTAGCTTTGTCGTCTCCATTATTTATTTAATAATATAACATATTATACAGATGATACTATGACAATAATTGAATCAATAATATGAGAGATATGATGCAACAATTACTATAGTAATAATTGAGTATAACTGAGTAACTTCTCGCGTGAGCATCAATAATCAATACTATGTGTTACTATGCAACCACGCGTATTACTGTACTTTTACTACCGGGTAGTTCAACAATTTTAACGGTAACACTTTCGTCGTTATTTTTATAACAAGATAATTCTGTCATTTTCTAACTACGACAATACTTCCATTGTGGGGTTCACCAATGATTGTATCGTCGTACGAATATTCCCTGTTAAAACGAATATTCTCCGACCAATCGAATATTATATAACAACTTGCTTACTTTGCAAAATTTATAAATATTACTCACAACTATAACATTATATCAAATCCACACCATAATATTCAAAAAAATATTTTGAGAAATTTAAATCTTTATTCATAAAATTTGGGGTCTCACACAGGTCATCAATGTGAGGCAACGGGTACCTATTTTTGATGGTGACATGATTCAACTCCCAATAATCAATACAAAGTCACATACTTCCATCTTTCTTCTTCATAAATAGAATAGGATCACTCCAAGGAGACGAACTAGGACGAATGAAACTGATGTCTAACTATTCTTGTAGTTGGATTTTTAACTCCTGATGTTCAATAGGAGCCATTCGATATGGGGCTTTGGAAATGGGTTTTGTATCGGATTCAAGGTCGATACAAAATTCAATTTCACGCTCTGGGGGTAGGCCAGGAAGTTCTTCAAGGAATACGTCAGGAAATTTATTACCAATAGAAATATCATTCAAATCTGACATATTTTTATTTAAATCAGTGACATGGGCTAAGAAAGCTTGATATACATTTTTCAATAAATGAATAGCTTAATGGCTTGATATGACAGTGATTGATTTTAGTGGTTTGGTTGCTTCAATTCGCATAATAGATTGGTTAGGAATATGAAAGCTAAGAACCTTACGAAAAATAATCGATTTTAGCATGATGAGTAGTTAACCAATCAATCCTTAAAATCACATTAAATGCAAGTATTTTCAGAGAAATAAGATCGACAGGTAACGTGCGATTACCAATTTGAATCAAACAAGACTTATAAATAATGGATGTAATAAAGGCTTCTCCCAACGGAGTTTCAACTGATAAGTCAAAGTCTAATTTCTCTGGAGTTAAATTTAAACGTTGAGCGCAAGTAGGAGAAATAAAAGAATGGGTAGAATCGATATCAAATAAAATATAAACTTTGCTACGGTTTATGATTAGCTTACCCGTGATCACCTCGTTCGGATTCCTTGCTTTTTGGGAGGTTACGACAAACGCTCTCCCTTGAACTACCGGTTTTATCTTGTCTGGGACACCCTTTGATGCCTCCATCCCAGCTAGACTTGACTTTGGTGCACGACAAAATTGGGTTAGGTGACCTTCTTTTCCATAATTGTAACACGCTTTGGACTGCATTACGCAGTTTGGACTGATATGTCCCTCCCCTCCGCATTTGTAACATACGATCAGCGGTCGTTCTCCTTCTTTAACAACAGGTGTTGGTGCTGACGTCTTTCCATCATTGTTGAATCTCCTCTTCTTGAAATGTCCTCTCTT
The DNA here is from genome assembly GCA_020205505.1 of Panax japonicus. NCBI lineage: Eukaryota > Viridiplantae > Streptophyta > Magnoliopsida > Apiales > Araliaceae > Panax > Panax japonicus. The sequence continues at coordinate 35,412,128 of CM035100.1, read as the reverse complement.
ATTGTTATGGCCATGATTACCACCAAAGTGATTACCATTTCTGGCATGTTAATTCTGTCCACGGTTGTTGTCACCGCTTCGATGACTGCTACCACTGGTATTATCAACTTGTCGACTGCTCTCTCTTGGTTGTATTGACTCATTATCGCGTTCTAATAACTGAGCCCTATTCACAATATCTGAATACAAACACAGTTTGTGAGAAATTAGGTATTGACGTATGTCGGGTTTCAAACCTCTTAGAAACATCCGCGTCATTTTCTCCTCATTATCAACCAAGTGAGACGTAAACCGAGACAACTCGACAAACTTAGCTTCGTACTACGCCACAGTCATATTGTTTTTCTCAAGCTTGATGAACTCTACTTCCTTCATGTGACGAATACTTTCAGGAAAGTACTTATCGTTGAACAGTTCTTGGAACTTCTCCCAAGACATCTTCAGTGCGGCAAGTTGAGTACGCTTTACAGATTCCCACCAGTAATCTGCCTCTGTTCGAAACATGAAGGTGGCAAAGGGAACCTTTTGCTCCTCGGAGCATCCCAAGACATCAAATATCTTGTTGATCTGCTTTATCCACGTCTCCACCTTAAGTGGTTTTGGCTCTCCAAAAAACTTCGGTTATGTCAGCTCCTTGAACTGCTTAGTAGTGACCGTCCGAGAGTTGTCAGTGTTTCCACCTGCATTTTGGACAGGAGCTGCCCTCGCGTGATGTTTCATGAATTGGATAAAGCTCCTGAACATCCCATCGTTCATCATTTGATCGTTGTTGTTTACCTGAGGATTATTGTCTTCCTGTTGCACATTATCCTGGGTATTAATCTGTGGTGACTCAACGGTCTCATGTGCTTCATTGCTTATCTCAATATTTTTGAATGCCATTTTCAAACACTGTCCCAAAACAAGGGTTAATTAACATATCAAATATTATCTCTATACTCTGACTGACCAATTAAATACCAAATAAACTTAGGTAGGTCATTCCAGCGAAGGAATTCCCCGTCTCTACCCTCCTAGTTCTTGTCTCACATCTCAGCCAGGGATCATATCCCTAAGCTTTGATACCAACTGTGATGCCCCCAAAACAGGTATACATCACCCATCTTGAGTCGCCAAATACATGGTACAAAATTAAAATATAAATTAATTATACAACAGTCGTGTAAAATACAACAAAACACAATCTAAGAGTTTTAATAAGAATATTGTCATCTAGACAATATCCACACTCAATGGAGTTTTCATTACATTTATTGTCACACTATTTAACAGAATAGTGAGGACTACTAATGTTATTGTGAGATCCCAAATTTTATGAAATAAAAGTATTCAATTTATCTATTTTGGTAAATGGTTAAATTGATAAAAGGTTAAAGTTAATGGTGATATTTGAAAATTTTTCAAAGTAAGAAAGTTTTCATAAAGTAATCGGTAGTAAAAGTATAGTACTACGCGTGGTTGCATAGTAGCACACGGTATTGATTATTGATGCTTACGTGAAAAGTCACTCAGTTATACTCAATTATTGCTACAGTAATTGTTGCATCATATCTCTCATATTATTGATTCAATTATTGTCACAGTAGCATCTGCATAATATGTTATATTATTAAATCAATAATTGAGATGACAAATTTATTCATATTATTATTTTCAATATTGACAATGCCTAGAAGTTCTGTTAAGGAGAGATTTGGTCTCCTAATTGCGCGCCAATAAGGAGAAATAATTATCGAAAATCCCCCTATTTCCTGGGAACGACCTGGTTGTTAAATATTGTGAGTTATAATATTAATGATGAATGTTATTAAAAATCGAATTTGAGTTCGGAGTTGAATTTGGAGATGTAGACGTGATATTTGAGTCCGGAACGAGGAAATTAGTAGAAATAGACTATAAACACAAAATTTGTCGGGTTTGACTTTTTGGTCAAAAAAGTCAACAGTTGACTTTTTAAAAAAAGTCAAACTTCAAATTTTCAAAAATAAAATTTTTGAGAAAAATATTTTCTTTGTGTTGGGATGTTAGTGTTAGTGGAAATCAACATTTATTTCGATAATAATTGATGTCTGAAGGTTATATTGACTAATCGGGTAATTAATAGAATAAATGAGCAATTAATTGCTATTAATTCACATGATTATAACTATTTGTTCACAAGCATGTACTATTGATTCACATTCTTTTACTATTAAGGGAGTTGGTGCAAAATTAATAATACTTTCACGACTAAGTTAAAAATAGAGGTATAGATGGAGGTATTATATTGTAATTCATATTTTTACATGATTATAACTATTGAGTCACATGATTGTACTATTGATTCACATGATATACTATTAGGGGAGGTGGTGCAAGTTTGATAATACTTGCAGGACTAAATTAAAAATGAAGAAAAAGAAGAAAGTATTATACTATAATATTTTGAGCCCCAAAACATGCAATTATCGAAACTATATTTTCCTATAAACAGAAGCTCATTCTTCCTTCATTTCTCACAAATTCACTAAAGCTATAGAGCAATTATTATAGAGAGAAAGAAGAAGAGAAGTCTGCTACCTCACTATTCCAGTATCCAGTCTTCTTTTGAGGTAAGGGTATTATTTCTTTCGTATTCATAAAGAGAGCTATTGTTATTCCATTCCTTATTATTCTGTTGGAATAGCATGTATACACGGACTACCGTATATATGGTGAAATTCTTCTGTTACTCCATTCTTTATTATTATGTTGGAATATCCTGTCTTTGCGGATTACGCATGACCTGGTTCCATTCTTTATTATTCTGTTGGACTAACTTGTCTGTGCGGTCTATCACATGCCTGGTGAATTCTATTGTTATTCCATTCTTTGTTATTCTATTGGAATATCCTGTCTGTACGAATTACACATGACCTGGTTTCATTCTTTATTATTTTGTTGGAATATCCTGTCTATGCGGATTACGCATGACCTAATTCCATTCTTTATTATTCTGTTGGGAATAACCTGTCTGTGCGGTCTACCGCATGTGTAAGACCCCAACTTATTATAAATAAAATTAAATTTTCTCTATTCATTATTCTAAATTAATAAAGTGTTAATTTGATATAATGTTTTGGTTATGGGTGAAATGTAAAAATATTACAAAATAAGCAAATGGTTATAAAATATTCATTGTTGTCGAAGAATATTCGTTTGGTCGTCGAATATCCTTGTTGTCGGGGAATATTTGTACGACGGCGCAGCCATCTGTGGGTCCCATAATGGAAAATAGTTGGATGAAGGAAAATGACAAAGTAGGAGTTTTTATGAATAACGACGTAATTGTTACCGTTAACACTGTTGGGTTATCTGGTGGTTAAAATACAATAATATGCGTGGTTGCACAGTATTATTAAATTATTGATTCGTAAGTAAGAAGGCACTACTCAATAATTGTTACAGCAGTTACTATTCAATATTTTATTTTATTGATTGAATAATTGTTGCATTGAAAGTTTATATTATTGTTGTTTCAATAATTGTCACTGCACAGTATTTCCCATTATCAGATCAATAATTCATATTATTTGAATAATATTATTAGATAACATTATTGGCAATGTCTAGAAAGTTCTGTCAAGGAGACGTTTGGTCACGTAATTGCGCGTCAGTATGGAGAAATTCTTATTGGAAAGCCTCCTCTTTCCTGAAAATTGTCTGGTTGCCATTATTGTGATTCTATAATATTATTTATGAATAATTAATTATTAATTTATATGATAAGGAAATATTTATTTGATGTGAATATAAATGATGGATGTATTTATTTTATGTGATTATTAATGAAGGAATTACTGCTGAGGTATTTTATCAGTATTTTATCGGAGTGGAGGCATTAAAAATCACCCGTTTGTGGATTTCGGATATTTTTTGTTTGGAATTTGGAAAAACTCAAAGCTACAAAGTTGTAGAGGATTCGATTTCGTGTGGAATGGACATAAAATTCGTATTTTTCTGATAATCGGGTAATTTTTTATGAATTATTAAAGTTTCGGAAAATAAAATGATTTTTATTAAATTATGGGTGGGACCCACTTTTATTTTTCAAGCATATGGTTGCTAGTTTGTTTTTTAAAGAAGGCATGCTAGACTTGTTCAAAGCATGCGTAGAGAATTTGTTAATTAAATAATATTATTTTATTATTTAGTCTCCTATGGCGTTCTAGCATTTTCCTATAAATAGACGCTTAGGTTAGAATTAAAAATCACACCAGAAATAAGTTTTCTTTCTCTCTAGATTCTCGAGTGTATTTTTGTGAGTATTTTGATACTTTGAGAGTTGCTGTTCGGTACAAGTTTCCTTCGGCTTTATATCTGATATTCCGATCAGAAGTACCGTTATTTTGAGGTAAGGGATGTTATTTTCTTCTTAAATGATATTATTTTATACAATATCATTATGCCGAAATATTGGTGAACTTTTTAATCAAATTTGAAACTTTGTGTCGGGGTTACTTTTTACGTATACGACACTATTCACGAATACAATACTATTCATCAAAAAATGAAATTTTCTTTTTTTTTGTCCAATATGTCTATTAAGGTTACTATCTTTGATTGTATCCATGTTTTGATCTTTATTTTTGAATTTTGCTTCACAATTGGTTATTATGAAATATTATTGATCTTGGATAAACTGTTATACGAATCCCTAATATTTGTCCTTCTGTCTCACTGGATTCGTTTTCTTTAAAATATTTTTCATCATCCTCAGTCTTAAATGATGATATTACGGAATATCTTTGGTATTTAGTGCAAAGATGAATGATTAACTGATGAATATCTTTAGCCTGTAGTGCAAAGATGAATGATTAACTGATGAATATCTTTGGCCCGTAGTGCAAAGATGAACAGGTGTTGAGATGAACATGACCGACTGGTGATATAAATGAATATCTTTGGCCTATAATGCAAAGATGAATATTTGATTAAAGATGTATATTGATTGATTTTACAGGGATAAAATATTGATGATGGACTTTTAAATCTTAGAAGATAGTAGAATTCAGTCTCTACGTGACTCTTCTAATGGATTGTTGTTTTCGCTGCCTTTTGATCTAAAACTTATTGTCTATTATATTCTATCGGATTTTTCCCTGTTGTAGACTAATGATAATTTGTTGTATATTATCTTAGTCATAATATTCTTTACTGGGCTAGTTGAGCTCACCCTTTTCTTTTTTGTTCCATTTTCTTCTCAAGAGGTGAGAACATAGCAGGATCGAGTCGGGGCATGGAGTGATGGTTCTAGAAAGATGTTTTAACAGTACTCACTATTTCTGTAAAATAGTGTATGAATAATTGTAATGAGGACTTATTTGAGTGTTGATATTGTCCAGAAGACAATATTTGTATTTAAACTCACAGTATGTGTTGTCGTATTTTGCACGACAATTGTATTATTGAAGTTGTAGTTTGCTTTCTGTACCATGTATTTGGCGACTCAAAATGGGTGTTGTATACCTATTTTGGGGGCGTCACCGTTGATATCTAAGCTTAGGGATATGGTCTCTGGCGGAGATCGGGGAATAGAACTAGGAGGGGAGAGATGAGTAAATCTTTCGCTAGTGTGTCCTATCTAAGCTTATTTGTTGGTCGATCATAATATAGGGATATTATGTGATATATTAATTTGTTTAATTAACCCTTGTTTTATGGCAGTATTTAAGAATGGCTGCTGAGAACGTTAACAATGGAGTGTATTAGACTGTGGAACAACCTTTAGTGACAAACCAGGAGAACGTGCAATAGGAAGACAATATTCCTCCTGTAAACAACGCTACCGAGCAAACGATGAATGATGGAATGTTCAGGAGCTTTTTGCAGTTCATGCAAAATCAGACGAGGGAGACTCGTGTACAAAATACGGGTGGAAATGATGGCAACGCGCGGTCTGTTATAGCCAAGCAGATCAAGGAGTTGGGACCACCAAATTTCTGGGGAAAGCCTGATCCGATTAATGCAGAAACGTGGGTCAAGCAAATTACCAAGATATTCGATGTCTTTGGATGCACGAAGGAACAGAAGGTTCCATTCGCCACCTTTATGTTCCGTTGAGAGGCATATTACTGGTGGGAATCTGTGAAGCGTACCCAGCCAGCCGCACTCAACATGTCTTGGAAAAGATTTCAGAAACTGTTCAATGACACAAGTACTTTCCTGAAAGTATTCGTCATATGAAGGAGGTAGAGTTTATTATATTGGGATAGAACAACATGACGATGTCTCAGTACGAGGCGAAGTTCACGGAGTTATCCAGGTTTGTACCTCATTTGGTAGAAATTGAGAAACGTATGATGCGGATGTTTCTAAGAGGTCTAAAACCTGAGATTCGTCAATTCCTTATCTCTCATAAATTTTCTCTGTATTCAGATGTTGTCAATAGGGCTCAATTATTGGACCGAGATAGTGAGTATGTTCAACCAAGGGACCACAACCAAGGTCATACCGGTGACAGCAGTCATCAGAGCGATGATAACCAGCGAGGAGGGAAAAATATGGACAAAGACGGTAACCACTCGGGGGTAATCGTGGCCATGATAATAGGAAAGGTGAGTCAAGTGAAAATTTTAGAAAGAGGAGATTCAACAATGACGGAAAGACATCAGCAGCAGCACCAACACCAACAACAAATTCTTGGGGAGGAGAACGACCGCCAGTTAGGTGTTATAAATGCGGGAAAGAGGGACATATCAGCCCAAACTGCCCACAACAATCCAAGGTATGTTATAAATGTAGAAAGGAGGGCCATATAGCTCGAGACTGCTCTGTAGCTAAACCAAGTTCAGCAGGGATGATGACTCCAAAGGCTGTTGCGGATAAGTCAAAATTAGTGGTTCCTGGAAGAGCATTTGTCGTAACTGGCCAGAACGTGAGGAACCCGAACGAGGTGATCACGGGTAAGATAATCTTGAATTCTTACGAAGTTTATACCTTACTAGATACAGGTTCTACCCATTCTTTTATCTCTCCTGCTTGTGCTCAACGTTTAAACTTGACTCCGGAGAAATTGGACTTTAACTTATCTGTTGAAACTCCATTTGGTGAAACCTTCATTACATCTACAGTTTATAAATCTTGCTTGATCCAAGTTGGCACTATCACATTACCTGTTGATCTTATCTCTTTAAAGATACTTGCTTTTGATGTGATTTTAGGAATTGATTGGTTAACCACTCATCATGCCAAAATTGATTATTTTCGTAAGGTTGTTAGTTTTCATATTCCTAACCAGCCTGTCATACGAATTCAAACAACTAAACCACTAAAATCAGTCACTGCCATATCAAGCCACAAAACTATTCGTTTATTGAAAACGGATGCCAAACTTTCTTAGCCCATGTTATGGATTTGAATAAAGACAAGTCAGATTTGGATAATATTTCTGTTGTTAGAGAATTTCCTGAAGAACTTCTCGGTCTACCCCCAGAACGTGATGTTGAATTTTTTATTGATGTGACAACCCGAATTTTCATAAGTTATAAAAATAAGAATTTAATAATTAAAATTCTTATTACGATATGATTAATGTAACAATCCAGAATTTTAATTGTAATTATAAATATTTTTTGAATTACATAAATATTTAATGGATGTGTTTATTGTTGAATATATATTTGTTTAATTTGATTTGATTTGATTTGATTTGGTTAATTATTTTATTAATAAATAATTAATGGGTTAAGAAAATTAATTGTTATGAGATAATATTATAATTTAATTTAATAATTAAGTTAGAGAGTTTAGAATGATTAAATGATTTATTCAATAAATTGTTATTAGAATTAATTAAATTAAGTATAAAAACTTAATTAAAAAAAGTGTGATAAATAACTATATGATAAATGAGTTATTAAAATAAATTAAAGAAGTTTAATTTAGTTTTGCCAAACAAGGCTTAAATATATTAAGTCTTTAATTTTTAAAGAGGTTTTGCTAAACAGAGCCTTATGGCTTTTGGATTTTTAAAATTTGAATTATTAATAAAATAAATAAAATATAAATAATATATTAAGTTTGGTAACTGATAAAATTAATAGGGGCAATTATTAGAACGTCAGTTTTTAAAACGTTTGAATAAAAAAAATCGTGCGTTGGTTTTTGTTTTGATATTTTCGTATAGTGTATTTGGCCTATACTGATAACTAAGAAAAGGAAAGAGCTTTTAGAGAGCTTTGAGAGAGCCTGAGAGAGAATCAAGACTTTCGAATAATTATATGTGGTGTTTAATAAGGATTGTCTGAGCAAATTGAAGGTATGTCTATGACCTTAATATTAGATACTAATATATGTTTTACGTTTTAATATGTCTCTGTGTTCTTCTTTTTCACTATGTATAAAATTTTTACAAAATTCTTGTAAACCATGCTTTTGTAATTATTATACTAGCATATATGAATATATGATTGTATGTTTAACATGTATATAAGATTTTATGCTAATTACGTGTTAAAGAAAAATGAATTGGATTTACAGTAAATATTCATGTATGAACGTGGTTGGTAGAAATATCAAAATTGTATATGTTAATTGTGAAATTGTGAAATTAAACCTTGTAGATGATAATTGGGTAAGAAATTTAGAGAAGCATAGTTTAAAGTAATCAGATTGGTTGTCAGTAGGATTTACATTGTTCACTGTGTTTATCAACTGTTAGAAATGGAGTTTTATTTTAAAACATGTTTCAAAGAATTAAGTTTGCTAAAATTGTTGTTCAATTGTTGGTAATTGGTATATAGATGATTGTTAACGTTTATGTGTAATTTACATGAAGTTATATATGTTAATTAGTGTTAGAAATTAAGACATAGTAGCTTGGTTTTGTTTCTGGTTTTGGGTGTTCTGTAATTTGGAGCCCCAATGCCAAATTTCACGCCCTAGCGCCAAATTTCGCGCCTTAACGCCAAAAATAGGTCAGAAGTTCGCGCCCCGGCGCTGGAATTCGCACCTTAGCACCACTGTCTCGCGCCCCAGCGCTGGTAAAGTGGTCTGGGTCTGACAGTTTTAACCTCCTGTAGTAAAATGTCCATAACATTTTCATATGAACTCCGATTGAGGTGATTCAAGATGATCCGGAACGAGGACGAATAGACCTACAACTTTCGTTCTTTAAGTTTTTTAGTTTGAGGTCGCTAACAGGGATCAAAATGGTCATTTGTGAGACTGGTATGTATTAGGAGGCAATCGGAGGGCGTCGAGAATGTACATATGCAAATGTAGTGTTCCTGACGATAAAAGATGTTGTCCTAAGTTATAAAACATGAATATTCGTAAATATAATGATGCTTAACATTAATAAATGATGTATTAGATAAGTTGTATAAGCATACTAAGCACACACATGAATGACAAATCGGGCGTGTGACGAATGAACGTCGAAACGCCGTGCCAAGTGTTAGTGAACTTAAAAAGTGTTTTGATTCAATTAAAATGAATATTATAAGATATGGAATGGATTTAATATAAAACCAATAAGTACTCCTAGCAAGACTTAAGCACTTGAATGAACTTCGAGTTTGACTAAGAAGAAATATAGTGAGTTATAAGTCTAAAGTTAACACAATCAAATTGAACATTGTGTATTGATTAATAGAAAGGGTTATAGATGTAAATTAAAGTTTAAATTATAACTAATATGCATTGATATGTGTCTAATAGTTAATGTGACTGATTATATAATTGTGTAGGGCACGTGAAATACAGATAACTGTAAGTTGTTAAACTGTTATTGGTAAACAACGATCAAGGCAAGTCTTTTAGTTCCTATTTGCTATGTGAATTTGATTATTATAAATCTTTATTTCAAAGAGCATGATGTGTTATATATATGTTGAATGTATGAAATGTTAAAGTCAATTTATGACTACGTTATTTGACTAAAACATATTGATTGAGTAAGGAACTCCATCTTTATAATTGTTATATGAATTGTAGCATGTATGTTATATTAGTCTAATATTTATGAGATATATGTTGAGCATGTTATTATGTGCTACGTGATGCATGAAAACTGTTAGATTTTGTTGGGATGTCGAGCTTAACCTTGCAAATAACCATTTTTGCAGGTTCAAGATTCATGGTAAAGTTATGTCTTACTTGAAAGACATGAGTCAGATGTGATACTTGAAGAATTATATACTTTGGCTGAGTTATTATTATTTGAACCATGTTTAAGGTTCCGAACAATGTATAAATGTTGAATTGTAATAACGTTTTTCTATGTAAACTATTGTAGTATTAAAATGATTCTGAGATATTTAGATGTAAAGGTTGAAGGTTTTGGGAGGATAGTTTGTAATAGAAAATTTTAATTATTTCACAAATTTCAGTGGTTGTATTATCATTTAATGATGTAAAATTAGAGGTTGAATGTATTATTAACTATCGAAATCGAAAATTAAATTGTATGAATTTTGGGGTCGTTATAATTGATCTTGAACCAGGTACAAAACCCATCTCTAAAACCCCATAATGAATGGCTCCTATTGAAATTCAGGAGTTAAAAGTCCAACTACATGAGTTATTAGACATCAGTTTCATTCGTCTTAGTACATCTCCTTGGGGTGCTCCTGTTTTATTCGTAAAGAAGAAAGATGGGAGTATGCGACTTTGTATTGACTACCGAGAATTGAATCATGTCACCATCAAGAATATGTATCCCTACCTCGCATTGATGACCTGATCGACCAGTTACAAGGAGCATAATTCTTTTCAAAGATCGATCTTCGTTCTGGATATCATTAAGCTGAAGATTAAAACTGAGGATATTTCAAAGACTGCCTTCAGAACTCGGTACGGACATTATGAATTCTTAGTTATGTATTTTGGATTAACTAATGCTCTTGTTGCTTTCATGGATATGATTAACCGTGTGTTAAGGGAATATTTGGATCAGTTGGTTGTTGTCTTTATTGATGACATCCTCATCTATTCCAAAAGTCGTGAAGATCATGAGCACCATTTGAAGCTGAATATGTCAAGCTGAAGAAATACGAGTTCTGGCTTGAGGAAGTAGCATTCCTTGGGCACGTGGTGTCAAAACATAGAGTATCTGTTGACCCGGCGAAGATTGAAGCAATACAAAGTTGGGAGCAATCGAAGTCGGTGACCGAAGTGCGTAGCTTTCTGGGCTTAGCTAGTTATTATCGGAGATTCGTGGAAGGATTTTCTCGAATCGATACTCCGTTAACTCAGTTGACTCAGAAGGATACAAAATTCAGTATGGAACGAAGAATGCGAGTAGAGTTTCCAAGAGCTCGAAAGGAGACTCATTTTGGCACTTGTTCCTGGCAATACCATCTGATTCGGATGGATTTGTTATCTACAGCGATGCTTCATGTAAAGGGTTAGGATGTGTTCTCATGCAACATGGGAAAGTCATAGCCTATGCCTCACGGCAACTCAAAGAATATAAGAGAATTATCCTACTCATGATCTAGAGTTGGCAGCAATCATTTTTAGCGATGAAAATCTGGAGACACTACTTGTATGGGGAGAAAGTGGAGATCTATACGGATCATAAAAGCCTCAAATACTTCTTCACCCAAAAAGAACTCAATATACGGCAACGACGTTGGCTCGAGCTGTTGAAAGATTACGATCATACCATTCAATACCATCCTGGAAAAGCAAACGTAGTAGCTGACACATTGAGTAGAAGATCATATACGGGTACGAGTGCGATGTTGTTAACACAACGACACATTTTGTACGATTTACAAAGGATGGAGATTGAGTTAAAGACTCCAAGGACCCACGTGATGATGGCAAATATATGAGTAGAACTGACTTTAATAGATAAAGTTAAAGCTGCTCAAGCCACGGACATGGGGCTGATGCGTATGAAGAAGAAAGTGCAAGAAGGAGCTATTCCAGAAGCAAGAATCGATGAAGAAGGAATACTTTGAGTCAACTCTAGGCTTTGCATTCCGAATGACTCTGACTTGAAGCATAGAATCATGATGAAGGTACACAATACACCGTTTGCAATCCATCCAGGGAGTACCAAAATGTATCATGATATTCGACACACATTTTGGTGGAACAATATGAAGAGAGAGATTGCAGAGTTTATCTCGAAGTGTTTAACTTGTCAACATGTAAAGGCGGAGCATCAAGTGCCAAAAGGTCCATTGCAACCACTTGAGATTCTGAAATGGAAGTGGTAACACATTACTATGGATTTCGTTACGGGTCTTCCCAAAGTTTCTCAAGGCATAGAGGTGATTTGGGTTATTGTTGATAGATTAACCAAGTCTGCTCATTTCTTACCTATACGAGAAACTTATTCCCTTGAACGTCTTACTAGTATATACGTGAATGAGATTGTAAGATTGCATGATATGCCAGTATCCATAGTTTCGAAACGTGACCCAAGATTTACTTCAAGATTTTGGGTTAGCTTACAGAAAGCTATGGGCACGGATTTACGATTCAGTTTAGCATATTATCCTCAAACGGACAGACAATCAGAGAGGACTATTCAAACTCTTGAAGATCTATTAAGACTCTATGTTCTAGACTTCAAACGGAGTTGGGATAAGTACTTGCCACTGGTGGAATTTTCCTACAACAACAATTATCAAGAAAGTATAGGCATTGACTCCGTTCGAGGTGTTGTATGGACGAAAGTGTCACTCTCTAGTATGTTGGGATGAGGTAGGTGAAGCAACTTTGTTGGGACCGAAATTGGTAAGCATGACTACAGAAAAGATCTAAATAATTCGATAACGTATTCAAACCTCACAGGATCGACAAAAGAGTTATGCTGATCTTCATCGAAAGGTAGTGGAATTTAATATTGGGGATCATGTATTATTACGTGTTGCTCCATGGAAGGGAGTTACAAGATTTAGGAAGAGAGGAAAGCTAAATCCACGATTTTTTGGTCTATTTGAGATTCTTGACTGAATAAGAAATGTGGCCTATATACTCGCGTTACCTCCAAGCATATCTCATTTTCATAATGTTTTTCACATATCTATACTTCGTAAATATGTGAAAGACCTGAACCACATTATTGAGTTAGAACCAGACAAGATAGCCAAAGATTTAACATACGAGGAGGTACCTGTTAAGATCTTGGATAGGAAAGAGCATGTCCTAGCGCACCAAGGTTATACCACAAGTCAAGGTTTTGTGGAGAAACCATACTATTGAGGAAATGACCTGGGAGTTAGAATCGGAAATAAAAGTGAGGTACCCTCACCTATTCTAAACACCAGGTATACGTACGTCAATTTCGAGGACGAAATTGTATAAGGAGGGAAGGTTGTAAGACCCTAACTTATTATAAATAAAATTAAATTTTTTTTATTCATTATTCTAAATTAATAAAGTGTTAATTTGATATAATATTTTGGTTATGAGTGAAATGTAAAAATATTACAAAATAAGCAAGTGGTTATAAAATATTCATTGTTGTCGGGGAATATTCGTTTGGTCGTGGAATATTCTTGTTGTCGGGGAATATTCGTACGACGGCGCAGCCATTTGTGGGCCCCATAATGGAAAACGGTTGGATGAAGGAAAATGACAAAGTATGAGTTTTTATGAATAACGCGTAATTGTTAGCGTTAACACTGTTGGGTTACCTGGTGGTTAAAATACAGTAATATGTGTGGTTGCACAGTAGTACACGGTATTGCACAGTATTGTTGAATTATTGATTCGTAAGTAAGAAGGCACTACTCAATAATTATTACAGTAGTTACTGTTCAATATTTTATTTTATTGATTCAATAATTGATGCGTTGATAATTTATATTATTGTTGTTTCAATAATTATCACTGCACAATATTTCCCATTATCAGATCAATAATTCATATTATTTGAATAATATTATTAGATAGCATTATTGGCAATGTCTAGAAAGTTCTGTCAAGGAGAGGTTTGGTCACCTAATTGCGCGCCAGTAAGGAGAAATTCTTATTAGAAAGCCCTTCTTTCCTGAGAACTGCTTGGTTGCCATTATTATGATTCTGTAATATTATTTATGAATAATTAATTATTAATTTATATGATAAAGAAATATTTATTTGATGTGGATATAAATAATGGATTTATTATTTTATGTGGTTATTAATGTAGGAATTAATGCTGTGATGTTTTATCAGTATTTTGTCGGAGTGGAGGTATTAAAAATCACCCGTTTGTGGATTTTAGATATTTTTTGTTTGGAATTTGTAAAAACTCAAAGCTACAAAGTTGTAGAGAATTCGATTTCGTGTGGAATGGATATAAAATTCGTATTTTTCTGATAAGCGGACTATTTTCTATGAATTATTCAAGTTTCAGGAAATAGAATGATTTTTATTAAATTATGGGTGGGACCCACTTGTGTTTTTCAAGCATGTGGGCTGCTAGTTTGTTTTTCAAAGAAGGCATGATGAACTTGTTCGAAGCATGCGTAGAGAATTTGTTAATTTAATAATATTATTTTATTATTTACTCTCCTATGGCGTTCTAGCATTTTCCTATAAGTAGACGCTTAGGTTAGAATTGAAAATCACACCAGAATTAAGTTTTCTTTCTCTCTAGATTCTCGAGCGTATTTTTGTGAGTATTTTGATACTTTGAGAGTTGATGTTCGGTACAAGTTTCTTTCGGCTTTATATCCGATATTCCGATCAGAAGTACCGTTATTTTCTTCTTAAATGATATTATTTTCTTCAATATCATTATGTCGAAATATTGGTGAACTTTTTAATCAAATTTGGAACTTTTTGTGTCGGAGTTACTATTCACGTATACGGCACTATTCACGTATACGACACTATTCACGAATACGACACTATTCACCGAAAATTAAAATTTTCTTCTTTTTGTCCAAGATGTCTATTAAGGTTACTATCTTTGATTGTATCCATGTTTTGATCTTTATTTTTGAATTCTACTTCACAATTGGTTATTATGAAGTATTATTGATCTTAGATAAACTGTTATATGAATCCCTAATATTTATCCTTCTGTCTCACTGGATTTGTTTTCTTTAAAATATTTTTCATCATCTTCAGTCTTAAATGATGATATTACTGAATATCTTTGGCCTGTAGTGCAAAGATGAATGATTAACTGATGAATATCTTTGGCATGTAATACAAAGATGAATGATTAACTGATGAATATCTTTGGCCCGTAGTGCAAAGATGAACAGGTGTTCAGACGAACATGACTGACTGGTGATATAAATGAATATCTTTAGCCTGTAGTGCAAAGATGAATATTTGATTAAAGATGTATATTGATTGATGTTACAGGGATAAAATATTGATGATGGACATTTAAATCTTAGAAGATAGTAGAATTCAGTCTCTACGTGACTCTTCTAATGGATTGATGTTTCCGCTGCATTTGTTGATCTAAAACTTGTTGTCTATTATATTCTATCAGATTTTCCCTGTTGAAGACTAATGATAATTTGTTGTATATTATCTTAGTCATAATATTCTTTACTGGGCTAGTTGAGCTCACCCTTTTCTTTTTTGTTCCATTTTTCTTCACAGGAGTTGAGAACATAGCAGGATCGAGTCGGAGTATGGAGTGATAGTTTTAGAAAGATGTTTTAGCAGTCCTCACTATTTCTGTAAAATAGTGTATTAATAATTGTAATGAGGACTTATTTGAGTGTTGATATTGTCTAGAAGACAATATTTGTATTTAAACTCACAGGATGTGTTGTCGTATTTTGCACGACAATTGTATTATTGAAGTTGTAGTTTGCTTTCTGTACCATGTATTTGGCGACTCAGAATGGGTGTTGTATACCTATTTTAGGGGAGTCACAACATGCATAGTGGATTCTTCTGTTATTCTATTCTTTATTATTATGCTAGAATAACCTGTCTATGTGAACTACCGCATGCATGGTGAATGATCCTTCGTATTCATTCCTATTAAATTGTAGAAATGATCTGTCTACGTGGATTACCTCATGGCGGGTGAAAATCCATTTGCAGTTTCGTAATTTTTCTAACCCTCAAAAATTCTAGAAAAATTTGAAATGATAATTTGATGAGTTTTCTATATTGTGTCCAAAGATGGCGATTTTTGGATGTATAAATTAAGAGTTATGGATTTTATGGGAAAAGACTATTTTAAAAGTAAACCCTTATAACTTCTTGTGGTTAACTCCAAAATTGGTGAAATTGTTATTGGGAGTACATGTATATAGCAGGAGTATACCCTGTAAATTTCAGAATTTTTGGACAAAAGTACAATTTATGATAAATGTCTAAATATTCGACAGTTTTGGCCATATGAAAAATATTAAATGAATTTTAAAAATTCTGAGAAAAATATATGTTCAATATGGGACTATATTCTGTTAAATCCCAGAAAAGAAATATTTTTGGGACTAATTTGTTATTTTTCATGAAAATAAACTAGTTATGAGTAAATGAATTAAATATGTTATATGAAGTAACAAAATTGGAAAATAGGATTTTGTTGCTTGGGAATCCTATATAGGGGTATATGCAGATTTTTGATGAGGGATTTAATCATTGGTGATGAAATCTTATGAGTATGGCATTTTTGAATGATTAAATGCATTATTTGGTAAAGTGTAAACAATTGAAATAAATTATTTATAAGTTTAAGAAGTGATTAAAATATTATTATAATATTAATAATATTAGAATATGAGTTTATTAAGTGATTGATAATATTTGGATAAATTTAAAGTCTTTAATATTTATCCTTATTTTCGTTTGATTAATGCTTATATCATTGTCATCATCCTCATGCTTATATTATGATGAAAGTCATCTTTAGCTTACGTGCAAAGATGGACTGGTTATTATTGGTTTTACAGGTTTATATCTTTGGCTTACGTGCAAAGATAGGACTGTTGATTATTGGTTTTACAGTTGTATATCTTTGGCTTACGTGCAAAGATGGACAGTTGATTATTGGTTTTATAGTTGCATATCTTGGCTTACGTGCAAAGATGAACTATTGATTGATGAGTATCTTTGGCTTATATGTATAGATGAACTGTTTATTGGTATGATTATGACCAGAGATCATTCGGTATAATCATGACCCGTAATATTATAGATGATGTGGTAAAAGTCCTTATTGGCCCATAGTGCATTGATGGACAGTTATTGGTATGATTATAACTAGGGATTATTCGGTATAATAATGACCATTGATGATTACATGAATATCCTTGGTTGTAGTACAGGGATGATTCGATGATGTGGATTATTTATTAAGCTGAGTCTCAGCGATAAAATATTGATTATACGCTTTTAATTCGTAAAAGATAGTAGATATCATACTCTACTTGACTCTTATAAAATACAGTTGTATGTGTTTGGCCTGTAGTGCAAAGAATAAATTGTTAATGAATATCTTTGGCCGTAGTGTAAAGATGAATTTATTAGTATGATTATGAGCAGGAATTGTGATTTGGTATAACCATGATTTTTGATGTTTCCGGTGAAGATAGGTGATGAAAATTATCTTCGTCCTGGGTGCGAAGAGGAATTTAGAATCACAATTATGATTATGTGTTATTCATATGATCGTGGACAGGGAATTATTGATTGATGTTACAGGGATAAAACATTATTGGTGGACTTTTAACATGGAGAAGATAATAGACCTGATGGTCTATTTGACTCTTCTAATGGATTGCTCGTTCCGCAACAACTATGGTTGAAAAGTTTTATCATCTACCATATGTTCTAATCTCTGATTTATTATTAACGAAAGCTATTGATAATTTAATTATCTTTAGTCATGATATTCTTTACTGGGCTATTTGTGCTTACCCTTTGTTTTACAATTCCTTTCAGGTAATAAGAATGTAGCTGGGTCGAGCGGGGATAACAGGGAAATAGTGTGATGGTCCGAGACTGTCGAAGTTTCTCAATACATTATAAAACGGCATGACATGCAACAGATAATTGTATTGAGGACCTAAGATTTGTGTGTCGTATTTTATACGTCTCTTAATAATTGATTTTAGGCGAACAACAATAGGGTGATGAGAACCCAACTTTGAAAACTGTCAAAAGTGCACCTCATTAGAATGAATATGATAGTAATCTTCTCGTTCTTCTTTGGGGTCTTAAAATATTTGCTATTGTATTTTATATGGCATTGTAACAATTTGAGTTTGGATACTGTCTATGAGATAATATTGTATTAAAACTCACAGCTTATCTGTTGTTATACTCTGGACGACAGTTCAATAGTTGTATAAATGAAGTTTGTATTTGATTTTTATAGAGTGATATATGGTGACTCAGAAAGGGTCGTGTGGACATATTTTGGGGGCGTCATAGCTATCATCTGGACCGTCACTCCGTTCCCCGACTAGTCCCAGCTACGTTTTCATTTCCTGAAGAGAACAGTGAAAGAAAGGGTGAGCTCAACTAGCCCAGTAAGAAATATTATGACTAAGATAATGCAGAATAAATTATCATTAGCCTTCAACAATGTTAAACTGATAGAATATAATAGACAACAAGTTTAACTGCAGCGGAACAAGCAATCCATTAGAAGAGTCAAGTAGAGCATAAAATCTACTATCTTCTATGATTTAAAAAGTTTTTCATCAACTTTATCGCTGAGACTCAGCTGAATAAATAAAATCGAATCATCCCTGCATCACGGCCAAGGATATTTATGTAATCATCAATGGTCAAGACTATACTGAATAATCCCTAATCAAAATCACACCAACAACTGTCCATCAATGAACTATAGGTCAATGAGGACTTTTAACACATCATTCGTCACATTACGGTCATGATTATACCGAATAATCCCCGGTCATAATCATACCAAGTACATCTATACACGTAAGTCAAAGATGACTTTCATCACAATATAAGCATGAGGATGATGACAATGACATAATAATTCAATAAAACAAGTTCAAGGATAAATTTTAAAGATTTGTAATTTTAATTTATCCAGAAATCAATAACGTCCAAATTGTCAACATGATACTTCTTTGTGGAGTAAAATTCAAGAATGCTTAGAAGAATATTTCCATGAAAAGATACTGGATGAAGCTGAAATATCAAGGATATTCCACTAATTTCATGGAGTATAGAAGCCAAAACTTTAACCAACTGAGTATAATATAACATATGAAACCGCAAATGGATTTTTGTCCGCCATGCGGTAATCCACGTAGACAGATCATTTCCACAATTTAATAAGGAATGAATACGCAGGATCATTCACCATGCATGCGGTAATCCACATAGACGGGTTATTCCAAAAGAATTATAAAGAATGGAATAACAAAAGAATTCACTAGGCGTGCATAATCCGCACAGACAGGTTATTCCAACAGAATAATAAAGAATAGAATAACAGAAGAATTCACCAGGCGTGCGTAATCCGCACAGACAGGATATTCCAACAGAATAATAAATAATGGAACCAGGTCATGCGTAATCCGCACAGAAAGATATTCCAATAGAATAATAAAGAATGGAACCAGTTCATGCGTACTCCGCACAGACAGGATATTCTAACAGAATAATAAAGAATGGAATAACAACAAAATTCACCAGGCATGCGATAGACCTCACAGACAGGTTATTCCAACAGAATAATAAAGAATGGAATAACAGAAGAATTTCACCATGTATGCGGTGCTTCGCATAGACAGGTTATTCCAACATAATAATATATAAAGAATAGAATAACAACCCTTACGAGTATTGAAAGAAAATAACTCTCTTCATGAATACAAAAGAATAATACCCCTTACCCACAACTATAACATTATATCAAATCCACACCATAATATTCAAAAATATATTTCGAGAAAAATTATTCTTTTTTTCATAAAAGTTGGGTTCATACAATGCCTAACTCACTTATCAATTTATTAAATTTGGATTCATCTAGAGGTTTTGTAAAGACATCAGCAAGTTGATTTTCAGTAGGGATGTATTGTAAAGATATAGTTCCATTTTGAATATGGTCCCAAATAAAACAATATCTTATTTCTATATTCTTAGTCTTAGAATGCATGACAGGATTATGTGTTATTGTTATGACACTTGTGTTATCACAATGAACATGTGTAGATTTAAAATTAAACCCATAGTTTGCTAGCTGATTTTTTATCCACAAGATTTGAGCACAGCAGCTGCCAGTAGAAATGTGCTCAGCTTCTGATGTGGAGGTTGATACTAAGTTTTGCTTCTTGCTAAACCAGGACACAAGACTATTTCCTAGCAACTGACAAGTACCACTTGTGACGCCCCCAAAATAGGTATACATCACCTATTCTGAGTCGCCAAATACATGGTACAGAATAAAAATACAATCTTAAATATACAACATAACTGTGAGTTTTAATACAAATATTATCTTCTAGACAGTATTAAAACTCAAAATAAGTCCTCAATATATTTATTATCACACTATTTCATAGAATAATGAGGACTACTAATGATATCATCTGGACCGTCACTCTGTTCCCTGACTAGTCTCTACTACGTTCTCATTTCTTGAAGAGAACAATGAAAGCAAAAGGGTGAGCTCAACTAGCCTAGTAAGAAATATTATGGCTAAGATAATGCAGAATAAATTATCGTTAGCCTTCAACAGTGTTAAACTGATACAATATAACAAACATCAAGTTTAACTGCAGCGGAGCAAGCAATCCATTAGAAGAGTCAAGTAGAGAATAAAATCTACTATCTTCTATGATTTAAAAGGTTTTTCATCACTTTTATCGCTGAGACTTAGCTTATTAAATAAACCACGTCATCCCTGCACTACGGTCAAGGATATTCATTAGTATCACGACCACAAATTATCCATGCACTACGGGCCAAGGATATTCGTGTTTTCATCAATGGTCATGATCATGCCAACAACTGTCCATCAATGCACTACAGGCCAATGAGGACTTTTACCACATCATTTGTAATATTACGGTCATGACTATACCGAATAATCCATGGTCATAATCATACCAAGTCCATCTATGCACTATAGGCCACAGATGACTTTCAACATAATATAAACATGAGGATGATGACAATGACATAAAAATTCTATAAAACAAGTTCAAGAATTAAATTTTAAAGATTTATAAGTTAATTTATCCTAAACTCAAAAAGGTCCAAATTGTCAACATGATATTGCTTTGTGGAGTAAAATTCAAGAATGCTCAGAAAAATATTTCCATGAAAGATATTGGATGAAGTGCAAATATCCAGGATATTCTACTAATTTCATGGAGTATAGAAGCCAAAACTTTAACCAACTGAGCATAATAGAATATACGAAACTGTAAATTGATGGTAATCCACGTAGACAGATCATTTCCACAATTTAATAAGAAATGAATACAAAGATCTTTCACCATGCATGTGGTAATCCACATAGACATGTTATTCCAACAGAATAATAAAGAATGAAATAATAGAAGAATTCACCATGCATGTGATAGACCGCACAAATAGGTTATTCGCAACAGAATAATAAAGAATGGAATAACAACAGAATTCACCAGGCATACGATAGACCGCTGAGATAGGTTATTCCAGCATAATAATAAATAATGGAATCAGGTTATACGAAATCCGCACAGACAGGATATTCCAACAGAATAATAAAGAATGGAATAACTACATAATTCACCAGGCATGCGATAGACCGCACAGACAGGTTATTCCAACAGAATAATAAATAATGGAACCAGGTCATGCGTAATACGCACAAACAGGATATTCCAACAGAATAATAAAGAATGGAATAACATAAGAATTTCACCATGTATACGGTACTTCACATAGACAGGTAATTCTAACAGAATAATAAATAGTGGAACCATGTCATGCATAATACGCACAAATAGGGTATTCCAACAGAATAATAAAGAATAGAATAACAGAAGAATTTCACAATGTATGCGGTATTTCGCATAGACAGGTTATTCCAACATAATAATAAGGAGTGGAATAACAATAGCTCTCATCATGAAGATAAAAGAAATAATACCCCTTACCTTAGAATAAAGCTGGATACTGGAATAGAGAGGTAGCAGACTTCTCTTATTCTTTCTCTCTATAATTTCTCTCTATAATAATTGCTCTGTAGCTTTAGTGAATTGTTGAGAAATGAAGGAAGAATGAGCTTCTATTTATAGAAAAATATAGTTTCGATAATTGTACGTTTTGGGGCTCGAAAAATTATAGTACAATACCTCCAATTTTTCTTTCATTTTTAATTTAGTCCTGCAAGTATTATCAAACTTGCACCACCTCTCCTAATAGTAAATAATGTGAATCAATAGTTCAAACATGTGATTCAATAGTTATAATCATGTGAAAATACGAATTACAGTATAGTACATCCATCTATACCTCAATCTTTAACTTAGTCATGCAAGTATTATCAATCTTGCACCAACACCCCTAATAGTACATGAATGTGAATCAATAGTACACACATGTGAACAAATAGTTATAATCATTTGAATTAATAATAATTAATTCTTCATTTATATCTGATTATTTACCCGATAACTTCCAGACATCAATTATTATCGAAATAAATGTCGATTTTCACTAACACTAATAATTCCAACACAATGGAACTATCAATTTCATCTTTAATCAACACGAACTTATTCATCATTAATATTATAACTCACAATATTTAACAACCAGGTCGTTCCCAGGAAAAGGGGGCTTTCCGAGAAGGATTTCTCATTATTAGCGCGCAATTAGATGACCAAACCTCTCCTTGACAGAACTTCTAGACATTGTAAATATTGTAATTTAATAATATAAATAACTTTGTTGTCTCAATTATTGATTTAATAATATAAAATATTATGCAGATGATACTGTGACAATAATCGAGTCAATAATATGAGAGATATGATGCAACAATTACTGCAGCAATAATTGAGTATAACTGAGTTACTTCTCACGTAAGTATCAATAACCAATATCGTGTGCTACTATGCAACTACGTGTATTACTGTACTTTTACTACCGGGTAGTTCAATAGTTTTAACGGTAACACTTCCGCCGTTATTTTTATAAAAAGATAATTCTGTCGTTTTCTTACTACGATAATACTTCCGTTGTGGGGTCCACCAATGATTGTGCCATCATACAAATATTCCCTGTTAAAGTGAATATTCCCCGACCAATCGAATATTATATAACCACTTGCTTACTTTGAAAATTTTGTAAATATTACCCACAACTATAACATTATATCAAATTCATACCATAATATTCAAAAAATATTTCGAGAAATTTAAATCTTTATTCATAAAATCTGGGGTCTCACAATCTCCCATCCTTATAAAATTTTTCCATTGAAATTTACGTACGTAACTGGTATACCAAAGAGGTGAGGATACCTTGAATACCTTTATCGTTGAAAACATTACACGTTGCATACGTGCATGCCCGATGTCCTCCAATTGCCTCTGAATGCACATCAGTCCCTAAAATAGCCATTTTAGGCCTTGATACCGACCTCAGATCTCAAAACTTAAAGAATGAAAGATTTAGGTCTACTCGTTATCTTTATGAATCATCTTGAATCACCTCAGTCGGAGTTCGTATGAAAAAGTTATACCCAATTTACTAAAAGGACGTTTGGACAGATTTTGGCTTAACACTTGACCAGTGCCTAGGCGCCCAAATTTGGCCTTGGGAAAGTGCCTAGGCGCCCAAGAACAGATTTTAAGCGCCAAGCCTAGTGCCTAGGCGCACGACCTTTGTCACTTAACTCCAATTTTCCAGATTTTGCAACTTTTGACACACATACTTCAAATCTTCATAACTTCTTCAACCGTTATCGGAATTAGTCCGTTTTTAGGCTATAGAAAGCTTGTAACATTATTTATAAAACCCCCATGATTTCATAATTGTTTAGATTCATTAATTATTCCAAAATTTGGCTCCAAAGTTCCCCAAGACTAAGTTTTTACTTACAACGATACGTGAAGAACGTTATGAACACGCGACATACTTGGCGGTATAACGAGTCTATCAGCCTCAAGTGTTGCTTTTGATCTTCACGGCTTTCAGAGTAAATGAGGATGTCATCAATAAAGACGACCATAAAGTGATCTAAATATTCTTTGAATACTTGGTTCATCATATCCATGAAGGCAGCAGGAGCATTAGTCAATCCAAAATACATGACTAGGAATTCGTAATGCCCGTACCGAGTTCTGAAAGCAGTCTTTGGAATGTCATTAGTTTTAACCTTTAATTGATGATATTCGGAACGAAGATCGATATTTGAAAAGAATTTGGCGCATTGTAACTGGTCAAATAGATCATCAATACGAGGTAACGGGTACCTATTATTGATGGTGACATGGTTCAATTCCCGATAATCAATACAAAGTCACATACTTCCATCTTCTATCATTCAAATCTTACATATTTTTGTTTAAATCAGTGACACGGGCTAAGAAAGCTTGACATCCATTTTTCAATAAACGCATAGCTTTATGGCTTGATATGAGAGTGATTAACTTTAGTGGTTTGGTTGCTTGAATTCATATAATAGGTTGATTAGGAATATGAAAGCTAACAACCTTACAAAAATAATTAATTTTTTCATGATGAATAGTTAACCAATCAATCCCTAAAATCACATCAAATGCAAGTATTTTCAAAGAGATAAGATCGACAGGTAAGGTACAGTTACCGATTTGAATCAAACAAGACTTATAAACAATGGATGTAATGAAGGTTTCTCCCAACGGAGTTTCAACAGATAAATCAAAGTCCAATTTTTCCAGAGTTAAATTTAAACGTTGAGCGCAAGTAGGAGAAATAAAAGAATGGGTAGAACCGGTATCAAATATGGTATATACTTCGCTAGAGTTGATGATTAGCTTACCCGTGATCACCTCGTTCAGATTCCTCGCTTTTTGGTAGGTTACGACAAACGCTCTCCCTTGAACTACCGATTTTGTCTTGTCTGGGACGGCCTTTGATGCCTCCATCCCAGCTGGACTTGACTTTGGTGCACGACAAAATCGGGCTAGGTGACCTTCTCTTTCATAATTGTAACATGCTTTGGACTGCTGCATACAATTTGGACTGATGTGTCCGTCCCCTCCGCATTTGTAACATACGACCGGCGGTCGTTCTCTTTCTTTAACAACAGGTGCTAGTGCTGACATCTTTCCATCATTATTAAATTTCCTCTTCTTGAAATTTTCGCTTCTATTGTCTTGGCCAAGATTATCACCGAAGTGGTTACCATTTCTGGCATGTTGACTTCCACCACGTTTGTTGTCACCGCTTCGATGATTGCTACCACTGGTATTATCATTTTGCCGGCTGTTCTCTCTTGGTTGGGTTGACTCGTTATCACACTCCAATAACTGAGCCCTATTTACAACATCTGAATATAAACATAGTTCGTAAGAAATTAGATATTGACGTATCTCGGGTTTCAAACCTCTTAGAAACATTCTCGTCATTCTCTCCTCATTATCAACCAAGTGGGACGCAAACCGGGATAACTCGGAAAACTTAGCTTCGTACTGCGACGCGGTCATATTGGTTTGCTCCAACTTGATAAATTCTACCTCCTTCTTGTGATGAATACTTTTGGGAAAGTACTTGTCATTGAACAGTTCTTGGAACTTCTCCCAAGACATCTTTAGTGCGGCTGGTTGAGTACGCTTTACCGATTCCCACCAGTAAGCTGCCTCTCCTCGCAACATAAAGGTGGCAAAGGGAACCTTTTTCTCCTCGGAGCATCCCAAGATATCAAATATCTTGGTGATCTGCTTTATCCACATCTCTGCCTTAGGTGGTTTTCGCTCTCTAATAAACTTCAGTGGTCCCAGCTCCTTGAACTGTTTAGCGGTGATCGTTCGAGAGTTGCTAGTGTTTCCACCTGTATTTTGAACAGGAGTTTCTCTTGCCTGATGTTGCACAAATTGCAGAAAGCTCCTAAACATTCCGTCATTCGCCAATTGGTCAGTGTTGTTGTTCATATGAGGATTATTGCCTTCCTGATGCACATTATCCTAGGTATTGATCAATGGTTACTCAACAGACTCATGTGCTCCATTGCTTAACTCGACATTTTCGGATGCCATTTTCAAACACTGCCACAAAACAATGGTTAATTGACTATGCCACATATTATCCCTATATTCTGACCAACCAATTAAATAACAATTAAACTTAGGTAGGTCATACTAGCGAAGGATTTTCCCGTCTCCCCCCTAATTCTAGTCTCACATCTTAGCCATGTATCATATCCCTAAGCTTTGATACCAACTGTGACTGCCCCCAAAAAGGTATACATCACCCATCTTGAGTCGCCAAATCCATGATACATAATTTAAATACAAACTTCTTTGATACGGTACGACAAAACGTAGCTGAAAGTTTCAACACGGATAATGTCTAATAGAGAGTATACAAACTCAAATAAAGTCCCCATTACAATTATTATCACACTATTTCACATAATAGTGAGGACTACTATAGTCACCTATCTGGACCGTCACTCCATTCCCCGACTAGTCTCAGCTATATTCTCATTTCCTGAAGAGAACAATGAAAGCAAAAGGGTGAGCTCAACTAGCCTAGTAAAGAATATTATGACTAAGATAATGTAGAATAAATTATCGTTATCCTTCAATAGTGTTAAACTGATAGAATATGTGACACCCCCAAATCCTGGTACTTCATTTCCACAGGATTCAGTGTTCACTTAATCAAAACATTCATTTATAACTACCCAATTATAATAAAATTGAATAATAAAACCTGCCCATACAGGAATAAACTTAAATAAAATCTCCTAGGTTATCTAACCTTTAACAACAATCATTCAAATGCGAAAAGTAAATAAACTTCATTACAATCTTTAAAACCAAAGTCTGAAAATAAAACTATCAAACTATTACAAGTCTTCAGTACTTGTTCATCTTTCCTTTTCCTTTACTGGTGCTAGGTACATCACCAGTTTCAACTTTAGCTGTAAGAAATTTTACAGGCAAGAGTGAGCAAACAAGGCCCACTAGAAATAACAATAAGTAAATCTTTAGACTTTTACATCATTTTCCAATATTAGGCTCAATAGAATTGAACAATATATTCTATTAACTTTCTAAAAATTATAACATTCACTGAGGGTCTAATGACCACGAATCATGTCCACAGTTATAAGTAATCTTTCAACTTTAACTTTAACAGTCATAAGACTATAAGGACTCCACATACTTAGGGGGATCAACCCTTCGTACAATGTATTGTGCACAACCATTTCAACGCTAAGCGTAAACCTCTATTAAAAGAGTTGTTCATCTCAGTATTTAGAATACAAGTCCGCACCAAAGTAAGTTTGGTTTGGATAAGCTTTCAAGGAAATTTGGAATTTAACGAACATCAACTAAGGAGTAGTTGAATAAGACCACTAACACTATACTATAGAATAATAGTGATTGAATCAATCATAGTAACTATAGTCATGCATTAGGAATAATCTAATAGTATACAATTTGAATAACTATAGCATACCTTGCTTGAACAATACTAAGCCAAGGTTAATTAGGATTGAATACTAAATATGCATGGAAATTTAGTTATGCATGTTAATCAATAATTGTAACACAAGAATAACTTGTTCAACCTCAAACCAAAGTTTAGACAACTTACATCATTATAAGATAATCGAATTGAAAACAATAATTAGCTCAATAAGACAAAGGATTAGAAAACTTGCTCAATAATAAAAATAGAGTTAAAAAAACTTGCACAATGAAGTTTTGAGTTAGAGAACTTGTCTTTAGCACAAGCTAAACCCTTACCACTTGAATTAATACCCTATACATATGCCATATTGACATAGTTAGTCATTACCAACATTGTATATTTATATAATCAATTATATTCATCATATGGGTTAAATTACCCATTCACATAATCAACTATTTTACAAGTAGGTAACACTTAATAACATGATCATTCATAGTCTAATACTACTGAAATTATCATTTAACATTACTATTATTAACACATAACATTTATTTTCAAGTTTTGTATACTAAAACAAAATTGTCAGAACATTCTGCTAACTCGCGCTGCGGCGCCACGATTTACACTGTGGTTCGCGCTGCAGCGCTGAGTTGGCGCTGCCGCTCGGGTCACAGGCCATTCGTTGGCCTAAAAGCTCGAATCTAATAGACTGATTGTCATGTAATTTACATATAAACTTCATATAAACATATTGTGAAGACTTCTAACATGTTTATACTCATAAAATAACACAAACATCAAATATAAAACACCCAATTTCAATGTTTTTGGCAAAAACTCCATTTTGATATTTTCAATGAAAATCAACATTGTGATTTTGTTATTCAATCAAAACAGAAATTTAGAAACATCATAGTTATGTTTATATATACTCTATCAATTTCCATAATCAATTTATCAATCTAACAATTAATAAAACCTTAATTTCTATTTTAAATTAAGCCATACTCATATATTTTTTATATGAACACTCTGTAATATATTTTCTTCACAAAACACATACATACATGAATTAATTTCTCTATAACCATGCATAAACTCATGAAATAACCTTATAATCAATAATCATACAAAACTATATACATAATAACAATTTGTCTTTTGTAAAAAATTCACAGAGAACTTTTTGGAAGAAGAAGAAAACTAGATTTTTTTTAAAGAAAAAGGTTAAGCTCCTATATTTGATTAAGAATGATTTTAAATAGTTTTAAAAATCATTTAAGGGTGATATTAATACGTTAAGAATATTTTGAGTTATTATATATAACTTTAATATTTTGGCAATGGTTTCATTAATAGTTTAATATTGAGTAAATGTTAATGATAATATAAGTGATTGATATTTAAATCATTTAATAATGATGTTGATATTTCAAAAATTATGGTAAATGGTAATAATTATTTTATAATTATTATAAGGTCATGAAAAATGATATGACTGTTATTTAATTAGTCTGAATGGATATTGGACAACTATTTAGAGTCTTAGACTCGATAATTATCCGATAAAGATGTCGGTAGACCGACATGTTTCAGAAATTGATCTGGACTTAGATAATGTGATTAGTTAACTGTTTAATTGCGATTCAATGGTTATTAAGGTTGTGTGACAATGTGATTAGGAATGTGTTTGCTTGTGAGTCAACGATTGTTGAACATGTGTAATAATGTGAATATGGAATGTGCTGACTGCAATAGGCAGTGTTATGTGTACGATATGTTGTACTAATCAGTAAAATGATCTGATTAATGATAGGTTGTGATAGAAAAGGGTAGAACTAAGTTGAGAATTGTAAGCAGCGCATCAGGCAAGTATCCTAACTTTGCATTTTCTTTATGCAATGGACAGAAGTAAGAAGTTCAGAATAATTATTATTATTAATATATAGATTGTTAAACCTATATTATATAAACCCATTGATTATCAACATGTTAGTATATGATAATTCAGTTATATATTCTGTTCGTTAATTTCTATAAATGATTATACAAGTGTCCCCACTTGGATAATCATTGTATTCAATCGCATGTTGATACACCTTTGATATACATATATGTTGAATTATATAAGACCTTTGTTATGAATACCCGACAGGTATGAACATCCCGATCATGGGAAAAATTTTATGCGCCCAAGGCGGACAGAGTGAACGATAACATCGTTCTTGTATATGTAGTATTGATCAATACAGGGTACAACGGGGCTGATCACCCTCCGTGCTCGTAAGCAATGGCCGGTTTACAGATGAATTTCTGTTTAAACCCTTTCAAAAATGAAAACAATGTTCATAATGTGTCACAGAAACCCATGTATATACAATACACAGTTTCAAAAATTTGAAAGAAGGTTGTTATGTTATTGTTATTGGTACAGATTACTTCACAACTATTGACCAGTTGTAGAAGAATATTATAAAGAAAACATTTAAATTCTTTCAACTTATATATATATATAAATACTTGATGGGCACTCAAATGCTCATCCTTGCTTAATTTAAATGTTTTCAGCTAAGTGTGAAGAACTGGAAAGTTCGGCCAAGACCAAGTGAAAAGGAAAGCAAAACGGAACATGTTATTGGTATCATTTGTAATATATCGACTGTATAAAGATAATGATATGTATTATATATCATGTAAATAATGTAGTAAAGGTTGCGTACTTGGGATTAGACTCTGATAAATGTAAGTTAAGATTGAAATTTATATTATTGTTATTATTATTAGTAATTATTCCGCTCATAGAAATGGTATCGTGAAGTACCGAGTTCGGGTTTCAAGTATCCGGGTTCGGGGACTTTACAGGTTGGTATCAGAGCTATAAGCATGAATTTGCGAAGAGCCCCGAGCCTCTCGCTGGTGACTTCCTTGTGTGGAATGCACCGAAGCTAGACTCTCCGTAGGGGAGGCCGAGCCAGTCGGTGGCAAGCTGATAGGTACCCCTGTAAGGTGCTATGGTTGGAAGCACCATGAAAGTTACAGGTTGGTATCAGAGCTATAGGGTTAGAAACCTTAGGTGGGTTAGACCTTAGGCTATAACCTTAGAACAGTGGAAAACGTTAAAAATATAAATAACTCATATAGAGTTTAAAAAGGAGATGAATTGAATAAAATCATCGTCAAACAAAATAAAAGATAACTTATGAAACTATTATGTGTTATGTGTATATATTATATGTTAGTCAAGATAATTTTGTGTATAGCTGTTAGAAAGGAACAGAATTAGGATACCCTTAAGTCGTAAAGAATAAGTCAACGTCCATGACCGAGCCAATATCAAAGTCAATAGCTGCAATAGAGGCTCACATTGAAAGCTACCTCAAAGAGGTGGTTATTTTGAAAAGTGTAGTACTGGATCAAGAAACGCTAAGTATAACTGATAGGTAAAGTATAGTTAAAGGATATGTGGTCAATGTTGAGTTCTTAAACTCGTATATTTATGGTGAGTTCTTAAACTCGTATGTTTGTGATGAGTTCTTAAACTCATAATGTGATATAAGTTGTGACAATTCGGATATAGTTATGTGTAAATGGATGTGGAGGATAATGGAAATAATAGGTTACTAAGCAATTGATTGTTAGTGAATGTGTAAGGAATAGGTAGTATTAGTATTAGTTGAACATGTATGATTTTATGTGGTATATATGATAGGTATGTTGGTGTAATGTAATATTTAGTATAAGTTATGGCAGCAATTCCCGACTTCCAAGTCACAAAGGGATAGTGAATGTTTAAAGCACAATGTGCTATGGTATGTCAAGTGCTATGAATAAGATCTATGTTGGATTAATGGGATAAGTTGGTACAAAGATAGTAAATATTTATTGGTCACTGGTTATTACAGTCGACCGAGTTTTCAAAATCTAATATTTTGAGTACATGATTATGTGAATAGAAAATTTTGCGTTATATGATAAGCGTTTACGATAAGGCCTAGAATGTAAGGAATAATTTACGGTAATACCGTCAAGATGAAAGCAAAACTAAAGGGCAGAAGAATCTGTCAACAAAGCTGGAGGACAACCAGACTCCATACAGAAACTTGTGAATATGAACGATCAAGCTGTGCAGAACGGAATACCAACCGCGAAAGATCAACCAGATAATCAAACGTCGAATGTTAAAGACTTCAAGGCGGTCCTATCGTCGGAATTCAAAGGTACAACTGACCGTATAGAAGCCTAGATTTGGGTTAGGGAAATTGAACAGGTGTTCGTGATAGCTAAGGTAGCTGAGGGGCAAAAGACCACTTTTGCCACCTACATGATGAAGGGTGAAGCAAATGTCTGGTGGGAAGTGAATCAGGTGAGGGCAGAAGCAGGTGTGGTAACATGGGATAGGTTTAAGACTTTATTTTTTTTAAAATTTATTTTTCAGCTAGTATGTAGGCTAGAATGGAGGTAAAATTTCTGGAATTGAAACAAGGAGATATGTCAGTTGCGTAATATGCCGCAAAAATTAATGAGTTGACTAGGTTTGCTCCGCATCAAGTTGATACGGAGGCTAGAAAAGCACGAAGGTTTGAGCTAGAATTAAAACTCTGGCTCTACAACAAGGTGGCAGTGTTGCAGATCTTTACATTTGCATCACTCATGGAGAAAGCGATTATTGCTGAGGAGGGGAGTGAGGCCATGAGCCTCTACAACAAGATAAGAAAGAACAAGGGTAAGGCTGAGGGAGCTGGGAAGGTAGGAATTAATAGTGAAAGTAAAGGTGAAAACAAACAAAGAGGAAGGCGAACAACTTGGAAGTGAGCAGGTGAAGCAAGAAGGTGTGAAAAAGGAGTAGGTGGTGTAATGACTTGTGGAAAGAACCACTCGGGGAAATGTTTGCAAGGAAAGTTTGTGTGTGGCAAGTGAGGACAGGAGGAATATATCTCTCCCAACTGTCCCAATCCAAGAAGGTATTGTGAATGCATATAGATCAATGGAGCATAAGGTGAAAGACTGTCTAGGAAAGATAAGGGTGGTAAGGAATGCGAATATGGGAAAAGGCAGCAGGACATTGGCGACAACGGGACCAACATCAACAAACAAACCAATGAAATCAACCGCAAGCGTCTTCAATGGGACTGTTCGGGATTCGATAGCAGCCGGGGATGCAACTCCAGGTATTAATCTAACTAATTTTTATTTTCTTATTATATTTTTATAAATTATTTTGAAGGAGGAATTTGAGTTCTCTTAGAAATCAAATTTCTGTTTAAAAGGATATATAAGCTTTTTGCTAAATAGTTAAAGATCAGATCGATCAACCATGATCGAGATCTACTTGGAATGATTGTGTATGCTATGTACCTTGGTATGTAAAGGTTTTAAAGCGGTGATTCCGGGGACGGAATCCTTATAAGTGAGGGTGAATGTGACAACCCGATATTTTCTATATAAATAAATCATAAATTTTGCTTATAAATTTTTTATTATTATTATTTTAAGGACGGGGAATATGTGCCTAGATAATGTGTATGTATTTATGTGATGAATATAAAATATATTTATTACATGAATAATTGTAAATGATTTTTTTTTAACTATTGATTATTATCAATTATAATTTTTATACTAATTAATTCCTTAATTGGAAATGCTTTTATTAATTATTTTTTTTATGAAAATATAATCTTATATTATTTAAATAATATATGAAATGATTTTAGAATAATTATAATAATTATTTTATTATATGAATTTTGTTCAGGATATTAAGTTAATTATTTTAACTTAATTTATAATGTTAATTGTGTCAGATAAATCAGATATGGAATCCAAACCCTAGTTCTGGGTTTTGATCAAGGAATGAAAAATAATAATATCATATTATTATTTACTAGTGATATAGATATGTGTGTAATGTTAATATGTGGAACAGTTTTATTATATTTTGATCAAACCCTAGTAATAAGGTTAAACCCTAATTTGAGATCCAAATTAGAGTGCAAGATTGTTTTATAAGTGTATTATATAATTTATGTCGTGTATTAAATATATTAATTAGATAAACCCTAATTAAAATTCTAGAAACCCTAATATTTAGAAAATCCCTAATTTTTGGAAAATGAGAAACCTAATTTGAAATTGAAATTAGAGTTCGAGATTGTTGGTAATGGTGATAAGATGATTAATTAACAAGTATTAAGATTATAATTATTAATTATAAAAAACCCTAAATTGTTAAACTCTAATTACTAAACTATAACCCTAAATTAGTAATTAGAAACCTTAATTATAATTTGGTAACCCTAATTACCAAAAGGATAAACCCTAATTACTAAAATAGCAAAGTAAATGATAATTATATGATCTAAACCCTAATGTTACTCTAAAAAGTAATCAAAAAATTAATCATAACTAGAAAACCTTAATTTCAAAAATTTAAGAAACTATAATTTAATTAATTTTTATTTAATTTTATTTTTTTGTGCAAACCCTAATTGCTAAATCCTAGATTTATTTTGTGCTAAACCTTAGGGTTAAACCCTAAGGGTTTGCCAAGTTCCATTTTTGCCATTAAATTGGAAAAACAAATGACCATTATGCCCTTTTTAGCATTAAAGAAGCTAGCTTGTAGGTTTTGACAAAATTGGTGAAGTTGGTCACCAAACCAACAACCCCATGTGCTCTCTAATGACAGCACTCAGCCATTTAAGAAGCTATACATGCATCTAACATTTATATATATAGATTGGAGAGAGAAAATAATTCATTAGTTAGCTTATTTTGCAAAACTCTCTACCAAATGCTCTCAAGCTCAAGATCCACGAAAATATCAAGATAAATCAGTCCCATTTCAAGCCCCACAAACACCCTAATCAAACCAGTAACAACGAATCAAGAATTGTTCATCAAAGGTATACAACCCTACCTTGAATTTCTGTCCAAAATTTGTTGTTAGATCTTGTGGATTGATGTTGTAATATGTGGTTTGAAGTGTCTTATGATGATCTGGGTTGGTATTTATTAAATCCATAACATCAAAGTGCTCGAATTTGCATTTTTCAAAATCTGGAAATTTTGTTTTTCATGTCTGACAACCAAATGTCAGGTCATGTAGATCTTTCTATGTTTTATGTTTTTGTTGTTTTAATGTTTGGTCTTGTAGTATGTTGTGAGATCTTTTCTCTGGAACTAAAATCAGAGTCAAATCGGTTGTTGGTTGCAAGATATGGGTGGACAAATACCGTTGACCAACCATGACTGACCATGTTCTGGGTAACCCAGAACGAGCCCAGAAAGGTCTGACAGGATTTTTATGATCACGGATCTAACAGTGGTTTGATGCTTAGTTGTGGTTATTGCCACTAAGTTGTAGTATGTTTGTTAGTCTACTTTCTTGTTCCTTAATATCACTTATGTAGTAAACGGGTTGGATTATGTGGCCGGTCAAACTAGCTAAGTCATGCATGTTTTCTGTTTTCTGGGTAACCCAGAAAACATATGAACATGCCGACTGACATGGTTTGACCGGATTGTAAAGGTTGATTATGTTGCTGTTTTATGTGTTTTAAATGATAGATCTCTTCACCTACATGATGGATACATACTGAACCCTTTATATCACAAAAAAAATACAAGATCAACAAGTTGTGGAAGCCCAAAGTAGGCAACACGAACTGTTCTTCATTTCTAGGTAACCCAGAAATGAAGAACAGGTCTGACAGCCATTTTAAGGGCTCAGATCTCGTTGTTTATTCAAGTTATGATGATGTTTATTGTTGGATCGTGTAGTCTTGAATTTGTACTACATGATCGGACAAACAACAAACCCAGAAACACAACACACACTATATTATGATTGGTCAAAGTAGTGCACTCGGTAACTACGTATGAATTTCTGGGTTGTATGAAGAACATGAAGAACACCTATAGCGACAAGTCTGTCGCTATAGGTGGTCTTTAGCGACCAATAGGTATTTTAATTTTCAGAAATTATTTAATAAATAGAAAAAAATAGTTTTTAATTATTAAAAATACAAAATAAATTATTAAAATTATTTTAAATTCTAAAAATTAGTTTTTAATTATTTTAAATATATTTCATAAATATTTAATATTTTTGGAATAATAAAAGTATTTATTTATTTAATTATAATATTAAATAAATTATTTAAAAATGATTTTAATATTTGAAAAATCATTTAAAATTATATTATAGTATAAGAAAATAATTTAAGTTATTTTTGATAACTTTTATTATTATGTTATAATTTTCATTAATAAATTAATATTAATGATAATTAAGTTATTTATTAAATGAATTAAATAAATGAATTAAAAAATTATTTTATTAAATTAAAAATCATTTTAAATAAGAATAAGGTATTTAAAAATATTTTAAGTTATAAAATTTAACTTTTAATATTTAAAGGTAAATTCATTAATTAATTATTATTAATGATATTAAAGTTATTTAATAATTATATTAAATAATTTAGTTTAAAAATGATTTTAATATTATAATAATCATTTTAAATGAAAATAAAGTATTTAAAGATATTTTAAGTTATAAAATATACCTTTTAATATTTAAAGAATAATTTCATTAATAATTTAATATTAATGATATTTATTTAATGATTAATGATATTAAATTTATTTAATAATTATATTAAATAAGTAGTTTAAAAATGGTTTTATTAATTTAAAAATCATTTAAAAAGGATATAAGTGAATTAAAAATATTTTAAAGTTGTAATTAATAACTTTTAATATTTGGATAATGATAAATTAATATTTAATATTAATGGTAACTATTTAAGAATGATTTTAAATGGTTTTAAAAATCATTTAAGGGTAATATTAATACGTTAAGAATATTTTGAGTTATTATATATAACTTTAATATTTTGGCAATGGTTTCATTAATAGTTTAATATTGATTAAATGTTAATGATAATAAAAGTGATTGATATTTAAATCATTTAATAATGATGCTGTTATTTCAAAAACTATGGTAAATGGTAATAATTATTTTATAATTATTATAAGGTCATGAAAAATGATATGACTGTTATTTAATTAGTCTGAATGGATATTGGACAACTGTTTAGAGTCTTAGACTCGATAATTATCCGATAAAGATGTCGGTAAACCGACAAATTTCAGAAATTGATCTGGACTTAGATAATGTGATTAGTTAACTGTTTAATTGCGATTCAATGGTTATTAAGGTTGTGTGACAATGTGATTAGGAATGTGTTTGCTTGTGAGTCAACGATTGTTGAACATGTGTAATAATGTGAATATGGAATGTGCTGACTGCAATAGGCAGTGTTATGTGTACGATATGTTGTACTAATCAGTAAAATGATCTGATTAATGATAGGTTGTGATAGAAAAGGGTAGAACTAAGTTGAGAATTGTAAGCAGCGCATCAGGCAAGTATCCTAACTTTGCATTTTCTTTATGCAATGGACAGGAAGTAAGAAGTTCAGAATAATTATTATTATTAATATATAGATTGTTAAACCTATATTATATAAACCCATTGATTATCAACATGTTAGTATATGATAATTCAGTTATATATTCTGTTCGTTAATTTCTATAAATGATTATACAAGTGTCCCCACTTGGATAATCATTGTATTCAATCGCATGTTGATACACCTTTGATATACATATATGTTGAATTATATAAGACCTTTGTTATGAAAACCCGGCAGGTATGAACATCCCGTTCATGGGAAAAATTTTATGCGCCCAAGGCGGACAGAGTGAACGATAACATCGTTCTTGTATATGTAGTATTGATCAATACAGGGTACAACGGGGCTGATCACCCTCCGTGCTCGTAAGCAATGGCCGGTTTACAGATGAATTTTTGTTTAAACCCTTTCGAAAATGAAAACAATGTTCATAATGTGTCACAGAAACCCATGTATATACAATACACAGTTTCAAAATTTTGAAAGAGGGTTGATTTGTTATTGTTATTGGTACAGATTACTTCACAACTATTGACCGGTTGTAGAAGAATATTATAAAGAAAACATTTAAATTCTTTCAACTTATATATATATAAATACTTGCTGGGCACTCAAATGCTCATCCTTACTTAATTTAAATGTTTTCAGCTAAGTGTGAAGAACTGGAAAGTTCGGCCAAGACCAAGTGAAAAGGAAAGCAAAACGGAACATGTTATTGGTATCATTTGTAATATATCGACTGTATAAAGATAATGATATGTATTATATATCATGTAAATAATGTAGTAAAGGTTGCGTACTTGGGATTAGACTCTGATAAATGTAAGTTAAGATTGAAATTTATATTATTGTTATTATTATTAGTAATTATTCCGCTCATAGAAATGGTATCGTGAAGTATCGAGTTCGGGTTTCAAGTATCCGGTTTCGGGAACTTTACATACACCACCCTGTGGACTGCTCGTCGTTAGAAAAGTCTCTCGAAGGTTGGGGATTCTATTGTTAAAGGCCGGTCTACTCAGAAGAAGGGAGAGTCACCGGAAAAAAGAGGCCTCATCTCAGCCAGAAGGAGTAGAATATATGGTCAAAGAATTAAGGAGCTTCGGAAACAGCTTTGCCGAAGTCCAGCAAATAAAGGATACTTCGGGAAAGAAGGTATCTCCTTTTTCCGCAGAGATTCTCAAAGAAAAAGTTGACCTCAGCCAAGAAGTTTCCCCACATGGAAAGCTATGATGGATCTGGAGATCCTTATAATCACAGTCAGGCGTTCGACATACTGATCATGGATTATTATGACTTTAGCGATGTTGCTAAGTGTCATACATTTGTTACAACGCTCCAAAAAGACGCCAGACAGTGGATGGGGACGTTGCCTTTAGATTCAGTTTCATCCAGGACAGATTTGTGCAGTAAATTCCATGCTCGTTTCGGGAGCAACAAGAGGAGGGGAAAACCAACTGGCTCATTGGCTCAGGTTCGACAGTATTCAAATGAGTCTTTGAGCCAATATGTAAAATGATTCCGGGAACCAGTAGGCCAAGTGACCGACCTAAATGATCTTCAAGCCGTTGGACTGTTCCAGAACGGTTTGGACTTGGTAAAATCAGAGAAATTGGTGAAGAAGTTGATGTTTCACCTCCCGAAGAGTCTTGCTGAAGCCTTCGATAAGGCAGAGGGCTACATCGTGGTAGAGGAGGCCATGAATAGTCTTAAGCGTCCTTCTTCGGACCGGCTCAAGGAGACAGATCAGGATAGAACTGACGGGGGCCAGAAGAAAAATGAAGGGAATAACGACCAGCTACGATGGAGGGTCGAGGAAGTACAACAACAACTAGAGACAGGGAGGAGTTCGTTCGTCCGCTCTGACCCAGAAAGTGAATAGGACGTACACTCAACTAAATACTGATAGGGCTGTCATTTTAGACCAGATAAAAAATCAACCTATCTATGAACCACCTCGAGACAACCTTAAGCCCGGAGCAGGTAACTCTCATAAATATTGTGACTATCATCAGGCTTCGGGTCACGATACAAATGACTGTGCTAGTCTGAAGGACTTCATTGAGAGGAAGGTTCAAGGTGGTGCCCTAGCTCAGTATGTTGCTGTGAGAACGACTCAACAAGCCCAGCAAAGAGACAGAGAACCTGTTCAGGTTGCATAACCAGCTCAGCCTGCATTGACAGCTCCTGGACAGCCTGCGAGGCATGTGGTAGATGTCATCACTGGGGGAACTTCTGGCAAACTTGTTGGGAAGAAGCGTCGAAGTTATCTGGATTCGGTCGTGTCGGTGGCGGGTACCCTACCAAAGACTGACAGACCTTATCTGGGTACGGTAATCTCCTTTACTGATGAGAATTACCCTTCGGAAACCATCGAACCACATGAGGGATCACTGGTGGTAACGGTACAAGTGGGTTCGGTGGATATAAAGAGAATGATGATCGACAAGGGGTCTTCTGTGGATATTCTGTATGTCCATACTTATCAGAGGATGCATCTGGATGGGCAAAAGATGGAGATTAGGCAGGAGGCTCGTTTGTACGGCTTCAACAATGATCCAGTCAAAGTAGCTGGGACTATTGAGTTGTCGGTCATCTTCGGAACGGCCCCCCCAACAGGTAGAAATAACTTATAAATTTTATGTTGTGCATGTAGATTCTGCCTACAATGCCATTCTGGGGAGGCCTACTTTGACTGCTTTACAAGCTGTGACCTCGATCCCTCATTTCAAAATTAAATTTCCTACGGCTCATGGAGTTGGAGAGGTGAAAGGGGATCTAGATTTGGCCAGACGATGCTATAGAATTGTTGTGATAACTTCGGGAGTAGGGGTGTCAAAGCAGAAACAGACCATGGCAATAGAGATCGAGCCCTTCACCGAGAGCAGTTTAGAACCATTGGTCATGCCAACTGGGGAAACAGAAGAAATCGAGCTTATTCCTGGCAAGAAAGATAAGACCGTAAAGATAAGTTCGGGTCTGTCGGAACCTCTCTAGACAAACCTTATGGAGCTCCTACGTTTTTATGCAGATATCTTTGCGTGGGAACCTCAAGATATGCCAGGGGTGAGTAGGAAGATTGTTGAACATCGGCTAGAGGTGGATTCGTCAAAGAAGCCAGTTCAGTAGAAGTGGAGGATTTTTGCACTGG
This sequence comes from Panax japonicus, assembly GCA_020205505.1. Taxonomy (NCBI): domain Eukaryota; kingdom Viridiplantae; phylum Streptophyta; class Magnoliopsida; order Apiales; family Araliaceae; genus Panax; species Panax japonicus. The sequence goes on along the minus strand of CM035100.1, from coordinate 35,371,994 downwards.
AGCACCAACGGATCATTGATGAAGAGATTCCAAAGCTGTTGGCTGTGGACTTCATTTTTGAGATCGACTACCCGTAGTGGATGGCGAATGTGGTGCTGGTCCAGAAGCAGAATGGGAAGTGGCGAGTCTGTATCGACTATACATATTTGAACAAAGCTTGTCTGAAGGACTTCTATCCACTACCCCACATCGACCATCTCATCGATGCGACTTCAGGGTATGCCTTATTAAGTTTTATGGATGCATTCTCTGGTTACCATCAAATTTCCATGTGCAAAGAGGATATACCGAAGACGGTATTCATTACGCATCGTTCGGTATATGCCTACAAGAAGATGACCTTTAGCCTAATCAATGCGGGGGCTACATACCAGAGAATGATGAACTTTATCTTCAGACATCAATTGGGCAGGAACATGGAGGTGTACGTCGATGAAATTATTGTCAAGAGCATGCTTGTGCAGAAACACTTAGATGATTTAGAAGAATGCTTTCAGACGGTCCGTCATCACAACTTAAGGCTGAATCCTACCAAGTGCACCTTCGGATTGGGAGCTGGCAAGTTTCTGGGTTATCTTTTCAGTCAGAGAGGAATTGAAGCCAACCCAGAGAAGATTCAGGCAATCTTGAATATGAAGACTCCTCAGTCATTTAAAGATGTCCAACGTCTGACTGGAAAGATTGCAGCTTTGAGGAGATTCATGTCCAAGTCGGCAGAAAGGTGTTTGCCATTTTTTGACACAATGAAAGGCCCGAAGAATGCAAAGTAGTTCCAGTGGACTTCGGAATATGAAGACGCCTTCTAGAGTATAAAGACCAATTTATCTTCGGCACCTTTGTTGGTGAAGCACGCTCCTGCTGAGGCTCTATATTTGTACTTAGCAGCTAGTTCGTTGGCAGTGGGAACAGTTTTGGTGCCTGAAGTAGGGGGTAAGAAGCACCCGGTTTACTACATAAGCCATGTCCTTAGGGATGCTGAAACAAGGTACCCAAATATTGAAAAATTTGCCTTTGCTTTGATGATAGCTAGTCGAAAGATTAGGCAATATTTCCAAGGTCGGTTGTTGGTGGTATACACGGATCAGCCTCTGAAGAAAATTATGGGCAAACCTGAAGTTTCGGGGAGTAGCTGCATAGAAAATAGAGTTGTCCAAATTTTTCATTGAATATCATCCTTAAACAGCTATCAAGGGGCAGGCCTTGGCTAATTTTGTGGTCGAATGTTCGTTTTCTGAAGCGGATGATGTTGTGACAGAAGCTGAAGAGTCCGACAAAGCGGTTGTGGTTCTTCAGCAAAAGCAGAACTCGTGGACGCTGTATGCAGATGGATCTTCTACTTCAGACTTCAGTGGAGCAGGGATCATCTTGACAGGTCCGGAGGGATTCAAAGTGCAGCAAGCCATCAGATTCGGGTTCAGAGCAACGAACAATGAGGCAGAGTATAAGGCAGTGCTAGTAGGGTTACGACTGGCTAAGAGTCTCGAGGTGCAGAGGATAGTCATCTTCAGTGATTCTCAGTTGGTCGTCAAGCAAGTCTCAGGGGAATATGAAGCTCGAGGTCAGAGAATGGTCAAGTACTTGGCAGAATTGAAAGATCGGCTTCAGTATTTCCAGTCATATGAGTTCCAAGGGGTCGAGCGTAATGATAATTCTATTGCCGATGCAATCTCAAAGCTGGCAACTACGGATGCTAACATTTTTGATGGGTCCGTTTACTTAGAAATTTTGCAATATCCTAGTGTTCAACATAATCGGTAATGTGCATTGATTGTTCCAACTGCTGGTTGACTCCATATCTAGAGTATCTGGCAGATGGCGTCTTACCTTCGGATCAGATGCTGGCCAAGAAAATCAAATGCAAGAGTGCTCATTTCGTTCTGATAGATGGGGATCTCTTTCGAAGGGCCTTTTAATCTCCACTGCTAAAATGTTTAACTCCATTCGAAGCTGAATATGCTCTTCGAGAGGTTCACGAGGGCATCTATGGCGACCATATGGCTGCTAAGTCATTAGCCTACAAAGTACTTCGTCAAGGATACTACTGGCCTACCATCTTCAAGGAAGCTACAGAGTACGTCAAAAAATGCGAGAAGTGTCAACTCAACAGTTCGATCCCACATCAGCCACCAGAAGAGCTATACTCGATCTTATCTCATATACCCTTTGCTGTCTGGGGGGTTGATATACTGGGTCCATTGCCAAAAGCTAAAGGTCATGTCAGTTTTGTTATAGTCGCCATTTATTATATGACCAAATGGGTTGAAGCGAAGCCACTTAGGTTAATAACGGAAAAAGAATGCATGAAGTTCATGAAGGAATCAGTAGTGTTTCGTTTCGGAATTCCTAAGGTGGTGATATCGGACAATGGACGCCATTTCGTGGGATCGAAATTTGAAGCATTTTGGAAAGAACTGGGGGTTCAGCACAGAAAGACTTCAGTAGCTCATCCGCAGTCGAATGGGCAGGTCGAGGTGACCAACAGAACGCTGCTAAATGGGATCAAGCGTAGACTGGATGAAGCTAAAGGAAGATGGCCAGAAGAGCTGCTCAACGTATTATGGGCTTATCAGACTACACCGAGGACTACAACAGGGGATTCACCTTTCAGGCTGGCCTATGGTACTGATGCCTTGGTCCCAGTTGAAATTGGATCTCTAAGTCTTCGGGTCAGTCAATTCAAAGAAATTTACAATAAAGAAGGGATGAAGGTCAATCTGGATTTGCTCGAAGAAGCCAGGGAAGCAGCTTTGATCAGATTGGCAGCCTACCAGCGAAGAGTGGCTAAACATTACAATAAGGGGGTAAAGCTTCGCAGATTTGAAGTGGGAGATTTTGTCCTCAGGGAAGTCGAAGCATCTATGCCTCAGAACTTGGGAAAGCTTATGCCGAACTGGGAAGGACCATATGAAGTCATCGAGGTACCGAAGCCGGGGACTTATCGGTTGAGGGCATTGGACGGATCAAAGATAAAGAATATTTGGCATGTTTGCAGGCTTCGGAAGTATTTTCAGTAGATACAGAGTCAGTACACCGGAAGTCTGTAAATTGCCAAATCATCATCAATAAAAAGTCCTTTTTTCTCAATGTGTTTCATGTTCATTGTTGTTCACTTCATCGGTGTAAGGAGGTTCGGGTGGACTCGCTGACCATTCGATGGTAGCCTTATTGGCAGGTGGTCCTTATGAATTTGTCAGGCCCTTCGTGGTAGGTAAATGTCATCGGTGTAAGGAGGTTCGGGTGGACTCATTGACCATTCAATGGTAGCCTTATTGGCAGGTGGTCCTTATGAATTTGTCAGGCCCTTCGTGGTAGGCAAATGTCATCGGTGTAAGGAGGTTCGAGTGGACTCGCTGACCATTCTATGGTAGCCCTATTGGCAGGTGGTTCTTATGAATTTTTCAGGCCCTTCGTGGTAGGCAAATGTCATCGGTGTAAGGAGGTTCGGGTGGACTCGTTGACCATTCGATGGTAACCTTATTGGCAGGTGGTCCTTATGAATTTGTCAGGCCCTTCGTGGTAGGCAAATGTCATCGGTGTAAGGAGGTTCGGGTGGACTCGCTGACCATTCGATGGTAGCCAATCTGGTCGGTGGAATCCTGTGGGTTTGTTAGGCCCTTCGTGGCAAACAAATTTCCTATGAAGTAGATCAACCTCACACTTCGGTAACGAATAAGTATTCCTTTACTTTATTACCTGATTTTGTCTAAGTGTTGAGTGCGGATTGCTTCGTTACTTAACTTGATCTTATCTGTTATATGACTTGTTTAGTTATTTAATAATAGTTTAAGTTAAGAGTTTGTACATTTCTTAAGTTTATATTGAAGTATTGACAAAAATTAATAACAAATGAGTAATAAGGAAAGAGATTGATATTTCATTAATAACATATTGTTTACATAAAAGATCAAACTAATTACAGAAGTCCTATGAACTAAGGGAAAGGAGACTCATCTTCATGCATCAACTTCATCTTCAGAAGTGTCAAGAATGGTTGGATCAACCTTAGCTGTGACTAGTTGTGCCTTGTCTTTGCTCAGCATTCATCGTACCCATCAAAGAACATCTGAACGATCTTCTCATTCAGCTCAGTTGATTTTCGGTACTCTTCTTGAATTTCCCAACAAAGATCTTCGGTCAGGGGGGGGGACCAATATCTCTCAGGTCGCAAAGTTCGTGAAGCTCCTCTTCGAATTTCTCTCGATCTTTCGCTCGTTCCTTCTGAATTCGTAACTCCTTGGCTTCAACCTCATTTACTTGTATCGCCAAACTCTTGTTGGTCTTCACAAGCGTATCGTTCTTTTGAATGAGGATTTCATTCCTTTGCATCAAGTCTATATTCATGTTGGTGGTGGCTCGGTGATTGGCCTCAGCTGCCTCCATTTTTTCTTTAAGTTTGTTTATATCTTTTTGGAGGCATTCGTTGTTGTAGAGAGCAGTACCGAGATTGCTTCTCTCCTTAGTCAAAGCCGACTTCAACATGATGTTCTCTCATCGGGATATATCCTCTTCGACTTCGACTTCTTGGTATCGAGGGAGAAGACGCCCAAAGACAGCATTTTCATGTAGATGTTCAGAAATAATCAGTTAATCTTCAAGAGATATATATAATTTCAAATGAACAGATAAACAACTATTTACCTTGGCGTGGTAGCTCATGCCTTCCTTGATCAGGTCCATAATTGAGCTGTTGCCGAACCGATGCTCATCAGTATCCCTGACAAATGAGTCGAACAGTTGAAAAGGGAAATTTCTATTGAACTCGAGCCATACTATAGGCAAAGACATTGCTTCACGCTGGAAGGTCGAGGGTGATGATCGTGTTGGGGAAAGAACGGGAGGTTCGTCACGAGGAGGAGATTGAGTAGGTGAATCGACAGGAGGTGAAGGTTGAACAGGAGTAGGCCCTGTAGGTGGTGGTGGTTGATCCTCTGAAGGCTGTTTCTTTTTGCGAGATAGGGCTGAAGCCTCGGTTCGTTCTTCCCCTTCGTCCTCTGAAACAAGGATTTCCACTGGGACAGTGGGAACTCGAAGGTCGTCAGTGGTCAAAGGGGTTACCTTAGTTTTCCTCTTCTTTATTCGAAGAGCTTGCATCCGTTCGCTGGTGGGCATGTCAATCAAACTAGAGGTGGAAATTGGTTGGGACTCTTGGGAGGTAGATCTTGGTTTTTGAATCGCCCTCTTCTTCTTGCGAGGTCGGCTGATTTCCTCTACAGTTTCTGGTTCTGTAGGAGGAACCTCGTCATCTTGGGTGTCAGAAACCGGAACTTCTTCATGTGGAGTTTCAGTGGTGGGTGATGAAGATTTACCCGAGAGGAATTTTTCCAAATCCCTTCGGTCGATCGATGTTGGATTAATCAAAGATACTGCAACAGGGAAATACATTTTGTTAGATCCGTTTACAATAATAAATTTCAGCAAAGTTATATTTTAGTAGGAATTTGGGACTTACATTTGTTGTCGTACAACCAGGCTTATTTGGTGAGAAGACCATGACTCCATTCCTTCTTTGGGAAATTATCGAGGAGCTCGATCAATCTCTTTTACACGTTATTCGGCTATATCCCCAAAGTCTACAGATACTTTCTTTAATGTTGTTGTAACACCCCAGTCCCACATTGAAAGATAGGGGAAAAATTTGTCTCCATATAAGGAAATAAGTTACTGCCAATAGTACCTTCAAGTCATGGCCTTTTGGGAGCCTGTGGTGGGCTAAGATGACCCAAGAAGATACTATTGGGCCAGTAGTTTGAGACCTTATTTTGATGGATTTGATTCAATTCGGACTTAGGATTTGACCCGAGATTTGTTCCGGACTCGGGATTTGACCCGGGTTGTTTCATATGGTATCAGAGCCGACTCTCGAAAACTCGGGTCGGGTCATCCGATCGAGTTGTCAGAGGTGGGGACACGAAGGCTGGTGGTATTATCCCATAATGGAGAGATGGAGGTCCGGAGGTAGGGACACGAAGCCAGCCGGTATTATCCCACAATGGCTAGAGAGGCAAAGATCTTTAGGTCGTGTGTGTGATCGGTTTTGACGGGGACATCAGAAATTTAAGTAGGGGAGTTTGTAACACCCCAGTCCCACATCGAAAGATAGGGGAAAAATTTGTCTCCATATAAGGAAATAAGTTACTACCAATAGTACCTTCAAGTCATGACCTTTTGGGAGCCTATGGTGGGCTAAGATGACCCAAGAAGATACTATTGGGCCATTAGTTTGAGGCCATATTTTGATGGATTTGATTCGATTCGGACTTGGGTTTTGACCCGAGATTTGTTCCGAACTCGGAATTTGACCCGGGTTGTTTCAGTTGTCCAGTCTGAAAGAGAGGCAATTTCAGGCCCTTTGACGAAGAGTCATTGAGTATGTCATCCTCTGTTGCTAGAAGGAGTATTGATCAGAGAGCGTCTCTCGAAGTTCTCTCCGGGTTTTGCAGCTATTTTGCCCAGAACTTTGAACCCCTTTTCTCTGGACTTAGTGATGGTGTATATAGAGAAGAAGAGAGTCGAAGGTGGGAGCGACGCCTACCTCATGGCAGAAGGCGATGAACACCAAGATGTGGACGTAGGAGTTTGGAACCAGTTGGACGAATCCTGACGCCAACGAACCCCAAAAGGGTAACCAGAAAGACGTGTAGGGGGAATCAAACTCCTTTTTCCCAGAAGAGTCAGAGGCATAGTGGTCCAACCCTCAGGGCACTGATACATCCTCTCGGTGGCTGTGGGACGCCTCAGTTGGTGAGTCGCCGGGATTTGGTACCGTTCATATGCATTTTGAACGTCCTTTTCAGACAAGGTCGATGGAGTGTTGGCATGGGGGAACTGTTCTACAATTTGAAAGAACACAGAAGGGTTTGGAAGTGGCTTTTTTGGTGTGTTCTTACTTGGGGTACAAGATGGGTTAGGGTTTGACCCCGAAGCTTCCTTGGTGGGGCTGGGTGTAGGAGGAACAGTGGTGAGGGGAATGGCGACAATGGGAATAGGGTTTTCGGAACTCTGAGAAGCCATTGTTAGTCGTTTGCAGGTAGAGAGAGAAATCGAAAGGAAGAAGAGAGCAAGAGGCGTCTGAAATTCGAAATGGCAGGTAAAATCCTTGAAATTGGGGAAAAGTACCTTTTATACTGGGCGGTCATTTCAAATTTTTACAGAATCGAGGACGGCGCGTTAATGGCATGATATGATGGTGAATTGGAAGGAGTAACGTCTGTTTTTGGTCCTAATCGTTATTCGGGTTGGGCTTCCTAAGTGGACCTCCGATTTTATTTAAATTATTGGTTGTTACTTATCAGTTGGGCCTCAGTGAGTTTTATTGTTGGACCTCTCTTAGTTTTTATAAATCCTTCTATTATGGGCCTATGTTATTAACAGTCTTTCATTAAACATCCTGTTTAATAAAAGATTGGGGGGCAATGTTGGGCCATAATACTTTAGGTATTGGGATAGATCGGTTGGGCTCCTCCCTTGGGTTTTATTTACTTTGTCTTAAAAGATATTGGGTCGGACCATTGGGCTAACCCATAAAGCAAATGATATTTTGGCTTGGGCTTTGACCGAGTAATGATGGACGAGATAACATTTGACTGTTATCTCTGTCACCGTCTGCCATGCATTAATGAGGATGGGACTCAATCGGCCAGCGATGGCAAACAGTGACAGGAGGTAGTGGGTGGCACGGTAAACCGGACTTGGAGTATATGGGGCAAGGATCACACAATCTAAAGGTAACAACACTTAACTGAATTATTATCTCTCTCAAGCACTAAATATTTTATCCTCCATTGTTGACCTTGTGATCGCCTGTACTGACTCTCACGCCGGAGCTATCTCCCGACAGTCAAGCCGTCAAGTTTTTGGTATTGATTTGTTGAACTATGCAGGATATAGACACGTGATACGTGATTGAGACGCGTGAAAAGATCTTGACGTTAACAATAACAAACTTACACATTACTATCATCAAACAGTGCACTCTTTTCGAGGAACAAAAAATTTTAAAAATTGGAACTCTGTAAAATAGAGGGAGTAGTAAATCAGGAAAATGTTTAAAATGCCAGCCGATGCTAAATACCACCTAACAACTGAGTCACCTTCTACTCGAGGATGACTTGATGCAATAATTCTTAATTTTGCAGACAATGTGTTACGTGAAGTCATGGAAAGAAGACAACATATCAAAATTAGATTGAAATTTGAAACTCAAGACTTTCTATGACGAAATCTCTCCACAATAGACTGTATCTAAAACACAATTTATATAACCTTTTTCGAAGGAAGGTGCACCAATAAAATGTACACCTATTAAAGAACATAATGATAACGCAATAAAGAAATAAAGCAATAAAGCAATAATGGATATCAGAAATATTGCTAGAATTGAATATGAAGATCACACCCTTATTTTTTTTTTGATGAATCTTCAATTTTTGAAATATTTTAAATAGATTTTCAATCAAATTACAATTTAAAACATAAGGAATATATTATTGTCATAATGATAATGCAATAAAGCAATAATGGGCATAAGAAATATTGCTAGAATTTTTAATGAATCTTCAATTTTGAAATATTTTAAATTGATTTTCAATAAAATTGCAATTTAAAACCTAAGGAATATATTATTGTTATTGCCGTACTTTAATTTACGCAGATACAAGTATTGGGATTGTTCAAAATATCCCAATAAACTAATAAAAGACGAAGGGACAACACAATCAAGAATGATGTTATAACTATAAAGGATCTTGGACTTATTAATGTATACTGCAATAAAACTTGTTGAGCCATGTAACGTTTCGCAATTCCCTAATAAAATAAATTCTTTATTTTATTTGTTTTATTATACTGCATATATTATTATGTGTGGTGTAATATGTGTGTATGTATATGATGTAGTGAATATATTAAAATATATTTACTGCGTGTAAATAAATTGCTAAAAACAATTTATGAAGGGAAAGGATAGATTTAAAGTATGCAAGATTTTGTATGCGATAAATAAAGTATATTAAAATAATTTATGAATTTAAATTATTCTAATATAATAAATTTTGTACATTAAATAAATTAATTTTATTTAGTGAATAGTTTTCATTTTTTTATGGAAAAGAATATTTGATATTACATTATGATATTTAGTACATATTATGTATATACATAATATTTGATGGGATAAGTACCGTAAGTGTACTAAGTTACTGGGTAATTTAAGTGTTGGCCAAGCTTTGTAGACTGAGTCGATTTGGGGGCGTCCAAAACAACAGTAAAGTCTGTAAAAAGAACAAAATGCATTCGAAGGTTGTTAATTTAAGAGATAGTAATATGTGATTTCGAAATTTCTAATTCGTGGTTGCAATTACAAAGTTACCGACGAGAAGATTTTGTCTTGTAGTTAAAATACACGCACCAATACACAACATATGGTCAACAACTCGAACTAGTTACTCACAGTATTTCTCTATACAAGCTGTTAGTAACATCCTGTCCGCGATTTCACTCGTACCTCCCACTGAAAAGGACAAGTCAGTGTAGAACTTCTATAAAGGCCGCAGTAGCGAGTAATCTTCAAGCAATTCCCGCTCTGACAATGTATCATTTTCATTCTGAGGAGTCCACAATACCTCGACTGCCTGCAAAGAAATCAATCCAAGTTAGGGATTGAAGAAGAGCAATTTGAGGACAGGACTCTGAGAATTGTCCCGGTTCATCTTACTAGTATTCTGCTTGACGGGATGGACCCAAGCTTTTGCAAGGCTTCCTTCAAGTCTCCACTACCATTGATACTGGGCAGTTTGTGTACTCCTTCAGCAGCCACCAAAAGAGTTATCTGAAATTGGAAGACTGGTCATCAGCAATAACTATATTGTAGCGGGACAAAAAACATATATTTTAAGTTAAAAGGAACATTGTTCAGGCAGCTGCCTCTCCAGTAAAACATCCATGAGCCAAAGAACAAAAAGAAAACAAAAATCTTATATTTAGAGAAATAATCAATTATGCTTTTATCATCTATATCACAAGGAATTACCTAAAGTGCACTATTAAGACCTTTTGTCAGAGCATACATAAACACACTATCCTGAGCCAATATTCCTACTTCTATAACTAGGTGAATGATCAGAGCTCCATATTGAAGTAACATGAACATGATCCAAAGTAACACTCCCTCAACACCATCTTATGACAATATTTGTACTTTCTAATAACGTAATTGTTTTTCATAACCAAATCTATATTGGTATATTGGAAAAGGTGCCAACACCAGGGGCAAATCAATGTACATTGAGAATTGAGAAGTAAAGGCTACTATCGATCTATATCACTGCTCAATCATTTCAAAAATTCTATGAAAAGTTCAGAATCCAGATTAGAGTTTATTTCCCAAATAATTACGTATATAACATCTCTGACATTAATTTAACACGCGAGTCATAAGACTGCTCCACTCCATCAAAAGTCATCCTATATGACATAAACATAAAGGAAGCTTCCCAAATTCATTAATATCACTCACTCCTGTACAAACCAAATGAGTCAGCTATATCATTCCACCCAATATACCAGTCATAAACCCTTAAAGGTACCTCCCGCAATGCTGTTCTTCCACATCCAAGTATGCAACCCATTGCTTCCGTGAGAAGGAAAAAAAGAGAAAAAAAAGACAAAAAAAGAAAAAAAGAAAAAAAGAAAAAAAGAAAAAAAGAAAAAAAGAAAAAAAAGGAAAAAAGAGAGACGGACAAAGGAAGGTAGTACGACGGATTAACATTCCTTGGATCCTTGAACAAGCAAATAGACCAGCTAGACATCTAGTAACAAGAAACGAGAATATAACTTCAAATGTGCAGTATCAATGTCTTCTCCAATGCACTAACCCCGCTACGATATTCACATTTAAAAAAATACACTTCCAATTAACACGATCATTACACTTCCCCCATCCGAGAAAAGGGGAGGGAGACTCAATATCTTTTTTGTTTCTTGGAAAGTGAAAATTTTGTCAATATACAGTTTACAAAGCATTCCTGATCCACCATATCAAAATATAAAATCCACCAGTTCATTTTAGCCATATCAAAACAAGAAAAAATTGCCAACTTAAAAAACAAGTAACATGGCATCTGACAGTGGCTACATAACCCTCCTAAATCTCACTGGCAGGACTACAACCAAAAACTTATATAACCAACCCAATTAGACTAATAAACTATAAAGCTGAAATGCATAATGATCTTCCTTTCCAGTTCTTACAAACGATGCATTAAGACTGCACTAAAACAAGCACGGTTCATATAGAAACTTCAGACTTTCAAACATCCTCCTCAAGTACACTTCAACAATTGTATTTTAAAAATAAATAAAAAACGAAAAAAGATATATATTTAAAGTAAATAGAAACAGCAATAGAGAAACCATTTGGTTCACAGATTTGTCTCATTTCATGTTCTTTAGGGTTTCAACCACTTTTCCTAAAAAGGTCACTCCACTACTTCCTAACCCCGAGTGAAGTAAATTCTAACACAATCTCTTCGATTCCCTTATAGGCTTATGAAAACGAGCATTTATAGGTTCATGTAAAAGTAGTATGCATACAAGCAAATCATGTTTGATGATAAAGGATATACTTTATAACAATCTTATTCATTTATTAATAAAAGAATTGTTTAATTAAAGGCTTTTAACTTATCTACATCGTGTTATTTTATAATGTGATGAACCCATAGTTTTGAGCAGTGCTTTTAGAATCATGATGATGGTCATGCTAATGAGATCTAAATTCTTAGATAGCTCACAAACTAAAATTGTTCCCAATCGTTGGATTACTAAAAAGGGAAAATTCGGATAGATTGGTACATACATTGCTTGCTCATTGGATGAGGATGATTGATCTCATGATCATTTGTGTAGAGACACTAAAGCAAGTATGTAGTTGCTTATTGGGAATAAGTTCACTGAATGTGGCTCACTAAGGAATACCTAATGGAGTTTTACTTGTTTGTCAATAGAAATTCCTGAAGTGAAAGTAGTACAAGTGATCCTTAGATTTGAGATCATCATCATAATATCTTGTATATGATGAGTTATACTTTGACATGTCCCTTAAGACCCATAATGTATATCAAAGGGTATTTTTGGGTGTAATAAGTTATATATTGAGATAATGAATGATCAATAAAGAATCTACCGCTTCTAGTAAAAAAAGAGAAATGTCCTATGTGATTCAATAAATGACAGCCCAGTAGTCCTTGACCAAGGCAGAATGAAATCAGAAAAGAGTTTCTAATTTGCATTATTTGGAGTTATGCATTTAAGAATCGAAATACATATAATTAAATAAAATAAGAATTGACATTAATTTCATGTCTTATATTTAATTGGGACATTGTATGGTAGAAGGATTGAATTGTATAGTAACTATTTACTCGAAAGTTCTTTTATGATTAATGTTAAAATCTATATTATCTGGAAAGTCGTTGATCGCTAATTAGGCTTATCCTTATTGTAGAATAAATGTTATTTATTTAAATAAATTAATAGATTAATTTATTTATTTATTTCAATAAGATTATAATTGTTCTAATTGATTTATTCACAACCGGTTTAATATGGGGAACCTAAAGGGTCACACCATAAAAGGAAGAATATTTATTTAAGAAGCAAAGGGCATCCTCATAATAATAAGTTAAGTGTATTTAATTTAATCTATGGTGATAGAATAAATTAAATAGCTTAATATTTATTATTTAATATTTTGAAAATATTAAATATAAATAATAAGAGTCTTATTATTATTATTTAATTCATAAAGGAGTTTGAGAATTAATTAATAGAATTACCTTCATATATTCATAATAAGATTAGGAGACTAATTAATTAAAAGAGTTTAAATAATTATTCGTAATAAGATTAGGAAGCCTAATTAAATAAAGGAGTTTAATTAATTAAAATAAAATCTTATTCTTAAATAGTTTAGGAGGGTTCCCTACATCTATAAATAAGAGGAGTCTTATTATATGTAAAGGTTACACACTTTATTCCAAGAGTTGGGAGAATACACATTATTCTATAAAGATAGAATTAGGGTTTTGTCAAACACCTATCTTCTTGAATATTTGTTGTTTCTTGGTGGATAACCTCCAGAGGCCAAACACTTGGGTAGCTAACGTTGATCAAATGAAGGAATCAAACCCGGTGGATTCAAGTTGAACGTCAAAAGGAATTGGAGGTAAACTCGTATCTGAGGAAGCTAGTTTCTACAAGGGTATGAATATGATCTCCATCTCTTTTCATATAATTAATAATTGTGCATAAAAGATGATCCGGGTATATGGTTTGTAAAATTATTAAAACCTAACAGTGACATCAGAGTCAAACCTTTATGCAAATGATTAATTGTTAAGATTCGATATATATATGTTGATATGTGTTTTGAATAATTTTTTTGGACATAATTATTGGCAAAGAATCAAATTATTGGAAAAAACTGCATAATTCGCGAACTGGAAAAACAATTTTTGTAGATTGGCGCCGCAGCGCCGGATTACAGTGTAATCAGGGCGCTGCAGCGCTGGTCCGAGTTTCAAAATGGAGACCCGGCGCTGTAGCGCCAGATCACAGTATAATAGAGGTGTTGCAGCCTCGGTTCTAGATTTTTGAAAAACTGGTGACCCGGCGCAGCAGCGCCCAAAACTAGTTCATTAGAGGTGTTGCAACGCCGATACCCAGAATATTAAATAAATGTTATTTTTTATTTATTTGATTTCTAATTAAAAAAAAGTTTATTTTAAATTAAAAATTGGATTCCATGTTTTTCAATAATTCTTAGATTCATGACCCAATTCAATTCAGTGGGAGAGATCAAGGGGTGCTTGAAGACCCGTTTGTAATGGAGTCCGGGTTTAATGTAATAGTTATATTTAAATTTAATTCTTGCACCCTAGGTTTAACCTCTTGGTTCATTTTGTGGCTCTAAAGAACCAAACTAGAATAAAGTCCATAATCAATCCAGATAGAATATAGTATTCTATATGTGCATGCTTATATTATATTATATTATATATATATATATATATATATATATATATATATATATATATATATATATATATATATTATGCAACATGCTTTACATGTAAATTAATATGATGCTTATTTTATGTGTGTGTGTGTGCATGCGCGCTAAACAAGATGAGACAAATTAATAACAAACCCTTCAAATAAATTATATTAAGTTGTAATGATCAAAGATATTTGGAATATCGAACGTCGCCTTCTAGCATTATAAAAACAATAGAGTATTAAATATTTCATATGAGTTTGCTGTGCACACACAAGGCAAGTATTAAATATTTGAGAATACATGTGATGTTTATAAGGAATTGAGCATTACCGCTTTGTTGTGCACACACAAGGGCTGTAGTTTTCTCTTCACTTATATGAAAATGTTGGGTATGACTTAACTTGGATTATTTTAGTTCGGATGTGCACACACTTGACCATTATGATCTAAAATGCAAAATAAAAAGAGTTGCATGTTGATGTAATTGACAAGAGTTGTCTACCTATTTATTTATATATAGTTTGTTGTGCACACACAAGGCTATATATATTTGAAATGAGATCCTTATTCTCACTACCTAATCTTTAATTAGATTTTTTCGAACTATATAAGTGAGGGTAATATAGTTTGAAGAAAATAGTGGGAAATGCCGATTTAAAACAAGACCTAATTTATTTTGATAATTAATAAAAGAATGAATACTAAAATGTTGTTAATTACAAATTCATTTACAGAATTTTACAATGTCTAAATTACTATCACTCCGGAGCACATTAGATGTTATTTAACCAGACCGAATTAAACGGATTGGTTAAGAAATTTGAGAATAGTTCTCAAGCCTCAAAGCTGAAAAGCTATCTTATGTCCTTAATATGTTTATCCATGCAATGGTTGTAGATAATGTCAATGAGTAAGAGATTGCAACTTTTAGAAAGTGACAAGGTAATGCACAGTTGGCTCAATACATCATGCTCGCATCCATGAGTAACGAGCTTTAGCGTTAGCATGAAACTATGGATGTTTCTACTATATTCCTGCATATCAAGTAGTTGATGGTGAGGAAAGTAGGACTGATAGATATCAGATATCTAAGGAACTCTTCCGATCTAGAATGACAGATGACACTACAGTACAAACAAAAGTCCTTAACATGATCAATTTGATTGAACAATTAGGACAACAGGTTTTGTCATGGATGGAGAGTTGAGTTAAGATTTGATCTTGTACTCACTCCCGGACTCCTCACAATTGTTGTAAATTTTTTATATGAACAAGCTAGATATCAGCCTCACTGATTTGCTTAACGTGTTGAAAAATGTTGAGAGTCACTTTCAAACCAAGAAAGACCAAGCCTTACTGGTAAGGGCCAAAGGATCTTCTGAAAAGAAAAACGATTATAAGGTAAATAGAAAGGCATAAACAAAGGATAATAAGATCAAAATTGAAACGGATAACAAAAGAGTTTTCTTCCACTACAATAAGTCTGGACACTAGAAAAAACTGTGAGAAGCATCTTACAAAGGCTAACCAGAAGAAGCTTAATGAAGCTTCAGTTACAGATATAAGTTTGTTCATTACTAAAATAAACTTTTTTTTAAGTCAAGATTCTACTTGGGTATTGGATACCGACTTTGGTTCTCATAAATATATATTTATGAAAGGACCGAGCAGAAGTAGAAAGCTAAACAAAGGAGAAGTAATCCCATGTGTGGAAAATGTAGCAAAGGCTGTTGCATTAGTCATAGGAACTTATAGTTTAGCATTCATTGCCTACGGGCAAGTCTATTAAGTCAATAAGTTTTTATCGTATTTCAATTCTCGTTAGAAACATTATTTCCATTTTGTTGTTGGACAATGAAAATTTTTAGTACTATATTTAAAAACAATTGTTCTATTTATAATAATAATGTTTTGCGCAGAACTGAAATATTACTTAATGGGCTTTATGTACTTGACTTGCATGAAAATTATTTTACAAATTGAACAAACTAGTATAAGAAAGGGAGATGATCATTTAAAAAGTTGAATGTGTGTATTTGCTGAAATACAAATGTGAATTATTTGAAAGGTACAAAGAATTCAAAAGTGAAACAATTTTGCAAAGTATTAAGATTCATTGATTAGATCGAGGAAGAAATATTTGTGCAATGAGTTTCTAGATCATCTTAAATGATTTTCTCATAATGGATGCCTCATGATACACAATAATTGATTGGTGTATCTGGAAAAAAAATCGTACCTTGTTGGACATGGTGCAGTCCAGAATGATTTTTACCGACATTCCAGTATTCTTCTGGGATAATGCCTAGAAATTGTTGCATATCTACGAAAAAGGTAACCTCAAAATCCGGCCACAAGACTCCATAAGAATTATGGACAGGGAGGATTCCTAATCTCAAGTATGTTAAGATAAGGGTTGTCCAGCTTATGTGAAAAGGTTTTAAAATAATAAGCTTGAGACAAGATTTGAAAAGTGCAGATTTGTGGGATATCCTAAAGTAAGTTTATAGTAAATATTCTATAATCCTACTAGCAAAAGGTGTTTGTTGCGAAATACGCTGCCTTTTAAGATAAATGTGTTCATCATTGAAGGGGCTAGTGGGAAGATAATAAATGTTAAAGAGTTCAAGAACCACAAAGCACTATAAGTCAAATAAGAGGAACCTGTAGATAGACCTATTGTACCACAACCGAATCGTAAATCTGGAATAGTACCGAAGATACTAGGAGGTATGGATTCATCATAGATGATGATGATGAGGTACGCATCATAGATGATGATCCAGTTACATACGATGAGGTAAGAGTAGTAGACACTCAGAGAAATGGATTGAAGCAAACTTCTCAAAAATGGAACATTCATTTTGATGAGATAATCAAAAAAGTTTGATTTTATCAAAAACGAGAATGAACCTAGTGTGTACAAAAGGGTCAGTAGGAGCGGTGTGACATTCCTAGTATTATATGATGATATACTACGGATAAGTAATAACATACCAATGCTACAATCAGTAAAGATAAAGTTGTCTAAACATTCATCCATGAATGATTTGGGAAGAGTATCTTAATTGGGGATATAAATCTATATAAATAGATTTAAAAGGATGTTCGGCTTAATCCAATGAACGTATATTCATTCGATGGTAAAGAGTTTAGCATGGCAAACTCCAAGAGATGTCTCATGTTGATGGGTCATGGATTGTATCTCTCTTAATAGTCCCTATAGACTCCTGAAAAGAGAAATCGCATGAGTAACTATCATGTACGCAATGAAATGTACGAGGCCTGATGTTGATCGGTCATATTCTGGAGATCACTGTACGACAGTGAAAACATCTTAAAATACTTAACCAGCACTAAGGATGTTATTAAAATTTATGGTTGGTCTGAATTAAAACTAGAGGGCTTAACAGACTCAAGTTTTTCAAACTAACCAAGACGACAGGAAATCCACTTTTAAGGTAAAGCGTTACCTTGAACGGTGGTGCAGTGAATTAGAAAGATTCCAAACAACAAAGAGTTGTTGGTTTAGTGATAAAGGCAAAGTATATAGCTGTAAATGAAGTTGCAAGTAAATTCTTTGGATGAAAAGTTCATTATAGAACTAGGAATAGTTTCTAAGTCTCATCTTGGATCTAAACATGTGTTGCGGACACTTTCATTTGATTAAAGAATCATTGAAAGATGAGAAGTCACTATAGACATTACATATCCATTAACTGAAACTTATCCAAAAGCAAGATGATCGTCACTTAAAGAAGCAGCGTATGAGATACCATGGCGATTGAATTTAGTGCAAGTGGGAGATTGAAAGTAGTATACACACAAGCCAATCATGTTTGATGATAAAGCATATACTTTATAACAATCTTATTCATTTATTAATAAAATAATTGTTTAATTAAAGGTTTTAACTTATCTACATGGTGTTATTTTATAATGTGATGAACCCATAGCTTTGAGCAGTGCTTTTAGAATCATGATGATGGTCATGCTAATGAGATTTAAATTCTTAAATAGCTCACAAACTAAAATTGTTCCGTTGGATTACTAAAAAAGGAAAATTCGGATAGATTGGTACATACGTTGCTTGCTCATTGGATGAGGATGATTGATCTCAGGATCATTTGTGTGGAGACACTAAAGCAAGTATGTAGTTGCTTATTGGGAATAAGTTCACTGAACGTGGCTCACTAAGGAATACATAATGGAGTTTTACTTGTCTGTCAATAGAAATTCTTGAAGTGAAAGTAGAAAAGTGATCCTTAGATTTGAGATCATCATCATAATATCTTCTATATGATGAGTTATACTTTGACATGTCCCTTAAGACCCATAATGTATATCAAAGGATATGTTTGGGTGTAATAAGTTATATATTGAGATAATGAATGATTAATAAAGAATCTATCGCTTCTAGTAAAAAAAGAGAAATGTCCTATGTGATTCAATAAATGACAGCCCAGGAGTCCTTGACCAAGGCAGAATGAAATCAGAAAGGAGTTTCTAATTTGCATTATTTGGAGTTATGCATTTAAGAATCGAAATACATATAATTAAATAAAATAAGAATTGACAGTAATTTCATGTCTTATATTTAATTGGGACATTGTATGGTAGAAGGATTGAATTGTACGGTAACTATTTACTCAAAAGTTCTTTTATGATTAATGTTGAATCTATATTATCTGGAAAGTCATTGATCATTAAGAAGGTTTATTCTTATTGTAGAATAAATGTTATTTATTTAAATAAATTAATAAATTTATTTATTTATTTAAATAAGATTATAATTGTTCTAATTGATTTATTCACAACTAGTTTAATATGGAGAACCTAAAGGGTCACACTATAAAAGGAAAAATATTTATTTAAGAAGCAAAGGGCATACTCATAATGATAAGTTAAGTGTATTTAATTTAATTTATGGTGATAGAATAAATTAAATAGCTTAATATTTATTATTTAATAATTTGAAAATATTAAATATAAATTAATAAGAGTTATAATTATTTAATTCCTAAAGGAGTTTGGGAATTAATTAATAAAAGTACTCATATAATCCTAATAAGATTAGGAGACTAATTAATTAAAAGAGTTTAATTAATTATTCATAATAAGATTAAGATTAGGAAGCTTAATTAATTAAAATAAAACCTTATTCCTAGATAGTTTAGGAGGGTTCCCTACATCTATAAATAAGAGGAGTCTTATTATGCCAAACACCCAACTTCTTAAATATTTGTTTTTTCTTAGTGGATAACATCTAGTAGTCAAACACTTGGGTTGCTAACGTTGATCAAAGGAAAGAATCAAACCCGATGAATTCAAGTTGAACGTGAAAAGGAATTGGAGGTGAACTCGTACCTGAGGAAGCTAGTTTCTACAAAAGTGTGAATCCGATCTTCATCTCTTTTCATATAATTAATAATTACTTTGGAGGTTTTTACTTGGGGTGATGGGGAGTGTCCTTAGACTGTTGAGGATTTAGTTATACAATTTCATATTTTTGGGATAAGCAAGGATAACAGAGACTAGTGACTATCTTTGACTCTGCCTTATGGAGCTTTTGAACAAAGAGGATACATACTTACAGTGGATGCCTTTTGATGTTTTTGGGGAAATTTCCATCAAATATCTACAAGAGGGCTATGTATTTTATAATTAGGGAACCCATGTAAAAACAATGTACATAAAAATGCATAGGAAAACAAAAACATTTATGCCTCATCCCTCACCAACACACTTAACACCTCTATACAAATGCACACTCAAAAGAAAATAACATCACCCTTTCACAGTCCTTTCATAGCGAACTCTTTTCAAAAAAATTCAAATCAATACCTATATTTAAAAGGCAGACTTGAGTTCAACTTCCAATTAATTGAAGGACCAATCGAGTTGACTCGATAGTAGTATATGTTGTGTTTAATAATTAATTAATTACAATCGAGTTGACTCGGTAACATAGTTATCAAGGTGCCAAGTCGAGGCGAGGCGACAGCCAGGAGCTTAAGCGCTTAGTCGACAAGGCGCCCGACTAGTCGTCGACAAGTCATTAACAATATAAATTTTATATGAATAAAATTATATATATTAACATTTATATGAATATTTATTTATTTATATTTCTAATGATTTATCATATTCATAATACAGGTTATAATGATAATTTTATTATAGTTGTAATTTTTTGAACTTGTACCGAGTTCAAATTATATAAATGGTGATACATTTGTAATATACTAATATTTAGTTTAATTCAATATAAGCACAAGATAACAATGCATCATATATCATATAAAAAAAATTAAATAGCTGCATTGGCCATAACATAGCACAAGACAAACTATATTATATAATGATTATTTTTCTTTAATCTCTTTAATTATAGCTGAATTGGCTCTGCACAGACCGTACCATACCAAAAAAAAAAAGCAATTACTTTACTTCATTCATGCGTATAGTAGGACAGTGCAGGACCATACCCAGTAGATAAGTTGGCACGTGTACCATGGTCTAAGCAAGTAAGCATATATCATATAAAAAAAATTAAAAAGAGTCAGATTACCCCAACCCAAAAAGATAGAAACAAAATACCAAAAAATACAGAGAGAGCTCCCGGTTTTCCCTCTTTGTTTCTCTCAAAAAGAAAGACTACCCAAAGGAAAGAGAAGAAGAAGAAGAAGAGTAGAAGTACTGAAGTAGAGAAGAGAAGAAGAGAAGAAGAGAAATAGAGTAGAAGGAGAACATATCGGAGGTGCCGAAGTCGATGTTGCCGAAGCCGAAGTCGACGCGATAAGTTGTTTGCTCTCCCTCTTTGTTGCTCATCCCTTTCTCCCTCTATGTATAAGTTTTGTTGGCTTGCGAGTTGCGATCGATCAATCGACGATTAGGTTTTAGCTTCCTGGATTTTTTTTTTATAACCCAGTTAAGTTCGGGTCAAACCATACCTGACCCGTAAATCCAAGTCGCCCGATCTGAAATTCAGTCGTCCAAGGCGACGCCTTTTCTGGTTGAGCGCTCGACTCTCTAACTTTCGACCAAGCCGCCCAGACGACTTAATTCTTCCCACCGACCTAACGACTCGCCTAGTCGTCACCTAGGTGACGACTTGATAAGCATGCTCGGTAATTGTTAATGTTATGTTTAATTATTTATTGCATTAATATTTAGATTTTTTTTTACTTATTGATTATAGGTATGGAAATTTTTGCATATTGAATACTCATGTCCGTTCGTTTTTCAAGTTTCATAAATGCATCGAAGCATAATCACATTTAGTATGAGCTGTTGTGATTTCTACATAAATCACCCAAAAGAAAAGAAAAAATGACAATAAGAGAAAGACATAAAAGAGAATTACAAATTTATTGAATTTTGTTTAAATTCATGCGACTGAGAGATTGAGAATCTAAGACACATTTTATAAGGAATCCCACAAATTGACTGAGCATTCTATTTCTACTCGGTTTAATATTTTATGTGGGTTTGACTTGGGCCCAATTTTAAATGACCGAGGAAAACTGACAAGTATTGTATTATATTGTATATGTATAAATGTTTGATTGTAAATTTTGTCATTTATTATAAATATTATTGAATTGCCCAAAAATATTTATAAAATGACAAAAAACAATGCCCGTGCGAGGCACAGCTAATAGACTAGTGACACTTTAAAACCAAAACACCTATATTTGTCTAAAAGTGCAACAAGCTCAAGAACAAAAATTGATTCTCAATGCAAAGTAGCTCTCTGTTATCAAAAGATCTACTATTCCTCACACATCAGTAACTTCAATCACCAATAATCTCCCTCCAATGTCAGCAGGGCCAGCTGGCCCATCTCCAAAGCAATCTCTGGACAAAACAGGTCCATTCCATTTCTTCATTAACCATGATCTCCCTAACCATCCCCTTACCTCTCTCCACAATCTTGAAGACATCTGAGATCCATTCCCAATGAATGTGCACCACGTCAAAGGAATTCCAACCCAGCTAACTCAAAAAGTATCTTCCTCTCTGTTGACTTGTTAATATTCTAACCTTATTGTTTTGATGATGACTTGATATTTTGTACTAAATTGTTTATTATGAAATTTCAGGAAGTTGATAAAAAGATCATTGATGAAAGACTTTGAAGATATCCTAAGAAATTAATGTAAGGTCATTGCAAATATTTGATTTTTCAATACAAGGCTCTAGGACATTTTATGTGTGCATTAAAGGTGATTAATATTTTGTGCATGCTTAGAGTTTTTATAATATAATGCTAACTGTTTTTAATGTCCGATTTTAAGTAGTTATATAATGCTATGCATGCTAATCCTTGATAATAGCTATCAAGAAGGTGAATGATTTATTGTGAAAATGTATTAATATCTAATGCCATCTCTTTTGAAATGCTCATATCTTGGTAATATAAGATCATAATTAATTCTTTACATGTATTGCGAAATTCATATATTTCTTAGATGTTGGGTTATTCGAAAAGGCGTATGATATTTATATGCGGCGGTTGTCATGATTACTATCAATTAAGTGATTTGCTTGCATAAGCCTCGGTACTCACATATCATGATTATCCTGAGTAATTGGTACTTGGCTTTTATTACGGAACTAACACTCCTTATAATCTTCAGTATTGTTTATCTTGACACTTTTTCACGGAATTAATATATATATAAATATATATATATATATATATATATATATATATATGTTATGTGATAAGTAGTGGCAGGTGTTATAATATATCTAGTAGATTACTTTTTGAAGGAGTCAATTTACTAATTTAAGATATACACGGAACAACTTCTATCTCAGTGAATTGTTATTGAAAGCCAAACAAACACATGTTATACAAGAGATTTTTACGGATTTATTTTAAATTTGATTCTATCTTTTATCCGTCTAAAAATTAGTTCTAACAGGAATATATTGTTAATTGATTTCAACGGAACTATTTTATCTTCTGGGAATGCAACGGTAATATTTGGGCTATAAATTCAACTGAGATATATGTGCTAATATACGACACTCGAATTAATCTTTGCACTAATATACTTGAAAGATATTCTATCATTTTTGGTGCAAACTTACAAGCTGCTGTGCAATTATATTGATACTAATTTCAGCAAGTTTTCGTGAGCTTCTAATTGGTGATATCTCTTTTACTATTTGATCATCGCATACATTAGTTGAGCCTTGCATTGTTAAATTGCTTATTTGCTTTGATCATTAGACCTCTATATTTGTAATCTTATATTTTAGACCATGTGTTGTCTAAAGGAATTTAATCCTGGTGGATTAAGGGTTGTTAACAAACAGGTTCAAGGAAGCATAGGTGCTTAAGGGTTGCATTGGTGCACAAGGAGCAAAAAAGTGAATTATTGTAATTCAAGATTTGATAGAATCTGTTTTGTAACAAGAGTCGTTTTTTAAAGAAATAAAGTGGGTCTCCAATACTTGTTGGTATTGGACGTGGACTAGGCTATTATTATAGAGGGTAATAGCTGAACCACGTTAAAAAATCTTGGTGTTGATTTTATTACTTGTTTTACTTTAATTACTCACAAAAGTCAGTTAATTATCTTAATAATTAAAATTTGAATATTTGCATTATCTTAAGATAATTCTGTTAATTCATTAACACCAAGCATTTTCACTAAGTTATAAATTCAGCAAGATATTTTCTTAAAATCAAACAGTCAATTTGGTAGGCCATATTAATTCAGCAAGTTGCATTCATTAATATAGTAGGCTAAATTCAGTAGTTTGGTTTAAAGAAGAAAAATTGATCATAATTTGTTCCCACGCTTATTCAACCCCTCTTCCTGGAGACCCATACCCACCCAACTAAGCTCTAACAACTCCTTGAGCCCCTGGTCCCATAACAACATTCTCAAACCAAACCATAGATTAACCCGCACCTTAACCCTTCCTAACAGGCAAAAAATGAACGTGATCAGAAGCTTCTCAATTATCAGAACATGCGCAAACAATTATTGATATTTTGATTATTGAAATTTTATCCTCATTAATTACTAGGTTTGAAAGATTTTAGCAATTCACTAGTACTTGCTATCAAAATGTCGAAATTGTACAGTGCTTGAAATGTTCAACAGCTGGACCTAAAAGCTCAGAATTGTTGGTCAGTATTGGTTCACAGTGCACTTGGAATTCAACATCTAGCATCAATTTCCAGAACTCTAGCTAACAAAAAAACAAAAAACAAAATCTCCCATTATGTGCAAGAATTATAAAAAGCTGAGTCCCCATTTTTTGAAATGTAAAGCAAAATCTTATAGTATTAAGTACAAATAAATCATCAAGAAAATATGCAATATTCATAAGGTGTGTTATTATGAAAGCACAATTGACTATTTCAGAAACATAATGATGGGGAACGGAAGACTTCGTCAAGAAATTTATTATTAATATTGTATTGTTTAGAGATAAATATTTGATTATTAATGTAATTATTTATTACTTATTTTAAGTAGGATTATTCTAAAATTTTAATTATATTATTAGATTTTAATAAGGAGAATGATTCCTTTTAAATGAGAGCCATCACTAACATTCTTAACTTGGTCGCTAAGTCGTACAGTTCCTATACAAAAAGTAGTATTATTTATTTTCAGATTATTGAATACATGAATTTGAGATTAAAGCATCGTGCTTTAGTGTGTCTCTAACGACTCTATGTTGGTATAGGTACACCCTTATTCCTTCTCTCCACATTGTCCTACATTACAAAAGCTATTCTAATCAACTATACCAACAACTTACTATTTGTCGATTGCTTTGGCATAAGACTGTTTCTCTTTGGCAATGGTTCCAACATATCCCAAAAATCCTTAATAAATTGGGGAATAATAAAAAGCAATATGACCCTTGTAGGATCCTCTAGACAAACTGGTTATTCAAAAAGTCATAGAGTTCGTAAAAAAGAAAGTAACCAGGTATACGTGTGCAAATATGTAAGAATATTACTTTGCAGTGGAGCATATGCAGTGACAGATGCAGCAATTCAAGTGGGCAAAGTAAAAGAAAGAGCAAAAAAATGTTCCAAATTTATCCTTGGTGGCCATACAAGATTACATGAACTGATAAGTACTTTTATTTTTTTATACTACCAATGGACCCACTATATGACATACTTACCCTTCACTTTATGTACCTTAGCTTATCCTTTCGAGGACAAAAAAAATTGTACCTCTAGTCATCCTTTTGAGGACGGATGGGGTATTATAAAAGAATAATGTATAACATAAGAAAAATTCAAACACAAGTCCAAAACGCAATTAATTATGAAACACAAGTCCTAAAACAATCCTCAATAGAATCAACAACCAATTAAGAATCATAAATAAATAAATAAAAATACTCAATCAGCTAAAGTGGTATAAACAATTAAACAAACGTTTTCAAGTACCTCTCAACCAAACCAACCAACTGATATAAACAACTGAATAATTAAACATAAAATAAGAGAACATATAATTATAAAAGTTAAAACAAAAAAATAGTAAAGTAGTTCCTGACATAATGGATTCAGACATATAAAGTTAAACAAAACACAACATATAAAAGCTTTTTATATTTTTGTTTTTAAAAAAATAGCCTTACCATTGAGGCTTTGGCCTTTCAGTGAGACTAAGAGAGAATGGAACAATAAAAAATTTAATTTGTTGAGAGATGGGAGATGAAAGATTAAGATTTCGAAATTAGAAGGAAATATATGTGCTACCATATATATGAATAAAACGAAGGGGGGGAAAAGGAAGAAGAAGAAAAGGAAATGCAAACAATGAGCAAGGGGAACTAAGCAGAACCCAAACAAAAACAAAAACCCATAGGAAGCTGGATGCATTTTCAGCAAGGCCCAAAATATTAGATACATTTCAGGGGCCATCAGTGAGTTATTCTTACCACTATGTACTCGTTGCTGAATCCATTAGCTCTCTGACTTGTTGCACTTTGCTTTCTAATGTTGTTGACATTAACTAATGTCTCTTCATCAAATTTCCCTCGTTCTTCAATTGAAAGTTGATTGAATCGCTTCTCTCCTTCATCCATGCTCTGCTTCACATCCACCTGTGGTGAATTGAACAATTAGGAATGCATATGTTCAGTACACATGGATATCAAATTGGAGGCATTGATAGTGATAGAAGATAAAGTAATTGTCCTTTGAGAGTACAAGAGGCAGGCACAAATCAAAAGAGAGAACACAAGCCTAAAAAAACAACATAGATGTACTAGGGTCTTTCGTAATAGCATGCCCAATACAAATTGAAAATATGGATAAAGAGAAATAGGATCTATTGGGAAGCAGTCCATACCAAAAACCATTTCCATATTGATCTTATCCATATGTAAAATTTCAAAAGGAATTACTTTAGGTTTGGTTTGAGTGAGCGCAGCCATTCTGTATCGTAAAAATATTATGAACAAAAAAGAGGATAACTCATAGTATGTAAAACAAATAGACCACATGGATTAGCATCATGAATTGGAGGGCTGATGACCCAATGGCCTAAATTGCTTTATGTATTTTTTAAAATAAACAGAACATCCCAATTTTGTCGAAGTACGGAATCTCTCAAATTCTGACAGTCAGCATGCCACTGAAATATGTATATAACTGAGTGTAATTCTTGTCTAGATAAAACAAACTACCATTTAAAGTTCAAAACCATAGGATAAGTACTAAGATAACTTCTTTATTTAAATACACAGAAAATATTAATATATGTGGAGCGACAATCACCCATTATGCACATCACTTTTATATACCTCAGTAAGCACTTGATTATAAAATATGAATACATATGCAAATAACCCTCTAGTCCATCGGAATTCAATTATCAAGGGTATCTATCTTTTCTCTCTTTTGTTTGCTCATTATAGACTTGACGAGTTCAAACATTGGCATCAAGCTGAGAAAAGAATAGCTATAGAAGAGAAGTTTTCAAAGGGATTTTATTCTAACTTACAAAAAAAAGGAAAAAAATCAAGAGTATTGTAGGAATGCTATAGAAAGTTATCTTTCTTTCAATCCTATTTCTTACTCATGTGACTTGTCCATTCTAACAGAGCTTGGAGGATATAAATGAGGAAATTAACCATGGGTTACAGTTGCAAACAGTTATATCCGTAGGGAAGGTTCATGTGACAGAGGAAAAACAGAATCAGGTTGACCTATCACAGTTGAAGAATCGTAAGTTTTTGATAAGTCATCTATGATCCAAAAAGAATTACAAAATCACTACGATCCAAAGATGTGGCTATTGCATCCAATGTCATTGATAAGTCAAGTCGAGTCGGTGGTCAACCATTTAAGCGACTAGTCGCCCGATTAGTCGTTCATAAAGCAACAAATTATTTCTATAAACTATATACATATATATATATATATACATGGGTAGTGATGCATAGCAAATGTTTGATATGGACACTATTCCAACCAACACATCTTAACACCAACCATTGATAGATCTAACGACCCAAAATGACAGTTTTTTATTGTCTGCCGCTAATAAGAGTAGCGATAGTAAAAAACATACTGGTGGCTCGAGTAATTACAATATTAGCCCCACTTTTAAATTAAATAAGGCCATGCTACTACTCTTTCTAGCAGCATGTAAGAATTTAATTATTAGGATTGTTTCGATGAAAAAAAAAAGCTAATCAAGTTACACTCTTTCGCGATTCCTTTTTCTTGAAGCTCTGCTTTTGTAATTTGTCCAATATTTTTATCGACAATGTTGTCTTGTGAGTTCATCAAATACCCCGATAGAAACATCCTTCAAGTCCGCCATACAATTACGTAAATTCTACCAATCCCAATCATCCTTCAAGTCCACCATTTAAAAAAAATTAAATCATGAACTTCATATATCTACCAATCCCAATCAGCAAATCAATTCTAGAAAGCAGTCCGTCCATGGCCACCAAACACATAAATACTAAAGAGGAACCAAAGAAGAGAAGAAGTCATAGGCTAGGGGGAGCAGGGGACTCGGCAAAGGAGAAGAGGAGAAGAAGTCGGGGTCAAAAGTTGGAGCCGCGAGTCGTGGTAGTGGAAGTTTGAGTCAGGGCAATGGAAGAAGAAGAAGAAGAACTTGTGGAAGTCTCGATTCGCAGTAGTGGAAATCTCGATTCGCAGTGGAAGTCTCTACGCGAGTCGCCGCAGTGGATTCACAATGGACTCCTCGCTTTCTTTCTCTCTAATTCGCATCAATGAGTCGCAATTGTTACGATTAGAGTTTTAGGTCTAATCTCTCCCCCTTTCTTTGTTTTAATTCAATGGGTTAGACTCATGGGTCATTGAGCTTTTAAAAAAAATTGACTAAGGTGCCAAGTCGCTCGACTTAGCAGCTGGCCCCAAGTAAAGTCCTCGTTTTGTGTTGCCCAACATGACTAGACATGCCTAGACGACGACTAGGCAACAACTATGGAGGTTGCTTTGGAAAACATGGAACACTTTGATTTTATCATACCACAATTTTTGTTTGTTGTGCAAGTTAACATGAAGGTCTTGGTAATTGCTCAATTATTTTTTCAAAATTTTTCTTTGAGAAGCATCATCATGCAAAATTGGTACATTTGATTTCCAAGATTGAGAAACAGCTTAAGAGGAGAGGAGGTCAACGAGGAAATTCTAATGTTGGTTCATCATGGAAACATAATTTTGCAAAGCACGAGGAAAAACCAGTTGTGATCAAACCAAAGGTAGAACCGAAGAAAGGGACGACTACCCGAGGGATACAAGGTAAAAAAGAACCAACCTTCTTTTAGTCGTAATTGGTTCAAGTGTCAAGGCAGGGGACATTTCTAGTCGATATCCAAATCAAAGAACTATGTTGTTGTTTGACAATGGAGAGGTGGAGACCGAGGGGGAAGAAAGTGACATTGATTCTATGCCACAATTAGAGGAAGTAGATGATAAGGGAGGTTGCTATGCATGGTAAGATGTTAGTCACGAGAAGGGCACTTTGTACACAGGTAAAAGGGGAAGGAAGTGTGTAACGCCCGAGAATTTCGAATTTTCAATAAATTAATTTTTATTTGATTATGTGGATTAAATGAAATTAATTGAATTATTATGTGAGTAAGATGTTCGAAGGTCGTTATATGACCAAGAATGTATGGATGTGGTTAGTATTCTGGCTTTGTGCTAGAATTAATTGTTGTGAATTATCAAGACGAGAACGAAGGTTTTCTGAGAATGTTTGCGTAAAAACACTATTCATCCGATGTCGTTTGGAGCTAGGGTTTGAAATTCTAAGAAACGCATAATGTTAGTATATGACGATATTATGGAATATCCAACAATATTTCCGTTATGGCAAACGAAGTTTTCGCCTGCGGACTTAAAACCTAAGGGTTTGTGAAAGAGGTTTCCGAAAGGGAGATGTAATGCGTATAGTCGTTTCGATTATTATACGTATGGAATATGAGTATTATACTAGTATGTTTACGAGTATGATATGAAGAATAGTACGACGTATAATACGATTATTATATGAATATTATACGAAGAGAATACGTGAGTAATACGCATAGAATACGAGTAGTATTATTAGAGTATGAGCTAAGGATTTTATCCAATCCAATTGGACTTGGATTAATAACAAGCCTAATGAATTAAGTATACAAGCCCAAGTCAAGGCCCAATATTAGATTGGTTAAAGCCCAATGTTTATTAAAGTCAAGCCCAGTCCAAAGAATTAAACCGTGGGTCGAACCGACGGGTCGTGGGATGGGTAAACCCCATGGGGATGACCCATGGGCATGGTGGGCCGGCCACTTGGTGTGCAAGGCAAGATTAACACTTGGTCACCAAGTATTTTACTTGGTGACAAAGTGGTAAATAAGTAAGGAGGTGGAGAATTGGACATTTTTGCCCTCCATGTGGTTGCCTATATATAAAAGGCCAAGTTTGATTATTTTGTGCTTTACAAAGATTGACCAACATATATTGAGAGAGAGAAAGAGCTAGAATCACTAAATTCTTCTACTTCCAAGCAAACCAATAGACGTTTATCAAGAACATTAATTGCTTCAAAGGTAAATTCTCATAAATCGTAATCTTCATCTTTTTCGATTTCTTTCTCATAGAAGAATCGTAGATTGGTGGAGCATGTTTATTGAGGAGTGATAAGGATGTCCAATAATGACTAAACCATTGATAGGTCATGACCAAATAAGAAATCGTAAGTGGTTATGTGAGTTAAAACCATAAAAAGTCTTGAACGGGAACTTAGTTTTGGATGAACGTTTAAGAATCGATATAGCTAAGGAATGTGCCTATTGCTTGGTTAGGATGTAGATATGAAGTCCATGGAGTATTCCATGTGATTTGGCTTAGAGAACTTTAGTAACGAAGTTATGGCGGATTTTGCGGAAATAGACGTTAAACGTCGAAAATGTATAAAGTCCGGATTAATGGTCAAAAGTTGTCGTGTGACTTGAAAACGTTGGTTTTCAATGTCAACACGTGAGATAAGGTAATTAAGAGTCGTTGGCGAAAGAATCGTCGCATTCCGGCTTATAACGAAGAAAACGAGTATTGAACGGACGAAAACGTTAAACGAATGCTCAAAAATGAACTCAAAGATGAATTTCGAGTTAACGGATTCGAAAAGGTAAAATTCTTATATGAACACGTAAAGGATGTAATTCCTGACTTGTAGGAATTCGAATGAGTCAATTCGGATGTAAAACGAACAAATTAGGAAGCCGAGAGTTTCGTTAAGAAACCAAACTGTTTTGGCCAATTGGTGCACAGGTTCGGCGCCACAGCGCCAAACCCTGTGTTATATGTCACGTCGCAGCGCCAGTTATGGCCGGGAGAAAATAAAAAGGTCTGGAGACTCGCGCCGCAGCGCGAGAGTTTGTACATGGACTCGCGCCGCAGCGCCAAGTCTGGCCAAAACATCTGGAGAGCGGCGCTGCAGCGCCACTAGAATGCATAGGATGTCGCGCCGCAGCACCGACAGTAGAAAAAGGTTGACCAAGTTAGCTTTGTTCCATTTTTTTGAATGAAGACTTAAAGTAAGACATTGAAGGTACTTAATGTACATTATAAGATTTACCTCAACTCATTTGTAAGGTGTTAATGTAAGGTCTAGTGAGGTTTAATAGTAATTATGCGAAGAACATAAAGACGTAATCAGTGAACCGTGAATGAAGTTCAACGTTGATAGTTAACCAATATTGATCGAATGTCGGTTAAGGATATAAGAACGTTAATGAAACGTAACGAAGTATAGAAAGTTGAATCGACTTTAATAACGAAGTTAATTCGAATAAAACATAGAAGAGAAAGAAGTTGGTTAGAACCGTAAAGATAGTTTATGTGATAACTAATTACAGTGTGATATGTGAATGTATCATGTAGATCCTGTAAAGACTGAGAATAATTGAAATTGTAAATTCGAAGACGCTTGAAGGCAAGTCTTTCTTAACTCTTGTCTGACCTTCGTGTTAGCCAAGTTTTTACGTGATGCATGTTATAAAATGCATGAATGGTAAATAGAAAAGAGTCGATGCCTGTTTTATTTTGGCTAGACAAGTATTGAAGAGTTGATTGATTTGTTTACAAGTCTGTTGATATAGAACTGTTAACGCTATCCTATGCCAAGTATTTGGTACGGATGAGAAGGTAAGTTTGTCTATGTACAAACAAAAGTATTTTCATCGATTATTTGATGGGCACGCGAGGTTGCCAAATGTTGAACGTAAATATGTTTAACGTAATAGTGTTGATCAACATAGAGTACAATAGGCTGATCACCTAGAAGTGCTCGTAAGTAAAGTCGGGTGGATGGCCTTAGTGTCGAATATCCTTTTCAAGTATGAAAACGAAAAGAGTATGTTCATGGTCTATTGACCGGTTTATCATTCCTAAGCTATTATATATACTTGGGAATAGTTGTATGAGAAGTATTAGTCAAGTATTTTATAATGCTTCGTAGATAATTGTTCAGATATGGTGATAAAGCATGTAATTGTTGATGTGATATTCATATGATTCTGTGTTAAGACTTGCTGAGCTAGTTATGCTCATTCTTGCTTGAACCATATGTTTGCAACTAAAGCCGAACGAACTGAGAGTTCTAAGAGAGATAAAGGCAAGGCTAAGATGGACAATTAACCGTCCTGTAATAGACTAGTGTATTGTTTGTAATATACTTATGAAGAACAACGAATGCATTCGGTTATGAACCTGGGAAAGGATTTATTACAAATGTAATACAAAGATAGTAATTACAACCATTTTGTTGTTTCAATGGAATGCTTGTATGAAATGTAGTATCGTGGAGCACCATCTGTCGGGTTGGAAGATACCCGAATTTGGGGGCGTCACAGGTTGGTATCAAAGCATTAGGTTATAAAACTTAAGAGGGAAAAACCTTAGGCTAATAACCTCGTAGGAAAGGAAGAGTCCGAAGAAAGTTAACTCGAGTCAAATGAGTTAATAAGGTATTGAGGAAACTCAATACCAAAAGATTTAAAAGATGGAATGTAACCCTAAATGGATTAAATGTGATTTGTGCTTATATTATTGTGTATTATGTACTAATCAATTTGTTATGTGTTATTGTAGATGTCGGTTGATAGCTTGATGTATAGGGATATACATGTGATCAGCGAGGAGTCCGTGAACCGAGTTGAGACAGTACATGTGCCTATAGCAAACATACCTGTAGTGATTCTAGAGGAGTCAGAGCCCGAGGAATATTACTCGGAGGAGGACTATTCTGAGGAGACAATGGGGATAGCATCATATTTGAATATGATGATTGATGTGGAGGATGACATGGAGGTAACATCGATTAATACGGTGATGCCTGCCCTAGAGTCTACATCCACCGAGACTATGAGGGCAATGTACCTCTCAGTGTTTGACCGTAACGTGCAACTGCACAATATGGTGCAGCACCAGAAAGAAGAGATCAGTGATCTATATGGGGCGAAGGAGTCTGCAGAGTCAGACTATGAGATAGAGCACGATGAGAAAGTACTCATGACTGACAAGGCCCAGGACTATAAGAACGAAGGTCATAGAACTTCGCAAGAAACTGGTTGAAAAAGACCAGAAGATAGCACGAATGTCATATATAAATGACAGTGCGCACGAGGATTTCAAGCTTAAGATAGCTTGTTATTCTATTGAGTCGGGACAGACTCGACATACAATAAGTCGAGATAGTGTCGATTCTAGCGAATCAAAAGCATGAGAATGTTGTTAGACAGTATTAGTAGTATGGTGAATACTTTTGTGTAGTGACGTAAAACCCTCTTTTGTATAATTAAAAGGTAGTCTTTTTGTAAATCCCAATTTTTGTAGAAGTCAATCGCGGGATAAATATGTAATAGCTTTTGGGCTATGGAAAGCAATTTGTAAATAGTTTTGAACTATAAAGAAGCATTTTAATATAAGGAGGTTTTTATTTTTAATTTGCTTTGTTGTGTATTGAGTTATTGTCCAATTGTTTACGACTAATAACGAAGTAAATAAGTAATCACGGAAATTTATTTATTTAATCAGAAATGCCGCCAAGAAGAAGACAACGTAACCAAGAAGCGGAATCGCATAATGAGAACGAGGGGGTCCTAATAACCCAATGCAAGAGTTTGTTAATTTATTAACGGCTGCATTTAACCAAACTGGGGGTAAAGCACCCGCAGGACCTAGGGTAGCCTGAACGACTACCTTAAAGGAATTTAAAAGTGTAGGTCCACCCGAATTTAAGGGAACAACGGACCCAATGGAGGCCCAGACATGGGTCAAGGAAATAGAGAAGGCGTTTGTTATTACAAACGTAGCTGAGGCGCAAAAGACCTCTTTTGCGACCTATATGATGAAGGGGGAAGCCAACTACTGGTGGGAGGCTCAACAGGGTGGGGCTGGAGCGGAAATTGTTACATGGAACAGTTTAAGAAGGTATTCTTCGAGAACTATTTCCCTACTAGCATGCAAGGGAGAATGGAGATTAAGTTCTTAGAACTTAAGCAGGGGCATATGACTATTCCCCAATATGCGGCCAAATTCAATGAATTGGCAAGGTTCGCTCCACACCAAGTAGACACGGAGGAGAGGAAAGCTCGTAGGTTTGAGCAGGGCCTAAAACCCTGGCTCTATAGTAGGATATCAGTTTTTCAGAGTGCTTCCTACAGGGACCATTCTGGAGAAGGCGATAATAGCGGAGGGTGGTAGCGAGGCGTTGACCCAGTACCACAAGGATAGGAAGAATAAGAATAAGGGAGAGGGAGGAAATAAGGCAGAGGTTGCCAGTGGTAGTGGCAATATGCCTAAACGGAAGAATTTTAACCCTGGAAATACTGGGGCAAAACAAGGGAATCCTATACGTAGGATGGAGGCATGTAAGACATGCGGTAAGACTCATCTGGGAGTCTGCCTGAAGAGGAAGACCTATTGTTATAATTGTGGGCAGGAGGGTCATATATCTCCCAACTGTCCTAATCCTAAGAAAAGCCGGGGATGTTTTGTTTGTGGGTCGGTAGACCACATGGCAAGAAATTGCCCAAAGAAAGGGGCGGAGGGTAGTATGGGTTCTGGTAGTGGAAATTTAGTCATTACTGGACCAACACTATCATTGGGTAGACCCTCAGCCCGAACGTTTATTATGACAGTCCAAGATGCGGTTGCATCAACGGATGTAGTAGCAGGTATCATTCCAGTCAACGAAATAAATGCTTACGTGTTATTTGACTCGGGTGCTACTTGTTCTTTTATAGCATGCGGATTTGCTCAACAATTGGGATTAAATCCTGAAAAGTTAGAAATACCTTTAGATGTTAAGGTAGCAAACGAGGAGGTAATTCTCATTGAACACATTCATAGGAATTGTTTCGTAGATATCAGGGGTAATAGATTATCGGTAGATCTTTTACCGATAAGGTTAAGAGAATTCAATGTGATTCTCGATATGGATTGGTTAATTAACTATAAAGCAATAATAGATTGTCATAGAAAGAGTGTAAACCTGAGGCTTCCTAAGAAACCTGAGGTGGTGTTTTATGGAAATAAATCACCGGGACGTACTTGTTGTCTAACCATGACACAAGCTAGGAAGATGCTGAAGAAGGGATGTAAGGCTTATCTGTGTCACGTGGTGGATACCCAAAGAGTGAGAACATCATTGGAACAGATAGCGGTGGTTCAAGAATTCGCAGATGTATTTCCGGAGGAGTTACCTGGTATTCCGCCGGATAGGGAAGTAGAGTTTGTGATTGATTTGTTGCCGGGTACGGCACCAGTTTCAAAGGCACCATATAGGATGGCGCCAGTTGAGATGGAGTTAATGGTTCAGTTATAGGAACTATTAGATAGAAGGTACATTCAACCAAGTGTGTCTCCGTGGGGAGCACCGGTGTTGTTTGTAAAGAAGAAGGACGGATCGTTACGACTTTGTATCGACTATCGAGAGTTGAACAAGTTAAAGATTAAGAATAAATACACGTTGCCCAGGATCGACGATCTATTTGATCAGTTGAAAGGGTCAAAGTATTTTTCTAAGATAGATTTGCGCACGGGGTATCATCAACTAAAAGTGAGGAAGGAAGATATACCTATGACGGTGTTCAGAACTCGTTACGGGCATTACGAGTTTTTGGTTATGTCGTTTGGGTTGACGAATGCGCCAGCCGCGTTCATGGATATGATGAACAGAGTGTTCAAACAGTATTTGGACAAATTCGTTGTAGTGTTCATTGATGATATTCTAGTCTATTCTAAGACGCCAGAAGATCATGTTGAACATCTAAGAATAGTGTTGGAAACACTACGAATGGAGAAGTTATATGCGAAATTCACTAAGTGTGAATTTTGGCTTGAAAAGAGTGCAGTTTCTAGAACATGTTATAGACAAAGATGGCATATCCGTAGATCCAGCGAAGGTGGAAGCGGTGAATGAGTGGGAGCAACCGAAAACGCCAACCAAGGTTAGGAGTTTTCTGGGGTTAGCGGGATACTATAGAAGGTTCATTCAGGACTTTTCTAAATTAGCTACTCCGCTAACAAATCTGACAAGGAAGTCGGTGAAGTATGAGCGAATAGAAAAGTGTGAGCGTAGTTTTCAAGAACTAAAAAGGAGGTTGAGTGAGGCACCTGTATTATCTTTACCAGATGATGCGGGAAATTTTGTAGTTTATAGCGATGCTTCGCATAGAGGACTAGGTTGCGTGCTTATGCAGCATGGTTAGGTTATTGCGTATGCGTCACGTCAGTTAAAGGATTATGAGAAGGTCTATCCTACTCATGACCTAGAACTGGCAGCAGTAGTGTTTGCTTTAAAAATATGGAAACATTATCTATACGGGGAAAAATGTGAGATATACACGGACCATAAAAGTCTGAAATATATCTTCACACAGAAGGAGTTGAATATGAGGCAGAGAAGGTAGTTAGAGTTGATAAAAGATTACGATTGTGATATCTTATATCATCCGGGGAAGGCAAATGTAGTAGCCGACGCGTTGAGACGGAAGTGTAGAGAAAAACTGTCAATGTTAACGACTCAAAACGAGTTAATAACAGAGATGGAAAGGATGGAATTAGAAGTTAAGTTACCAAGTGAAATGGGAGAGATGTTATTTGCAATAGAAACTCGACCAACGATAGTAGAACGGGTTAAGGAAGTACAGCTAAGTACTGAAGAATGCGAGCAGATGAAGAAGATAATGAAGGATGACGTGAAGACTAAGTATAACCTTGATAAAGAAGGTTTACTTCGTTTTGAAGCAAGAATTTGGGTTCCAAATAATTCCGAGTTGAAAGAAGAGATTATGTGCGAGGCCCATAGTTCGAGGTACTCGATACATCCTGGTAGTACTAAGATGTATCAAGACCTTCGTCAGAACTTTTGGTGGCCGAACATGAAGAGGGAGATTGCAGAATATGTTAGTAAGTGCTTAACTTGTCAGAAAGTTAAGGCTGAACACCAAAGACCGAGTGGACTGATACAACCACTGGAGATTCCGGAGTGGTAATGGGAGCATATCACCATGGACTTTGTGGTGGGACTTCCAACGACGAGAAAAGGATACGATGCTATTTGGGTAATAGGGGATTGGTTAACGAAATTGGCTCATTTTCTACCAATAGGAGTTAGGTATAACCTAGAGCAGCTAGCTAAGCTTTATGTCAAGGAAATCATTTCCAGACATGGAGTACCTGTTTCGATTGTCTGGCTTTGTGCTAGAATTAATTGTTGTGAATTATCAAGACGAGAACGAAGGTTTTCTGAGAATGTTTGCGTAAAAACACTATTCATCCGATGTCGTTCGGAGCTAGGGTTTGAAATTCTGAGAAACGCATAATGTTAGTATATGACGATATTATGGAATATCAAACAATATTTTCGTTATGGCAAACAAAGTTTTCGCCTGCGGACTTAAAACCTAAGGGTTTGTGAAAGAGGTTTCCGAAAGGGAGATGTAATGCGTATAGTCGTTTCAATTATTATACGTATGGAATATGAGTATTATACTAGTATGTTTACGAGTATGGTATGAAGAATAGTATGACGTATAATACGATTATTATATGAATATTATACGAAGAGAATACGTGAGTAATACGCGTAGAATACGAGTTGTATTATTAGAGTATGAGTTAAGGATTTTATCCAATCCAATTGGACTTGGATTAATAACAAGCCTAATGAATTAAGTATACAAGCCCAAGTCAAGGCCCAATATTAGATTGGTTAAAGCCCAATGTTTATTAAAGTCAAGCCCAATCCAAAGAATTAAACTGTGGGTCGAACCGACAGGTCATGGGATGGGTAAAACCCATGGGGCAACCCATGGGGATGACCCATGGGCATGGTGGGCCGGCCACTTGGTGTGCAAGGCAAGATTAACACTTGGTCACCAAGTATTTCACTTAATTCACTTGCATCGACTCTGGATTATCTGTTTTTTAGCACTTTCAGATTGTCAATTTTTTAGCTTCTTGTTGTCACTACTCTATACTAAATGCATGAAGCGATT
The DNA here is from genome assembly GCA_020205505.1 of Panax japonicus. Lineage (NCBI taxonomy): Eukaryota > Viridiplantae > Streptophyta > Magnoliopsida > Apiales > Araliaceae > Panax > Panax japonicus. The sequence goes on along the minus strand of CM035100.1, from coordinate 35,333,902 downwards.
GACGTTTATTCTACATATTCTATGCCCGAATCTCTTTTACCATTGTAAAAGTGTTTGGGTCAGACTTGGTGTAGAAGGGCAAAAAAATTTCTTTCTAAAACAGTTACTTATATGGGTAAGTACTTCAGTCATAATACATTTTGAAAGGTGTTGATGGTTATTTCAAACATTATGCAGGAGTGTTGAGAGACATTTACAGACATTTTGTCATCGTGAAAGAAAGAAGGTACTAATTTTTCCTTTTCATTTCCCATCATTGTAAGTACCTATTTGTTGACTATTTGATTTTGTAATGAGAGGATCATGATATCTCTATGTTTTGATTTTTTTTACTGTCCATCATGGTTCAGATGCAAGACATGTTGAACTGGTTTGGCTGGTGCACATGGGATGCATTCTACACGGATGTTACTACTGAGGGGATGAAGCAAGGATTAGAGAGTTATGACGCTAACCAGTTTGATTTGGGTGCTCTGCAGCTCACAAGTAGTCGTTCATTGAGAGGGAGAGGAAATGGGTGTTTGTTTAAGAGAGAGAAAGTTGGTTATGGAGGATAGAGAGAGAAGGGAAAGAGACCGGTAAATAGATTGACAAGTAGAATATTTTATTTATTTTAGACTAAAAGACAATGTGCACCCCAATGTTGGAGAAGACTTAAATACCCCTCCAAATCCTTTAGCCGGTCACTTTTGGCCGGTTAATCAAAGAAAGTGTGCTTTCTGTTACGTTTAATTGAAGTTTGGGGTGTACTTGCACTTTTTTCGGTTTGGGGTGCAAAAGTCAACAAGGGTGTAAAGTTTAGGGTTCACATTGTCTTTTAGTCAGAAATTAATTTAATATTTTGTCATTATTGATTTTGGAAAAGTTAATCTTAATTTAAACTTTTTATTTTATTTTCTTTTTAGGTGTTCTTGACTAGGTATGCAAACGCGATCGAAAAAGTCAGAGTTGTTGCCTTACGAGGTCGACATCAAAAAAACGGTTTCACCGGTTACGTAAGTGGCTTAAAGAAACAAAAGAGGCACTTGATAAGATAGATAAAATGGCTGAAGAAGAGCAAAAAGCATTGCAGGATTATGTTATGCCGCAAGTTACAGAAATTCAGTCTAGTATCATGACGCCTACAATTACTTCTACATCCTTTAAATAAAACCTGGGACAATATAGATGATTTAGAATTCTGTATAATTTGGAGGGTTGCCGAATGATGATCCTAACGACACTCGTTCAATTTCATAGAAATCTGCGATGTATTTAAATACCATGAAGTGATGGAGGATGCAATAAGGCTTAGGCTGTTTCCATTTATTCTTAGAGATAAGGGCAGCCGGGGTTTATGAAGTGGATGCGATGACAGCATTATCAGCTCAAGTGATAGCTCAGATTTCTACTCTTACAAAGAAGATAAATGCACTTGGGGTACAACCGGTTTAGAAAATGGAAACATTTTGTGAAATATGCGCGGGTAGCCATTCCAGTGATCAATGTGATATAAATCCAGAATCAGTGCAGTTTGTTACTCATTACAATAGGCAGCAAGGTGGTTATGCCAACAGCTATAATCCAAGAATGAGAAACCACCCAAAATTTTCATAGACCATACAAGCTCAAACACAAGTTCCAAGGTAATCATACCCACCTGGATTTCAGCCCCATCAACAACACTCACAACCTCAACAACCTAATAAGCTATCACAGATGGAAGAATTGTTAGCAAGATTGGCAACTTAATTTGAAGCAACAACGAAAAACAAATCAGCTGCAATAAAGAATCTTGAGAACCAAATGGGGCAGATAGTCGGTGCTTCAACAGTGCTCTCATAGCAAATGGAAAACAGCATCCTAATATTTTATAGTAGCAGGTAAAATTGAACATTCCAGCTAGCAACTAATAGGAAATGAAGAATTTATCGGGGAACCAAAAACGAACTAAAAGGAAGTGAGTTATTTTGCCATACAAGTGTATTATTTTGCCATTTATAACTTACAGAAGAATAGCCAGAGATGCAAAAATCAGGATGACGAAGCAAAGCTAGTGTTGTCTCTGCAATAAAAAAGAATATGGTCAATTGCAATTAAGTTAAAAGATCAAAATGAGAAAATCACAGTTCACAAATGCATATAAGAATCCAAAATTGGAAAACAATATGAAAAGATATTTCTGATGGAAATTCTATTGAACCAGAGCGAAGATTATATTATGCCACAAACCAATACGTTTTCAGAAAACAGAGTTGGACCAACCTATACTATAGTTAAATAAACAATTTGATTCGTTCTCCTTTTTTTCATCCTCCAATTTTTCGGTCCACCTACTTTTTCCTACGTTAGGACAACTTTATTATTTATTTATTCAAACCAGAAATTAGAATTATTTATATAGTTTTATAAGAAAAAAATAATTAGTAATATAGTTTTGTAAGGGAAACAATTAAAATAAGAATAAGATCATTTTTCAGGTTCACCTATTTGATCCCCTAGGGATATGATCCCTAGCTGAGATATGATCCTTAGCTGAGATTTGAGCTGGAATTAGGAGGGGAGAGACGGATAAATCATTTGCTAGTATGACCTACCTAAGCTTATTGTTATTTAATTGGTCGGTCAGAATATAGGAATAATATGTGGCATGTCAATTAACCCTTGTTTTGTGACAGTGTTTGGAAATGGCATATGAAAATGTTGAGATAAGCAATGGAGCACATGAGACTGTTGAGTCATCGCCGATCAATAACTAGGATGATGTGCATCAGAAAAGCAATAATCCTCATGTAAATAACAACACCGACCAAATGATGAACGACGGGGTGTTTAGGAGCTTTCTGCAATTCATGCAACACCAAGCGAGAGAGACTCTTGTTCAAAATGCAGGTGGAATCAATGACAACTCACAGCTGGTCACCGCTAAGCAATTCAAGGAGCTGGAACCACCGGAGTTTTTGGGAAAGCAAAAATCACTTAAGGCAGAGACGTGGATTAAACAGATCACCAAGATATTTGATGTTTTGGGATGCTCCGAGGAGCAAAAGGTTCCCTTTGCCACCTTCATGTTGCGAGAGGCAGATTACTAGTGGGAATCTGTAAAACGTACTCATCCTTCCGCACTAAAGATGTTTTGGGAGAATTTCCAATTGTTCAACGACAAGTACTTTCCTGAAAGTATTTGTCACATGAAAGAGGTAGAATTCATCAAGCTGGAATAAAACCCGAAATACGTCAATACCTCATTTCTCACAAACTTTATTTGTATTCAGATGTTGTGAATAGGACTCAGTTATTGGAGCGCGATAATGAGTCAAGCCCAACCAAAAGATAGCAGCCGACAAAATGATAATAGTCATACCAGTGGTAGCGGTCATCGAAGCGGTGACAACAAACGTGGAGGAAATCATCATATCAGAAATGGTAACCACTTCGGTGGTAATCCTGGCTAAGATAATAGAAGTGAAAATTTCAAAAAGAGTATTCAATAATGATGGAAAGACAACAGCACAAACACCCGTTTTTAAGGAAGGAGAACAACCACCGGTTGTATGTTACAAATAAGGAAAAGAGGGACACATCCGTCCAAACTGTACGCAGCAACCCAAAGTGTGTTTCAATTGCGGAAGAGAAGGTCACCTAGCTCGATTTTGTCGTATAGTGAAGTCAAGTCCAGCTGTGATAGAGACACCAAAGACTGTTCCAGACAAGTCAAAGTCGGTAGTTCAAGGGAGAGCGTTTGTCGTGACCTCCCAAAAAGTGAAGAACCCGAACGAAGTTATCACGGGTAAGCTAATCATAAACTCTTGCGAAGTCTATACCTTATTTCACCTACTTGCGCTCAACGTTTAAATTTGACTCCAGATAAATTATACTTTGACTTATCTGTTGAAATTCCGTTGGGAGAAACCTTCATTACATACACAGTTTATAAATCTTGTTTGATTCAAATCGGCACCCTCACATTACTTGTTGATCTCATCTCTTTGAAAATACTTGCATTTGATGTGATTTTAGGGATTGATTGGTTAACAACTCATCAAGCTAAAATTGATTGTTTTCGTAAGGTTGTTAGCTTTCATATTCCTAACCAACCTATTATGCGAATTCAAGCAACCAAACCACTAAAGTCAATCATTGTCATATCAAGCCATAAAGCCATTCGTTTATTGAAAAACAGATGTCAAGCTTTCTTAGCTCATGTCACGGATTTAAACAAAAATACGTCAAATTTGAATGATATTTCTATTGTTAATAAATTTCCTAACGTATTCCCTGAAGAACTTCATGTCCTACTCCCATAGCGTGAAATCGAATTTTGTATTGATCTTGAACCCGGTACAAAATCCATTTCCAAAATCTCATATCAAATGGCTCCAATTGAACTTCAGGAATTAAAACCACATATCTTTGTGGATATCATCAATTAAAAGTTAAAACTGATGACATTCCAAAGACTTGTTTCAGAACTCGGTACAGACATTACAAATTCCTAGTCATGTCTTTTGGATTGACTAATGTTCCTGCTACCTTCATGGATATAATGAACTGAGTATTCAAGGAATATTTGAATCATTTTGTGGTTGTCTTTATTGATGACATTCTCATATACTCCAAAAGCCGTGAAGATCATGAGCAACACTTGAGGCTGATACTCCAATAGCTTTGTGAAAACAAGCTATACGCCAAGTTGAAGAAATGCGGGTTCTGGCTTGAGGAAGTAACATTCCTTGGACACGTGATATTGAATCATGGAATATCAGTTGATTCTGCGAAGATTGAAGCAATACAAAGTTGGGAGCAACCTAAGTCAGTAACCGAAGTACGTAGCTTTCTGGGCTTAGCTGGTTATTATCGGAGATTCGTGGAAGAATTTTCTCGAATCGCTACTCCATTAACTCAGCTGACTCGAAAAAATACAAAATTCGGTTGGAGCGAGGGATGTGAGAAAAGTTTTCAAGAACTCAGGAGGAGACTCATTTCAGCACCTATTCTGACAATACCATCAAGTTCAGAGGGATTTGTCATATACAGTGATGCTTCAGGCAAATGTTTAGGATGTGTTCTCATGCAACATGAGAATGTCATAGCCTATGCCTCGCGACAACTCAAAGAATATGAGAAGAATTATCCTACTCGTGATCTAGAGTTGGCAGCAGTCGTTTTTGCGCTAATGATCTGGAGACATTACCTGTTTGGGGAAGAAATGGAGATCTATACAGATCATAAAAGCCTTGAATATTTCTTCACCCAAAAGGAACTCAACATGCGGCAACGACGTTGGCTTGAGATGTTGAAAGATTACGATCATACCATTCAATACCATCCTGGAAAAGCGAACGTGGTAGCTGACGTATTGAGTAGAAGATCATATACGAGTACAAGTACAAGTGCGATATTGTTAACGCAAAGGCCCATTTTGTATGACTTACAAAGGATGGAGATAGAGTTAAAGACTTCAGGGACCCACGTGATGATGTCAAATATACGAGTATAACCGACTTTAATCGATAAAGTTAAAGTTACTCAAGTTACAAATCTGGAACTGATGCGTATGAGGAAGAAAGTACAAGGCGCTATTTCAGAAGCAAGAATCGGTGAAGAATACTTCGAGTCAACTCCAGACTTTGTGTTCCTAACGACTCTGATTTGAAGAATAAAATCATGATGGAAGCACACAGCACACCGTTTGCAATCCATCCTGGGGATACCAAAATGTATCGTGATCTTCGACATACATTTTGGTGGAGTAATATGAAGAGAGAGATAGCGGAGTTTATCTCAAGGTGTTTATTTTGTCAACGTGTCAAGGCGGAGCATCAAGTACCAAAAGGTCCATTGCAACCACTTGAAATTCCAAAATGAAAGTGAGCACATTAACAAGGATTTCGTTACTGGTCTTCCCAAGGTTTCTCGAGGCATAAATGCAATTTGGGTCATTGTCGATAGATTAACCAAGTCTGCTTATTTCTTACCTATACGAGAAACTTATTCACTTGAATGTCTTGCTCGGATATACATAAATGAGATTGTAAGACTGCATGATATGCCAGTAGTCATAGTTTCTGATCGAGACCCAAGATTCACTTTACGATTTTGGGTTACTTTGCATAAAGCTATGGGCACGGATTTACGATTTAGTTCTGCATATCATCCTCAGAAGGACGGGCAGTCGGAGAAAACTATTCAAACTCTTGAAGATCTATTAAGACTATGTGTCCTAAACTTCAAAGGAAGTTGGGACAAGTTCTTGCCATTAGTGGAATTCTCCTACATCAACAATTATCAAGCAAGTATAGGCATGACTCCATTTGAGGCGTTGTATGGACAAAAGTGTCGTTCTCCAGTATGTTGGGACGAGGTGGGTGAAGCAATGTTGTTGGGACCAGAATTGGTACGCATGACAACAGAAAAGATTCAAATGATCCGGCAACGTATACAAACCTCACAAGATCGACAAAAGAGTTATGCTGATCTTCATCGAAGGAACGTGGAATTCAATGTTGGAGATCATGTATTATTTATGTGTTACTCCATGGAAAGGAGTTACGAGATTTGAAAAGAGATGAAAGTTCAATCCTCGATTCATTGGCACATTTGAAATCCTCGATCGAGTAGGAACTGTGGACTATAGACTCGCCTTACCGCCAAGTATGTCTCGTGTTATAATGTTTTTCACATATCTATGTTATCCTTGATCTCACTTAATTGAATTCTTATATCATTGTCATCATCCTCATGTTTATATTGTGATGAAAGTCATCTTTGGCCCGTGGTGCATAGATGAACTGTTGATTGGTATGATTATGACCAGGAATTATGTATCGGTATAATCATAACCTGTAATGTTACAAATGATGTGGTAAAAGTCCTCATTGACCCGTAGTGCATTGATGGACAGTTGTTTGGCATGATCATGACCACTGGTGATAATAACGAATATCATTGGCTCATAGTGCATGGATAATTCGTGGATGTGATACTAACGAATATCCTTGGCCCGTAATGCATGGATAATTCGGTGTTGTGGATTAATTATTGAGATGTGTTACATATATAAAATATTGATGATGAACTTTTAAATCATAGAAGATAATAGACATCATGCTCTACTTGATTCTTCTAATGGATTGTTTGTTCCTCTGCAGTTAAACTTGTTGTCTATTGTATTCTATCAGTTTTTATACTGTTGAAGACTAAGGATAATTTATTCTACATTATCTTAGTCATAATATTCTTTACTGGGCTAGTTGAGCTCACCCTTTTCTTTCATTGTTCTCTTCAGGAAATGAGAATATAGTTGTGACTAGTCGGGGAATGGAGTGACGGTCCAAAATGGTTGTTATAATAGTCCTCACTATTTTATAAAATAGTGTGATAATAATTGTAATGAGTACTTCATTTGAGTTTGGATATTGTCTACGAAACAATATTCGTGTTAAAACTCTCAGTTTACGTTTTGTCGTATTTTACACGACAATTGATAATTGTATAATTTAAGTTTGTATTTGAGTTATGTAACATGTATTTGGCGACTCAGAATGAGTTGTGTATACCTATTTTGGGGGCATCACACTAATACCATCAAATTAATTCTATCCAAGTCAAAGAATAAAGCTCAACAAGATTCAGTGAACGAACGAGTCACATAAAGATAAAGATGAAGTTGAAGATACAAAAGAACGAGAAAGTGCAAAATGTTGGAATGGTGTCTTCTTAAAGCAACTTTATTTTTTCAATGAAAAAGTCGATGACCAAGTCATTGATTTCGTTATCTACAAGGGCTCTAACAAGATGGAATACAAGAAAATTCCATCCTCCTCGTTTTCTGGTTAACAATATATCTAAAAAGAAGATCAAAATTTCTTGCATGCTTGGGGTCAAGTTTGTGGCTCAAGGATTCTCTTATATATCTAAATTCGATGATGATTTTTTTTCAAAAGATGGGAGAATGATGTAGAGTAGAAGAAGATCACGATATTAACTATTAATTACTTTATATTGTTACTAAGATATAAATATATAGTTCAATGTAATTATATTTTATTATGATAACTGCCAAGTGTTGGTATATTCTAGAGTATTAATTATTCAAGGTACTAGATAATTACTATAGTTTTATTTCCTTATTTAATTAGGTTACATAATATTTTGGTCTTATTTTGCTCCGCACATTTTTCTATTTTTCTATTTTTCCTATTTTTTGACAAAATTTAAAAACACATCCACCTCAGCCCCTGCCAATGGTCGGAAACCCGACCCTCTTGGTACATTGGGCAAAGCATAACCATTGGGTCAAACCACTTAGGTAAATGGGACATCATTTTGGTTGTCATAATAAGCGCTAGTATTTTAAATGAACTAAAGCTCAATTACTTATGGTTATGTAATATAATTTATTTATTATATACATATATGTACAATTGTACAACTAAAAAAACTTAAAAAATTGACATATCCCCACCATAATATATCTTATTTTTTCTAAAAAAATGCCTACTCGAATATCGTATTTCGTGTTGTATCCGAATCATGTATCCGTATTGGTGTTTCATAGTTTATGTCACTTCATAGTGTGTGAAGGTCATTTGACTATGCATGTGTCGGTAATTATCAAACCAAAACTTCATTTATACTAAATGTAAGTTAATATATGTGGAGCATTAATTTTGTAATGTTATTTTATTTTATTTTTTGATAAAAGAAGAATATTTTATTGATTAGATGATTGACGAGAACAAGTAGTCCTCTCAAAAAAAATTTATTTTTGTTTTTCTCTTGTTTTCCGTATTTTTATTTTTGTATAATTGATTATAATTTAAAACATATATCTATTTATATAAACAAGTAATTATTATATATAGAGATTAATATTTTAGTTAAAAGTTTCTTGCCCTGACAAGGTTTAAGTCTTGGATCCTTCCCTCACTACTGCCCAAAAATTACTGGCCTTTTCTTATATTCAGGGATCAGTGAAAGTTTTTTTTAAGCATGCTCCTTGTGGAATAATGACATTGGAGCTCACAAAAAATGGCATTTACAACATATAAATACAAAAAAAATGAGAAGATACATGACCTACAAAAGAACTCCAGAAGAAAACTTTTCAATCTCAAAAGATATCTTCAAAACCAATCTGCTTGGTTAACTAATATTCTTGACAAGAGCTGGGAATGGTAAACTAACAATTTTATTGATTATTAAAAATATTCGAATAAAGAGAGAATAAGAAGACAAGGAAGGAGACCTCTAATGAGAAACAAAGGGAGAAAAAGGAATGTAAAACGCCGATGCAGAAAGAGAAGCAAGCAACAGTACACCATACATCATAAGAGGTGAAGAGGAAGATAGTTGTTTTTAATATATCTTGGTATACCTTTTAGTACATCTACCCTAAAGAATGGTAACGCATTCACAACGCAATAAAAGTACTTCACTTTTTCCTCTTTCAAACCCCTAAAAAATAATCAAAAGTAAACCCTCCGATTCAAAAGGCCAGTCCACTCTTCATGAATATCTCCAAATAAGAATTTAAAATAAAAAAAAAGGAATTCTCCCCTCGCTGATGCACAATAAGGATAGAGACTTGCCACTCATGTGACATATCAGTAGTACAATAGGAGATATGAGCTTATGAGTCTATGCAACATACGACATGTTCATCATATATCCACTACAATTATTAAACATCCACTAATATTCATAAATGAGAAGAGCAAATTTCCATGTTCACAATATAAAAACAAAAGAAAGACCCAACTTTAACAATTAAAATGAAACTAAAATATAAAGCTTCACCTGTCAATACGTAACTGAACCCCTCTGAGGTAGAAGTATCTGCAGTTTCGGCAATGAGGTTAAGATCTTTCTGTAGTGATCGTGCCATCCCCAACAACCCAACCTATGAAATAGAGCAAAAACACTCTTTAAAGAAGATGCTCAATAAAAATAGAAAAAAACAAAACAAACAAAGATTGTCAATTTGGACTTATGTCACATAGATTGTAACAATTTTAATAGATACTTCTATTGACCTAGCAAACCACGTAGTAACACGACTTAGGCTCCCAAACATGGTACTCTCACATACTGATGGTTTAAATTTAGCATACAAATATTTTTCTTTGTATTTAGACTTGTAGTTGAATAAATATCAATATTCTTACTTAGTATTCGAGGCTCAAACATCACATTTTATCCTAAATTAGTTTTATAGAACAATCAACTTCTTGATTCAACTAAAAGTCTTCTACTAAACATAGTTTTATTGTATTTAGATTGTAAGAGAATTTCCAACTATAAGCACTCATACAAATCTTCCTTACCATACCGCGTTTTAGCATATGTAGCATACCGCATATCGTACAGGTTCAACAAACCAAAATGAACGGAGTTCCAGGTAACAATGGATTGTAATAGCAAGTACTATATTACAAGGTAACAGATCAAAGACTACTCACATTTTACCATATCAATATCGGAATGTGCGCCTCCTAAGAAATGCAAGGCTTTATACAATTTCACTGTATCAATGACATTTAAGCGTCATCAGATTTTTGCAAATTTTATTCATATAAGAGCTTATTATATACAACTTGCAAATATTCTTCTTCCTTTCACTTTTTATAAACCTCAACTTGTAAACACATACCACATTCATTTTTGTATTCAATTAGATGATTTTTAAACTCTCCTGCATTGGAAATACCTGCTCAAGCATTATCTAACTAAATTTACTAATCAAAGAAGTTGTTTTTGGTATGATTTGAATACATTAAACAAAACATGTATTCAAAATATTTATTTACTTTCAAACAAAGTCTGGATGTGACAGGTAAAAGATGTATCCGAACAGGCCCAAAGCTTCTTCCTCTTTTGTTTTTGATAAAAGAAGAATACTTTATTGATTAGAAGAGAAAATTACAACGCATGACGAGAATAAGAAGTCCCCCAACAGAAAATAAAGAAAACAAAAATGAGAAAAACTTAATATTAATGAAGCACCACCGCCAATTTCTTTGAAGATCGAATAAAGAAATTCCTCCAAAAGCTCCCATTGCATGGCCCAAAGAGAAGCAAAGAAATATATTTTTTTCCCAAAGTAACTCAATATTTGTACTCTGATCGCAAAAAATTCTAGCATTCCTCTCGATCCAAATCCACCACAAAATAGTAAAACAAGGACATCTCCAAAGGATCCTATTATCGTTAGTATGACCAAAACCCTTGAATTTGCATAGTAAAAGATCTTCTACTGAAGAGGGACATATCCAACATTCCCCCCTCACTAAATAAATAGCACGATAACCGCCAAACCATCGAACATTGAAGAAACAAATGAGAATGAAACTCACTATCCTTCAAACACATTACACACACATCTGGGGATAAAGATTTGTAAGGCCTAAGCCTTTAATGCATCTCATTAGTATTAAGCCGACCAAGAGTTAAGGACTACATAAAAGCCTTAATTTTTAAGAGAGCATTTGCTTTCCAAATACAAAAGGCTAGAGGAAAACGATGAACGTCTGGACGATAACCCAATAAGTGAAGAAAGAACGACGTGAGAAGATTCTCGAAGAATCAGAACACTAAAAACGCTTATCCAAGGACCAATAAAAGGAAGCTGAATTAAGAAGTTCAATAGATAAAGAGAATTCCTCAGTCTCCCTGTCATTTAAATTACGAAAAAATGAAAATCCCAATAAATTGAATCTCCCTCCCAAGTATAGAAGTTAGAAATAGGAGAGTATATGAAAGGTAAAAAAGACAAGGAAAAACTATTGAAAGAGAAACATCTCCTGTCCAAATATCCTCCCAAAACCGAATTTTCAAGTCATTACCAACTTGGAAACGAACAAGAAAATGAAAGAAAGTGTAACCTTTGGAGATAAATTTCCAAGAACTAGAATAAGTTACACAAGAAGGACAAGGATTTGCATCCCACCCATTCTGCTGAATTCCATACTTGCTTCTAATCACATGATGCCAAAGAGAGGTTCCAAAGAAAAGCGCCATAGCCATTTACCCACTAGCGTCGGTTCTTAGACATCAAGTTCTCAAAACCTAAATCCCCTTCCTCTTTAAGACAACACATAGAATCCCAACCAACCAAATGGCCCTATCCTCGCTATCCCCAACCCATAAAATATTGCACATAATACATTCAAGAGATTTGGCTACCTCGGTAACCTTAAATAACGAGAGATAATAAAGAGGAATACTCGCTAAACAAGCCTGAATAAGAGTAATCCTCCCACCCAAAGACAAGTAAGCACATTTCCAACAATCAAGCCTCTTACCCACTCGCTCTACTACAGGATCCCAAAAAGACTGAGATCTCGGGTTACCACCTAAAGGGACCCCTAAATAAGTCATCGGTAAGGACTCGACTTCACACCCAACTAGTGAAGCATAAGAAACAAGAACATCCTCCTCCATATTAATACCAATGAGACTACCCTTTGCAAGATTATTCTTCATACCAGATATAGACTCAAAAATTTGAAGGGATCAACAAGGCATTCTTAAAACCTACAACACCTTCAACGAGAAAAAGAATGTTATCATCCGCAAATTGAAGATGAGAAACTCTAACGTCAGCTTTACAATCTACGTAGCCATTAACAAGACCCTCCATCTCGCTTTTCCGAATCATCCTACTCAAAACATCCACTACAAGAGTAAAGAGAAACGGAGAAAGCGAATCCCATTGTCTAAGACCTCTAGATGCCTTGAACCAAGATTTAAGCTCACCATTAACAATCACAAAAAGATGGGAAAAAGAAAAGCAACTCTTAATCCACATTCTCCATTTCGGCCTAAAACTTTCCTAGTTAAGACCTTTTCTAGAAAACTCCAATTAACCCTACTATAGGCTTTCTCAAAATCGAACTTTAAAATCAAGGACCTACTACCTCTTCGTCTCACATCTTCCACCACCTCATTAGCAACTAAAGCCGCTCTAGAATTTGTCTACCACCCACAAAAGCACTCTAGTTAGAAGAAATAGTATCATCTAAGACATCACCAATGCGCTTTGAAAGGACCTTAGTGAGAATCTTACACACTAGTCACTAAACTTATAGGTCTGTAATCTCTAACCCAGATGGATCTATCCTTCTTACGAACCAAAGTAATAGAGGTAGACTTAATGCTCTTACACAAGACTCCATTACCATGAAACTCCAAGAAGAAACTCAAAAGATCATCTTTGATACTACTCCAACACTATTGAAAAAAAGCTAAGGAAAATCCATCCTGACCTTGAGCCTTGTCACCCTCCATCCCAAAAACGGCCCGTCTAATTTCCTCCTCAAAAGGTCACTCTAACCACAAACTCTTATCCCCTTCAATAGGATCCCACTACAGCCCCTCAACCATAAGCCTAGCACAACTATCCTCCGTATACAAATCTTTAAAAAAAATTAGTTATATCATCAGCTATCAAGTTATTAGACCTATTGAACCTCCCCAGACTCCAATTTAATTTCTATGACAAATATCCGTCTACGCTTTCCACTCACAACTTTATGAAAAAGCTTAGAATTACAATCCCCCAGTTTAACCCACTTAGCTTTTATCTTCTGTCTCCAACAAACTTCTTCTTTCATGACTAATTCCTCAAACTCCTAAAGCATTACCCTCCTACTAGCCAAGTCTATAGATAAAGGACCATCTTCTTCTAACCTCTCAATGTCTCTCACTTCCCCCACTAACGCAGCTTTCCTTAATCGTAAGTCACCAAAAATCTCTTTACTCCACTCCTTCAACCTAACTTCGATGGCTCTCAACTTCTTCATAAATACAAAATCCGGATAACCCTCAAATTGGCACTCATCCCACTTTTTAATAAGCCCTGTAAAATTATTATGAGAAAGTCGTATATTCTCAAAGCAAAAAAGAGTAGGCCCCCACCTGATTTGATTAGATTCAAGAACCACACGAAAATGATCTGAAGCCATCTTAGGAAGCACCTCCTCAACCTGATTGATAAATTCATCTTCCCAATCATTGGTAAACAAAAACCTGTCAATGTGTGTAGCTACCCGCTGCCCCTCAAATCTAGACCAAGTAAATTAAGCATTAGAGAGCACGATATCCCTCAAACCACAATCCCTAATAAAAATTATTAGTATCAAACCCCCTCATACTAATTGTGACCCTAGAACCTCCCAACTTCTCTCACGTCAGACGAATGACATTAAAATTGCCACCTAAGCACCACCGCGAACTACAAAGACCTGTTACATTTATCAACTCCCAAAAGGCTAACCGCTCCCTAGGATTATTAGGACCATAAACTAAAGTGAACCACCACACACCATGACCACGAATGTCTAACTGGACTGATAAAGTGTAAGAACCTTCAAAATTTTGGACCTTCAAAGCAACCCTAACATCCCACAAAATAATAATACAACCCGAAGCTCCACAGAAAAATGCCCAGTCTTTATGTCTAAACTCTCAAATCCCCCCAACAACACACCTATCAACTACCTCCAACTTGTATTCCTGAATGAAGACAACATCAGGGGTTGCCTTACAAATCACTTCCCTAACAGTTTTTCTCTTATGCCAGTCCCCTAAACCCCTAACATTCCAAGTTAAGACCTTCATTTGAATTTTTTAGAAGAAACCTCATCTGCAACATGGCCCCCTCATAGTTATCCGATGTTTGGAGCCGCCTCATCTCCAAAAGAGCCTTCTTTTGTTTTTTCTTACTTAGAGAAGGTGATACCTCAATCCTCATACCTAAAATTGACCAACCTAAAACCCAATTTTTCTAACAAGTCTTGAGGATCCCAATCGCTCTTCACACACTTCCTTATGGAAATCTGACTAGATTTGGCAAGTAACTGAAGAGACAATGTATTTCCTCCATTGGAGTAGGTAACATACCTCTCCCATCCCTCTCAGCTTCCTTATCCATTCCTGGTAAAATATCGACCAAAACGTCAGAATTCTTAAATAGAGAAGACTCATTAATATCAAGGGACCAAAGGAGGAGCAAAGTCATCCTCTAAATTATGGCAATTTGAAGAGTTATCCACAGTCTTGATCGTCTCTCCTTGTGATTGGTCTGGTAGACTTTGTTTCTCACTTAAGACTTTCCCGTCTTCTTTGATTGCCTACCAATTTTCAATCATTAATCTAGTAGCCCAACTAACCCGCAACACCCACACCACAACTGATAAAACCAAATACCTAGTTAAGCTAGTCAAATCTAGCGTAGTCAAACTCGCAGCCAAGACATTTTGTGTACTCCATCCATCCAAAAGAGGCCAACTATACTTTTCTGAAAATCCTAAAATAAGAATTCACGAATAGGGATATGCATTAATAGAAGTCACCAAAAAGGGGTGTCCATGTACACACGCCAAATACAGAGAGGCTAAAGAGTGCCAAGAAAACTCCTCCAAAACCCACCAAAAATAAAGGGCAAAACTAATGAAATGTCCACTGTAGTTGACACGTTTTACTGATTACACTATTAAACTTTTAATTTTTCAAATTATCCCACTAAACTATTTATTATTTTGAAATTGGGTCATTCCGTTAAAAAAATAAAAATAAACGGACCTTAATTTTTTATCGACAAAACTAATGAATTACCCACTGTAGTTGGAACGTTTTACTAATTACACAAGAACTTTTAATTTTTTAAATTGTCCCATTAAACTAATTAATATTTTGAAATTGGGTTATTTTGTTATCTCTGCCTCACGAGTGTTAAATCGTTTCAATTTTTATCCTACGTGGACATGAAAAAGAAAAAAGAAAATAAACAAATTTGATTTATTCTCTCTCTTCCTTCCTCTCATCTCTCTCTTCTCCCCTTTCTTCCATATAAAATAGATCTGCGTATTTTTTTCTCTAAAATCTATGAAAATTCCTAGATCTGAATACCCTAAAACATTGAATTGAGCTTCAAAGTTCAGCATTACATATGACAAATGGAGTCTGAATCCCCAACAAAAACAAATGAAATAAATGGTGTTGCAGTAGGTTTCCTCCATCTCACCTCCGACTATCAGTAGCTTAGGTCTCCGAACTCCTCTCATTCACTCTCGATCGCCTCGACAAGGTTCATTCCTTCCCCAATCTCTCTCTATATATCTATGTGTGTGTGTGTGTATATATATACACACACACGTGTTAGTAATATTTGGTTAAATTGATTTTGTTTGGATTGTATTTATAATTTGATAGGAGCCTGAGTTTTTATGGATGGATGCAGAGATAATTCAGAGGCAGATGTAAAATGTTGTTGCCAATTAACGCATTGTACCAAGGTTACCGCTTCAATATAAACGGGGGACCAAGATGTCATTGATGTTCCACCCATAACCATTGCTAAAACGATCCGGGCGATGACAATCTCACGCAAGCATGTCGTGGAGTCTATCATTTGGTATCAAAACTAAGTGTCTAGCTGGTTATTTATCCTTTTATTGTTCTTGTTGTTCTTGTGGAGTCTATCATTTGGTATCAAAACTAAGTGTCTACCACCGGGAGCTATTCAAAAGATTGCAGACTCTAAAGCAGGGAACTCAAAGTGTGGAGGATTACTACAAGGAGATGGGGATTCTAATGACCAGAGCCATCATAAAAGAGGATCGGGAGGCCACCATGGCAAGATTCTCAACTGGATTAAATTCGGAGATTGCAGACTTGGTGGAGAGACAGCATTACGTGGGATTGGAGGATATGGTCCACATGGCCATCAAAATTGAGAAGCAACTCAAGAGGAGAGGAAGTCAACGACCGATCTCCACGTCAAGTTCATCATGGAAGCCAAACACTGTAAAGGAGGAGAAACAAATCGTGAGCCAACTCAAGGCAGAGCCTAAACAGGAGGGGTCCAACCGAGGTATTCAAGGTAAAATTGAACCTTCCTCTAGTCGTAATCGAGACATAAAATGCTTTAAATGTCAAGGCAGGGGTCATATTGCAAACCAATGTCCACATCAGCGAGCTATGATTATATTGGATAATGGTGAGGTGGAAATAGAGGATGAAGAGGATGATATCGATTCTATGACACTGTTGGAGGAGGCAAATGATGATAAGGAGTATGTCATCCCAGGTTCAACCTTAGTAACAAGAAGAGTCCTTAGTGCACAATTGAAGGAAGATGACATGGTACAACAGGAGAACCTATTCCATACAAGGTGTCTTGTCAACAACAAGATCTATTGTGTGGTAATAGATAGTGGGAGTTGTACCAACGTGGCAAGAACTACGATGATCGAGAAGTTGAGTCTGCCTATAATTAAACATCTTCATTCATACCGATTGCAGTGGCTCAACGACAGTGGAGAGATGAAGGTGACAAAGAAAGTGTTGGTACCGTTTAGTATCGGAAGATACACAGATGAGGTACTATGTGACGTGGTTCTGATGCAGGCATGTCACTTGTTACTTGGGAGGTCCTGGCAGTTTGATAGACGAGTAAAACATGATGGCTTTACAAATCAATACTCATTTGTACATAATAATAGATCAGTCACTCTTTGTCCTATGACACCAAAACAGGTTCATGAGGACCAATTACATTTACAAAAAATACAGTAGTCAAAGTAAAGAGAGTGAAAAAGAGAAAACAAATGAGAGAGAAGGAAAAGTTGAGAGAAAAAAAGAAAGTGAGAGAAAAGAAGAAAGAAAACCAACATATACGCAAAAAAGAGTGATGTGAGAAGAGCATTGATTTCTAAACAACCAACAATTATACTAATATACTTATGTATAAGGAGACATTTTTAAATACTAACCCGGATAACTCTTATTTGCCTAGTGTTGTTATGTCTCTTTTGCAGTACTCCTAATGTATTCCCCGAGGAGCTACCACAAGGATTACCACTAATTCAAGGGACCGAACATAAAATAGATTTTGTTCTCGGTGCAATCATTCCAAATCGACTAGCCTATAGGAGCAGTCCGAAGGAGACAAAGGAGTTACAAAGGCAGGTGGGAGAGCTAATGGAGAAAGGGTTCATACAGGAAAGCATTAGTCCGTGTGCAGTTCTGGTAATTCTAGTACCTAAGAAGGATGGGAAATGGCGCGTGTGCATCGATTGTCGAACGGTAAATAACATAACAGTAAAATATCGACATCCTATTCCTCGATT
Source organism: Panax japonicus (assembly GCA_020205505.1). NCBI lineage: Eukaryota > Viridiplantae > Streptophyta > Magnoliopsida > Apiales > Araliaceae > Panax > Panax japonicus. The sequence goes on along the minus strand of CM035100.1, from coordinate 35,315,789 downwards.
AGATGACATGTTAAATGAATTGCATGGTTCATGTATATTTTCAAAAATGGAAAAATACAGGTATCACCAAAATCGCATGGAATAGGGAGATGAGTAGAAAATTGCATTTAAGACAAAGTTCGGTTTATATGAGTGGTTAGTTTTACTGTTTGGGTTAACTAATGCACCTAGCACTTTTATGAGATTGATGAACCATATTTTACGTGCGTTTATTAGAAAATTTGTAGTTGTCTACTTTGATGATATTCTTGTTTATAGAAAAAACTTGGACAAACATGCAGTACATTTAAAATCTGTTTTAGATGTGCTTAGGAAAGAAAAGTTATTTGTTAACATGAAAAATGCACGTTTTGCACAAATAGTGTCGTGTTCCATGGTTTTGTTGTTAGTTCACAGGGAATACAGGTGGACCAAGAGAAGATATGTGCAATTCAAGAATGGTCGAGTCCTACCAATGTGAGCCAAGTTCAAAGTTTCCATGGACTCGCAAGTTTTTATAGACAATTTGTGACAAACTTCAGCACCATCATTGCGCCACTTACCGAAGTCATAAAAAAAGTGTTAGATTCAAATGGGGAGATGAACAAGAGAAATCTTTTCAATTGATTAAACAAAAATTAACTAATGCCCATGCTTATATTTTACCTAATTTTTTTAAAACTTTTGAACTTGAATGTGATGCATCAGGTATAGGTGTTGGAGTTGTCTTGATACAAGAAGGAAAATTAGTGGCGTATTTTAGTGAAAAGTTAAATGACACCGTTCTGAACTACCCTACATATGACAAGAAGTTGTACGCTTTGGTTCGTGCGCTAGAAACCTGGCAACACTACCTTTGGCCTAAGGAGTTTGTGATACACACTGATCACAAGTCCTTAAAATACTTGAAGGGTCAGCGAAAGTTGAATAAGAGATATGCACAGTGGATGGAATTCATAGAGACGTTTCCCTACGTAATCAAATATAATGCTCTATCAAGAAGGTATGTGTTAATCTCAAGTCTCAACTCTTGATGCAAAATTGCTTGGTTTTGAGCAAATTAAAAAGTTATATGTTGTAGACCATGACTTTGGTGAAGAGTTAAAATCATGTGAAAAGAATGCAGTGGACAAGTATTTTAGGTATGATAGATTTTTATTTCGTGAAAACAAATTATACATACCTACGTGTTCATTGCGTGAGTTATACTTAAAGAGTCTCGTGGTGGGGGGTTAATGGGACACTTTGGTGTGGACAAAACTTTGTCTACATTACAAGAACATTTTTATTGGTCACACATGAAACGGGATGTAGAAAAGCTGTGGGATAGATGTATTGTATGTTGTCAAGCTAAATCCTGAGTGAAACCCAATGGTTTGTATACACCACTGCCTATTCCTAGTTAGCCATGGATTAACCTATCTATGGATTTTGTACTGGGCTTACCTAGGTCAAATCGTGGTAATGATTATATTTTTGTGGTTGTGGATAGATTTTCAAAAATGACACATTTTATTCTATGTCACAAAACTGATGATGCTTCCCAGGTTGCAGATTTATTCTTTAAAGAAATTGTTAGATTACATGGCATGCCTAGGACAATTGTATCGAATAGAGATGCTAAATTTTTTAGTTACTTCAAGAAAACTTTGTAGTGTAAGTTAGGATCTAAATTGTTGTTTTCTACTACTTGTCACCCCCAAACCGATGGTCAAACAGAAGTGGTGAATAGAACTTTATCTACATTATTAAGGTCAATAATTCAAAAGAACATCAAAACTTGGAAAGAGTGTTTACCACATGTTGAGTTTGCATATAATAGATCTGTTCATTCTGCTACTATTTTTTCTCCATTTGAAGTTGTATATGGTTTTAATCCTTTAACTCTATCGGATCTAACGTCATTACTTGTTTCTGAATATACTAACTTAGATCGGAAAAAGAAGGCTGATTTTGTGACACAGATATATGAGGGCAAGACTCAACATAGAAAGGAGGACGGAGCAATATGCCAAGCAAGCCAACAAGGGTCACTGTCAAGTAATTTTTGAACCAGGTGATTAGGTATGGATGCATATGAGGAAAAAACGATTTCCAACCCAAAGACGTTCAAAGTTGCTTCCACGAGGGGATAGTCCTTTTTAAGTCCTATAGTGCATCGACGATAATGCCTACAGATAAGATTTACAAGGTGAGTATGGTGTTAGTGTTACTTTCAATGTTACTGATTCAAACAAGACTAAAGGAGCGTGGGGGGATCCAATTCAAGTGTCAGTATGACCAATTACAAAGGCTAGAACTAAGAGGTTCAAACAAGGCCTCAATGGATTGATCCAAGATGTTTGGGCTGAAGCTAACTCAAGGAGAACCAAGGAGAAAGTTAAGGAGCATGAGACACAAGTTTGGATCAATTTGATAAAAGCCCAATTCAAAAATTAGAGAACATTTTGTTTCCTAAAATATTAGGCAGACTATATTGTACTTTTTTTCCTTTTCTTTTAGGTAATTTAGCATGATTCTAGGGGGGTTATGATTTATTTTGATTGCAATTCTAGAGATTTCTACTAGAAAAATTAGGGCAACACTTTTTGGGTTTTTATGAACATAATTAAATTCTTGTACTAGTATAAATAGGCCTCAAGGCCAAGGATTTTGATACGATTGATTTAATAATACTTCTACTTTTTAGATTACTTGAGAGTATTCTATCTTTGTTCTTTTCAAGAACTCTTGATCTTATCGGTGTGTCCGTGGCTAAGGTTGTAAACGAACCAAACAGTTCGGGCTCGATTCGAGCTCGACTCGAAAAGACACGAGCGAGACTCGGATTCGTTAATAATATGATCCAAATCTAAGCATAAAAATAGTTCGAATAAAAATATGAGTAGAATCTGAACAAGGTTATAGTCGACTCATTTAAGATTCAAACTACTCGAATTTTCGATTGTGATTCGATACTACTCGATTGATACAGATTCGATTAGATACTCGATACATTCTCATATAATATATACAAAATTAAATCAAATTAGGATAATTAATTATTTTTTTATTTTAATTTTAATTTTAATTTTAATTGTGATTTTATATTTGTAAAGTGTAATAGCAAATATATTTTCTCATTTCTAAGTAAAATAACAAATTCAATTTATAATTATATTTATTATAAAGCTAGTTATTATGTGGAGACTCGAATTCGAGCTTGAATTTGAAGCTCGCGAGTAGTTTGAATATAATTTGATCCGAGTCGGGTCAAATTCGAGTAATAAATATTCGAGTCGAGTCCAATCTGAGTAGAATTTTTCAAATACAATTCAAATTCGAGTCGAATTCGAGCATCTCTTTGTTCGCTTCGATTCAACTCGTTTACACCCTTATTCGTGACAATCAATCCTACTTATCAGGCATCAATCCATTAGTGTTTGTGGCATCTTCTATCATATATCAACCGTTAATTGTACCAAGGTTACCGTTCCGGGTCAAGGTGTCATTGATGTTTCACCCATTACCATTGTTAGAACAATCCGGGTGATGACCACCTCACGCAAGCATGTCGTGGAGCACCTCAAATACCTAAACTTCTCCTCTGCCTAACAGAAAATCATCTTTGTCATCAGCAAAAGACAAATGAGTAACAATCAAATTCAAGGTATCAAATACATTGAATTCCAATAAGTGTTGATATAAAACAATCACTTGATTATTTTCAAATCAAATCTCTTGCAAAAACTTGGGACCTTTAATTGTGGACTGACATTTCACATAGAGGTAGTATTTAATTTGCACATATTGGCTACCTCATACCCAAACTCATGCCTTCTCAATATCCTGACTCGTTCGTTCACCATTTACAAGTGTAAATTTTTAAAATTGAATCAAATCATGACAATTATAATATAATTCCATCCATGTCAAGTAAGTACAGACCAACTTTAGTTTGCCAAAGAAGTACCTGAAGCTTGAGAACGCTAGTTTTCTCAGTAGCAGTCAGCAAACCATCATAAGACCTGTCAGACAAGAACCCCGAAACCAAAATAAACGCAGCAAAACCCGCCATAATAAAAAAGAAACTCGACCCAACACCAACTGCTGGCCCGACATAGAACCCACCACCACCAAATGGCGATGGCCCGAAATATGGCGCAGATGAGAAACTCCGGCTGGACTCCATTCTAAGAGTTGAGTAACTCCTCGAAGAAGACATGGATGATCGCGATGAAGAAAATGACTTTCCCCCCATTCGCCCACCGGAGGCAGCAAGCGCTGAATTGGGATCATACAACAATAACAATCCCAACAAAACGGCAGTAATTGCATGTTTTTGCAAAGCCTTTAGGGATTTCAAGATTGTTTTAGCAAAAACTTGAACCGGACTCTTTTTATTTGACAATTCAATGTTACCTCTTTTCGGATTATTATACAAACAGCAGCATTTAACGCACAATTTTGGGGTTTGATTAAATTTTGGAATGGCTCTTACAAAATGGTTGGAATTTTTTATGGGTTTAATGGGAGTGTATCGAATTGGGAAGGTGTGTATCAAAGGATTCCACTTGAGGTTTGATTCGAGTAAAAATGGGGTGGCCATGAATTCTAATTTGGACTTGCGATTGAATTTGATTTTGAATGTTTTGATAGATTGAAAGGTTTTGGGATTATGGAATGTTGTGAAGTTGATCGTGCAGGGGAGAAATGTGATGTACAAAACCAGAAAAAGGAAAATTTAGGGGTATGGCCCAAAGGAAGGAAGGAATGGCGAGCCGTGGCCATTCGTCTAGGATTTTAAATGATGAGAATCTTATCACAGCAGTAGTCCTTGTCAGAGGCTCTGTTTCTGAATTTTAAAATGGACAGAAGAAAAAAATAGACTGGAAAATTTAAGTTTTCTTTTCAATTCTTATGTTTCTGAATTTTTTAATAAACGAAAAAAAAAGAAATAGATAGAAAATTTGACCACTTTTTCTGCCAAAGTTTTCCGTCCAAAATTGGCATGATTTGGACGGAAAAGAAATTAGAATAAGTAATATTTTTATAATTCCCATATTATCCTTAACTTTTAATATAATAAATTTTAAATTACAACTCATGTCCTCAATTTTAAATTTTCTATTCTTTTTCATTAAAAACTCAGAAACAACACAAAGGAAAACTTTAAGTTTTCTATTCTTTTCTTTTCTGTTCTAATTTAAGTTTTCTATTCTTTTCTTTTTTGTTCAAAACTCAGAAACAGAGTGTCATTAGAATGAACAGGTGACTTAACGGCCTCTTAATGCATTTTAATATTTTAATATTTGAAATTGGAATAAAAAAATCTGATCTTTAAATTATTAAAATACAAATATAAGTCTAACTATTCAGAGTACTACATTAAAATGCATTAAAATACATTAAGAGGTAGACTGTTAATATACGTTAAGATGCAATCAAATACACTTCCAAATGGCACGTGACTTCATGAAATATCAGTGATTTATCAATACCTCAATAAAAAAGACATAAGTTGATCCTTACGAACTGAGTCGACTCACACTAATTAATTGAGTTAACTCAGTTCAATTCAACAGAAATTTGAACGTTCTCTATATTTATTTATAAAATCAAGATAACAGTTTTATCTTCTCAAGATAGATTTGATGTGTAGACACCTGAAATTTTACATTTCTATCTATAATCATGTCATAATGGCAAAAGCGTCATTTCATTCCAATTACAAGATATCCAAGCAATGATCACGAAGCTGAGAATGAGTTTCATAGAAGCTTCCACAACAATTCCCGAGTAGCAAACTACTCAAGGCAAGATAGTTGACTATCCCGCATATTCAAGAAGATGTTTCTCTATTTTTTTGTTTTATCTTCCCAGATCTGAAATTAAGACAAACTTTATGTCATTGTGTAGCTCTCAAAAAGAGTTTTCCGATATGGTATAACACGTCTCCCAACTCTTCCCAGATTGAAAGTTATGATTGTTTCATCGCACATCACCAAGGCAAGTGGGCCCCGCCAGAGTTGGACCTACAGCCAGCCACAGGTACACTTGCGCCCAAGCCCCAAGCCCTATATAAGGGCAAGCTCAACTCATTTTTGTAAAAAAGGAAGAGTTGTAGAAAGAGAAAGGGCAATCTTAGAGAGAGAGAGAAAGAAAGAGCGTTTTTCAAATAGATTACTCCAAAAATCTCACATAACTCTAGCTACTTAGGTATAAATCCATCATTCATTTAGTGAAATAATAAAAATCTAAGGTTTAAAAATATGTTCCTCCACATTCAAAGGTGAAAGATTCGATCTTTCTTATAAATTTGATGCATATCTATTAGATCTCTTGCATTTTTATCCATTGTTGTGCTTAAAGTTTGTTTTTCCCCCAGTTATTGTGGTTGATTTATTGATTCCCCGTAGATTTGATTCGTTTTATCGTTTATTTTGCTTGGAGGTTGTTAAAGGTTGAATCTTTTCACTAGATCCACCCACTAGATCCACCCTAGATCTAGCTTGGATCTAGCTTGTTATTGATTTTAAAGTTCAAAGCTTTAACCTATATAGTAGATTTGTGTAGATCTAGTTTGGATCTAGTTGTTTTCAATGTTTTAAGTTGATTTTGCTTACTCCGAAAAACCCTAGATCCATATCTAGCGAGGGTCCCACCTTCTAGTCGTAAAGGGATTTTAATAATTGAATCACATGATAGCCAATTTGGGATATATTTTTCGATTGAAGCCCCGATTATGTCATTGTATAGATCCAAGGGATCTTGGATCTACGGGTTATATCACTAAATTCTAAGTCCCTTCAATAGATCTCATTAATACATATAGTCCCTCACAATGTTGGCCTCAGTTATTCGATCTACGAGATAGGGTCTACGGGAGCCCTTTCCTAGATCTTCTTTTGTTTTTATTTCGATGTATTACTTATTGCGATGTGAGGTTAAGAATATTTGAGTCGAGATCCCCAAATTGGATCTTGATATAATTCCCACGATGGATGTTGTTTCAATTATAAAATTCAAGCATTATATATGTAATTTTATTCCTTAAAACGATATCGATGGTCCATCCAGAGAAAATAGGATTTAAGGCCCCATAATAGTGAAAATGTGGTTGTGGATGTTCGGGAATATTAAGATGACTTTCAAGCCGATGGGTGGTCCCGCCCATTTTTGATACTTGATTTTATCTATTTATCACCTAAAATGATTTTAGAATAAATCGATAAAAGACTTTTTTAAAAATCAAATTGATTCAAGTTATTAGACGAACTTAAGGCCAGAATTGAAAGTAACTAATAATCTTAATTACTATTTGACAAAGGGTTTGAAAACCATGTTTTCCAAAATATCACCCCCAAAAAAGAGTTCTCTATTAAAATCAAAGCTAAAAATAAACTTTTTGTCAAACCAAATCTTTCGTGCATAGGCTCAAAGATGTTGTTGTTTCCCAGAGGCACAATTGAGATCTAGAAGGGGGGTTGAATAGATATTTAATTTGCTTTCTCTTATTTAAAGATTTGTTACCAGATAATTAATTTATTCAATTAATCATAGCACAAGAAATATTAGTTTGAAAACTGTCCTTAATGATTTAATAAAATCTCAGTTCTAAATTTAGTTCTTATGAATGTAAGTCACTTTGTATATATAGCAAATATAACATATATATGATAGAATGTAAATAATTGAAATTAAATGACACAAAATATTTAAGTGGTTCGGAGTACAAACAACTCCTAGTCCACTCTTCTACTTCAACAAGTAAGAAATCCACTAAGGATAAGATCACAAAGACTATATCACTAAGATCTATTACAACTGAACCACTAAGGTTCCTTCGAGTCACTTAGTCTTAGAATGGTTACTCAGACTAGGTCACTTAGACCTCTTCAAGTCACTTAGACTTGGATGAAAGTCATTATGACAGTCGAATCACAATGAATAATAGATTTTTTGGGTGCTGTTAAGCTTTGCAATCTGTTTTCACTTCACTATGGTACTTAACAGCATGAACGAGTAGTTCTCTTATTCGTAGAGTAGAGATTTTCTATTTCTACAGAGGTTTGACTTTATGCTTTATAATTCGTACTTGGATTTGAATCCTCGTACTCCTTTTATAGACCTCTAGATATTATCCCGTTGGAGAGTTCCTGTTAGTGCATTTAATGCTCTACTCCAGGATGTTATCTGATGTTGACTTCTTAGGGTAGGTAGCCAGGTTGCTTTCAACCCTAACAAGTCCCATCAGTCTCCAGTCTCAACTACCACGTCTAAGTGGTGTCACATCTTCAATCTAACGGTTAAACACACCACTGTATGATCTTCTAATTTGAACTTAAAGATGGTGAGAACCATCCTTGAGATCTTCGCTCTATAATGCTCTACACTTTGTCAGTCATATAACATTTATAACAATATCTACAAACTGGACAAATCGTAGAGTCCCGAACTTTTCGTCTCACTCTACGATGTTTAAGCTGTACGTTCTTCTCTATGATGATTGAGTCGACTCGACGATCTTCCCTTTATCTTACAAACACTTTGGTAGCTCTACGATCATCTGACTAAGCTCTACAAAGTCTTAGAGTACTCTACGAACTTGATTAACAAAACGAACAGGCAGAATTTTGCATGTGTGAGTATGCGTGTGTGTGTGAATATTTTCATTTGGAACATTTTTGGAGGATATGTCTTTCTTCTTGGCTGAGCCTCTCTGTGACGCCCCTAAATTCAGATACTTGTACCTCGAATCTGGTGCTCCGCGATCAAACTTATACAATATACTAATAACAACTAATAGTGGAATAATAAAAATAATTACATTGATATAATCTAAATATTCTCGTCCCAAGTCTCGCAACCATTACTAATACACTACATAACTTAATCCATGACATAGCTTAATACATAACATTAATTAATTCTTAATATACATCATAAGAATAAAATCCTAGCATATAAGAACAAAGCCTACTACATAGCCTTGCCTTTGCCCTTGTCTTTTCCTGAGGTTCCACCGTGTTCTGCCTTAACTGAAATGTTTAAGGGAAGAAAGAGTGAGCAATAAATTTGCTCAGCAAGAAATAAAACAATAAATGTGAACGAACATTTATAAAGTTTATAATCTAAAAGGTTGTAATGACAGTTGAAAGCTCGGGAATTTAAGTAAGAATATTGTGAACAAAGAAAATATCAATATTTCCAAACTTGTCCTTTGAATTTAATAATGAGTCACTATGTATCGAAAGATTATTAAAAGAACTCAAAGGTTTCAATATTTCCAAGTTGATGAATTATTTAACACTGAGTTGTCGCTCTGGACTAAGAACTCCTGTTAGAATTAACAATATTCATTGAAAATCCACAATATAAGCAAGTACAGTAGGTGATCAGTCTAAGGTACCCTATGTTATGCATAACACTTAAACATGTTGTTCGCGCGCGTGTCGGTCTCTTGACATATTATATTTTCCCTATCTATAAGGGTTGTTCATCTCAGCAGATAATAAGAGTACGCACTAAAGCTGTAACACCCCCAAAATAGGTCCACACAACCCATTCTGAGTCGCCAAATACATGGTACATAATTCAAATACAAACTTCATTTATACAACTATTAACTGTCGTGTAAAATACAACAAAATATAAATTGTGAGTTTCAATACAAATATTGTCTCGTAGACAATATCCAAACTCAAGTAAAGTCCTCATTACAATTATTATCACACTTTTTTAAAAAGAGTGAGGACTACTATAATAACCATCTTGGACTACTATTACTCCACTCCCCGACTAGTTCCAACTACATTCTCACCTCCTGAGAAGAACAATGGAACCAAAAGGAAAATGGTGAGCTCAATTAGCCCAGTAAAGAATATTATGACTAAGATAATGTAGAAAAGATTATCCTTAGTCCTCAATAGGGAAAAATGTGATAGAATACAATAGACAATAAGTTTTAGATCAACAACTGCAGCAAAAATAACAATCCATTAGAATAGTCCAGTAGAGCATGATGTCTACTATCTTCTATGATTTACAAGTCCAACATCAATATTTTATCCCTATAACACCAATCAATAAATATTTCCAATAAACTAATTATCTATGTAGTACGGGTCAAAGATAATAGTTTGCATCACAATGGTCATGATTATGTCATACACTTGTCCATCTATGCATTACATGCCAAAGAGGACTTTCACCACAAAATTTTATCTGTAACATTAAAAGTTATGATTATACCAATATACAATTCATAGTCATAATCACACCAATCAACATTCCATCTTTGCACTACGGGCCAAAGATGACTTTCACCACAATATAAGCATGAGGTAATGACAATGATATAAAGAATCAATCAAGTGAGATCTAGGATAAATGATAGAGATTTATAATTCAATTTATCTAGAGTTCAAGAATGTCCAAATTATCAACATGATAACTAATTGTGGAGTAAAATTCAAGAATGATATTCATGTATCAAAAATAATTTGGACAGAAAAAATAATTAAATTATGTTGTGAACAATACTTATTAATAGTACCGTATGAATAATACCTGTAAAGATCGAGATATTTGTAATTTAATTTAAATATTTATTGAATTAAATAAATATTTTAAATAATTTATTTATTGAGGAAAATAAATAATTGATAATTATGGTGAATTAATTTAGTAACTAAATTGATTAATGCTAATTAAATTGAATAATGATAATTTTATTGAGGGATTTAATTTAAGAAAATAATTAAATTAAATGAATTGTTTGATATAAAAGGAAATAAATAAATTAAATAAAGTGATGTTTCTAAGTTATTAATTAAATTAGATATATGATTATTTATTTATTTACAAGTATAATGATAATAAGATTTTTATTATTATTACTATTATAAGTTATCTAAATTAATTAAATTAAGGTGCGACTCATGAAACTATATAATAAAGTATTATAAAAATAATCTACTATGGAAATTTTGAGTAACCAAACAAAGCCTTGTGGCTTTTGGTTAATGTAACTGCCAAAGATGATTGGCTTAATAAACTGATAATCACGATTATCAGTGTTTAAGCGCTCAGTTTTCTTATTTCATGTATTGTCTTTCTAAGGCTTAATAGATACAGATAACTTGAGAGAAGATAGGCAGAAAATTTGGAGAGAAAACCTAAGGATTTCAATGCAATTTCAGTTGGTTTAGCCAAAATTATTAAGCAAATTAAAGGTATTTTCTGTAACCTTGATATATATATATATATATATATATATATATATATATATATGTATATATATATATATATATATATGTATGAGTTTTACGACATGAAGCTTCAACTCCGTGAGTTCTAGTTTTCTGTAAATTGTTGTTATGTAACCTGTGTATGGTGATTATATATAGTTATGATGTTAGAGGTTGTAATCAGACATGAATTATATGTGAATTACAATTTAAAAAGGAAGAAAAGTATGACAATTTTTGTATTTCTTATATGGCTTGTGAAAGTACCAATTTTAGTGGTCAATTGGTATGTTAAACTGTGAATTGAGTTTTGTTTATGATAGTCTATTAAGAAACACACATAACGTAATTTGAACAAAGTAATTCGGACAAGAATCGAAGTCGCGCTGTTCATTTTTGTGAAGAAACTCAAAAATGGAGTTTTAGCATAAAAATATGAATTTTGAGAAATTAAACTAGTTTTAGTTGATGTTAAATTGTTCTATTTGGTTGTAAATGTTAACAAACATGTTTGTAATAGTCTGTACCAATTGTAGATGTTAATTTCACTGTTTTGTGGGTGAAATTCGTGTTTGTTGGGCTAAAGTCGGCTACTGTTCACTGCCATTTCTGCCTCTGTCTGTGCACCAGTGCAGCTGTATTGGTGCCAAGGCAAAAAACTGCGCTAGCGCAGCTGCGGCAGTCCCAAGCGCAGCTGCGCCATACTCTAGTCTGAGGCAGTGAAGTCTGCTCATTTGCATGTCATGTGTAAGGGACTTTGGTTGATCAAGCATGCATGTTAATGATGTTAAGACATAATATAAGCTATAATATCAGATTGTAATGTGTGGTAATGCGAAGTGTGAAGATTTTTAAATAATTGTTTAATAAGTTATAAAATGAAACCAAATGTGATGTTTTCAAAAGTTAGAGATGAATGATTAAGTTATGTTGGATCGTAATGAGATTCCAGATTGTAATGATTAAGTATGTTAACCTACATGGTTAGGTGCTAGGTTATGGTTATGACTTAAATGATGGTTTAAACCCTAAAAGCTAATGTTTATACAACTAATGGTTGTTGCGATTTCAATGATACATGTAAGGTAATTGGAAATTATTTTACACTTGTGTAGCTTACATACAAGGCAAGTTTCTAAACCTCAACTCTTTACATTGAGCAAGCTTTCTAACTTCATTATTTTGTTTATGAATGCAAGTTTTTTATCCTAAACTTTCATTGAGCAAGACTATTGATTCTATTCTTATGTATGATTGAATAAGCTCTTGTAACCTAATTCGTTACATCAAATGAGTTTCACATTCTCATTTCTTGTTATTATTATTCAAAACATATATTGTTCTAACACATTGATTCAAATGAGATTGTTCTAATTCTTTGAATATAGTACTTTGCATGTATATCACGTTTATTCAATTATATATTGTTGATATCCGATCTTTGACTTTGATAGCCTTGTTCAGTTATACATTATTGTATTAAACCTTTATTTATGGAAATTGAATAGTGTTCTAAAATTCTAGAAACACTGATAAGCTAGTTCCAAACTAAACTTTCTTTAGTGCGGAAATTCTAAATTCAAACTGAGACGAACAACCCTAACATAGGGGATTTTGTACGTGTAACGTTTAGATGTTTGTGCACAATACATGATACAAAGGACTGATCCCCCTAAGTACGTTAAGAAGAGTCTGTGCAGTCTAATTAACTGTTAAGGTTGGGGTAGTAATACCTAATCACTGTGGACATAGTTCGTGGTCATAAGACCCTCAAATATTAAAGTTCGAACTTGTTTCTGTTTCTATTCATAGAATAAGTTCATTATTGTACAATTTTCGTTGTTTATTCTCATATGGTTATTATTACTAATCTTTATATCAATGAGCAATTGTTTGCTCACTCTTGCAATTAACAATGCAGCTAAAGTCGAAAGAGGTGATGAGTCATCTACTAGCAAGTGAAAGGGTAAGATGTCCAAGTGTTGAAGAATTATTTAATGTTTAATTAAATGCATGATGTTATAAGACTTTTTTTTATTTTATAATGTATTCTGCAAACTGATGTAATAATTTAAGGCTAAATTACCTGGGATTGTTTATGAGATGATGTAACCCTTTAATAGGAAAGATTATTGTTCAAGTTATTTAATGTTTTATCCTTTATTATGGGTAGTTATATGCAAATATTTTTGATAGTGAGCACCAAATTCGGAGGAAATGAAGTACCTGAATTTGGGGGTGTCACATGTTGGTATCAAAGCATTAGGTGGAGAAAACCTTAGGAAGTAGCCTTTAAGGAAACAGAAAACATAGAGGTGTTTAACTTTTATCGGGTTTTAAGGAATGGATTAAGGCGTCCATTGAAACTAAACAATAAAAGACATTATGTGCTATGTGTTAATAACTTATGTGCTCGCGAGTATCGATAATGTAAAGTAAAACTTAAAATATTTTGTTGACAGGATGTCTAACGAAGGAGGGTCCAGTCCAGCTAGGGAGGTGATACCTCAGTTACCTAGAGATGATGAACCCAAGGATATTCACGTGGTGTGGGAACAATTGATCCAAGAGGATGAGCCTGTGATCGATCCCGATGAGTATAGTTCTGAGGAGATAGAGGAGGAGGATGAGGAAGAGGATCCTAAGGAGTTTCCACCAAACTCCGTATCGACTGAGATGTATGATGCTTTGTACGACCGTAACATAGAGTTGCAGGATAATGTAGAAGAACTGAAGGAGTTGGTTGAGGTGCATCACGCTACGATGGAGCAGAAGGATTTAGAGATTCAGGAACTTGACTCAAAACTCGGAAACACATAATGGGATTTAGTTCATATCAAGGGTCAGCATGAAGACCTGTTGGCAGTGAATGAGAAGATAAAGACTGACATGGAGAAGTTGAAAGATGAATTCAAAGAGGAATCAGCTAAGCGTATAAGAGTAGAGGACGCTTGGATGAAGGCGACACAATGTGCAGACTGTGTTGAGGCTAAAGTCCAAGTGAAGAAGGCCAAAATGAACGAAATAGATCATGCCTTTAATTCTGCGATTGATAGGGCCTAGGATTGAGTCTTTTATTACCCGCCTCAATTTTAAGACTCGTCGTGGTTCGTGATGGATCGTAGGATGACATATCGCATCATGGAGGAGGAGCTCATAGAAGCCTCTCGACGTCTTAATATGCATAGATAGAAAATAAGAGTGATGATAATATGTGGTTATTATGTGAATAAATAAAGTTTTAAATCCCTTATTTTGAGATGAATAAAGGGGTAGTATGAGTATGTAATCCTGAAACTAGTTTAGTTCAGGAAAGTGGATGTTTATAGCAGATATGCTATCTTATATATATTTTAAAGCATTATGAATGAATAAAATATTAAAGTTTATTTGAAATGTTATGTGTTATAGCTTTAATCTTAGAATGTTTAAGTTAAACTTCAAATACTCAAGAAGTTGAGTGAGAAACTAATAAGCGTATATTCTAACAGAAAATGCCTCCTAGAAGAAGACAACCACGTCAACAACCACCTCCTAAGGGGTCTACTAACAATAATGATGAGGCCAACGCTAATCCGGTTCAACAGTTGGTAACTCTGTTGATGGGAGCATTTGTGAATCAACCGCAAGCTCAAGTTACGACTTTCAAGGAATTCAAAGAGGTCGGACCGCTAGAGTTTCAAGGGTCTATGAATCCAGTGGAAGCCCAAACCTGGATTATGGAAATGGAGAAGGTTTGATATTGCTAGAGTTAACGAAGATCAAAAGACTGCATTCACGACGTTCATGCTGAAGTCCTAAGCTAGCTACTGGTGGCAAGCAAATAAGGTTCGTGGGGGACAAGGAGTGATAATGTGGGATAGATTTAAGGAAATGTTTTTCGAAATGTACTTTCCAGCGAGTTCTCAGAATTAGTTGGAGGTGCAATTTCTGGAGCTTAAACAAGGAACTATGACGGTGCCAGAATATGCTGCGAAGTTTAACGAGTAGGCAAGGTTTGCCACTTATCAAGTCAATACGGATGAGCATAAGGCGAGAAGGTTCGAACAAGGATTGAAACCCTGGCTGTATAGCAAGGTTTTAATGTTCTAGTTAAATACATTTGCGGCTGTACTGGAAAAGGAAATTATCGCGGAAGGTGGAAGCGATGCCTTGACCAAGTACAACCAAGAACATAAGAAGAGGAAGAATGATAATGAGAATAAGGCTAGTGGGAGTAATGTTGGAAGTAACAATCAGAAGAGGAAGTGGAATGATAATTCAACTACGGGAGGACAACAGGGAAATCAACAAAAGAAAAAGTTTGAAGCTTGTACTACTTGTGGAAAGAGCCATACTGGGGTGTGTTTGAAGGGAAAGCGGGTGTGTTTCAACTGCGGTCAGGAGGGACACATTGAACCGAAATGTTTAAGCCCAAAGAAAGGGGCATGTTTTACCTGCGGTTCGAAGGATCACATGGCTTGTGATTTCCCTAAAAAGCCAGTGGGGAGTGTAAGTGGAGGAAAGGGAAACAACAACGGTGGTTGTGCATTGACTATCACTGGACCAACACAGTCAAGCCGATATACTGTGAAAACTTTCAATATGACCGTGCAGGATGCTGTTCAGTCTAAGGATGTGGTGTCAGGTATCATTCCGATTAATGGTTTTAATGCTTATGTACTTTTTGATTCGGGTGCTACTTGTTCATTTATATTCAATGAATTTGCTCAAAACTTAGATTTGCCTTAGGAAGAATTAGATTATCCTTTGAGCATAGAGATTGCAAATAGGGAAGTGATTCCTGTTAGATTCATATATAAGAATTGTAGAGTGGTTATAAAGGGTCAAGAGATGATGGTAGACTTGATACCAATTAGACTGGGTGAATTTGATGTTATCCTGGGAATGGATTGGTTATTCAATCACGGAGCAATAATTGATTGCCAAAGAAAGTGTGTTAACCTTATGACTCCGTCAAATGTTGTGTTCTATGGAAGCAAGTCACCTTGACAAGCAAGTTGTCTGATGGTGATGCAAGCCAAGAAGTTGTTAAGACAAGGATGTGTAGGATATTTAGCCTACATAGTTGATACACAGAAGAAAAGTGTGAAGTTAGAAGAGATACCGACCATAAGAGATTTTGCAGACGTATTTCCAGACGATTTGCTGGGTCTTCCGCCAGATTGACAAATCGAGTTCGTGATTGATTTAGTACTAGGAACAAGCCCGATATCTAAGGCACCATACAGAATGGCCCTGGTAGAGATGAAGGAGTTGATGGTGCAATTGCAAGAATTGCTCAACAAGAAGTATATCCAGCCGAGTGTATTGCCATGGGGAGCGTCGATGTTATTTGTTAAGAAGAAAGATGGATCGATGCGGCTCTACATTGACTATCGAGAATTGAATAAGGTCACGATAAAAAATAAGTATCTGTTACCGAGAATAGACGACCTATTTGATCATCTGAAGGGTGTGAGGTATTTTTCAAAGATAGACTTGAGGAGTGGTTATCATCAGCTGAAGGTGAGGCCAGAAGATGTACCAAAGATGACATTCAGAACTCGGTATGGTCATTATGAGTTTCTAGTTATGTCATTTGGTTTAACCACTGCACATGCAGAGTTCATGGATTTGATGAACAAGGTGTTTAAACCATTCTTATATAAATTTGTGGTGGTTTTTATTGATGATATCCTGGTGTATTCTAAGACCAAGGAAGAACATGTTGAACACTTAAGAGTGACGTTGGAGACATTGAGGAAAGAGAGGTTGTACGCAAAATTTTCAAAATATGAGTTTTGGTTGGAACGTGTACAAACCTCGGGCACGTTATTGATAAAGACAGAATTTCGGTAGATTCATCAAAAGTTGAAGCTATAGTAAACTGGGATCAGCCAAAAATACCATTAGAGATAAGGAGTTTCTTAGGGTTGGCAGGTTACTATAGGCGTTTTATTCAAGATTTTTCCAAAATCGTGACCCCGTTGACGAATTTAACCAAGAAGGCGGTTAAATTTGTGTGGACGGAGAAGTGTGAGGAAAGTTTTCACTGAATTGAAGAAGAAGTTAAGTACAACACCTGTGTTGTCATTTCTTGATGATACAGGGAATTTTGTGGTGTATAGTGACGCATCGCATAAAGGACTAGGCTCTGTGTTTATGCAGAACGACAGAGTTATTGCATATGCATCACGTCAATTAAAAGATTATGAAAAAGGGTATCCGACTCATGACTTAGAGTTTGCTGCGGTGGTGTTTGCCCTGAAGATTTAGAGACATTATCTTTATGGAGAGAGGTGTGAGATATATACTGACCATAAAAGTCTGAAGTATATCTTTACACAAAAAGATTTGAATATGAGGCAAAGAAGATGGTTGGAGCTGATCAAAGACTATGATTGTGAGATTTTCTATCATCCCGGAAAGGTGAATGTTGTTGCTGATGCTTTAAGCAGGAAGAGACGAGAGAAGTTAATGATGTTGACAGCTCAGGAGAAGTTAATGTCAGAAATGTCTAAGATGGAATTAGAAATTAAATATCTGACAAAATCCGACGAGAAGTTATTTCAGATAGGAAACGATTCAACGTTGGTAGATAAAGTGAAGAATGCACAACTTCAGGATAAAGAATGCGAAAAGATAAAACAAAAAAGTATCTAAAGGGGGGGAAAACAAATTCAAAATTAATTCGGAAGGGTTACTTCGATTCGAAGGGAGAATTTGGGTTCCGCCAATACCAGAAGTTAAAGCGGAAGTTCTGAGTAAAGCTCACAGCTCAAGATATTCGATTCACCCTAGAAGTACGAAAATGTACCAGGATCTTAGACATCATTTTTGGTGGCCGAATATGAAGAAGGATTTGGCTGAGTGTGTGGCAAAATGCTTAACATGTCAAAAAGTTAAAGCTGAACACCAAAGGCCAAACGGGTTATTGCAACCGTTGGAGATACCAGAATGGAAATGGGAGCATATCACAATGGATTTTGTGGTAGGTCTTCCAACGACTTAGCAAGGTTATGACGCCGTTTGGGTGATTGTTGATCGACTAACGAAGTCGACACACTTTTTATCAATCAAGATTAGATTTAACCTGGATCGGTTGGCAAAACTATACGTGAAGGAAATTGTTTCATGACACGGTGTACCTGTCTGTGTCCATTGTATCAGACAGAGATCCACGTTTCACATCAAATTTCAGGAAGCGCTTACAAGAATGTTTGGGAACATAGCTAAGAATGAGCACATCGTACCATCCTCAAACAGACGGACAGAGTAAGAGAACCATCAAGACACTAGAGAATATGCTCAGAGCATGTATTATGGATTTCAAAGGAAATTGGGACGATCATTTACCGTTGGTTGAATTTTCCTATAATAATAGTTATCACGCGAGTATTGGCATGCCGCCTTATGAAGCGTTATACGACAGGAAATGCAGAACTCTGTTATGCTGGGATGAGGTAGGTGAATGTCAACTATTGGGTCCAGAGTTGGTGTAACAAACCGTCGAAATCATCAAGGTGATTCGAGCAAGATTGATAGCTGCACAGGATAGACAGAAGAAATATGCCGATCAACACCGATAAAATCGGGAAGTCGATGTTGGTAGTTATGTATTGTAAGACCCCAACTTATTATAAATAAAATCAAATTTTCTCTAATTATATTTGAGAATAATAAGGTATTAATTTGATATAATTCTGTGGTTATGGGTGAAATATGCAAATTTTGCAAAATATGCAAGTGGTTATAAAATAATCATTGTTGTCGGGGAATATTCGTTTGGTCGTGGAATATTCTTGTTGTCGGGGAATATTCGTACGACGACACAATCATTTGTGGGCCCCATAATAGAATAACTGTCGGATGAAGAAAACGACAAGTTTGAGTTTTTATAAATAACAACGTAGTTGTTACCGTTAACACTGTTTGAATACCCGGTGGTTAAAATACAGTAATACGCGTGGATGCACAATATTGATGAATTATTGATCCTTACGTAAGAAGACACTACTCAATAATTGTTACAGTAGTTACTGTTCAATATTTTATTTTATTGATTCAATAATTGTTGCGTTGATATTTTATATCATTGTTGTTTCAATAATTGTCATTGCACAGTATTTCCCATTATCAGATCAATAATTTATATTATTTGAATAATATTATTAGATAATATTATTGGCAATGTCTAGAAAGTTTTGTTAAGGAGAGGTTTGGTCACTTAATTGCACGCCAATAAGGAGAAATTCTTATTGGAAAGCCCCCTCGTTCCTAGGAACGGCCTGGTTGTCATAAATGTGATTCTGTAATATTATTTGTGAATAATTAATTATTGATTCATATGATAAGGAAATATTTATTTTATGTGGATATAAATGTTGGATATACTTATTGTGGTTAAAAATGAAGGAGTTAATGTTGAGGTATTTTATCAGTATTTTTGTTGGAATGAAGGTATTAAAAATTAAACCAGTGTTTTTGAGATATATTGTGTGAAATATAATTTTTAATCCGACTGTTGGATCGTTATAATTTTTGGATATGTTATAGATATATAAGTTGAGTATATATCCACAAATTTTAACCGTTAAAAATGAACGTATGATTTGTTATGAATTTTAAGATGTGACTGATTCAGAAATTAGGTTTATAAATGATTTTGGTGGAAAATTCTAGAATTGAGTGGGTCCCCACTTGTAGTTGGTGAAGAAATGTGCTGAATTTATTCAAATGTGGTGGGTGGGAATAGTAGCAGGTAAAGCCATCAGGTTGCAGGTCAAGTCTGCTAACATTTTCCTATAAATAGAGGGCTAATTTAGAATTGAAAATCATACCAAAAACAAGTTTTCTCTCTTTCTCTCTCTAGATTATTGAGTGTATTTTGTGAGTATTTAGATACTTTGTGAGTTTTTATTCATCGGTGCAAGTTTCCTTCAGCCTTATACCAATATTCCGATCAGAAGTACTGATATTTTGAGGTAAGGGATGTTATTTTCTTCATATATGATATTATTTATTCAATATCATTATGCCGAAGTATTGATCTGAATTTTTATCAAATTTGGAACTTTTTTGTGTCGGGATTACTATTCACGTATACGACACTATTCACGAATACGGCACTATTTACCAAAAAATGAAATTTTCTTCTTTTTGTCCAAGATGTCTATTATGGTTACTATCTTTGATTGTATCCATGTTTTGATCTTTATTTTTGAATTCTGCTTTAAAATGGGTATTTATGAAGTATTATTGATCTTGGATAAATTGTTATACGAATCTCTACTATCTGTCCTTCCGTTTCACTGGATTCATTTTCTTTAAAATATTTTTCATCATCCTCAGTTATAAATGATGATATTACTAAATATCTTCGGCATGTAGTGCAAAGATAAATGATTAACTGATGAATATCTTTGGCCCGTAGTGCAAAGATGAACAGGTGTTGAGATGAACATGTTAAACTGGTGATACAAATGAATATCTTTGGCCTGTAGTGCAAAGATGAATATTTGATTAAAGATGTATATTGATTGTTGTTACAGGGATAAAATATTGATGACGTACTTTTAAATCATAGAAGATAATAGAACTCATTCTCTACTTGACTCTTCTAATGGATTGCTGTTTCCGCTGCAGTTGTTGATCTAAAATTTGTTGGCTATTATATTTTATCAGATTTTTCCCTGTTGAAGACTAACGATAATTTTTTGTATATTATCTTAGTCATAATATTCTTTACTGGGCTAGTTGAGCTAACCCTTTTCCTTTTTGTTCCATTTTTCTCAGGAGGTGAGAACATAGCAGGAACTAGTCGGGTTATAGAGTGATGGTTCTAGAAAGATGTTTTAGTAGTCCTCACTATTTGTGTAAAATAGTGTTTGAATAATTGTAACGAGGACTTATTCGAGTGTGGATATTGTCTAGAAGACAATATTTGTATTTAAACTCACAGTATGTGTTGTCGTATTTTGCATGACAATTGTATTATTGAAGTTATAGTTTAGTTTCTGTACCATGTATTTGGCGACTCAGAATGGGTGTTGTATATCTATTTTGGGGGCGTCACAGTTGGTATCAGAGCTATATGTAAAGAGCCCCGATCCTCTTGCTGGTAACTTCCTGTTGACGGGGGATGCACCGAAGCCAGACTCTCCATAGGGGACGCCGTTCTGCGGTGGTAAACTGATAGGTACCACTGTGAGGTGCTATCCACGGTTGGGACATGAGTCTCAGTTGGTATCAAAGCTTAGGGATATGGTCTCTGGCGGAGATCGGGGAATAGAACTAGGAGGGGAGAGATGAGTAAATCCGCTAGTGTGTCAGTCATAATATAGGGATATTATGTGATATATTAATTTGTTTAATTAAGCCTTATTTTATGGCAGTATTTAAGAATGGCCTGCTGAGAATGTTAACAATGGAGTGTATGAGACTGTGGAACAACCTTTAGTTACAAACTAGGAGAACGTGCAATAGGAAGGCAATATTACTCCTGTAAACAACACTACCGAGCAAACGATGAATGATGGAATGTTTAGGAGCTTTTTGCAGTTCATGCAAAACCTAGACGAGGGAGACTCGTGCACAAAATACGGGTGGAAATGATAGCAATGCGCGGCTTATCACAGCCAAGCAGTTCAAGGAGTTGAGACCAGCAGAATTTAAGGGAAAGCCGGATCAGATCATGGCGGAAACGTGGGTCAAGAAAATTACCAAGATATTTGATGTCTTGGGATGCACGGAGGAACAGAAGGTTCCATTCGCCACCTTTATGTTCTGCGGTGAGGCAGACTACTGGTGGGAGTCTGTGAAGCGTACCCAGCCAGCCGCACTCAATATGTCTTGGGAAACGTTTCATAAACTATTTAATGACAAGTACTTTCCTGAAAGTATTCGTCATATGAAGGAGGTGGAGTTTATCAGACTGGAACAAAACAACATGACTGTGTCCCAGTACGAGGCGAAGTTTACAGAGTTATCCAGGTTTGCACCTCATTTGGTCGAAAATAAGGAACAAATGACGAGGATGTTTTTGAGAGGTCTAAAGCCCGAGATTCCGCAATATCTTATATCTCATAAATTTTCTTTATATTCAGATAGTGTAAACAGGGCTCAATTATTAGAGCGAGATAATTAGTATGTTCAACCGAGGGACCACAACCAGGGTCATACCGGTGACAGCAGTCATCAGAGCGATGATAACCAACGAGGAGGGAAAAGTACGAACAAAGGCGGTAACCACTCGGGTGGTCATCGTGACAATGATAATAGGAGAGGTGAGTCAAGTGGAAATTTCAGAAAGAGGAGATTCAACAATAACGGGAAGACATCAACAGCAGCACCAGTACCAACAACAAATTCTAGGGGAGGAGAACGACCGCCAGTTAGATGTTACAAATGCGGGAAAGAGGGACATATCAGCCCAAACTATTCACAACAATCCAATGTATGTTACAACTGTGGAAAGGAAGGCCACATAGCTCGGGATTGTTCTGTAGCAAAACCAAGTTCAACGGGGATGGTGACTCCAAGGGTTGTCCCGGATAAGTCAAAATCAGCGGTTCCTGGAAGAGCTTTTATCGTGAGTGGCCAAAACGCGAGGAACCCGAACGAGGTGATTACGGGTAAACTAATCTTGAACTTTTACGAAGTTTATACCTTACTAGATACCGGTTCTAGCCATTCTTTTATCTCTCCTGCTTGTGCTCAATGTTTAAACTTGACTCCGGAGAAATTGGACTTTGACTTATCTGTTGAAACTCCGTTGGGTAAAACCTTCGTTACATCTACAGTTTATAAATCTTGCATGATCCAAGTTGGCACTATCACATTACCCGTTGATCTTATATCTTTAAAGATACTTGCTTTTGATGTGATTTTAGGAATTGATTTGTTAACCACTCATCATGCAAAAATTGATTATTTTCGTAAGGTTGTTAGTTTTCATATTCCTAACCAACCTGTCATACGAATTCAAACAACTAAACCACTAAAATCAGTCACTATCATATCAAGCCATAAAGCTATTCGTTTATTGAAAAACGGATGTCAAGATTTCTTAGCCCATGTTATGGATTTGAACAAAGACAAGTCAGATTTGAATAATATTTCTGTTGTTAGAGAATTTTCTATTGTATTTCCTAAAGAACTTCCCCGTATACCCCCAGAACGTGATGTTGAATTCTTTATTGACCTTGAACCGGGTACAAAACCCATTTCTAAAACCCCATATCGAATGGCTCCTATTGAACTTCAGGAGTTAAAAGTCCAACTACAGGAATTGTTAGACATAGGTTTCATTCATCCTAGTACATCTCCTTGAGGTGCTCCTGTTTTATTCGTAAAGAAGAAAGACGGGAGTATGCAACTTTGTATTAACTACCGAGAATTAAACCATGTCACCATCAAGAATAGGTATCCGCTACCTCGCATTGATGACCTGTTTGACCAGTTGCAAGGAGCACAATTCTTTTCAAAGATCGATCTTCGTTCTGGATATCATCAGCTGAAGATTAAAACTGAGGATATTCCAAAGATTGCCTTCAGAACTCGGTACGGGCATTATGAATTCTTAGTCATGTCTTTTGGATTGACTAATGCTCCTGCTGCTTTCATGGATATGATGAACCGTGTATTCAAGGAATATTTGGATCAGTTTGTTGTTGTCTTTATTGATGACATCCTCATCTATTCCAAAAGCCGTGAAGATCATGAGCACCATTTGAAGCTGATACTTGAAAGGCTTTCTGAAAACAAACTTTATGCCAAGCTAAAGAAATGCGAGTTCTGGCTTGAGGAAGTAGCATTCCTTGGGCACGTGGTGTCAAAACATGGAGTATCTGTCGACCCGACGAAGATTGAAGCAGTACAAAGTTGGGAGCAACCAAAGTCGGTGATCGAAGTGAGTAGCTTTCTAGGCTTAGCTGGTTATTATCGGAGATTCGTGGAAGGATTTTCTCGAATTGCTACTCCGTTAACTCAGTTGACTCAGAAAGATATAAAATTTGTATGGAGCGAGGAATACGAGAAGTGTTTCCAAGAGCTCAAGAGGAGACTCATTTCGGCACCTGTTTTGGCAATACCATCTGGTACGGATGGATTTGTTATATACAGCGATGCTTCAGGCAAAGGGTTAGGATGCGTTCTCATGCAACATGGGAAAGTCATAGCCTATGCCTCACGATAACTCAAATAATATGAGAGGAATTATCCCACTCATGATCTAGAGTTGGCAACAGTCGTATTCGCGTTGAAAATTTGAAGACACTACTTGTATGGGAGAAAGTGGAGATTTATACGGACCATAAAAGTCCTCAAATATTTCTTCACCCAAAAAGAACTCAACATGCGGCAACGACGTTGGCTTGAACTATTGAAAGATTACGATCACACTATTCAATATCAATCTGGAAAAGCGAACGTAGTAGCTGACGCATTGAGTAGAAGATCATATGCGAGTACGCGTGCGATATTGTTAATGCAAAGGCCCATTCTGTATGACTTGCAAAGGCTAGAGGTAGAATTAAAGACTCCAGGGACCCACATGATGATGGCGAATATACGAGTAGAACCGACTTTAATCGATAAAGTTAAAGCTGCTCAAGCTACGGACCTGGAGCTGATACGTATGAAGAAGAAAGTGCAAGAAGGAGCTATTCCAGAAGCGAGAATCGATGAAGAAGGAATACTTAGATTCAACTCCAGACTTTGTGTTCCTAACGATTCTGACTTGAAGCATAGAATCATGACGGAGGCACACAACACCCCGTTTGCAATCCATCATGGGAGTACCAAAATGTATCATGATATTCGACATATATTTTGGTGGAACAATATGAAGAGAGAGATCGCGGAGTTTATCTCGAGGTGTTTAATTTGTCAACGTGTAAAGGCGGAGCATCAAGTGCCAAAGGGTCAATTACAACCACTTGAGATTCCGAAATGGAAGTGGGAACACATTACTATGGATTTCGTTACAGGACTTCCTAAAGTTTCTCAAGACATAGATGCGATTTGGGTTATTGTTGATAGATTAACCAAGTCTGACCATTTCTTACCGATACGTGAGACTTATTCCCTTGAACATCTTGGTCGCATGTACATGAATGAGATTGTGAGATTGCATGGCATGCCAGTATCCATAGTTTTGGATTGTGACCCAAGATTCACTTCACGATTTTGGGTTAGCTTGCAGAAGGCTATGGGCACGGATTTACGATTCAGTTCGGCATACCATCCTCAAACGGACGGACAATCAGAGAGGACTATTCAAATCCTTGAAGATCTATTAAGACTCTGTGTCCTAGATTTTAAAGGAAGTTGGGATAAGTACTTGCCACTGGTGGAATTCTCCTATAACAACAGTTATCAAGCAAGTATAGGCATGGCTCCATTTGAGGCGTTGTATGGACGAAAGTGTCGTTCTCCAGTATGCTGGGACGAGGTGGGAGAAGCAACGTTGTTGGGACCAGAATTAGTACGCATGACTATAGAAAAGATCTAAATGATTCGACAACGTATACAAACGGCACAAGATCGACAAAAGAGTTATGCGGATCTTCATCGAAAAGACGTGGAATTTAATATTGAGGATCATGTATTGTTACGTGTTTCACCATGGAAGGGAGTTACAAGATTTGGGAAGAGAGGAAAACTCAATCCACGATTTGTTGGTCTATTTGAGATTCTTGACCGAATAGGAAATGTGGCCTATAGACTCGCATTACCTCCAAGTATGTCTCGTGTTCATAATGTTTTTCACATATCCATGCTTCGTAAATATGTGAAAGACCCGAACCATATTATTGCATTAGAACCAGACGAGATAGCCGAAGATTTAACGTACGAAGAAGTACCTGTTAAGATCTTGGATAGGAAAGAGCATGTCCTACGCACCAAGGTTATACCACAAGTTAAGGTTTTATGGAGAAACCATGCTATTGAAGAAATGACCTGGGAGTTGGAATCAGAAATGAAAGCGAGGTATCCTCACCTTTTCGAAACACCAGGTACGTTAGTCAATTTCGAGGACGAAATTTCATAAGGAGGGGAGGTTGTAAGACCCCAACTTATTATAAATAAAATCGAATTTCCTCTAATTATATTTGTGAATAATAAGGTATTAATTTGATATAATTCTCTGGTTATGGGTGAAATATGCAAATTTTGCAAAATATGCAAGTGGTTATAAAATAATCATTGTTGTCGGGGAATATTCGTTTGGTCGTGGAATATTCTTGTTGTCGGGGAATATTCATACGATGACGCAGTCATTTGTGGGCCCCATAATAGAATAACTATCGTATGAAGAAAATGACAAGTTTGAGTTTTTATAAATAACAGCGTAGTTGTTAGCGTTAACACTGTTGGAATATCCGGTGGTTAAAATACAGTAATACACGTGGATGCACAATATTGAAGAATTATTGATCCTTACGTAAGAAGACACTACTCAATAATTGTTACAGTAGTTACTGTTCAATATTTTATTTTATTGATTCAATAATTGCTGCGTTGATATTTTATATTATTGTTGTTTCAATAATTGTCACTGCACAGTATTTCCCATTATCGGATCAATAATTCATATTATTTGAATAATATTATTAGATAGCATTATTGGCAATGTCTAGAAAGTTCTGTCAAGGAGAGGTTTGGTCACCTAATTGCGCGCCAATAAGGAGAAATTCTTATTGGAAAGCCCCCTCGTTCCTAGGAACGGCCTGGTTGTCATAAATGTGATTCTGTAATATTATTTGTGAATAATTAATTATTGATTCATATGATAAGGAAATATTTATTTTATGTGGATATAAATGTTGGATATATTTATTGTGGTTAAAAATGATGGAGTTAATGTTGAGGTGTTTTATCAGTATTTTTGTCGGAATGAAGGTATTAAAAATTAAACCATTGTTTTTGAGATATATTGTGTGAAATATAATTTTTAATCCGACCGTTGGATCGTTGTAATTTTTGGATATGTTATACATATATAAGTTGAGAATATGTCCACAAATTTTTAACCGTTAAAAATGAACGTATGATTTGTTATGAATTTTAAGATGTGACTGATTCAGAAATTAGGTTTATAAATAATTTTGGTGGAAAATTCTAGAATTGGGTGGGCCCCACTTGTAGTTGGTGAAAAAATGTGCTGAATTTATTCAAATATGGTGGGTGAGAATAGTAGCAGGTAAAGCCATCAGGTTGCAGGTCAAGTCTGCTAATATTTTCCTATAAATAGAGGGATAAGTTAGAATTAAAAATCACACCAGAAACAAGTTTTCTCTCTCTAGATTATTAAGTGTATTTTGTAAGTATTTAGATACTTTGTGAGTTTCTATTCATCAGAGCAAGTTTCCTTCAGCCTTATACCGATATTCCGATCAGAAGTACTGATATTTTGAGGTAAGGGATGTTATTTTCTTCATATATGATATTATTTCTTCAATATCATTATGCCGAAGTATTGATCTAAATTTTTATCAAATTTGGAACTTTTTGTGTCGGGGTTACTATTCACGTATACGGCACTATTCACGAATACGACACTATTTACCAAAAAATGAAATTTTCTTCTTTTTGTCCAAGATGTCTATTATGGTTACTATCTTTGATTGTATCCATGTTTTGATCTTTATTTTTGAATTCTGCTTTAAAATGGGTATTTATGAAGTATTATTGATCTTGGATAAACTGTTATACGAATCTCTACTATCTGTCCTTCCGTTTCACTGGATTCGTTTTCTTTAAAATATTTTTCATCATCCTCAGTCCTAAATGATGATATTACTAAATATCTTCGGCATGTAGTGCAAAGATAAATGATTAACTGATGAATATCTTTGGCCCGTAGTGCAAAGATGAACAGGTGTTGAGATGAACATGACCAACTGGTGATACAAATGAATATCTTTGGCCTGTAGTGCAAAGATGAATATTTGATTAAAGATGTATATTGATTGTTGTTACAGGGATAAAATATTGATGACGGACTTTTAAATTATAGAAGATAGTAGAACTCATTCTCTACTTGACTCTTCTAATGGATTGTTGTTTCCGCTGCAGTTGTTGATTTAAAATTTGTTGGCTATTATATTTTATCAGATTTTTCCCTGTTGAAGACTAACGATAATTTGTTGTATATTATCTTAGTCATAATATTCTTTACTGGGCTAGTTGAGCTCACCCTTTTCCTTTTTGTTCCATTTTTCTCAGGAGGTGAGAACATAGCAGGAACTAGTCGGGGTACGGAGTGATGGTTCTAGAAAGATGTTTTAGCAGTCATCACTATTTCTGTAAAATAGTGTTTGAATAATTGTAACGAGGACTTATTTGAGTGTGGATATTGTCTAGAAGACAATATTTGTATTTAAACTCACAGTATGTGTTGTCGTATTTTGCACGACAATTGTATTATTAAAGTTGTAGTTTGGTTTCTGTACCATGTATTTGGTGACTTAGAATGGGTGTTGTATACCTATTTTGGGGGCGTCACATGTATTCTTGAAAGTATCTCCCTGGAAGTGGAAAATTCGATTTGGCAAGAAAGGGAAATTAAGCCCTAGGTTTATAGGTCCTTTTGAAGTGCTTTAACGTGTGGGTGAAATGGCATACGAGGTAGTTTTACCTCCAGAATTGGTGCATATCCATAATATTTTCCATGTCTCGGTGTTGAGACCATATAAGCCTGACTATAAACATGTTATAGAATATGAGCCCTTAAAGTTTGAGAAAGACTTAACATATGAAGAAGTTTCTGTTCAAATTGTTGACAGAAAAGAGCAAGTACTGATGAATAAGGTGATACCTTCGGTTAAAGTAATCTGGAGGAACCATAATGCTGAGGAAGCTACGTGGGAACTTGAAAACGTTATGATGAAGAATTATCCTCAGTTGTTTGCTTGATTTTGTATAGCCATTCTGGGGACAGAATCTTGTTAAGGTGGGAAGAATGTGACGAATAAATTTGTCGAATTGTGATTCTGGGGACATAATCCTTTTAAGGAGGGAAGGATGTAACGATCGAGAAATTTGTAATTTAATTTAAATATTTATTGAATTAAATAAATATTTTAAATAATTTATTTATTGAGAAAAATAAATAATTGATAATTGTGGTGAATTAATTTAGTAACTAAATTGATTAATGCTAATTAAATTGAATAATGATAATTTTATTGAGGGATTTAATTTAAGAAAATAATTAAATTAAATGAATTATTTGATATAAAGGAAATAAATAAATAAAATAAAGTGATGTTTCTAATTTATTAATTAAATTAGATATATGATTATTTATTTATTTATAAGTATAATGATAATAAGATTTTTATTATTATTAATATTATAAGTTATCTAAATAAACTAAATTAAGGTGTGACATATGAAACTATATAATAAAGTATTATAAAAATAATTTACTATGGAAATTCTGAGTAACCAAACAAAGCCTTGTGGCTTTTGGTTAATGTAGCTGCCAAAGACGCTTGTCTTAATAAACTGATAATCACGATTATCAGTGTTTAAGCGCTCAGTTTTCTTATTTCATATATTGTCTTTCTAAGGCTTAATAGATACAGAGAACTTGTAACATTCCAGAATTTTAAATGTAATATTAAATATTTATTGATTTATATAAATATTTAATGGATGTGTTTTTTTCGTTGAATGAATATTTGTTTATTTGAGCAAATATTATTTGGAAAATTATTTGTTAAATAAATAATTGATGAATTAAGGAAATTATTATTATATTGATATTTCAATTAAATGATTAATTATTTGTATTGTGTTATGTGATGAAAGGATTTATTTAATTAATTGTGATTTGAATTAATTAAAATAAATATGAAAGTTTGATTAAATATAGTGTGACAAATAAATATATTATAATGAGTTATTAAAATAAATTAAAGTAATTTAATTTAGTTTTTACCAAACAAGGCTTCATATATTAATTCTTTAATATTTAAAGGATTTTTGCCAAACAAGCCTTAGGGCTTTTGAGATTTATAGTTTATTTAAATAAAATAAAATAAGTAATATAATTAAAATAATAAATATAATTTAATTATAACTTATACGTTATTTTTATACAACTGATATCCTAATAAGTATACGTATTAGTATTATATCAGTTTTATTTTTACGTATTCTAGTTAGTTGTCTAGTCTAAGTCTAAGAGAGGAAAGCAAAGAAGTTCAGAGAAGAACTTGAGAGAGATTTGAGAGGAAACTTGTAAATCTTCACGTCAATTCTAGTGTGTTTAACAAGAATTTCTGTCAAGCAACAAAAGGTATGTTCATAATTGGATATTATTTATGTTTATGAGTATCACGGGAAAATAAAATTGCATGTTCTGTGAATTTTTTTTCTTCTGAATTAGTTATGTAATTTAGTTATTGTGATTATACATGCTTATGATGCTAGAGTTTATGTCAATCAAGAAAATCGCATGCTAAATTCATTTGACAGTAGGAAGAAATTTGACAGTGTATGTATTCTTTGCATGGCTTAGGTAAGTACCAATTTAGATGGTCAATTCTTATATTAAACTGTAAATTGAGGCTTGCATATGTTAGTTCAATAAGATATGAGTATAATGTAATTTGAATGAGGTAATTTGGACAAGAATTGAAATTACAGTGTTCAATTTTGTGAAGGAACTCGAAAATGGAGTTTTTGTTTGAAAACTTGAATTTTCAGAAATTAAAATAGTTTTAGTTAGTGTTAAATTGTGCCAATTGGTTGTAAATATGAGCAATCATGTTTGTGATAGTTGTATATTTATCATACGTGTTAATATTATTGTCTATTAGGTGAAATTTGTGTTTGTTGGGCTAAAGTCGGCTATTGTTCATATCCTTCTCTGCGTCTGTCTGAACACCGGCGCTGCTGCGCCGGTGCCAAGGCAAAAAATGGCGCAGCTGCGCCGGTCCCAAGCCGTTGTATGGCGCAGCTACGCCATACCCTGGTTTGAGATTCTGACTTCTGCTATTACAGCAGACTTGGGAAAGTGTCACAACATGGTCTGAAATTGTGTTAGCATGTTAAATGTGTAATGTTAAGGTTAACATAACATAGTAAGTTGTGGTTAGTATGATCAAAGTTGCAAAAATGATTAGTAAATCAAAAACGCATTATGTGGTAATTTAGTATACATAACGAAAGTTAGACAAGTGCTGTGAAGTAAAACACTTAGAGTTTCTAAAATGTGAATGGTAATGAACATGTTATGATATGGTAGCATGTCTAATGAGTATTGTGGTTCTAAAATTATGTGTTGGTGATCGTGAGTTTAATTTTATAGCTTACGCTCAAGGCAAGTTTTCTAACTCTACACTTTCATTGAGCTAGTTCATTTATTACATTGTGCAAGTTCTAAATCTACACTTTCGTTGAGTTGGTTCTATTATTACATTGTGTAACTCCATTCTTTTGATTGAGAAAGCTTCTAAACCTATCTATTACATTGAGCTTGTTTTAATTCTAAATTATTGGAATTCTAATCATTGTTGACATACTCTAATTTGTTTATAGTTAGACAAGTTTCTTTAGTTTAATCTTTTACAATGAATGTTCTTGAACCTTATTTCCCTGTGTTGAATGGTTCAATCACTTTGTATATTTTATTACATGTGGAGTAAGCATTGTTTCCAGCTTGCTATCAATAAATGCATGTTTGGTAACTAAAATTCTAATTTGACAAGATTATAGACCTAGCTTATTATTGTTCAAGCCAAGGTTTATCATTTCTTTATTTTGATCAATACTTATGCTCTCTAGTTATTTCAAGCATGAGTCTAGAATATAGTCAGTTCACCTATGATTCTCAAATGTTTTAAGTTATGTTGTTATTAAACAACTGTTGTATTATTCAAGCATTATTAATTCAACTAGTTCCTTAGTTGATGATCATTAAACTTCAATTACCCTTGAAAACTTATCCAAACCAAAATTTCTTTGGTGTGGACTTGTACTCTAAATACTGAGATGAACAACCCTATGTTTAGGGGTTTACGCTTAGCGTTGAAATGGTTGTGCACAATACATTGTACGAAGGATTGATCCCCCTAAGTATGTTGAGTCCTTATAGTCATATGACTTTTAAAGTTAAAGTTGAAATATTACTTATAACTGTGGACATGGTTCATGGTCATTTGACCCTCAGTAATATATTTAAGAATGTTAATAGAACATATCATTCAGTTCTATTGAGCCTATAAGTTGGCAAGTATTGAAATGTTAATAGAACATATTATTTAGTTCTATTGAGCCTGTGAGTTGGCAAGTATTGAAATGTTAATAGAACATATTATTCAGTTTTATTGAGCCTATTATCTGGCAAATGTTGTAAAGATATTTATTCTTATCTCAAGTGAGCTTTGTTTGCTTACTCTTGCATATTTATACACTTATTGCAGCTATGGTTGAGAAGGTAGATAAACCTACAACTAGCAAAAGAAAGGAAAAAATGTACAAGTGATGAAGACTTGTAATTTTGCTTTATCGTTATGATGATAGACTTTTAATAATGATGTGATGTAATAATTTTATTTCCGCACTTGAATGATTGTATTAAATGTTAAAGAACCTGGGAGATAATGTTTTTATTTAAGTAATCATGTATGGGCAGGTGTTTATTATTCAATTTATTATGATTGGGTAGTTATATATGAATGTTTTGATTACGTGAACACCAAATCTAGAGGTAATGAAGTACCGGGATTTGGGGGTGTTACAAGTTGGTATCAAAGCTTTAGGTTATGAACCTTAGGTGGGGAAAAGCCTTAGGAAGTAACCTTTAAAAGATAGTGGTGATTTTTGTCTTCTTTGTTTAGACATTCTCACTCATCAAATAGATGCCCTCTACGATTCTAATATTGACCTTTTTGAACTCTATGATTACTTGGTCATAGCTTATCTGTGGGAATCATAGGGTTACTTGACCACATCTCTTATTATTTCGAGAGTGCTCAACATTGTACTATCTTATAATTTTCTCTTGTAGTCTGTTCTACGATCATGTTTGTCTTTCCTTGCTTCAAGAACTAATAAATTAGCTGACTACTTTACTCGTTTGGTCTGTATGTCTCTTTTGATTAGTTATGCTCAGCTTCCTTTACTTTCTGCCCTTTGATCTCTTGATCATTCTTTATGGTGAGGCTCAGCATAGGCAATCCTCTTCGTCTGTCATCTGTATGTTTACCCTTGTCTCTATAGGTGCTTTATTAGACTTTGCTGCTAATTTGCAGACACTATGATCGTTATAGCCAACACTACGATCATTGTCTTTTGATGAGCACTTGTAGGAGACACCTTCTGAATGACTTTTCACTTCTCAATCATCCTTACTAATAGAGTTGGTGCTTTGATCTTCAATTTGCTTGTAGGTCATTCAGAGAATGCTTTCTGATACTCTTCAAGTAGATTGCATTCTAAAACTTGATTACACTTATCAGAGGATGAGATCTATGTATGCACTTCATGATTATTCATTTGTTGAGAATCCTAGAGTGCTCTACGATTCTACTTTAGTATTACGAGCACTCGATTAACTAAGATTTTCATTGGTGATGATTTGTAGACTCTACAATTTTGAGCGAAGCCTGCGATTCTTCACTTGGCTCGGTAGACACTTGGAAGACTGTCTCTACGATATCGAGAGTGACTTTCTTTGATAGACTGCGATTCTTCCTTGGCTTTAGCAATCTCTTGGCTGGCTCATCAGACTACGATTCTGACTTGTGAACTCTACGATTTCGAGTGAGGCTTACGATTCTTATTTTACTTTCTTGGCAGACTATAGTGACTGATGCAGTGCTCTTCGATCAGACATGCATATCTATTACACTTTATAAGATTTACCTAACAATTTTGAACTTTCTATTCACAGTCCTTGTATATTATGGTCTTTTGAAGGACTTTTACAAAACTATTCATTCATATTAGATCAACCTAACATATTTGATCATTTCAATCTAAGTCCTTGTCCATATTGTCTATCATCTATTAAAGACTTTACAACTTTTATCAATGCAAACATATTTGCATATTCATTCATTAACTTCATCATTTCATCATCAAATTATATAAATAAGGAATTATATTCACATGCATATTCTGGACAATCTCCCCCTATTCGATGATGACAAAAATACTAAATGTATGTGTATGAGATGAATGAATCTTAAGATACAGTGAGCTAGTGTATTACTAGAACAAGTAATATAAATGATATTAATGAGTATTTAATTACAGATGACACATCAAATCTAAATTTTGGATCCATAACATACTATTACAATTAGAGATGTACCTTATCTTTTTCATATTTTCACCTTATATGTCTTCTGGATATTCTTTCTATTGTTGTTACTCATCTGCTTGTTCTCCTAGTTCCTGCTCCCCCTTAGATGATGACTTCATTACTTCGTCTTCTTTTGGCTCCCCCTCAGATGATGAGTCATCTTCCTTCTGCTTTGCCTTTAACTTTTCATTCTTCTTCTTCTTCTTGCTCTTTTCTTGTATCTATATTAGTCTCTTCTTATGTCTCTTTGATTGTCTCTTTTTCTCCCCCCTTTTGTCATCAATCACTTGAGAGAGATGCTTAACATTAGACATGAGCTGCTCAATCAGGCAGGATGAGTTTCCAACTTCAATATTTAGATCCTGCCGACAGAGTTCTAGCTGTTGGAAAAGAGACTAATTGAGAGTATCTATTTTCTCTAATAGAGTCAGAATATATTCTTCATTTTTCTTCTAAAGTTGCAGGGCTTCTTTCCTCTATTACTCTATGGATTTCAAATAGATCTGATCTCTTTGTTGAAGCTTGATAGATATATCTGATACAATTACTTGAAGCTTCCTGTGGAACTCTCTATTTTCTCCTTCTGGCATGGTCTTTGCTTCCTCAGTAATATAGGAAAATTTCTCAATGAATTCTTCAGAGTTTTTCAACAACTCAAGATCTCGAGGAATTTTGGCGCGCAATTAGGTGACCAAACCTCTCCTTGACAGAACTTCTAGACATTGTCAATATTGCAAATAATAATATGAATAACTTTGCCGTCTCAATTATTAATTTAATAATATATCATATTATGCAGATGATACTGTAACAACAATTGAATCAATAATATGAGAGGTATGATGCAACAATTACTGTAGCAATAATTGAGTATAACTGAGTGACTTCTCATGTAAGCATCAATAATCAATATCGTGTGTTACTATGCAACCACACATATTACTGTACTTTTACTACCGGGTAGTTCAACAGTTTTAACGGTAACACCTCCACCGTTATTTTTATAGAAATATAATTTTGTCATTTTCTAACTACGACAATACTTCCGTTGTGGGGTCCACCAATGATTGTGTCGTCGTACAAATATTCCATCTTAAAACGAATATTCCCCAACCAATCGAATATTATATAACCACTTGCTTAGTTTGCAAAATTTATAAATATTACCCACAACTATAACATTATATCAAATCCACACCATAATATTAAAAAATATATTTCGAGAAATTTAAATCTTTATTCATAAAATTTGGGGACTCACAATGTTGTAGAGCTTAGAAGAGCCATGCCTAGGAGTACTTTTGTCTTGAAGAGAGCAGAACCAGAGCAGGGACAAGACGTAGGCAAATTTTTGAGATTTTATGTATATCTCTGCAGCCACTAAAAGAAGGATTTAAATTGGGGTGTAGACCACTAGTAGGGATTTATGGCTATTTTCTCAATGGACAATTTGGGGGTCAGTTATTAACTGCAGTTGGTGTTGACCCTAACAATGGGATGTGGCCAGTTGCTTGGGCCATTGTTGAATCTGAGAATACTTTGCATTGGTTGTGGTTTATGAACTTGTTGGTGGAAGATATTGGGATTGCAAATG
The DNA here is from genome assembly GCA_020205505.1 of Panax japonicus. Lineage (NCBI taxonomy): Eukaryota > Viridiplantae > Streptophyta > Magnoliopsida > Apiales > Araliaceae > Panax > Panax japonicus. The sequence goes on along the minus strand of CM035100.1, from coordinate 35,279,680 downwards.
ATGGAGGCTGGACATTCATTTCAAATAAACAAAAGGTATAAACATCTGTCCATTTATATATTTTTTATTCCATCAATTATTACATTTATTGCATCTTTCAGATAAATTACTTTTTTTATCCCTAGGGTTTGATTAATGCTTTGGAAGATGTGGTCCCAAGTGCTGAATGTGACGCCCCCAAAATTAGGTATACATCACCCATCTTGGGTCGCCAGATACATGGTACATAATTTAAATACAACTTACTAATACAACTGTCGTGTACAATACGACAAAACATAAACTATGGGTTTGAATACAAATATTGTCTACTAGAGAGTATACAAACTCAAAAGAAGTCCTCATTACAAATATTATCACACTACTTCACAGAATAGTGAGGACTACTAATGTTATCCTCTTGACCATCACTCCGTTCCCCGACTCGTCCCAGCTACGATCTCATTTCCTGAAGAGAACAGTGAAAGGAAGGGTGAGCTCAACTAGCCCAGTAAGAAATATTATGACTAAGATAATGCAGAATAAATTATCGTTAGCCTTCAACAGTGTTAAACTGATAAAATACAATAGACATCATATTTAACTGCAACGGAACCAACAATCCATTAAAAGAGTCAAGTAGGGAATAAAGTCTACTATCTTTTATGATTTAAAAGGTTTTTCATCACTTTTATCGCTGGGACTCAGCTTAATAAATAATCCACATCATCGAATCACCCCTGCACTACGGCCAAGGATATTCTTTAGTATTACGACCACGAATTATCCATGCACTACGACTAAAGATAATCATGTTTTCATCAACGGTCCTGATCATGCCATAAAATAATTCATCTTTGCACTACGGCCAAAGAGAATCCATAGCCATAATCATACCAAAAACTGTCCATCAATGCACTACGGGCCAATTAGGACTTTTTTCACATAATTTATAACATTACGGTTTTGATTACACTGAATAATCCATGGTCATAATCATACCAGTCGATCGAGGATATGAACACGCGACATTCTTGGCGGTAAAACGAGTCTATATGCCACAGTTCCTACTCGATCGAGGATTTCAAATGGGCCAATTAAATCGAGGGTTGAGATTTTCTCTCTTCGTCGATTCTTGCTTCTAGAATAACGCCCTCTTGAACCTTCTTAATTCTTCACATTCATCAGCTCCGGGTGTATAGCTTGAGCGGCTTTAACTTTATCGATTAAAGTCGATTCTACTCGTATATTCGTTATCTTCATGTGGGTTCCTAGATTCTTTAACTCTATCTTCATCATTTGTAAGTAGTACGAAATGGGTCTTTGTGTTAACAACATCGCACTCGTATACGCATATGATCTTCTACTCAACGCGTCTGCTACCACGTTCGCTTTTCCTATGATGGTATTGCATGGTACTATCGTAATCTTCAAAAGCTCGAGTCAACGTCTTTACAATCTTTTACTCAACACATCAGCTACCACGTTCGCTTTTCTTACGATGGTATTGCATGGTACGATCATAATCTTCAACAGCTCGAGTCAATGTCTTTGGCGCATGTTACGTTCATTTTAAGTAAAGAAATATTTGAGGGTTTTAGAAATGGGTTTTGTACTGGGATCAATACAAAATTCAATTTTACGCTCTAGGGGTAGGCTAAGAAGTCCTTCGAGAATACGTCAGGAAATTTATTAACAATTAAAATATCATTCAAAACTGTGACTCTCATCCAAGACTTGGGTAACATATCACATTGATGCCTATCAACTTGTCATCGTCATTCACAACATCGCCTACAGAAAGTCTGGCTTCAGTGCATTCCACACAAGGAAGTCAACAACGAAAGGACCGAGGCTCTTTACTTATGGCTTGATATGACAATGATTGACTTTAGTGGTTTAGTTGCTTGAATTCGAATAACAGGTTGGTTAGGAATATGAAAGCTAACAACCTTACGAAAAGCATGATGAGTAGTTAACCAATCGATTCCTAAAATCGCATCAAAGGCAAGTATTTTCAAAGAGATAAGATTGACAGGTAACGTGAAAGTGTTGATTTGAACAAGATTTATAAATAGTGGAGGTAACGAAGGTTTCTAATATCGAAGTTTCAACCAATAAGTCAAAGTCTAATTTCTCCGAAGTCAAATTTAAACGTTGAGCGCAAGCAAGAGAGAAAAAAATACTGGGTAGAACCGATATCTAATAAGGCATAGACTTTGCAAGAATTTATAATTAACTAACCCGTACAAAATTCGTTCGGGTTATTCTCTCCATGAGAAGTCAAAAATTGCTCTTCTTGAAACCAACGACTTTGTTTTGTCCGTATCCACCTTTGCTGCCACCGTCTCAGCTGGACTTGATTTCGCTACAGGAAAAAATCAAGCTATGTGACGTCTTTTCCACAACTAAAACATACCTTGGAAGGCTTTGAACAGTTTGGCCTTATATGTCCCTCCTCTCTGCATCTGTAACATCTAACTGGTGGTCGTTCTCCTCCCCTAGAATTTGTTGTTGGTGCTGGTGCTGCTGCCGACTTCTTCCCGTCATCATTAAATCTTCTCTTCATAGATCGGACATCTCTTTCCACAATATCAACGCGTCGTGCGTCTTTTACCCATGCATCACTCATTCTCACTCGTTTAGTTGTTTCTTCTTTCAGCTCAGATTTTACCTTTATCATCTTATACTATGCCAAAGAGTGCTTCTGTTCAAGCATCACATATCGGGTAACACAAGCTTGAATCGTTTCATCCTTTTGCTCCACGACCGCCTGCCGTTCTTCAACCTACTCTTCTAACTCATGAATACGATTTTGCAATTCTACATTTTGATCATATAATACCTCTAATAAATTCTCCTCAGGTACCTCTTCTTCCTATTCTTCCTCACTCTCAGTTGTTACCTCTGCGACTATCTCGGGTGCAACTATAAATTCTTCACTCACCACGTGGATATCTCTAATTCCTTCTTCGTCTGACATCGCATTATCCTGGTTGGTGATTAGAGGTGTCTCCACGATCTCATTCACTCCATTGTTAACGTTCTCAGTTGCCATTCTTAAATACTGCCATAAAACAAGGGTTAATTGACATGTAACATATTATCCCTATATTCTGACCGACCAATTAAATACTAAATAAACTTAGGTAGGTCATACTAGCTAAAGAATTCCCCGTCTCTCCCCTGCTAGTTCTATTATCACATCTCAGCCAGGGATCATATCCCTAAGCTTTGATACCAACTGTGACGCCCCCAAAATTAGGTATACATCACCCATCTTGGGTCGCCAGATACATGGTATAGAATTCAAATACAACTTACTAATACAACTATCGTGCACAATACGACAAAACATAAACTGTGAGTTTGAATACAAATATTGCCTACTAGAGAGTATACAAACTCAAAAGGAGTCCTCATTACAAATATTATCACACTATTTCACAGAATAGCAAGGACTACTAATGCTATCCTCTGAACTATCACTACGTTCTCCGACTCGTCCCAGCTACGTTCTCATTTCCTGAAGAGAACAGTGAAATAAAGGGTGAGCTCAACTAGCCCAATAAGAAATATTATGACTAAGATAATGCAGAATAAATTATCGTTAGCCTTCAACAGTGTTAAACTGATAAAATACAATAGACATCAAGTTTAACTGCAACGGAACCAGTAATCCATTAAAAGAGTCAATTAGGGAATAAAATGTACTATATTTTATGATTTAAAAGGTTTTTCATCACTTTTATTGCTGGGACTCAGCTTAATAAATAATCCACATCATCGAATCACCCCTGCACTACGGCCAAGGATATTCTTTAGTATCACGACCACGAATTATCCATGCACTACGGCTAAAGATAATCATGTTTTCATCAACGGTCCTGATCATGCCATAAAACAATTCATCTTTGCACTACGGCCAAAGAGAATCCATAGCCATAATCATACCAAAAACTGTCCATCAATACACTACGGGCTAATGAGGACTTTTTCCACATTATTTGTAACATTACGGTTATGATTACACCGAATAATCCCTGTTCATAATCATACCAAGTCCATCTATGCACTACAGGCCACAGATGACTTTCAACAAAATATAAACATGAGGATGATGACAATGATATAAGAATTCAATAAAACAAGTTCAAGAATTAATTTGTCCAAGAACCAATAGCGTCCAAATTGTCAACATGATACTGCTTTGTAGAGTAAAATTCAAGAATGCTCAGAAGAATATTTTCATGAAAAGATACTGGATGAAGCGCAAATATCAAGGATATTCCACTAATTTCATGGAGTATAGAAGTCAAAACTTTAACCAACTGAGTATAATAAAGAATGGAATAACAAAAGAAATCACCATGCATGCGGTACTTTGCATAGACAGGTTATTCCAACAGAATAATAATAACGGAACCAGGTCAGGCGAAATTCGCACCGACAGGATGTTCCAGCAGAATAATAAAGAATAGAATAACAACAGAAATCACCATGCATGCGGTACTTCGCATAGACAAGTTATTCCAACAGAATAATAATTAACGGAGCCAGGTCATGCGTAAAGCACAGACAGGATATTCCAACAGAATAGTAAAGACGGAATCAGGTCCAGCGTAAAACGCACAAACAAGATATTCCAATAGAATAATATTGATAACATCGATACGTGAAAAAAAAACGTTATGAACACGCGACATTCTTGGCGGTAAAACGAGTCTATATGCCACAGTTCCTACTCGATCGAGGATTTCAAATGGGCCAATTAAATCGAGGGTTGAGATTTTCTCTCTTCGTCGATTCTTGCTTCTAGAATAACGCCCTCTTGAACCTTCTTAATTCTTCACATTCATCAGCTCCGGGTGTATAGCTTGAGCGGCTTTAACTTTATCGATTAAAGTCGATTCTACTCGTATATTCGTTATCTTCATGTGGGTTCCTAGATTCTTTAACTCTATCTTCATCATTTGTAAGTAGTACGAAATGGGTCTTTGTGTTAACAACATCGCACTCGTATACGCATATGATCTTCTACTCAACGCGTCTGCTACCACGTTCGCTTTTCCTATGATGGTATTGCATGGTACTATCGTAATCTTCAAAAGCTCGAGTCAACGTCTTTACAATCTTTTACTCAACACATCAGCTACCACGTTCGCTTTTCTTACGATGGTATTGCATGGTACGATCATAATCTTCAACAGCTCGAGTCAATGTCTTTGGCGCATGTTACGTTCATTTTAAGTAAAGAAATATTTGAGGGTTTTAGAAATGGGTTTTGTACTGGGATCAATACAAAATTCAATTTTACGCTCTAGGGGTAGGCTAAGAAGTCCTTCGAGAATACGTCAGGAAATTTATTAACAATTAAAATATCATTCAAAACTGTGACTCTCATCCAAGACTTGGGTAACATATCACATTGATGCCTATCAACTTGTCATCGTCATTCACAACATCGCCTACAGAAAGTCTGGCTTCAGTGCATTCCACACAAGGAAGTCAACAACGAAAGGACCGAGGCTCTTTACTTATGGCTTGATATGACAATGATTGACTTTAGTGGTTTAGTTGCTTGAATTCGAATAACAGGTTGGTTAGGAATATGAAAGCTAACAACCTTACGAAAAGCATGATGAGTAGTTAACCAATCGATTCCTAAAATCGCATCAAAGGCAAGTATTTTCAAAGAGATAAGATTGACAGGTAACGTGAAAGTGTTGATTTGAACAAGATTTATAAATAGTGGAGGTAACGAAGGTTTCTAATATCGAAGTTTCAACCAATAAGTCAAAGTCTAATTTCTCCGAAGTCAAATTTAAACGTTGAGCGCAAGCAAGAGAGAAAAAAATACTGGGTAGAACCGATATCTAATAAGGCATAGACTTTGCAAGAATTTATAATTAACTAACCCGTACTAAATTCGTTCGGGTTATTCTCTCCATGAGAAGTCAAAAATTGCTCTTCTTGAAACCAACGACTTTGTTTTGTCCGTATCCACCTTTGCTGCCACCGTCTCAGCTGGACTTGATTTCGCTACAGGAAAAAATCAAGCTATGTGACGTCTTTTCCACAACTAAAACATACCTTGGAAGGCTTTGAACAGTTTGGCCTTATATGTCCCTCCTCTCTGCATCTGTAACATCTAACTGGTGGTCGTTCTCCTCCCCTAGAATTTGTTGTTGGTGCTGGTGCTGCTGCCGACTTCTTCCCGTCATCATTAAATCTTCTCTTCATAGATCGGACATCTCTTTCCACAATATCAACGCGTCGTGCGTCTTTTACCCATGCATCACTCATTCTCACTCGTTTAGTTGTTTCTTCTTTCAGCTCAGATTTTACCTTTATCATCTTATACTATGCCAAAGAGTGCTTCTGTTCAAGCATCACATATCGGGTAACACAAGCTTGAATCGTTTCATCCTTTTGCTCCACGACCGCCTGCCGTTCTTCAACCTGCTCTTCTAACTCATGAATACGATTTTGCAATTCTACATTTTGATCATATAATACCTCTAATAAATTCTCCTCAGGTACCTCTTCTTCCTCTTCTTCCTCACTCTCAGTTGTTACCTCTGCGACTATCTCGGGTGCAACTATAAATTCTTCACTCACCACGTGGATATCTCTAATTCCTTCTTCGTCTGACATCGCATTATCCTGGTTGGTGATTAGAGGTGTCTCCACGATCTCATTCACTCCATTGTTAACGTTCTCAGTTGCCATTCTTAAATACTGCCATAAAACAAGGGTTAATTGACATGTAACATATTATCCCTATATTCTGACCGACCAATTAAATACTAAATAAACTTAGGTAGGTCATACTAGCTAAAGAATTCCCCGTCTCTCCCCTGCTAGTTCTATTATCACATCTCAGCCAGGGATCATATCCCTAAGCTTTGATACCAACTGTGACGCCCCCAAAATTAGGTATACATCACCCATCTTGGGTCGCCAGATACATGGTATAGAATTCAAATACAACTTACTAATACAACTATCGTGCACAATACGACAAAACATAAACTGTGAGTTTGAATACAAATATTGCCTACTAGAGAGTATACAAACTCAAAAGGAGTCCTCATTACAAATATTATCACACTATTTCACAGAATAGCAAGGACTACTAATGCTATCCTCTGAACTATCACTACGTTCTCCGACTCGTCCCAGCTACGTTCTCATTTCCTGAAGAGAACAGTGAAATAAAGGGTGAGCTCAACTAGCCCAATAAGAAATATTATGACTAAGATAATGCAGAATAAATTATCGTTAGCCTTCAACAGTGTTAAACTGATAAAATACAATAGACATCAAGTTTAACTGCAACGGAACCAGTAATCCATTAAAAGAGTCAATTAGGGAATAAAATGTACTATATTTTATGATTTAAAAGGTTTTTCATCACTTTTATTGCTGGGACTCAGCTTAATAAATAATCCACATCATCGAATCACCCCTGCACTACGGCCAAGGATATTCTTTAGTATCACGACCACGAATTATCCATGCACTACGGCTAAAGATAATCATGTTTTCATCAACGGTCCTGATCATGCCATAAAACAATTCATCTTTGCACTACGGCCAAAGAGAATCCATAGCCATAATCATACCAAAAACTGTCCATCAATACACTACGGGCTAATGAGGACTTTTTACACATTATTTGTAACATTACGGTTATGATTACACCGAATAATCCCTGTTCATAATCATACCAAGTCCATCTATGCACTACAGGCCACAGATGACTTTCAACAAAATATAAACATGAGGATGATGACAATGATATAAGAATTCAATAAAACAAGTTCAAGAATTAATTTGTCCAAGAACCAATAGCGTCCAAATTGTCAACATGATACTGCTTTGTAGAGTAAAATTCAAGAATGCTCAGAAGAATATTTTCATGAAAATATACTGGATGAAGCGCAAATATCAAGGATATTCCACTAATTTCATGGAGTATAGAAGTCAAAACTTTAACCAACTGAGTATAATAAAGAATGGAATAACAAAAGAAATCACCATGCATGCGGTACTTTGCATAGACAGGTTATTCCAACAGAATAATAATAACGGAACCAGGTCAGGCGAAATTCGCACTGACAGGATGTTCCAGCAGAATAATAAAGAATAGAATAACAACAGAAATCACCATGCATGCGGTACTTCGCATAGACAAGTTATTCCAACAAAATAATAATTAACGGAGCCAGGTCATGCGTAAAGCACAGACAGGATATTCCAACAGAATAGTAAAGACGGAATCAGGTCCAGCGTAAAACGCACAAACAAGATATTCCAATAGAATAATAAAGACGGAATAATAGAAGAATGTCACCAAGTATAGGGTAGCACATGTATACAGGTTATTCCAACAGAATAATAAAGAATGGAATAACAGAAGTTTTCTTCATGAATACAAAAGAAATAATACTCCCTACGAGTACAACAAATAATATTCTCTACCTTTGAAAGAAGAGTACTCCAACTAGTAGGTCGAGGATATACTCGAAGAAAACTTGCACTACGCTCAAAGCTTTCTTAAACTCTAAAGAAATACGCTCAAGATTATAGAAGAAGAACTCTCTCTATAGTTTCTCTCTCTAAAGTTTCAGTGAATTCGTAATAAATAATGAATGAATGAGCTTCTATTTATAAAAAAATGGACTGTATAGTAACTAACTCATGAACGGTCCAGATTGATTTACTTTAATCTGACGGTCCATATTTAAAGCAAAATCTTTTAAATAAAATATAATATATTCTATTTATAATCTAATAAAACGAATAACTTAATAAAAGTTTTACTATGCAAACACTATGCAGGCACTATACAAACACTATGCATAATAAAATATAATATATTCTAATTATTGTATAATAAAATAAATAACTTTATAAAAGTATTCTGTTTTATATAAAAAGATATTACTATGCAAAATACTATGCATAATAGAATATAATATATTCTATTTATAGAATGACTTTATAAAAGTATTATGTTTTATATAAAAAGCTTTTCTGTTTTATTACATTAATAATACCAATAAAACAAAACTTATCACCTGTATTATAATTTCAACTAACGGTCTGAAAAATTAGCACATCTCTTCATGGAATAATATTGTACTTAAAAATGATTTGGACCGAAAAGAAATATATTTTTTTGGTGAATAGTACCCCATGAATAGTATTCGAGAATAGTACCCTGTGAATAGTACCCCGACACAAAAAGTGTCCCAAATACCCGAGTGAATAATACTAGAGTGAATAGTAATCAGGTGAATAGTAATCCGTGAATAGTAACTCGTGAATAGTACTCCGACACAAAAAATACCCCAAATACCCGAGTGAATATTATTCGGGTGAATAGTAATTTAGGTGAATAGTAACCCGTGAATAGTAACTTGTGAATAGTAACTCATGAATAGTACTCCGACACAAAAAGTGTCCCGAATACTCGATTGAACAATACTAAGTGACTTCTCACATAAGCATCAATAATCAATACCGTGTCCTACTATGCAACCACGCGTATTTCTGTACTTTTAACACCGGGTGTTTCAATAGTTAACGATAAAACTTCAGTCGTTATTTCCATAAAATATTTTTGTCGTTTTCTCAATCCGACAATAATTCTGTTGTGGGGTCCACCAATGATTTTGCCGTTGTATGAATATTCCCTGTTAAAACGAATATTCCCCAACCAATCGAATATTATACAACAACTTGCGTACTTTGTAAAATTTATAAATACTAACCACAACTATAACATTATCTTAAATCCACACCATAATATTAAAAAAAATATTTCGAGAAAATTAAATCTTTATTCATAAAATCTGGGGTCTCACACTGAATACATACATTGTGTCATGCATTTATATAAGAACTTTTGGCAAACATAAAGGGTCTGGTTTAAGAAAATTGGTTTGGAATGCTATCAAAGCTACAAACTCTTATGTCTTTCAAAAGGCAATGAAGGTGTTAAAAAAGAAAGATAAGAGTGCATATGAATGGTTAGCTCCTAAGCCACCTGGTTAGTGAAATAGGTCTCATTTTCAGACCATATGCAAAAGTGACATGTATGTCAATAACCATTGTGAGGTATTTATTAACAATTTTTTTAAGGCTAGAGTGAAAGGAGGGAAATGATGTTGAAACATATTGTTGTATTGTGCTCTAGAATAGCCAAAAAAGTAGAAAAATAGAAAAGTCATTATGGGGGTGGAGTGCCATTATGGTCAGGTGGTGGCGGGAGGTTTAAAGTTACTATGACTTCTGGGGATTATTCATTTGTGGTGGATTTGGGGGGGGGGGAAATAATTACTTTTAGGAGGTAGGACTTGTCTGGAATACCTTGTGATCATGTTGTGTCATGCATTAACAAAATAAGACATGATCCAGACACGTGTGTACTGAAAGTTGTATGCACACAAGCCAATCATGTTTGATGATAAAACATTTACTTTATAACAATTTTATTCATTTATTAATAAAAATTATTAATTTATTAAAAGCTTTTAATTATCTACATAATGTTGTTTTATAATATGTGATAAACCCATAGTTTTAAGCAATGTTTTAGAATAATGATGATGATCATTCTAATGAGATCTAAATTCTTAGAAAGCTTAAATCTAAAATAGTTCCCAATCGTTGGATTACTAAATTGGGGATTAGTGAATCCGGATAGATTGGTACATACGTTGTTTTCTCATTGGATGAGGATGATTGATCTCATGATCATTTGTGTGGAGACACTAAAGTAAGTATGTAGGTGCTTATTAGAGAATAAATTCACTGAACGTGGCTCGCTAAGGAATACTTAATGGAGTTTTACTTGAATGTCAATAGGAATTCCTATAGTGATAGTAGTACAAGTGATCCTTGGACTTGAGATCATCATAGTATCTTTTGTATGATGAGTTATACTTTGACTTATTCCTTAAGACCCTTAGGGTATATCAAAGGGTATGCTTGGGTATAATAAGTTGTACATGGAGATAATGTATGATCAATAAAGAATCTACCACTTCTAGTAAAAGAAGAAAAATGTCCTATGTGATTCAATAAATGACAACCCAGTAGTCCTTGGCCAAGGCAGAATGAAATTAGAAAGGAGTTTCTAATTTGCATTATTTGGAGTTGTGCATTTAAGAGTTAAAATACATATAATTAAATAAAATAAGACTTGACAGTAATTCCATGTCTTATATTTAATTGGGACATTGTATGGTGGAAGGATTGAATTGTACGGTAACTATTTACTCAAAGGTTCTTTTATGATTAATGTTGAAATCTATATTATCTGAAAAGTCGTTGATCACTAGGGATGCTTATCCCTATTTTAGAATAAATATTATTTATTTAAATTAATTAATAATTTAATTTATTTATTTAAATAAGATTAGAATTGTTCTAATTGATTTATTCACAACCGGTTTAATATGGAGAACCTAAAGGGTCACATCATAAAAGGAAGAATAATTATTTAAGAAGTTAATGACATAATTGTAATAATAAGTTAAGTATATTTAATTTAATCTATGGTGATAGAATAAATTAAATAGCTTAATATTTATTATTTAATATTTTGGAAATATTAAATATAAATTAATAAGAGGAGTCTTATTATTATTACTATTATTATTATTATTTAATTCCTAAAGGAGTTTGAGAATTAATTAATAAAAGTACTCTCATTTATTCCTAATAAGATTAGGAGGCTAATTAATTAAAAGATTTTAATTAATTATTCCTAATAAGATTGAGAGCATAATTAATTAAATGAGTTTAATTAATTAAAATAAAACTCAATTCCTTAATTGTTAAGGAGGGTTGCCCACATCTATAAATAAGAGGATTCTTATTATGGGTGTAGAGTTGTTGACTTTTTCACAACATACATAATTCCAATAGTTGGGAGAGTACGCTCCTTTTCTATGAGAGATAGAAAAACTAGGGTTTTGCCAAACACCCATCTTCGTGGATCTTTCTTCTTCCTTGGTGGATCACCTCTAGAGGCCAAACACTTGGGTGACTAACACTGATCAAAGGAAGGAACCAAACCCGGTGGATTCAAGTTGAACGTGAAAAGAATTGGAGGTAAACTTGTACCTGAGGAAGCTCAAATCTTCAAGGGTATGATTCTTATTCTTCATATCTTTTCGTTTAATTAATAATTGTGCATAAAGGATGATCCGGGTATATGGTTTGTAAAATTTTAAACTCTGATTTTTACATGTTTCCGCTTATTTTGTGCAATTTGATTGTGTTCATGAATATTACAAACCTAACATGTACATGAGTGTTTAACCAAGGACATGTATGTAAAGGTTTACAATCACAACATTGAGCCTATAAAGCACAAATTTGAGTGGGATCCTACTGGGATTGAGCCACCTTTTCCACCAATTAAACATAACCCTATAGGTAGGCCTAAAGTTGTTAGGAGGAAAAATAATGATATTCCATATTCAAATTCAGAAAGTACAAGTTTGAAGAGGAAAGGAACATCATTGAAATGTGGATTTTGTAAGGAATGGGGTCACAATTCAAGAAGGTGTCCTCAAGTAAGTTAAGTGTGTGTTTCTATTTATTTACTTTTTCAAGATCCTATATTGGATTTAATACATTTTTATTTGTCTGTTTTTAGAAACTGAATAAGCATCCAGATGTGATTTCATAATCTTCCCAGGCTCCGCAAAGTCAATCCTCTCAACCTCCTCCAAAGGCTAAGAGGGATAAGAAGGTTCAAAAGACTTCCCAGGTTACAGATGTATATCACACTCAAGCTTTTCAACCTCCACCAATGACAGCAACACATGAGTCTATAATACAGCCTGGTGGAAATAATGTTGATCAAGAGCAAGCAAGAGGTTTTACAAAGTGGCAAGGTGGAATCCATTATGAGGGTAGCCAAAGAAATGACTCAGATGATATATTACAAACCAAAGACTACACATGGAAGGGAAAACAATGTACAACACAAAGATACCTAGAAGCTGCAGCAAGATCCAAAAGAGAGAATATCCAGTTTAGGAAACCAACTAGTGGAGGGCTTACTGCAGATAAATAGTGTTGGGATGGGATTTTTGGAATCTTTTTGTTCTTTTTTGGGGTACATAAAATTGCTCATATGCTTATGAATGCATTTGGTGTATGTATGTTGTCTAGGGCTAAGAAGGTGTGGCTGGGATTGTAAATTACAGTGTATGATGCTTTTTGTTAATATGCTTGTTAAGTTAACTTTGAATTGCCTCTGCTTGTGACATGTACTTTGAATTACAGTTTGATTTGCTACTGAATTGTTTTTATTTAGAGCATTTTGATTATAGCATTTTCTACCATTGTGTGGTTATGATAACAGTTGGGCTTTGTGGTTATTATAGCAGTATTGTTTGTGCATTTCTGTAGTACTTGCTATTATAGCAGTATGGTTGGTGCATTAATGCAGGGTGCATATGAAATGCACCAGATATCATAAATTGCACACCAACCATTTTATAGCATATATCATAAACAAGTTGTAAAATTGCACCAATTCACACATACATTTCCCACAAAAGATGACCAACAATTACATTCCATATATGTCCTAATTTCTACCACTATATTGCCAGAAATTATTACAATCCCAGAAATTACATTTGCAGTAATTGCCCATAAAAACTACCCTTTTTAGTCAGAGTACTACCAATACATACATAGCCTAGAAATTAACTTGTGGGGAATTCCATCATTTGTTGAGATGAACATGAAATAAAAAATCACAATCCAAGTTGCAGTCAATAGACCCCATGCAATCCTTGTCCTAATTTTGCACTCCTTTAGTTTATCTTTCAGAGTTTTGATTTCAGCATCTAAAATCTCTAATCTTCTAATTAATCAAAGTATTACTACCCTTGAACGCTAACACATTGGAGGATCACCCCAAGCGAAGAAATTACAACCACCGTGCCCATCTTCACATCAATCTGGAAAACCAAGGAATCTTCTATCAGCATTATTTGAGCTTCTCCAAGTCGTCTTCATCACTGAATTCTTCATGCACAATTAATTTCGATCCATGAGCCCTAATCTTCCCTAATTTTCTTGATCGAATTTCCTGGATTTACAATCTAATCGAGCTACCCATAATTATGAATCAATTAGAGCTTTAGTAGCTTGTTCCAGCTCGGGAAGTAGAAGATATGAAAAAGACTTAAACATCCCTCCAAATCCATAGGTGTGCCTTAGTCGGTCACTTTTGACCGATTAACTGAAGAAAATGTGTCTTTTGTTAAGTATAACTGAAGTTTGGGTTGTACTTAGACACATTTTTTAGTTTGGAGTGCAAACATTAATATTTGTGTAAAGTTTGGGGTGCAAAGTGTATTTTAGTCAAACAATAATAGATGTGTCCTATTCAAAAATGAAGGACCGCATATATTTTTTTCTCCTGATCAATCGGTGTATCTTTATTACATAATTGTTATTGCACATAAAATTAGGGGAGTATTATTTTTATATGGTTCTCTCTCTCATATAAAAATGACTCACTTTATACTCATATGAGAGAAAATCATGCGAAAATATTAAAAATACATGTGAAAAAATCAATTTTATTTTCTTATCAATATACATTGTAATACCCGAAAGAAAAATAAAATATTATATGATAAAAAATATATTTTTGTTTTAAAACATATTAATTGGACTCTGTTTTCTTATTTGGGCTATTATTTTGTTTGGGCCAAATTAATCAGTAAAATTTCTGGACTATAATAAGTAAATGAATTATATTAATTTGGGCCTTTATATTATTTGGGCTAATTTATAATTGTGTAAATTTATTTATTTTTATCCAATTAATTAAGAGGATTATTATGATATATAATTAATAAATAAACTAAACCTAATTGCTTCATCATTTTTATACCGACTGAAAGAAAAGAAAGAGGCGCAACCGCAGTTAAAGAAAAGGAGGAGAAAAGTTACACTGCAATTTGGAGAAGAAGAACCTATACCTTTTCTTCTTTTTCGGTAAGATTTAATAACAGTGATGGAGTACGGTATATATATTAGTAGATACATAAATTGTTGCTTGCCAGGATTATGTATATATATATATATATATATATATATATATATATATATAGAGAGAGAGAGAGAGAGATAAAAGTTGTCAGATTATTTTGGACGGAAGTTACTTAACCTGCTGCTATATAAAAAAAAATTCGTTATCTGTATGCGAAAAGTTGCTGGCAAGTATAATACGGATTATAACTAAATTATGTTAAATGTGTCATGTTTGGTTTCCTGTAACATTGATTTCATTATATGTTATTTATATTTATATATTACTTTTTAATAGGTACTTAGCCATAAAGCTTTTAAATCAGAATTAGTAAATCAATTAAAGTTATGGTTATTAATTTGAATTAATTAATTTTACGGACATAGTTATAAAAGTTTTAATAAATAATTTAATAGTACTATGTTATTAATGATTGGATTGTAATAAAATTTTATTAAATTATTTAGATTGAGCGAAGGGGGAGTCTAAACGAGTTTTTGGAATATACTTTGGGTATTACGTTGCTTAATCCAGGTACGGATTCCGTACTCTTCCAACAAGACTCTTTTGTTTTTAATTCGTTCGTTTCGTTATTCGTTTCAAAATCTGGTATTGTCTCTCACAATTGTTCCTTGTCAATTTATTGTGATAAATTTATTTTGGCGTTGTATTAGAACTCACATTGTACTCTTTAGACTAGTGTGTCATGTCTAAATTTTATTTTTATATTTATAGTGATGTACATGTTAGTATATTTTAGAGACTTGTGTTGACGATTCGTTCGATTTAACATGTACATGTTAGAACCCCTTTGTGTTGATATTTTGTCGCATATGTTGTGACATTATATTTTGTTAGAATACCGTAGGGTATACCTGAGCTATAACCACCTGTGGGGGTACCACAAGCATGTCCTCTTGGCACCGAGGCATGACACCTTCCGTGGCGGTGTGATCAGTCCACGGCGTCTCCGTTTTGTGCTCCGTTGGGAGTTGGCCATTTGGTGTTTTGTTGTGGGAGGCGTATGGGTCGACCCTAGTTTCTGTTCTATTCTGTTCTGCGGATTGGTGATGTTTGTGCCAAACACACCTTCCGATTTGCATGCATCTGGATTGCGCAGTCCGATGTGTGATTGCCTGTGTGGAGTTATTTTGATTGCATGTGTGGCATTATTTGACTTGCCTGTGTGGCAAGGTATATTACTATTTATTTTGAGCTCGGTATGAAATAACACCCAGCCATTTGATTCAGCCTACCATTTTATTGTGTTAGTTTTATTCGTTTCGTTTCAGTTTGTTGTTTAAATTCATTTAATTGAGTTAGTTATTTCAGTTCATTTCTTGTATTCTATATCCGTACTGGGCAATTGGCTCATGCTGTGTTTTTCTTCCGGCAGGTAATCAGGGGGATCAAGGGCAAGTGTGACGAGAGCTTCCTTTAATCCAATGGTTTAGAAATGTTTTGTTTATGCTTGATATGTCAGCTATTTAGAATTGTAATAATTATTTAGATTGTGTTTTGAGCCAGTGTGGCATTTATTATGGTTTGTCTTATGACAATTAATTATTATGAGATTATTCTTTTGTGGTTTAGAGCCCTGTGATCTTTTTTAATTTTGTTGTGTTTTGAGTAACCTCTCTTTCTATTTTGGAAAGGGGGTGTTACAGAGTTGGTATCAGAGCTTAGATTCTTTCTTGTAGAAAACCTATTTAGGTTTGACCTGTGAGTTATGGGTAGACTTCTGGGTTAGATTTTTTTTCTGATTGATTTTCTGTTCAGCTATCATATCAGCCATATTCGAATTTGTCTCTAATCTGCTTTGTTTATATTCGTGATCTCTTTTTTAGATGGCTCGAAGATCAGCTAGAGTTGCTGGGAGGCGAGGTAACAACAGGGGAAGAGGTGAAGGTCGGTCCAATGAGCAACCTAATGATCAGATTAATGCTCAGTTGACTACCTTGGTGAATCAGGCTGTGAATCAGGCGTTACCACAGTTAGTGGCGCAGGTTGTACAGGCAATGCAGCAGCCGCCACCAGAAATTCAAATTCCTGAACAGGAGAACCCGAGAAATAATGGTTCACATGCAAACGAAGAGGAAGTGAATACAGATGGTATTGATCAGCAGGTGGTTCCAATGTACGTGTGGTTGGAAAGGTTTCAGAAGCAGAAACCACATCCATTCAGTTCAGCTCCGACTCCAATTGATGCAGAGAAATGGATTGCCCACTTAGAGAAGATTTTCGATGTGTTGGGGTGCTCGGATAATCAGAAAGTGTTGCTAGCTGCTTACAAGCTGGAAGGGGATGCACAGAGGTGGTGGAAAGCGTTGAAAACAACAAGGGGTAATGGTTATGTTGAGGCACTTAGCTGGGTAGAGTTTTGTGAGGTCTTTTATCAGCAGTATTTCCCAGCTGCTGATAAAGAGGCCTATGCCAGAGAGTATCTGTCTATTTGGCAAAAAGATGATGAGTCCATCACAGATTTCATGACGAGGTTTACTAGGTTGGCAGGCTTTGCGGGAATTTCTGCAGGGACTGCAGTGGAACAGGCGGAGAAGTTCAAGTGGCGGATTCATTATAGATATCGTCAGCATCTTATTAACAATAAGTTTACAGACGTGTCAGCAGTGGCCAATGCGGCCAAGAATATTGAGATGGAGAGACATGACTTTCGATCTTCTAAACCGGATGGTAGTCGAAAGAGGGACAGAGATGACCAGCAGTGTCAAACTTCAGTCCAACATGGGAGAAATCAGGGTGGTCAGTTGAATAGGAATCGTGGTGGCCAACAGGGGCAGTGGCGTAGTCAGAATCAAAACAGGGGTTATCAGCAGATGCCTCAGCAAGGGCAGAATCGTCAGCTGCAGCTACCTTGGAATGGTCAGAATCGTCAGCAGAATCGTCAGCAGGGACAGAATCAGGGTCGTTATCCGGGACCAGCTGGTGGGGGTAACCCGAATCTTATTCCGATAGCTCCTTGTGCTATTTGTGGGGCCATTCATCCGGGGAGGCAGTGTCATAGACTCACAGGTGCATGCTTCTTGTGTGGACAAATGGGTCATATTGCTAGGGATTGTACCGGTCCACGCGAAAATGGTGGAGGTGGTAATAATGGTGGCAATGGAGGTCAGCGTCAGGGTGGTCGAGTGTTTGCCTTGACATATAACCAGGCGGCGGGCGCACCAGGTACTGTTTCTGGTACTCTTTTAGTTGGCAATCGCGAGGCTTCTATTTTATTTGATACGGGTTCTACTCATTCCGTTGTTGCTCAGTCTTTTGTTCGGCACCTGGGTGTGCCATCTCAGTCTTTAGATTCTGTTATGTCTATTGCTACCCCGATGGGGACTTCTATTGTTATTTCTGATTTGTATCGGGGGTGTCCGATCAGTTTTGGGGATAGGGTTCGTAGAGTTAATCTTCTTCCGATGTGTATGCACGATTTTGATGTCATTCTTGGGATGGACTGGTTGGATAAACACCAAGCCACTATCGATTGTCAGGCGAAGAAGGTTATATTCGGAGATGTGAAGTCTCCTGAATTCGTATTTCAGGGTTCACATCTGAGTAGAGTGGTGAAGTTGATTTCAGTTTTGAAGGCTGGAAAGTTAGTATCAAAGGATTGTGAGGGATATTTGGCGTTTGTGAAGGATACTTCTAAGGGTGAGTCTCATATTAAGGATGTTCCAATTGTTCGTGATTTTTTCCGATGTGTTTCCTGAAGAATTGTCAGGGTTGCCACCACAACGGGAAGTAGAGTTTGCTATTGAGCTTGTTCCTGGTGCAGGGCCTATCTCTAAGGCTCCGTATCGGATGGCACCATTGGAGTTGCAAGAGTTGAAGGAGCAGTTGCAGGAACTGTTGGATCGTGGTGTGATTCGGCCGAGTGTTTCGCCGTGGGGTGCTCCAGTCTTGTTTGTGAAGAAGAAGGATGGGTCTATGAGACTGTGTATAGACTATAGGGAGTTGAACAAGATCACCATCAGGAATCGGTATCCATTGCCGAGGATTGATGACTTATTTGACCAACTTCAAGGGGCAAAGTATTTTTCGAAGATAGACTTGAGGTCGGGCTATCATCAGTTGAGGGTGAGGGATGAGGATATCCCTAAGACGGCTTTTCGTACTCGATATGGGCATTATGAGTTTCTGGTGATGCCATTCGGTGTGACTAACGCTCCAGCTGTGTTTATGGATTTGATGAATCGGGTGTTCAGGGAGTACCTGGACCAATTTGTCATTGTCTTTATTGATGACATTTTGGTTTACTCTAAATCTAAGGAAGAACATGAGGAGCATCTTCGCACAGTGTTAGGAATTTTGCAGAAAGAGAAACTGTATGCTAAATTCTCCAAATGCGAGTTTTGGTTGGAACAGATTGCATTTTTGGGCCACGTTGTTTCTGCTGAGGGCATTAAGGTGGATCCTGCGAAGGTTGAGGCTATCACTAAATGGTCGAGACCTACTACAGTGACAAAGATTAGAAGTTTCTTGGGTTTGGCAGGGTATTATAGGAGGTTTGTGGAAGGGTTTTCCTTGCTTGCCTTACCATTGACTCAGTTGATGAGAAAGGGCGTGAAGTTTATGTGGAATAAGGAGCGCGAGAAAAGTTTTGAGGAATTGAAGAGACGGCTTGTGACAGCTCCTATACTTGCATTGCCGTCGGGGATAGGAGGCTACCAGATTTATAGCGATGCTTCTAAGAAGGGCTTGGGGTGTGTTTTGATGCAACACGGTAAGGTGATCGCTTATGCTTCTAGGCAGCTTAAACCTTACGAGGTGAATTACCCCACACATGATTTGGAGTTGGCAGCGGTGATCTTTGCCTTAAAGATTTGGAGGCATTATTTGTATGGAGAGACTTGTGATATCTTCACCGATCACAAAAGTCTTAAATACATTTTCACTCAGAAGGAGCTCAATATGAGGCAGAGGCGTTGGTTGGAGCTTCTAAAGGATTATGATGCGAGGATTCAGTATCACCCGGGGAAGGCAAATGTGGTTGTAGATGCTCTTAGCCGAAAGAGTTCAGGGAGTGTAGCTGACCTTATTACACAACCTCGTCTTATTTCGGATATGGAGCGGATTGAGTTGGAGTTGTATGTACGAGGTTCAGATGGGCTTTTGGCGGGTATGAGAGTGGAGCCCTCTCTTATCTCACAAGTCAAGGAAGCTCAAAAGGAAGATGGGGAGTTGTGGAGTTTGACGCAGAATTTAGAGGAGGGCAAGCAGTTCGAGTTTCATATTGATGACCATGGTGTGATTTGGTTGGGGGAGCGGTTGTGTGTACCGTCAGATCCAGTCATTCGAGAGGCTGTGTTGGCTGAGGCTCATAGTTCACCATTTTCTATTCATCCAGGTTCTACAAAGATGTATATAGATTTGAAGAAGAATTTTTGGTGGAATGGGATGAAACGAGACGTGGCTGAATATGTTGGGAGGTGCCTCACTTGTCAATAAGTGAAGATAGAACATCAACGAGCTAGTGGGTTGTTGCAACAGTTAGACATTCCAGTGTGGAAGTGGAAGGATATCACGATGGATTTTGTGACTGGGTTGCCGAAGACTTTCAGGAAAAATGATGTCATATGGGTAGTGGTGGACCGATTAACAAAATCGGCACACTTTTTGGCTATCCATGAGGGTTACTCGGTGGATAGGTTGGCACATATCTTTCAGCAGGAGATTGTTAGACTTCATGGTACTCCGGTGTCTATTGTTTCAGATCGGGACCCACGGTTCACTTCAAGATTTTGGAAAGGGTTTCAGCGAGCTTGGGGCACTCGGCTCAACTTCAGTACTTCTTTTCATCCGCAAACTGATGGTCAATCCGAGCGGACTATTCAGACATTAGAAGACATGTTGAGGTCTTGTGCACTTGAGTGGTCGGGTAATTGGGATGATTACTTGAGCCTAGTTGAGTTTGCTTATAACAACAGCTGGTATGCAAGTATTGGAATGGCTTCGTTTGAGGCACTGTATGGAAGGAAGTGTCGGGCACCAACTTGTTGGGATGAGGTTGGCGAAAGGGCCATAGAAGGGCCTGAGTTAGTTCAAATCACTACGGAGAAGGTAGCGGTGGCTAAGGAGAAATTGAAGTCGGCTCGATCACGGCAGAAGTGTTATGCTGATAAGCATAGAAAGACTTTAGAATTTGAACCTGGTGAGCATGTGTTTGTAAAAGTTTCTCCTTGGAAGGGCATTCGACGATTTGGCTTGAAAGGGAAACTTAGTCCGCGTTATATTGGACCATTTGAGATTCTGGATAGGGTTGGTGAGGTTGCATATCGGTTAGCTTTGCCTCCACAGCTAACTCACGTGCATAATGTGTTCCATGTGTCGGTGTTGAGGAGTTATCATTATCATCCGTTGCACGTGGTGCAATATCCGTTCGATAAGATTCGAGAGGATCTTAGTTGTGAGGAACGAGCTGAGGCGATTTTGGATCGTCAAGAAAGGATCATGAGGAGGAAGACTATTCCGTTTGTTAAGGTTTTGTGGAGGAATCATTCGGAGCGGGAAGCCACTTGGGAGATGGAGGAGTCTATTCGAGCGGAGTATCCGCATCTCTTTAAAAATTAGGTACGTTCCATTCTTTTGATTCCTGGGACAGAATCCTTTTTAAGGGGTAGGTGATGTAATACCCGAAAGAAAAATAAAATATTATATGATAAAAAAATATATTTTTGTTTTAAAACATATTAATTGGACTCTGTTTTCTTATTTGGGCTATTATTTTGTTTGGGCCAAATTAATCAGTAAAATTTCTGGACTATAATAAGTAAATGAATTATATTAATTTGGGCCTTTATATTATTTGGGCTAATTTATAATTGTGTAAATTTATTTATTTTTATCCAATTAATTAAGAGGATTATTATGATATATAATTAATAAATAAACTAAACCTAATTGCTTCATCATTTTTATACCGACTGAAAGAAAAGAAAGAGGCGCAGCCGCAGTTAAAGAAAAGGAGGAGAAAAGTTACACTGCAATTTGGAGAAGAAGAACCTATACCTTTTCTTCTTTTTCGGTAAGATTTAATAACAGTGATGGAGTACGGTATATATATTAGTAGATACATAAATTGTTGCTTGCCAGGATTATGTATATATATATATAGAGAGAGAGAGAGAGAGATAAAAGTTGTCAGATTATTTTGGACGGAAGTTACTTAACCTGCTGCTATATAAAAAAAATTTCGTTATCTGTATGCGAAAAGTTGCTGGCAAGTATAATATGGATTATAACTAAATTATGTTAAATGTGTCATGTTTGGTTTCCTGTAACATTGATTTCATTATATGTTATTTATATTTATATATTACTTTTTAATAGGTACTTAGCCATAAAGCTTTTAAATCAGAATTAGTTAATCAATTAAAGTTATGCTTATTAATTTGAATTAATTAATTTTACGGACATAGTTATAAAAGTTTTAATAAATAATTTAATAGTACTATGTTATTAATGATTGGATTGTAATAAAATTTTATTAAATTATTTAGATTGAGCGAAGGGGGAGTCTAAACGAGTTTTTGGAATATACTTTGGGTATTACGTTGCTTAATCCAGGTACGGATTCCGTACTCTTCCAGCAAGACTCTTTTGTTTTTAATTCGTTCGTTTCGTTATTCGTTTCGAAATCTGGTATTGTCTCTCACAATTGTTCCTTGTCAATTTATTGTGATAAATTTATTTTGGCGTTGTATTATAACTCACATTGTACTCTTTAGATTAGTGTGTCATGTCTAAATTTTATTTTTATATTTATAGTGATGTACATGTTAGTATATTTTAGAGACTTGTGTTGACGATTCGTTCGATTTAACATGTACATGTTAGAACCCCTTTGTGTTGATATTTTGTCGCATGTGTTGTGACATTATATTTTGTTAAAATACCGTAGGGTATACCTGAGCTATAACCACCTGTGGGGGTACCACAAGCATGTCCTCTTGGCACCGAGGCATGACACCTTCCGTGGCGGTGTGATCAGTCCACGGCGTCTCCGTTTTGTGCTCCGTTGGGAGTTGGCCATTTGGTGTTTTGTTGTGGGAGGCGTATGGGTCGACCCTAGTTTCTGTTCTGTTCTGTTCTGCGGATTGGTGATGTTTGTGCCAAACACACCTTCCGATTTGCATGCATCTGGATTGCGCAGTCCGATGTGTGATTGCCTGTGTGGCGTTATTTTGATTGCCTGTGTGGCATTATTTGACTTGCCTGTGTGGCAAGGTATATTACTATTTATTTTGAGCTCGGTATGAAATAACACCCAGCCATTTGATTCAGCCTACCATTTTATTGTGTTAGTTTTATTCGTTTCGTTTCAGTTTGTTGTTTAAATTCATTTAATTGAGTTAGTTATTTCAGTTCATTTCTTGTATTCTATATCCGTACTGGGCAATTGGCTCATGCTGTGTTTTTCTTTCGACAGGTAATCAGGGGGATCAAGGGCAAGTGTGACGAGAGCTTCCTTTAATCCAATGGTTTAGAAATGTTTTGTTTAGGCTTGATATGTCAGCTATTTAGAATTGTAATAATTATTTAGATTGTGTTTTGAGCCAGTGTGGCATTTATTATGATTTGTCTTATGACATTGAATTATTATGAGATTATTCTTTTGTGGTTTAGAGCCCTGTGATCTTCTTTAGTTTTGTTGTGTTTTGAGTATCCTCTCTTTCTATTTTGGAAAGGGGGTGTTACATACATCGAATCCTCGAGTAAATTTTGCTAGAGATGTTAAGGATAAGCTATTATTATTTTTTTGAAAAGGAGTAAAAGATAAACTATTAATCATCCAAATTAACACTTACATAACATGTTTATGTGCTCGTTTGACAGAGATTAGCTCAAGGTTAGTAACAACAAATCTTCATTATATCTTGATTCTAGTCTTTCTAGATTTGGACTAGGTATCTGAAGAAAAAGGTTCACATGCTACAATTATGAAAATTACAAATTAAAATATTCTTTTCATCAACTCCTCCTTTTATGATCTTATGATGTTTTGTTTCAACATATTTTAAATTTAAATCATAAAATAAACGTTTCTTTTAATTTAAATTAAATTTGAACTATAAAATAAATATTTCATTTAATTTAAAATAGAGAGGATATTAATTGTTGTGCCGGTAGCATGTCATTCTTTTTCCATATTCTCACCATATACAAATTACTACTAGAGTAACCAACACGTTCAAAAAAGGTAAATTCCCACTTTTTAAAATCATATAACAAGACAATAACATTAAATAAATAAAAGATCTCTTCATTATGATGATTCTTACTAAAAGACAATGCGATTCTGGGGCGACCGGATACGGCGACCGGGCCGATCTAATTTTTTATTTTTTATTTTTTTTAAATATCTCTCAAATAATTTATAAAATTTATTGGAACTGAAATTTTTACAGAAAAAAGTGTTTTGGATTGCATTTGGATACATGTAAAAAATATGCCTGTACAGGCATATTGTTTACATGTATCCAAATGCAATCCAAAACACTTTTCTGTAAAAAAATTCCAATTTCAATAAATCTTATAAATTATTTGAGAGATATTTAAAAAAAATGGACCGATCACCAAACCCGGTCGCCATATCCGGTCCCCCTAGACTTTTTCTAAAAAATAACAAAAATTCTAGGCCGACCGACTTTTAGTGACATTCTCACCGCTTGTTTTTTTTTATTTTGTAATGTCTTCCAAATAATTTATAAGATTTATTGGAACTGAAATTTTTACAGAATAAAGTGATTTGGATACATGTAAAAAAATGTCTGTACAGTCTGCACATGTATATTTTTTATATGTATTCAAATGACATCCAAATCACTTTATTCTGTAAAAATTTCAGTTCCAATAAATCTTATAAATTATTTGGGA
The DNA here is from genome assembly GCA_020205505.1 of Panax japonicus. NCBI lineage: Eukaryota > Viridiplantae > Streptophyta > Magnoliopsida > Apiales > Araliaceae > Panax > Panax japonicus. Next base: position 35,254,734 of record CM035100.1, on the reverse strand, counting down.
GACATTATAAAAAAAAGGCCGGTGAGAATGTCACTAACCGCCTGTCAGCGTAGAATTGCTCAAAAAATAATCATTCTATCATACTAAGACCACAAAAAGTAATGGTGGGCCCAGTTAGAATCAGATTTCCTTAAGCTTATCTAATACAATACTAATAAAAAATAATACAAAAAGTCAGTATTTTTTATTTATTTTTTATTTTTTGTAGCCTTGATGGGAATGGAATCTCAAAGGACTATTCTCTTTCTTATTGCCACATCAGAATTTGGGTGTACAAAAGAGTAATGACAGAAGCGTGCAGTACAACTATGTATAAATTACCAGTTTTAGCCGAAGCTTTGCTTGCTTTCCAATTTCAGTCCCTCCCTTAATCGAATTAGCATTTCTATCCGTCTGGGAAAATTGACTTCAATCTTATTGCCCGGGTTCTAGTCTTTGGCTCCCTTTCGAGTGGCTTCTCCGAGCCCCAGACTGTAGATAATTAATGCATATGTACATATTTTTGGATTGACGCAATCTGAATTTTAAGCTATCTTGTAAATCTCCGGGGAACACGAGGAGTTGGTACAACGAAATCACGCCCTTCTTTTATCATGTGGAGACGTTCTGGTATAGTTTTATCGAACAGCATGTTCTCCGGATTCTCAGCATAGCAAACGTAGTAACAGCTGACACACGCTTGAGGCAATGCCATGGCAATTCTAGTCTGGAATAATATTAAACTTGAATTAGAACAACATTGTCCGTATAGTGGATTGACTAAATAATGTTTAAATTTTTAAAATTTTTTTAATAAATTGGTAGAAAAATAATGTACAGGTTGATCATATGGCCTGAATGATAAGTGAGAATAATTGATATAAATTGAAGTGGTTGAGGTCACAAACCATTAAATAACCAATGAAGAAGGCAAGAAGGGAAACAGTAGCTGTGAAGTCACTGTGAACCGACCAGGTCCAAGGCGCCACAACAATAACGCAGATAGCACCGCTGCAGATTCCGGCGAGGAAGCAGATTGCGGTGGTAATATCAGAGTCTACAATGCATTCCATTTCGTGTTTCTGAAAGAGCTCCCATGTGTCTTGTGAGGCCTGCACGAATCCTTTTCCATAGGCGGCTATCTGTAAAAAAATTGTTTAGAGAATGTTTTATTTCCAGTTAAAAGTACTAATTTTAAAGTAATTGACCAAAATTAATTAAGTAGGTTGGCTTGCCAAGTAATAAATTAAGAATTTTAAATATAAATAAAAGTAAAATACACTGACACCCCCAGTAAATAATCAGAATAACACTCACTACCCTTCTAGTTTTTCAAGTAACAGTCAGTACCCCTCTAGTCTACAATATGTAACATTCACTACCCCTAGTGTGGTTGACCAACTAATATTTAAAAATATTTTTAATATAATGTCTATTACACCCTTCAAGTTATAATGTTTAATTTCTCCACTAAATATAAATTTGTATATCATAATTTTTACTTTACTTGATCTAATTAATTAAATTATGAAATTATGAAATTATGCAATAAATAACATAAAAGTCAAAAAATAATAAATATTCATTTTATCAGGAAAATAAAATCATACAATTTTTACTAATTAAATTTCTCAAATATTAAAATTTACATGATATATATTCAAATATATTTTTTTTGTAATTAAAAAGTATAATGTATAACCCATAAAAATTACAAATTAACGCAATAAAATAATAATTATTTCTTTCAAATATTAAAATTTATGTAAAACAAACTTATTATTACAATTTAAACGAATCTTATTACTCATATAAAAAAAGTATTAAAAATTATATTAATTATTTTTCTCATATATTAAACTAAACATAAGTCACACTTAAACATAATTATTTACAGTAAAAATGACAAATATTGTTACTCAATATATATATATATATATATATATATATATATATATATATATATATATACATTAAAAGCATTTTTTTAACAAGATAGAGGTAGTAATAAATATAATTATATTTTTTTATTTAACATTGCATAAAAACAACGTCAACTGTATACTAAAAAAATGTAATCAAAATCATAAACATCACAATTTTTTATATATACTCAATAAAATTTAACATATAAAAATTATAATATGAAACTAAAAATTCAAATAATATTTTTTGTTGTTAAGCACCAAAAACTAAACTATCAATATACTCAATCACTCTAATAATTAGAATAGCTTCATTAATAATTTAATTTAAATTTTTTTAATATTTGTATCACTTATCTAAAATATGTGTTAATTAAACTAAATTAATTTTTTATAAGTTACCAACATTTTAAATGAGATAATTTTAATTACAAATAAAACTATAATTAAAATGTATTGTATTAAAAAATAATAATTAAATACACACACATGCATACATACATACATATATATATATATATATATATATATTATTTAGTAATTAAAATTTAATAAAATACAAGGGTAAATATGTAACTTTATCCATTTAGTCAACCCTAAAAACTTGCATGGATACTAACTGTTACTTAAGAAACTAGAAGGGAGGCAAGTGTTATTATGATTATCTAAAGGGGGTGTCACTGTATTTTACTCTATAAATAAAGATTGATGAATGCTCATGTTGAATATGTAACTGCCAATAAACACCAACAACAGAAACATTCAAAATCTTCATAAATGACATAAAAAAGATAAATGATACTCAAAAATAAGTTATTGAAACGCAAGAAAAATTAAACATTTATTAAAGTAAAAGCATTAAACTTTGTTACAAAATGATCTATTATGCACTGGACTAACCGAATCAATCCCCTATTCCCTATGGGAGGAGTTAAATTGATCAAAATTTGCAGCTTATATGTTATCCAATCCACAAAATAGTAAATTTTAGATATCATTACATTAAACGTCATACTTTCTAAATAAATTTAAGTTTTCTAGCACAAGATTTACTTACAACTACATTCACATTCTGAATTAGTCATACAAATAAAAATAATAATAATTTGCAAGTGCTAATGGTCTGTGAATATTAGTACCTGTACATACGCCCAGCCATTGCCATATTTAAAGATGGTTTCCATGACTTCAAGGCAGCAATGAGCACATGAAAACATGAATTCATCTTCTCCCTCTAGCAAATTCAAAGCCCGGAAAATAATTCTCAAAAACTCAATGGCAGGCACAAAAAGGGACCCAAGACAAGCACTTCCCAGATTCTTCGACAATGCCCTTTGGAAGCAAAATTGAGTATTGGATTGCATTCCTCTAAGATAATACAGAGCAATCACTCTGCTAACTGTTTGATTAGCAACATTCCTCATGACTTCAGTTGTCCAAGCCAAGCTTAATACCAACACAATTATAGTCAATGGCGGAAAATAGAAATTCAACGCCCCAATAACCGCAAAAATCCATAGTAACATCCACGCGAATCCAGCTCCGAGCATCCAATAAGTAGGCTGATTCAAATCATGGAACTTTGACACCGGCTCAAGCGATTTAATCAAAACCTTGCAGCAAAACCCAATTCTCGGAGTAATCCAACAAGAATACAAGCCATTACAAATTGCAAAAAAGATAAGGACTACTCCAACACCATCTGTTGGGGGCTTTTGGAAACAAATTAGTAAAATTCCAGCAGACAGAGAAATAAGGAAAGAGCTCCAAAGTATGAAATAGACCATAAATTTAGGCCACATTCTCACCGCCTTTTGCCATGTAAATGCTAGTGTTATGCTAAGAAAAGAGGTGGCTCCAACCTGCGGCAGAAAATATTCTAATAACCTCTTTTCCTTATTTCTAGTATCTCCTGCTCTAATTAGTCCTTCAATCCCCTTGTAGACAAGAAAACACACTAGTGCAATAGCGGCAACCATATGCAAAAGGAACAAAAACAGAGATATTCTGTTGGTGTATCTTCTTGAATTCAATGATATTACTGATTGCTGCTTGAACACAAAAATCCCATGTCACAAATTGAAAAATAAATAAACCAATAATATTTTACCAATATTGGAAATCAAATTAAAAATTGTAAACACACACAAAAACGACCGCGCGCACAGACAAATATTCAGTTGGTGTGTCTTCTTGAATTAGAAGATATTACATATTGCTGCTTGAACACAAAAAAACCCAAATATTTACCAAAATTGGAAAATCAAATAAAAAATTGTAAAACACACACAGACAGATATTCTATTGATGTATCTTCTTGAATTCAATGATATTTCAGATTGCTGCTTTACCACAAAATAAAACCCATATCACAAACCATAATTTTTTTATAAAAAAAAAACTCAAAAAAATATTATTCAAAAATTGGAAAAGCACATCAAAAATTATATATACACACGCACACATATAGAGAGAGATTTACTTGTGGAGTAGGAGTGGAGCGAGGGACAGAAGGGGAAGGAGTGGGGTGGTGATGAGGCGGCTGAGAAGGAGAGGCAGAAGGGACTCTTGTGCCACCATTGATAACAAGCCTTAAAGGGTTTGTAGCACTCAATCTTTGCATTCTTGACATTTGAAATTCTCTCGGAGGAACATTCTGAGTCACATGTTCAAATCCCATCTCCCCTTTTTCCACATCTTTCAATTCTTCGTCTTCTTTTTCATTCTCCTTTTCTCTTTCCTCTTCTTCACCATTTTCTCTCTCCACCACCTACACCACACACAAAAAACCCAAAAAAAAAAATCAAAAACAAGAAAAAATGTTGACCATTATTTCTCAAAAAAATAATAAATTGACCAAAATTTCTCCAAAAAGAACAAATTTTGACCAACTATTTGGGATAAAAAGAACAAAGGGTGTTGTTTTCTGTTCTTACAGGCACTTGAGCACCCATCTGCGGAGCTGCTGGCGGCGGCGGAGATGGTGGTTCTGGGTTGTATTTGGTTAACGTTGGGTTTATTTGTTTTGTTTTTTTATGTTGTGTGTGAGGTGATTCAGGCTGATGTTATTAGGCTGCTGGATAGTATTGTTGTAATAGTACAATTGCTTTCACTATAGCTTTTGCATCCTACCTCAGTCTCACCCTTGTGTGACGCATTTAGTTATGTTTTGGACACGCGCTCTTGTTGCACGTGACATCACGAGCCAATCACAGAAGGGTTTTCTGCCTTTGTGTCAGTTTCAATTCAACTAAACCACCAATATATTACGAGACTTGTACGAGGGGATAGATTTTTTAGCACGCGTGCAGTGGTACAGCGTTGCTTAGTTGCTTACTGTAGTAATATTGTTTGCCTTAAATCGCACATGGACCATTATGCTAAACAAAATTTTATGATGAAGTACAAAATTGGTAGATGGCAAACTGAATACTGGTGTAAATTAATTGAGTGGAATCCATGAATGCATGGTTCGATTTAATTTATAAAATTTATTAAATATAAAATAAAATTTGATTATAATTTGTCGGATTAGATTGTGCACAAATAGTTTGAACTTTTAAAACTAATATAATTCGAGTATCAATATAAACTTATAATTTGAAGATATTTGAGTAATTTATCGAATTTTAAACCTTACTCATATTTGAATAGTTTATACTTCGAGTCGAGTTCGAATCAAACTTTTAATCGAATGAGTATGAATCAAAGTCGAACCGTTTTGTTCATTTTATAACCTTAATGTCGACGGGATTTTTATTTGTCAATTTTTGTTCTTATTTTTTGGTGTTCTCATGTTAGGTGAGATTTGTTTGAAAAAATAAATTATGAAAAGGTCCGACATTTATATGTCGATGAATGGACTATAAGAGTCACCAATTGATTTTTTATATGGTTGTACCAACACAACCGAGAAAAGGTTTGCACATTGACCTAATGATGTGACACTGCTAAACAGGTCTGTGAAATCGAGATTCATTAGGGTCCGGGGACTTGCTTATGCGGAGGGAATGTGTTAGGCACCCCCCGACATCCGTGTTACCACGGTAATCGCCATTTTTCAAAAAACTATTATGTGAATGTGTGTGTGTGTGGGGGGGTCAATGTGCTGTTATTTGGAAGTAGTGCGAGGCCTCGTTCGCACCTATATACACATGGTTTGAATTTGTAAAAATTAAGTTTTAAACAAGATATAGCAACGATGTTTTGTAAAAGAGATTTTTCAAAAAGTTATGCTCAATAGTAATTGAGACCTTTTGATACTTCCATTTTATTAAAAAGTTCGGCTTGATTACTTTTATTTTCGAGATGCGAAGTATCTTCGAGAAAATAATGTACAAAGCAGTGCCGAACTCCTCGTGGGCATGAAAACCATCTGAGAAAATCCAGACACCGTGAAAATATTTACAAGCTGCTTATAGCTGAAAATGTCCATCACAAAATCGGATCTAGATTCAATAGACTGAATCTGTGATCACATGATTCCTAGGCTCACATGATGTTGTAATTGTTATAAAAGCAATAAACATGTATATATATAAAAGTTGTATATATATATATATATATATATATATATATAGACATGATCAACCACCACGAAGCACCTCCATGGGGGATCAAAAATATAAATAAAGTTGTAAAAGCTATCAACTGCCACGAAATAAACTCCAGGGGGACGAAAAGTAAATATATATATATATATATATATATATAAGCAAATAAACGCTCCAAACATATATATACACACAAACTTAAATGAAACTACGGACCGACTCTCAACGTGAAGAATGGTGTGTGCAAAGATAAAGAGAAAGGCTTTAAAGTGTGTAAGAAGGCTAACAGTGGGTTGCCAAAAGAAGACTTCTATAACTTTAAGTGGATGAACACTCGGCTCCCACCGGTACAAAGAGTAGCAATATGTGAGCTCATAAGTGTTTAAAATGAGAAAGCACTAAGTGTATAGAACAAATTTGACAGGGCTTCCTCACCTTTTTCTCTTTTCAAATATGGCCACCCCAAGCCCTCTATTTATAGAGGGGTCGGGGTGCCCTGGGCAATATGGGTCCCACTGTCTCGACGTACGTGCACTCGGACAATGCGTTGTTTGCTCGAACCTTCATAACTTTTAATCCGGGAGTCCGATGGAAGCGTGCCATACCATTCCGAAAATCTCTTTCCGAGAGCTACATAATGACATATGATTTGCCCTTTTTTAAATCCGGGAGGATGGGTCCATGATCGAAATGGCATTTTTGAGTTTTCATTAGGCAGTCCGTTGAGCTGTTTTACATAGTTTGCCCTCGAAAGCTAAGATATGATTCTTGTGGGACTTCTATTGACGTAATTTGAGTTGAAATGAGTGTATTTGATTTGAGTTGAAGTTAAGTTGGAAAAATGACCATTTTGCCCCTCTCGGGGTTGTTTCTGGTTTTCGCGCAGTTGTAGCAGTCTTTTCTTAGGGTTATCTCTGAGGTTGACCTGATGTTGACTTTGACGGTCCTCAGGGTTATCTTTGAGGTTGGCTTGACCTCCTGGGGTTATCTCCAGGCTTTGAACGTGATCCCCCGGGGTTATCTCCGAGGTTGGAACTGATTTTCCCGGGGTTATCTTCGGGTTTGGAAACTGATCTCTCGGGTTATCTCCGGGGTTGGAAATTGGATTTCCCGGGGCTATCTCCGGGGTTGAAATTGATGTTGTAGTCCTCCAAGGTTATCTCTGGAGTGTGAAAAAGATGCTTTTGTCCTCCTGCATAGTTAGTAACAGGAAAACAAAATTTCGAGTGTCTACAGATGCCCCTCTTTATCATGTTCATGCAATGCAATGGAATGGACATGATAAAGATTACAAGACACTTGAAATATGACAAGGTATTTTTAATGATACAAATCGCAATGTAATGAATGTTTATGATAAATGTTAAAATGTTTTCGCAAATCGCACATCGCACTTCATACTTCGCTTTTTGTATTTGGCCAATTGCACTTCGCAACTCGCACATCACAACTCGCACATCACATATCGCAATGTAATGAATGTTATTGTAACGCCCCAAAATCTGGTCTATCTTCACACTCGGATTCCGCGCGTCACGGTCCCAATTCTTACCAAACATACATCATTATATACTTAAATATAATAACATATATTCTCAAATCCCAGGTTCTTGAAACCTTAGAACCTCTTTCATTACAAATAATGATAATTACATTATTATTTACATCGTACAAGAGTGACTTTTATCCGCCACCAAGGATACATATCAGTTCATTAAACTAATCTATTGTTCAATTAAACTATTCTACATTATAAGTCTTCACTTGATCTTCACACTCATTGATCTAATGAAGGACACTACGTCTGGATACCGATCAGCTTGATCTTTACGGGATCCTTAAGTTCTTTCTAATATCGTACGCTGAAAATGTTTTTCATTTAAAGAAAGTGTGAGCATTCAATTGTCCAGCAAATCATAACAGTTGAACGAACAACTTCAAAAGTTTAAACATTTCTTTAGAACTTTAATAACCGAACAAAGGCTATGAAGCAGCTTGAATAATAGGAATAGTCTCGATTCCTATCAACTTAAAACATCAGCCACTTTCACTTTAAAATACTTTCATTCCTCTACCTTTTTCATACACATCTTGTCTGGATAGAATCATTAGCACATACTTAACAATAACGGTTCATGTATAAACAGAACATACTCATATTGAACAGTTCAATCATAGAACAGTTCATCTCATATGATCACCGAATTGTTCAAAATATGGCACAAGGCCTCATACATACTACCACTTCGTACAAATATTGCACATTTGCACATAGACAAGACTTCTCACACTACAAGAAATCACACATTTTATGACGAATTTTTTGCCACGCATAAAAGTTTGTCACAATTTGTTAATTCATAATCGTCACTAAAACTTTTGTTTTTGTGACGACCTTTAATTTTGTTACTATTAATCATTTATATCATCACTAATTTACACATTTGATGACGATTAAGAAAATTTCGTCACAAGTTAATTTGGAGGTAGAATTTCGCAACAAAATTTTGGAGGAAAACCTTTTAGTGATATTTTGTAATAATTGATGACAATGTTTATTGTCACCAAATATTTCTTTCGATGACAACATAATAGTTTGTCATTAATTATTTGTAAAATTTAGTGACAATGTGCTTTCGTCACTAATGTTCACATTTAGTGACGCCAAATACAAATTAATAAAAAAAAATTGGAGGCAAATTTTTTTTGAAAATTTTTAGAGGGAAATTTTTTAAAGACAAAAAATAATAATTTATGACAATTTGTATTGTCATAAATACCAATTTTATATGACAAGATAATAGTTTGTCACTAATTAGATGAGTGGATAAGTGACAAAAATGGTTCGTCATAAATTCTTATATTTAGTGACAACGTACGTAATATCGTCACAATTTTATTTGGAGGCAAAATTTTTATGAAAATTTTTGGAGGGAAATTTTTTAAAGACGAAAAAATAATAATTTAGGACAATTTATATTGTCATAAATACCAATTTTATATGACGAGATAATAGTGCATCACTAATTAGATGCGTGGATAAGTGACAAAAATGGTTCGTCATAAATTCTTATATTTAATGACAAAGTACGTAATATCGTAATATCCTTCAGCGAGTATTGCTTTCTCCATTACTGCTGCGAAAGTCTTCAATTGAAATAGGGAAACCCTACTGTACAACCAGGGCTTCAGTCCCTGTTCAAACCTCTTCACCTTGCGTTCGTCCATGCTGATTTGATAAGGCGCAAACCTCGCCAACTTGTTGAATTTAGTGGCATACTCAGATACCGTCATCGTTCCCTACCTCAGTTCCAAAAATTGTACTTCCAGCTGACCCTTCGAACTCTCGGGAAAATAGGTCTCGAAGAATATCTCCTTAAACCTATCCCAGGTGATCCCTGGTCCTTCTCGAGTTTTATTGGCCTGCCACCAATAACTAGCTTCTTCTTTCAACATGAATGTTGCGAAAGTAGTCTTCTGATCATCTCCTACCCTAGCAACATCGAACACCTTTTCTATCTCCATAATCCAAGTCTGTGCCTCGACTGGATTCACTGACCCACGAAATTCAGGTGGTCCAACTACCTTGAACTCCTTAAACGTTGTTCCTTGGTTCTGTGGTTGATTTTGCAACGCTCCTGTCAGTAACGTCACTAATTGTTAGACTGGGTTAGAATCCATATTGTCGTTATTGTTGGTTCCTTCGTTGGTTCTTTGTCATGGTGGTTGACATCTGGGAGGCATTTTCTATTTAAAAATACACCCATTAGATTATTACTCAACTCTTATAAGTAATTTCTACTTAACTTGCTTCCACAAAAGAAATAACCACATATCACATAACACTTTGAATAAAATAACAACTTTTATTTATTCATAACCTCTTTGAAAATATAAAACAATAGCATTACTGCCATTTACATTACTTCCTGAACTACAAAAGTTTTATGACAACATCATCATCATATCCCATATGTTTCATAATACTTGGGATTTACAATTTATTTAACCTTATATTCATCGTACAACAACAACGATGTTCTACTAAGATACTTCTTAGCCTTACTACGTTCTTCCTCCATGACTCAGAACATTGTTCTGCGATCTAATACGTAACATGGAAGCGTCTCGAACTGAATAGGATATTCCATAACCCGATCCTGAGCTCGATTAACCATGGTGTTGAATACTTTATTCATTTCTTCCATCTCCATTCTCTTTGCCTGTGCGTCTTTTACTGCTATTTCGGCTCGTTTAAACATTACCTCATATGCGTCCTCGTCTCTTCTCCTCTTCATAGCTTCTTCCCTTAACTTATTCTTTAGTTTAGCGATCTCCTCGATCAGTTGGTCTTTCTCTCCTTTAGTCTTTTCTAGCTTTTCCTCGACATTAGTCAGTCGTTCCTCACGATCTTGAATCTCATCGTCTTTCTGTGTCATTGCAGTCTGTTGTTCAGCTACTATCTCTTTCAATTCCTCGACTGTATCCTGAAGTTCCACGTTATGGTCGTAGACTTCATCGTACATTCGAGCAGCCATCGAGGTTAGTGGAGTCTCCTCCTCCTCGTCCTCGTCATCCTCATCCTCCTGTGGCAACTCAACGGGATCCTCCTCATCCGTCTGCACATCATCATCCTCATCTTCAACCACTGTGACCAACGGGGCTGACTCCCATGGCAGTAGTTGTTCCCAACTAACATGAATGTCTCGAGGCTCCTCCTCTATAGGCATCTGAGGTCTATCCTCCCTAGCCTGACTGGATTCTTTGACATTAGTCATCCTGACAACAAAATTTTAAATTTTAATCATTAATCATTACTACTCGACACTCACGAGCACATAAGTATAAACACATAATCACATAAGTGTTTTATTATTTCTTCCTTAAAACTCGATAAGAGTTAATCACCACTATCTTTTCAAAGGTTACTTCCTAAGGCTTTTCCCCTACCTAAGGTTCATAACCTAAAGCTTTGATACCAACTTATGACACCCCCAAATCTTGGTACTTTATTACCTCAAGATTTGGTGTTCACGTAATCAAAACATTCATATCTAGCTACCCAATTATAATAAATTGAATAATAAAAACCTGCCCATACAGGATCCAACTCATAGTCTCAATAGAACAGAATAATATGTTCTATTAACATTCTTAAATAAACTACTAAGGGTCAAATGACCATGAACCATGTCCACAGTTATATGTAATCTTTCAACTTTAACTTTAACAGTCATATGACTATAAGGGCTCCACGTACTTAGGGGGATCAATCCTTCGTACAATGTATTGTGCACAACCATTTCAACGCTAAGTGTACACCCCTAAACATAGAGTTGTTCATCTCAGTATTTAGAGTACAAGTCCGCACCAAAGAAAGTTTGGTTTGGATAAGCATTCAAGGGTAATTGAAGTTTAATGATCATCAACTAGGGAACTAGTTGAATCCACAATGCTTGATAATACAACAGTTGTTTAATAACAACATAACTTAGAACATTTGAGAATCATAAATGAACTGATTCTACATATCTAACTCATGCTTGAAATAACTATAAAGCATAAGTATTCAATAGAATGAATAAAATGGTTAACCTTTGCTTAAACAATAAAATAAGCTAAGGTTCAAGTTTTATAACATTAGAAATTAATTTCTGAACTTTAAGAAACTTGCTTAACTGTAAACAAGTTAGAATGAATCAATAAGTTGAGAATTTCCAATAATACTAGAGTTAGAGTTTGCTCAAAAGAATTTTGGAAACAATTTACTTATTCAATAACATTTAATATAAAAAGCTTGCTCAATCAAAAGCATGAAGTAATAATAAATGAACTAACTCAACGAAAATGTAGAGTTAAAACTTGCACAATGTGATAAACGAACTAGCTCAACGAAAGTGTAGAGTTAGAAAACTTGCATCAACATAACAAACTAACTCAATGAAAGTATGGAGTTAGAAGATATGCCTCGAGCGTAAGCTATAATATCAAACTCACGTTTACCTACACATAGGTTTAGAACCATAATCTATTAGATATACTAACATTCACATTCCATCATAACACGCATTTCTAATTAGGCTTGTTAATTTAACACAAGTCTTTTATTACCAAATATGTTTCAGAATTTTCCAAGCGTTAACCTCACAACGCTTAACTAACGTTCATTGTATAACTAACTTATAACATAACACTTTCATCACTTACAATCACGTTTACAAAGTTGAAATCATAAATGACACGACACGATACTGATTTAACCTCCTTGTTACTTGTTTAACTCCTTAACAAAACTTTAAATCAAGCTATAGTGGTGTTATAAAGTCTACAGCAGCAGCAGACCTTACTGTCTCAGGACAGGGTATGGCGCAGCTGCGCCATACACAAGCCTGGGACCGGTGCAGTTGCGTAGGCGCAGCTGCGCCGGTGCACAGACAGACGCAGAGTCGGTTATGAACAGTACCCGACTTTAGCCTAACAAACACGAATTTCACCCACCAAACCATGAAATTAACACGTAAAATAAATATAACAATATCATAAACATGATTGCTAACACTTACAACCAATTAGAACAATTTAACACTAACTACAACTATTTTAATTTCTCTAAATTCAGGTTTTCAAACAAAAACTCTATTTTTGAGTTCCTTCACAGAATTGAACACTGTGATTTCAATTCTTGTCCAATTTACCTCATTCCAATTACGTTATACTCATATCTCATTTAACTAACAAATACAAGCCTCAATTTACAGTTTAATATAATACTTGACCATCTAAAATGGTACTTTTCATGAACACATGAAAATATATATAAACATACACTGTTAAAACTTTTTCTTCCACTATCAAACGAATTTAGTATGCTATTTCTTGTTTAAACATAATTTCTATTTTCATAAATATATCTAACCACAAGTAATCCATTGTAAAGCAACAATTCAATAAATTTGCAATTCACAAAATTTACAATTAGTTGCCGTAGAACATATATATGTATATATAATATAGAGTTAACATACCTTCAAATTGCTTATACACAATCGTTGTTAAACACAGAAATCATTGTGGAAATCCTAAGCTTCTCTCAAATTCTCTCTCAAGTTCTTCTCTAAACTTCTTAGCTTTCTTCTCTTATGTTTAGACTAGACAACTAACTAGAATGCGTAAAAATAAAACTGATATAATACTAATACGTATACTTATTAGGATATCAATTATATAAAAATAACGTATAAGTTATAACTATATAATATTTATTATTCTAATTATATTACTTATTTTATTTTATTTAAATAAACTAGAAATCTCAAAAGCCATAAGGCTTGTTTGGCAAAAACCCTTTAAATATTAAAGAATTAATATATTAAGCCTTGCTTGGTAAAAACTAAATTAAATTACTTTAATTTATTTTAATAACTCCTTATAATATAGTTATTTGTCACACTATATTTAATCAAGCTTTCATATTTATTTTAATTAATGCAAATCGCAATTAATTAAATAAATCCTTTAATCACATAACACAATACAAATAATTAATCATTTAATTGAAATATCAATATAATAATAATTTCCTTAATTCATCAATTATTTATTAAATAAATAATTAACTAAACAAAATTAAATCAATTGAACAAAACAAAAATTAAATCAATTGAACAAATATTTATTCAACGATAATCACATCCATTAAATATTTATATAAATCAGTAAATATTTAATATTACATTTAAAAATTCTGGAATGTTACATCATTCCCTCCTTAACAGGATTCTGTCCTCAGAATCTCAATTCAAACAATCAAATCGTCACTTACACTTAGAACGTTCGTCCAACGCGAATACGATTCAAGAGAATCATTTACGTATTCGATGTTTACGTTGCTCGTCTCTTAATCTCTCACTCAACCTTTACTTAAGGTTTCAATTACATTCAATCCTTATCCAACCCATGAACCCCATGTTCATTATTCTTTCTTAATGTCGAAGCCATACAGTTCGTTGTATGCTAAGACAGATCGTTCATCGCAACAATGTTGCGTTCACAGCGTCTATACACTTTACATTTATTTCTCAGTACCACAACATAACATCGAAATGTTATTCATTACTTTTGTCACTCAACGTTTAAGGAATCACAATCATAGCAATCCCTCACGTTTGTTCATCGCGACTATGATCCCCGGACATCGATTCCGTAACCCGCGTTTACACTCTTTGTCTTTTAATCTCGTTAAATATTTACGTTCAACCTTTACTTAAGGGTTTAAATCACTAGTTAAAGTGTTATCTTAGGTGAACAATATGTTCATATTTCTTTCTTGCACATCCCCTGATAATTGAGCACTTAACAGCTCATTACTGGGTCTTGCCTTGCACCAGCGCTGCGGCGCCACTATCTTCTTTCCATCTCGCGCTGCAGCACGAGCCTACGTCACCCTCTTCTTTTGTTTGGCGCTGCGACGCCAAACACTTCTTTACCTCTCACGCTGCGATTCCACTCGCCAGTAGTTTATGGTCGAGCTCGCGCTGCGGCGCCGTCTCTCCAAGGCTCAGCTGGCACTGCGGCGCCGAGCACAAACCCTAAATTTTTTTCTAAGTCTTGAATCAAGTTTGAGACGCGTACTTTATGATCTCATAACTCCTTCGTTATAACTCAGAACGAGGCCGTTCCAAAGCCAATCTCCTCCTTATCTTACGTACTTCAATACCCCTCAGACAGAACTTTGTTCTGAATTCGTTAACGTGTCGTTTGATTGGCTTGATCTTCGTCCTTCGTTCATTTTATGTTTTTAACGTTCTTCAATCGTTCGTCTGTAATTCGGTCATCCGAACTCAGAACTCATTCGTTCTTGAGTCCATGACTCACATTTTCTACATTCTCTTACATTATTATGAAACCCTACACGTTCGGGTTCATTTACTAATTTTCTAATTCTCGTTCGTCTTTTACAAAAATTTCGCCATAACTTCATTATAGCTAAGTTTTAATCTGTTCTTCATGAACGTTTCTACCGTTCCTAACCAAGCAATAAGCAACTAACTTATACACGATGGATTTAAACTTGTCCATCAACAACAATTATTCTACGATGGTTTTAAATTTGTCCATCAACAACGTTCTTCGTGTTCTTCGCGTGTTCATCATGTTCTCCGTTCGTTATTCATTTTAATCGATATTTTGGATTACGATTCCACTTTTTAATGGAATTTGATGTTATAGAACACCATTCCTTACTAATTTCACCTACTCGTTCATAAGATTCATTCGGATCGCTCAAAATCCTTACGAATCTTATACTTCCTTAAGAAATTTATAAACTAAATTTCTAATTCTTATTTCTTTGTTTTCTCATGATTTCAACCATATGAAATCATTCTTAACTTCATCTACTTCTTATCTTCATTAAGTTATGTTTTTGAACATAAAAACTTAAGAAAAATCTATTAGAAGCTAGGTTTCAGATTACCTTTCTTCTTTAATCTTCCTCCGTTGGACAAAGCGTGCACTCGGCAAGCTTTTCCTCTTCCTCTTCTTCTCCCATCCGAACTCTCTCTCTCTTTCTCTAAAAGTATAGGATTTTTAAAATCCCAAAATAATGAACTTAAAGCTTGTTTATATAGAAAACCAAGGCTAGGGGCATTTTTGTCATTTTGCCCCAAACCTCCTTACTATTCACATCTCCTTACTCCACCTCCTTACTATTGACGAAGCTTCCCTTGGAAGCTTCGTGCTTCCATCTTGCGGATTTCGTCCGACAGTTTGAAAAACTGCGATTCTCAGTATCCAAATATTTTTGGATATTTCATCTTTCGTTTACCAATTAACTATTACGTATTCTTCGGATCTCCAAAAAACTGAAAAGCACTTTTTGGCGTTAAACGTTTTCCTTCACGTTTTTCCCTAACGTAGCTAAACAAATGAAAAGTACACAACCATACTTTTCGTCATTTTTATTTCGTCCGATTTTTGCACGTTTTTCGAGAAAACTTTTATCGGCTTGCTTAACTTTTCACGATATATTATCGTCAAATCTTTCGACGGAATGTCATTTTGACATACCGAACTCTCAGAAAGGTTTAGGTTATTCAAACCCTAACCCTTAGGATTTTAAGTGTGCAGGCAAAAACTTTGTTTTTGCCATAACTGAAATATTATTGAATATTCCATAACGTCTTAGAATTCTATCATTACGGGTTTCTCGGAAATTCAAAATAAATCTCCGAGCAGAAACGGATTAATAGTGCCTATTTCGTCTTTTTCCTTGTAAATATTTTTGTTCCCGAAAAACTTTCATTTTCGTCTTGAAAATTCTTACTCGTTCAATCTAGCTCGTAGCCAGAATTCTCCCAACTTATAATCATCCTAGGTTATAGAACGATTAATAAACACATAACACAGAATAATATTAATAAAATTCATTTTATTAATAACTAATTCTTTAAACTTAATTTCTGGACAATCCGATTTTTTGGGTTGTTATATTCTTCCCTCCTTATAAAAATTCCATCCTCGAAATTTCTTAAAACCACACCCTTACTCGGGTCATTACATTCTCCCCTTCTTCACAGAATTTCGTCCTCAAAATTTTAGCTTACTTTTCTTCTCAACTTCTCTTCAAAGAAGTTCTTATCTTTCCATCATTCCTAACCTCCATAACCTATCAAGAATCATGAAGTAGAAGGAATAACAAGGAATATAAAATTTCCTTTAAAGTGTTTTCATACTTTTGCTGAGGGGTCAAATCGACCATGAACTCTTGCTAGGTTAAACATCATTTCACCGTAAACCCTTCTTTAACGGTCAGTTTACAATCACAAAGAAAGTAAACTACCTCTTGCATACGTAGGTGATCAACCTATCGTATAACCCCATTTCGGGGTATGTTCACCTCAGACTTAAATAATTAGATTCCGCACCAAAACAATTTGGTTGGGCACAACTCCTTCAAAGAAAGATCAATTTTCTTTTCACAATACATCAAAACGTTTTTATGACGTCATGATACCGTACTTTTCACAGTACGTTGAGGACTTCGTCAGTTTATGACTTCGTCATTATACATCATACCATAGCGGGTTGTTGATCTTAAGATCGTATCCAACACCAGATTCAATTGCATTAACAACTCCATCCTTTTACCATCCTTGCATAAAATGCACGGATGATATAAAATTCCTTTTGAATTTTTTAAAATCAATTTCTATCTAGCTGAAGCAATTAACTTAGATATACAAAGAATAACTCTTTTAAAATCCATTGGTTCCAAAAGTTGAACCAATTCTTTCCTTTTTGAAATGTACACATAAGCACGATTTCAATAAACTTCGAAATCTAGCATAGCTAGGTGATTTGGAATATCCTATTCTCCATCTTCCTTCATTGTCTTACTGCGACAATACTTAATCTTCTCTAGTACCTTCAATGCTAAGTCTACTGAAAATACTTCGTTTTCAGTCTAAACATTCCTATACCTTAGTATAGTCCATCAACTTACCACACTTTATGTATTTAGGAACTTTCCACAACCATATGTGTTTAAGAACTTATCCTCGCAATATGTAATCCAAGAACAAATCAAGGACTTTCCATACGCTTAGGGCTCAGAAACATATCATATAATTATGAGTCACAAACTTTTCATAAGTATGAGTTTCGAGAACTCGCACCTATCTTAACATTCTCTACCTATCAAGTATATACATGAGAAAAGATTCACCTTCTCATCATATACATCTTAATAGCGCGACCAATTCCAATGATTATCACTGTAATAAACTTAGCAATTGTTACACCAAAGCACAAACCTATGCCCATAACAAAGGTTCATACAACTCAGCTATCACATGAGTCCTCAATTGAAATTTTACAAATTCTAATTTCTCTTTACTTAATACGAATTTTCTTTAATTCGTATTCTATCCTTTACAACTCAATATGAGTTATTCTTTCGTACTACTTCGTAGTACCATTCATTCATAGCATTAGCTACAAATCATTTATTGTTTAACAGCTCATCTGTTACTATGATTTACTATGATCATGTGGTGATCTTCTTATCATTGTCTCTACAGTTATAGTCTTAGGTACTCATACCTAAGGTTTATAACCTATCGGCTTTGATACCATTCTGTAACGCCCCGAAATCTGGTCTATCTTCACACTCGGATTCTGTGCATCACGGTCCCACTTCTTACCAAACATGCATCACTATATAGTTAAATATAATAACATATATTCTCAAATCCCAGGTTCTCGAAACCTTAGAACCTCTTTCATTACAAATAATGATAATTACATTATTCTTTACATCGTACAAGAATGACTTTTATCCGCCACCAAGGATACATATCAGTTTATTAAACTAATCTATAGTTCAATTAAACTATTCTACATTACAAGTCTTCACTTGATCTTCACGCTCATTCATCTAATGAATGACACTTCATCTGGATACCGATCAACTTGATCTTTATTGGATCCTTAAGTTCTTTCTAACATCGTACGCTGAAAATGTTTTTCATTTAAAGTAAATGTGAGCATTCAATTTTCCAGCAAGTCATAACAGTTGAACGAACAACTTCAAAAGTTTAAACATTTCTTTTGAACTTCAATAACCGAACAAAGGTTATGAAGCAGCTTGAATAATAGGAATAGTCTCGATTCCTATCATCTTAAAACATCAGCCACTTTCACTTTGAAATACTTTCATTCCTCTACCTTTTTCATACACATCTTGTCTGGCTAGAATCATTAGCACAGACTTAACAATAATGGTTCATGTATAAACAGAACATACTCATATTGAACTGTTCAATCATAGAACAGTTCATCTCATAGAAGCACCGAAGTGTTCAAATTATGGCACAAGGCCTCATACATACTACCACTTCATACAAATATTGCACATTTGCACATAAACAAGACTTCTCAAGTTCAACATCTGAGAAGTTTAAGAAACTAGCATTCACGTACTATGAATGAAGTTAGGAAACTTGCCTTACGCACAACTATAGCTTATAGTTTACGCTGAACTGCTTATTCCAAATCCATATATAACACATAAGGAAATAACACGTACACCAATTAGTCACATACTTGACTTACACATTGGTTTACTTAACTTTACTTATTAGGGTTTGCGTTCTTGCAATATTAGATTACACAACTAACTTCCTTTACCAGTTTACGGCTTCATGACATTCGGAGATGTCTTACTTAAAACGTTCATCATCATTGATGATTTACATCCTTATCTTCTTCTTATAACTTCTATAGGACTCATCATACATCGCTTCTCTGCTAGTAGTCCATATGTTACTCGGAGTGGTTTCCCACAAATAACCAACAAACAAGTTCCCATCTCATCTACACTTCCCACAACAGTGAGTTAGATCGGTTGCCCGTTTTGTATATACCTTCGCTCTCAGAAGGAATTGTTTAGCCCAGCTCCCATATGTCAACCATCAAAGGTTGTGATTGTACCACAACCTAACTTATCTTAACTTATACGAACTACTAACTATAACGTTCGTAAAGTCACGTTCTTATTCCTTACGGCTTTTTGGCAACTAAATGCCATACCTCAGGATTCATTCTTTATCGTCTAAGTTATACAGTCTTTTGTATACTGAGGACGATCGTTCCATGTTAATACTATGAGGTCATAGCGTTAAACATTTTATATTAACTTATTCATACATTACAATGCTCGGTTCATTCAACTCAGAACGTTGTCCAAGTTATCATTACTAACTCAGCTTCTTAACGTTATACGTTATAATCTTTAACTCAGTTTCTTCCTTGTTCACAGTTAAACAACATTCTTCATTACCTTACGGACCAACCATACACGGAGTGTAGGTTCTGCACGTTTAATATTCGCGAACACTTAACTCTCACATCGACTAAAGTGTTTAATGCTTACTTCATTATAACATTTTCTATTCGACTTACATTCGGACTTTCATTAATCTCATTACCGTTCACTATGGCTTTTTACGATAATTCATATCTTACTTACTACCTTCGTCAATGTCTAAGTCATACAACCTTTGTACACTTAGAACGTTCGTCCAACAAGAATACAATTCACGAAAATCATTTACGTATTCGACGTTTACGTTGCTCGTCTCTTAATCTCCTACTCAACCTTTACTCAAGGTTTCAATTGCATTCAATCGTTATCCAACCCATGAACCCCAAGTTCATTATTCTTTCTTAATGTTGAAGCCATACAGTTCATTGTATGCTAAGACCGATCATTCATCGCAACAACGTTTCATTCACAGCGTTTAAATCCTTTACATTTATTTCTCAGTACCACAACATAACATCAAAATGTTATTCATTACCTTCGTCACTCAACGTTTAAGGAATCACAATCATAGCAATCCCTCACGTTTGTTCATCGCGACTACGGTCCCCAGACATCGATTCCGTAACTTGCGTTTACACTCTTTGTCTTTTAATCCCGTTAAATATTTACGTTCAACCTTTACTTAAGGGTTTAAATCACTTGTTAAAGTGTTATCTTAGGTGAACTACATGTTCATATTTCTTTCTTACACCTCCCCCAATAATTGAGCACTTAACTACTCATTACGGGGTCTTGCCTTGCACCGGCGCTGTGGCGCCACTATCTTCTTTCCTTCTCGCGCTGTGGCACGAGCCTACATCACCCTCTTCCTTTGTCTGGCGCTGCGGCGCCACTCGCCAGTAGTTTATGGCCAAGCTTGTGCTGCAGTACCTTCTCTCCAAGGCTCAGCTGGCACTGCGTCGCCGAACACAAACCCTATAAAATTTTCTAAGTCTTGAATCAAGTTTGAGACGCGTACTTTATGATCTCATAACTCCTTCGTTATAACTCGGAACAAGGTCGTTCCAAAGCCATTCTCCTCCTTATCTTACGCACTTCAAAACCCCTTGGACATAACGTTGTTCTGAATCCGTTAACGTGCCATTCAATTGGCTTGATCTTCATCCTTTGTTCATTTTATATTTTTAACGTTCTTCGATTATTCGTCCGTAATTCGGTCATCTGAACTCTGAAATCATTCATTCTTGAGTCCATGACTCAAGTTTTCTACATTCTCTTACATTCTTATGAAACCCTACACGTTCAGGTTCATTTACTAACTTTCTAATTCTCGTTTGTCTTTTGCGAATTTTTTTTTTCGTTATAGCTAAGTTTTAATCTATTCTTCATAAATGTTTCTAGCGTTCCTAACCAAGAAATAATCAACTAACTTATACGCGATGGTTTTAAACTTGTCCATCAACAAAAATTATCATATGATGGTTTTAAATTTGTCCATCAACAACGTTCTTCGTGTTCTTCGCGTATTCATCGTGTTCTTCGTTCGTTCTTCATTTTAATCGACATTTTGGATAACGATTCCACTTTTTATTAGAATTTGATGTTATAGAACACCATTTCTTACTTATGTCACCTACTCATTCATAAGATTCATTCGGATCGCTCAAAATCCTTACGAATCTTATAGTTCCTTAAGAAATTTATAAACTAAATTTCTAATTCATATTTATTTGTTTTCTCATGATTTCAACCATATGAAATCATTCTTAACTTCATCTACTTCTTATCTTCATTAAGTTATGTTTTTGAACATAAAAACTTAAGAAAAATCTATTAGAAGCTAGGTTTTGGATTACCTTTCTTCTTTAATCTTCCTCCGTTGGACAAAGCGTGCACTCGGGCAAGCTTTTCCTCTTCCTCTTATTTTCCCATACGAACCCTCTCTCTCTTTCTCTAAAAGTATAGGATTTTCAAAATTCCAAAATAATGAACTTAAAGCTTGTTTATATAGAAAACCAAGGCTAGGGACATTTTTGTCATTTTGCCCCAAACCTCTTTACTATTCACACCTCCTTACTCCACCTCCTTACTATTGACGAAGCTTCCCTTGGAAGCTGCGTGCTTCCATCTTGCGGATTTCGTCTGACAGTTTGAAAAACTGCAATTCTGGGAATCCAAATATTTTTGGATATTTCGTCTTTCCTTTACCGATTAACTTTTACGTATTCTTCGGATCTCCAAAAAACTGAAAAACACTTTTTGGCGTTAAGCGTTTTCCTTCACGTTTTCCCCTAACGTAGCTAAACGAATGAAAAGTACACAACCATACTTTTCATCATTTTTATTTCGTCCGATTTTTGCATGTTTTTCGAGAAAACTTTTATCAGCTTGCTTAGCTTTTCATGATATATTATCGTCAAATCTTTTGACGGAATCTCATTTTGACATACCGAACTCTCGGAAAGGCTTAGGTTATTCAAACCCAACCCTTAGGGTTTTAAGTCCGCAGGCAAAAACTTCGTTTTTGCCATAACTGAAATATTATTGAATATTCCATAACGTCTTAGAATTCTATCATTACGAGTTTCTCAGAAATTCAAAATAAATCTCCGAGCAGAAACGGATTAATAGTGCCTACTTCGTCTTTTTCCCCGGAAATATTTTTGTTCCTGAAAAACTTTCATTTTTGTCTTGAAAAGTCTTACTCGTTCAATCTAGCTCATAGCCAGAATCCTTCCAACTTATAATCATCCTAGGTTATAGAACGATTAATAAACACATAGCACAGAATAGTATTAATAAAATTTATTTTTTAATAACTAATTCTTTAAACTTAATTTCTGGACAATCCAATTTTTCGAGTTGTTATGGTTGCGATGAATGTTAAAATGTTTTTGCAAATCGCTTTTGTTAGTTCCTAGTAGGCACAATATAGATCTAGAAAGGGGGGTGGGATTGAATAGATCCTTTTTAATTTCAAATACTTTTCTCTGTTATTTTGTGTAGCTAATGATTTAGCATATGACAAACATAAGAATATTTTCAAGCACAATTGAATTAGTAAAAGACACCCTTCATTGATATATTCATAATCATACATACATTGTTCTTAGAGTTAGTTAGGTTGTAAGCAGTTAAAACATACATAGCAGTTATTGCAGTTACTGTATATAATATAAATGACATAAAGTAAAAGATTCAAGGGGTTTTAAGTGGTGTAGAGACTCAAGCTCCTAATCCACTCTTCTACTTTCAACAAGCAGGATTTTCACTAAGGAAGGGCATCACCCTGAATCACTAAGATTCCTTCAAGGCTAACAGCCTTGGGACTTCAGTTCACTAAGAACTCTTCAAGGCCAACAGCCTTGGAACTTCTCTAGTTCTCTAGGAACTCTTTAAGCCCAGTAGGCTTGGAAATTCATTTAGTCCCTCCGGACAAGGACCCCTCAGGCCCTGGCTTCTTCTTCTTCTTCTTTTTGTTATTATTGGTGTTGGTGATGAGCTGATAAGATGTCTTTAAGCTTGATCATCTTTTGTACTTAGCAGCTTGGTGTGATCCTCTTTGCATTCTGCTTCGAGACTGGACCACATCATCTTTAGTGCAGCTGATCTTCTTCTGTTCTACTCATCTTCATGTAGTGTCAGCTGTCCACCATCACCATTTCCTGAACCTTTCTTAACATGTTGGCAGACATGGTTTTGTACTTTCTCTGCTTCAGCTTTGGGTTCATGGTGAATCGTAGAGTGCCTCTTAGGATCTGCCTTGTGCTTTGCCACTCTTCTGAATGCTATCTTCTTGTCCTTCTCGGCTCTTAGCTTAGATGCCAATTCAAATGCATTCTCATCTTTGTTGAGTGAAGCTTTGATCTGTTTAAGTCCTTCTTCAAAGTTGCTTCACTGTCACTGATACTTGTTCTATTTAAGCTCAGGTGGAACTCGTAGAGTCAATGTTAGCATTCTACCAACTCAACGATTCTGCAAAATAGCAATCATCAACAACTCTTAATCTTTGAATTTTTCTTGATTTATACTTCTTTCCAATCTTCTCGTTGAAAAGTAGCCATTGAAAGCTTTTAGATTTGCTTCACAGATCTCGTGTTATTTGGTGCAGACTATAGATGTGACATGACATCTCCTTTTCTAACTTTCTGACATTGTAGTCCACTATTTCACCTACCCCATCAGAGATGTCACTTTTATGCCTCGGGCAGGCCGAAGACTTTATTTCCTCCTTCTGATTTCTCGATCAGAGGTTGTCCTTTTGCATCGATGCTGTTAATAAGCTCTTGTTCGAATATCAACCATCAGATTGAACCGTTGCCAATGCTTCAATCTTCAGATGTTCTAGCTCTACGATTCTGATGCATGTCTTCATGGACCTGATCGTAGTATCTCGTTGACTGGTAGAGACAACACTACGATCTTGAAGAGTGTTGATTGGATCTTAAATGTAGAACACCTCTTCCTTCTCTTGTGCAGTGCTTTAACACTTCTGTTTGCCTCGACAGTTCTCAGATGCTTATGGCTTGACTTCTTTGTTCTGGTCCCTTCTGAATAGCAAGACACTTCAGATTTTGGGTATGTCCATCTTGCTTTCTCCTTGTGATCTCCCATTCACTTATCATCAATGGACTGACCCAATGCTTATTCACTTTAGCCTTGTTCTTCAGAGGCTGACCAATATCTCTGTGTATAGCCCATCAGTTCTTTCTTTGTTTGACAAACACTACGATCCTGGTTACTTCCAAGATCGTTGCCATCTTACCACTTGACAACTACTACACTTGCTAACTTTCCTTAGTCAATTGCTGAAGTCTTCTTCTGATCAACTTGTGGAAGACTTCATCTCGAATGGCTTCATAACTAAATCTGGATGCTGATTGGGTTGGTGCTTAGATCTTCTGTTAACTTGCATGCCATTCGTTGAGTGCTCTCTGGTTTCTGGGAGTGCTCATTTGTTGAGAATCGTATTTGCTCTATAATTCTGCCTTGGCGTTGTGAGCACATCTGTTGAGGTTTTAGTTTTGCACTCTACGATTTAGCTTCGGCTGTGCAGACACTACGACTTTGGGATCATATCTTGATACTCTACAATTTCTAACTTTGTGCTCATTGTCTTCATCTGACCTTGCTCGACTACAATCTCTGCATGTAATCAGTAGACTCTACTATTCTGAGTGTAGTCTACGATTCTTGACTTAGCTTAGGTAGATGCTCGGTCGGCTCGTAAGCAGGCTGTCTCTACGATTCTGAACATGACTTCCTCAGCAGACTATGGCCCTGAGGAAGTTCTTCTCGACACACCACGATCCTTCCTCTTCTCTCCTGGCAGTCTATGAACTCTGAGATCTACTATCTTGCAGACTACTATTCTGCCTTGATAGCTCTCGAGTTTTCCTTGACTCTCTTGGCAGACTACGATTTTTGGTGCAGTGCTCGACGATCAGACAAGCCTATTTATTACATCATAAGATAAACCTAACATGCTTGATCTTTCTATATTTATAGTCCTTGTACATCATTTCTTTTTAAGGACTTTACAAAGCTGTTTTGCTTATGTAGGATCAACCTAACACATTTGATCAATTCATTCTAAGTCCTTGTACAGATGTTTCTATTATTTATCAAAGGACTTTACAACTTTTCTTAATGCAAGCATACTTGCATATTCATTCATATATATATATATATATCATAATCAAATCATATGTAACTATGAATAACATTCATATGCATATTCTTGACAATCTCCCCCTATTTGATTATGACAAAAACAATACGTGCATATGCATATTATGAATGAATCTTATATACAGTGAGCAACTATATTTCTAAAACAGATAATCATGAATATCATTTATAAGAATATGGGCTTTAATACACTGACATTTTACATCCTCGATCCAGAACATATCTAACTAGTTAGAGATGTATCTTTTTGGTTTCATGTATGCTTCCTGGATGTCTGTTGATCAACTATTCATCTGTTTGATTTCTTTGCTCCTGCTCCCCCTGGGACGTGGACTTCATTTCTTCTTCTTCTGGCCCCCCCTCAGCCTTTGCAAATATATGCTCATCATCCTTTGGCTCCCCCTCAGATGATGACCCAACTTCTTCTTCTTCTTCTTTGTCTTCTTCTCTTGTTTCCTTCTGCCCTCCTTGCCCTTTCTTGAGTGCCTCTTACTCTGCCTCTTTCTATGCCTTTTTTATACCCCTTTTTGTTATTAATCACTTTGGAGAGCTGCTCCATTTTGGACACAAGCTGCTCCATCAGGTAAAAGGAGTTAGCAACTTCAAACTTGAGTTCTTGTTGGCTTAGCTCAAGTTGTACTGAGAAAGACTGAGTTATGTTGTCAATCTTATCAAAGAGGACTAGGAATTGTTCTTCGTTGGCCTTCTGTGCTCGTAGATCTTCTACTTTCTGATCATGTATGGCCTTTAGATAGATGTGATCTCTCTCTTTGATTTTGAGAGATACATCAGCCATAGTAGCTTGAAGTCTATTCTGAACTGAATTATCTCATGCTGTTATCAGCACCATCTTTGATTCTTCATTGATCAGAGATATATTCTTGACCAGCTGACCAAAATTCTTCAACAGCTCCTGCATCATAGGACTTTGGTCATCTGGTTGGGCAGCCTCTTGTTGAGCATCAGATTGGACTCTACGATTTTCATCCTTGGACATATTTTTGAAAGTTTTGAGAATCTGAACAATCGTTGAGTACCAATTGCTATTTGAGGATGAAGGAATGTCGGTCAATAGTGCTTGAGCAGATGCGAGTTTCTTATTTTGGACTTGGATACCATCAGTAGTATAGTGAACAAACTCTACGATTGTCTCTTTGGTCATGATCCTTCTTCCTTCAAAGTCCACTCTACGATCATAAGGGATATAGTGGTTGCCAGCATGTCTACAGACATTGTAGTGAGGCCGGTATTTAATCATCATTGTTGGAAATCTCTTAACCCTTGGGATATTCTGTGCCACTAGCTCCATGCTTGGAAACTGAGAGTAGCACCAACTGAAGTAACTGTCAGGAATAAGCATGTGAATGTTATTCCTATTTACAAATGATTTGATTATGATATATATATGAATGAATATGAAAGTATGCTTGTATTAACAAAAGCTGTAAAGTCCTTTGATAGATAATAGAAAACAAGTGTACAAGGACTTAGAATGAATTGATCAAATATGTTAGGTTGATCCTACATAAGCAAAACAACTTTGTAAAGTCCTTAAAAAGAAATGATGTACAAGGACTATAAATATAGAAAGATCAAGCATGTTAGGTTGATCTTATGATGTAATAGATATGCTTGTCTAATCATCGAGCACTGCACCAGAAATCGTAGTCTTCTAGGAGAGTCAAGGAAAACTCGAGAGCTGTCGAAGCAGAATCATAGTCTGCAAGATAGTAGATCTCGGAGTTCGTAGACTGCCAAGAGAGACAATGAAGGATCGTAGTGTGTCGAGTAGAACTTCCTCGGAGCCGAAGTCTGCTGAGGAAGTCATGTTCAGAATCGTAGAGAAAGCCTGCCTACGAGCCGACCGAACATCTGCTGAAGCCAAGTCAGAAATGTAGACTACACTCAGAGTCGTAGAGTCTACTAATGCCGAAGTTAAGTCAAGGATCATAGACTACACTCTGAGTCGTAGAGTCTATTGATTACATGCAGAGATCGTAGTCGAGCAAGATCAGATGAAGACATCGAGCACAAAGACAGAAATCGTAGAGTGTCAAGATCTGATCTCGAAGTCGTAGGGTCTGCACAGCCGAAACTGAATCGTAGAGTGCAAAACTACGACCTCAATAGTTGTGCTCACAATGCCAAGGCAGAATCGTAGAGCAAATACGATTCTCAATTAATGAGCACTCCCAGAATATCCAAAGGTACAAAGCCTCTAGTTGGCACTGCAAAGATACATCCAACTTGAAGGAAACCAAAGAGAGCACTCAACGAATGGCTTGCAAGCTAATAGAAGATCTAAGCACCAACCTAATCAGCATCAAGATGAAGTTGTGAAGCCATTCGAGATGAAGTCTTCCACAAGGAGATCAGAAGAAGACTTCAGTAATTGACAAAGGAAAGTGAGCAAGTGCAGTAGCTGTCAAGCAGATAGAAACACCGATCTTGGAAGTATCCAGGATCATAGTGTTTTCCAAACAAAGAAAGAACAGATGGAGTGCACACAGAGATACTGGTCAGCCTCTGAAGAACAAGACTAAAGTGATTAAGTATTGGGTCAGTCCATTGACGATAAGTGAAGGGAGATCACAAGGAGAAAGCGAGCTGGACACACCACAAATCTAAAGTGCCTTATTATTCAGAAGGGGCCAGAACAAAGAAGTCAAGTCATCAGTCTCTGAGAGCTGTTGAGGCAAATAAAAGTGTTGAAGCACTGCACAAAAGAAGGAAGAGGTGTTCTACACTGAAGATTCAATCAACACTCTTCGTAATTGTAGTGTTGTCTCTACCAGTAAACAGACACTACGATCAGGTCCTTGAAGACATTCATCAGAATCATAGAGTTCAAATAGCTGAAGATTGAAACATTGGCAACGGTTCAATCTGAAGGGTAATATTCGGACAACAGCTTATTGAGAGCATCGATGAAAAAGGACAACCTCTGATCGAGAAATCAGAAGGAGGAAATAAAGTCTTCAACTTACCCAAGATATTAAAGTGACATCTCTGATGGGGTAAGTGAAACAGTAGACTGCAGTGTCAAAAAAGTTATGACATGTCATATCTGCAGTTTACCTCAAGCAACCCGAGATCTGTGAAGATGTTCTAATAACTTTCAACGGCTACTTTCCAACGGAAGGATTGAGAAGGAGTATAAATCAGCTAGAGCTTCAAAGATCAAAGGTTGCTGGAGTTGCCGAGTTTGGAGTAACGACGGACTGTTCTAAATCATGTTAGACAGTGAGTCCGAAGGCTCACTCTACGATCCACCAAGAACACTTAGAGTCAGAAAAAGAAAGAAACAGAAGTGAGAGTTCTACAATGTAGAAGTGAGAGTTCTACTACATGATGAGTGTTCTAAACTTCTAAGAGAAAGAAGAGCGTCATGTCATCTTGATGTCCATCATGGGAAGACTCTAAGTACCATAGAAAAGAGCTTAGAGTCATCTTAGCAAGTCCATCATGAGAAGGCATCAAGTATCAAGAAGGGAGATCATAAACGTCATCATAGTGGCAAGCATGAGAAAGTTTCTAAGTACCTAGCAGAAGAGCATACAGTTATCTTAGAAACCCATCATGTGTAGCCATCATATATCAAGAGGAATGATCTTCAAGGCAGTCATCAAGGGATTATACAAAGTAGTTGAGTAACTTAAGAAGCTGAGCATCATGCAACACTCAACTGCACTTCAAGGGTAATCACGCCAAGCTGCTAAGTACACAAGATGTTCAGAGCATGAAGACATCTTAGAAACTCAGCACCAACTCCAACAAACAAACAAACAACTCAATGAGAAGCCAGGGCCTGAGGGGTCCTTGTCCAGAGTGACTAAATGAAGTTTCAAGCCTGCTGGGCTTGAAGAGTTCCTAGGGAACTAGAGGAGTTCCAAGGCTGCTGGCCTTGAAGAGTTCTTAGTGAACTGAAGTCCCAAGGCTGATGGCCTTGAAGGAATCTTAGTGATTCAGGGTGCTGCCATTCCTTAGTGGAAATCCTGCTAGTTGAAAGCAGAAGAGTGGATTAGGAGCTTAAGTTTCTGAACCACTTAAAATCCCTTGTGTCTTTTACCTTATGTCATTTACATTATGTCTATTAACTGCTATGTATGTTTTAACTGCTTACCATTGAACTAACTCTATGAACAATGTATGTATGATTATGAATATATCAATGAAGGGGATCTTTTACTTATTCCGTTGTGCTTGAAAAGATTCTTATGTTTGTCATATGCTAAATTATGAGCAATACAAAGTAAACCAGAAAAGTATTTGAAATTAAAAAGGATCTATTCAACCCCCCTTCTAGATCTATTGTGCCTATTGGGAACTAACAATTGTTATCAGAGTAGGTTCTCATGCTATATTCAAAAGCTAATCTCTTTGAGTCTGATCCTAGGCACAAACATTGTTCGAAACTTAGTTTAGTAGTAAGCAACTTGTTATATGCAGATGAGCTCACACGTTGGAAATACTGTGTATAGGTTAAATGTGTATATACACTTGAAGCTGCTCAGATTGGTCCATGTTCTCGATTACTACATCAACACGACCAATCCTTGCCTGCAGTCAATCTTGTTGTCTAAAGACTAGACGAGATAGCCCAAGAGACATCAACAACACAGTGTTAAACATCCACCAGCTAGAGAGATGAAAAGGCCATACATGCTAAGAAATGCTTATCCAGAGAAGAAAGAGGTTATTCTCAAACATGTGTCTGGCCAACCAGCAGCTGGGTGCAAACTTTGTGAACTGAAGGATATCAAAGAACTAAAGATGCTGAGACTCTCAGGCTGCATCTTCAAGACTACGACTGATTGATTAAAGGCCAACAAGAGCAATAAGCTGTCAGGAGTAAATGTGAAGCTATGCACATCAATTCCTAAACTCAGTATATTAAAGATAAATGTTTGTTAAGAAATTGACAGTAAAAAAGGTACGGTTCCTCACTAGTATACATGTGTACATCAATTCACCTGCTTATAAAATATAACAGTATTCTGTCAAGAAGTCATAATCTACCTAAAAAGGTGAAGAGAGAAAGTACCATGAGGATGAAAACTCAAATGCCTATAAACCTTCTCTCCATCCAAGTTTTAGGTTGAAGATGACATCTTGAAGGAAATCTGAAATAGGTCATAAGAGCATCACAGGCCAAATTAATTCTATGTGAAGTAATCTTTGCTGGTGGGCTAGTATGTATATACAAACATATGTTCTAAGTGCTTGACAACACACAGAGTATGATCAGGTCCACAAGAGTATCTTGATGATGTGTAGAAACTGATCACCTCTATGAATCAACTAGATACTCCTAAATCATAGAGTTAATTCTCACTCCGTGAACACTTAAACCTTGTGAAAATAACCCAGCAAACGATGACACCATCAACGAGAAAGAATGTGTTTTTAAAATAACAAATCTTACACACACTCACCATCATGTATCTCAAAATGTATTAACTAATACTAGTTGCATGCATGAATATGACTGTTGGTGATAAATGTGATGATTATCTAAATATGAGGAACAGGGGTGTAGAAAAGTAACCTAGTAGGACCCATTTAATTGTGGGTACCAAAAATAGAAATATATCTAACCTGCAGGTACGTGGTCTTTCTGACCACACTAAGGAATACTGAAGCAGAAGACTTCAGTCAAGAAGACTCAACC
This sequence comes from Panax japonicus, assembly GCA_020205505.1. Lineage (NCBI taxonomy): Eukaryota > Viridiplantae > Streptophyta > Magnoliopsida > Apiales > Araliaceae > Panax > Panax japonicus. The sequence goes on along the minus strand of CM035100.1, from coordinate 35,223,090 downwards.
AGCAGAAGGCTAAGGACTGTTCAGAAATGATTCTAATAAAATTCCTATATGTCCAAGCCTATCCTTGAAGACCCGCTGAGCTAACCTGAATGAAGCTCACATGGCTTCTAGTTTGTATATGGAAGCAAGCCATGAAACCAAAGATGAAAAGGGCCTTATGTGCTCAAATTAGGCAAACCATGCTATATGAGAAGAATCCTCAAAGAAGCTCACATCAGAGGATCATCAAGCATCAGTAAAGAAGAACTCATTACGGGAGCAGAACTTCACACACACAAGACTGTCAAAGGAGACTACGTTCATAGTGCTGTCAAGTGATCGTAGAGTTATCAGTCCTGAAAATATCCATGCCTACGATACAAGGATATTTAAGTGATAATGGTGATTCTAGTCAGAAGGAGATATGCAAGGTTGCCTTCAAATGAGTCTAAAGTAAAGGGAATCACATCAATCTGGGAAGACAACATCAATCATGGGGGAGCAGTGATCTGTTAAGGAACAACAATACTGAGATATACTATGAAGCGGTGTACCAACTACAGAGTCCCAAAACTTTGTGGCTGATGAACCAAATGAAGATCCATAGTCAGTAGGAACGTCTCAAAATGTACTACTGATAACCTTTCAGCCACCCAACTCAAAATTATGGAGTGCCTACGATCAAACATCTGATCACAGCGAAAAAGCAGTAGGACACCACGATTACCGTAATTACAATTGTCTAAAGTTGGTGAAAGATATCCCCATCAGAAAAGGTCAAATGAGATATCAGTGCAAATCACTTCTAAAGGATTTCATCTGGAAAGCGCCTCAGGGACAAACCTGACCCTTAGTTCACTCTAAGAGGTTGGCCCTTCCTGAGCTACCTTGACTCAGAAGGAATTCTTGATCAAGTTCATCTCAAGGACCAAGACAGTCAGCGATCGTAGAGTTGAGGTTAAAGAGAACTCCACGATCGTAGTGCAACCTCAACGATCGTAGAAGCAGACTCGACGATTACAGTCCTGCCAGAGTATACTCTAGCTCACAAGGAGCTTGGAAGAACTGGACAATTGCTCAACCACTCAGATTATGATGAGATAAGTTCGAATACAGTTTGGAAAGACATCGTACAAACGCACTTCAGAACTTAAGTGCCCAAACTGGCTTGGAGTATATTAGTGGTCAAGATATGCAGTTTCAAAATGAGGATGGATGCCAAAACCATCCACTGTAGTATCTCTCAAAAGTTGATCGTTGAGTCAATAGAGGAAAACGTAGAGTCTATAGCTGCTCTACTATGCTACTCTACAAACTAAAAAGGTCAACGGTTAATTCACATCAACTAAATGTCTACTCTCCTAAAGGAAATATCTAACTGAAAAGTTATAGGGAGTTACAGCTCATTACTGGACTTCGTGCAACCAATGGTTGGTTGACACATCACTGATTATGTAGAGTTAGAAGGAACTGCCATAAAGACAATTTTAAATCTGCAAAAAGTTATTAGAAACCATCGAACCTTTCTCCCTCCCATTTTCAAACCCTAGAATCCTCATCGAAGCCAAAATCTATTAATCCTCCAGAGCCTTGCCCAAATCACAATCAGCCAGCCCTCATAGAATCCTCTAAATCATATACCTATATTCCTCGAACTATTCAAATGGAAGATTGGCGAGTTATCACCGACATTCAGCTCGGAACCAAGTCGTTTGAGAAATCCAAAAAGAAGTTTAGAGACATTCTTTAGCTTGTGAAGAAAGCTGGATTATCAGAATGCCTTGAGGCTAGCACTCGAGTATATGTTGACCTGGTTAAAGAGTTCTACTCAAATGCTTCTATAAAGTCCAGAACCCTTTCTACCAAGGTCAAAGGTCAGTCTCTAAAGCTAAAATCATCTGACCTCAATCAATGCTTAGGCTTTCCTGACCAAGGACTGAAGAGCCTTGATGATATCGATACAGAACAAGCAAAGGAGATCATGGAGTACTAAAGAAACCCTAGTCTGAAGGACATGAAGAAGAAGGAGTTTTCAGAAGAGTTCGAGTTCCTTGCAGAGATAGTGGGTAAATGTATATTATGCAAGGATACTGCACACGATACTGTGCTTGATCAGCAGTTGAAGATAATGTCAGCAATAGTTCTGAAGAAATAAATTAACTTTGGTGTTATCCTGTTTGATCAAATATCCAAGTGGGTAGAAAAGGCTGAGCTAAAGAAGTCTACAGAAAAACCTCTGACAAAGTTGTTTCATGGAAGACTATTGAGCATTGTAATGAAGAAGAAGCTAGGAGGCAAGATCAAGGATGATGAAGGAGAGCCTATGAACATTCACAAAGTGATGTCTCCACAACTATTTGTGAATTGGAAGAAAAACCCCAAGGAGATCCGAAGGCCGACAACAGGGATCAGCAGCAGGGCCTCTGCAAAGAAGAGGAAGAAAGAAAAAGTAGAAAGCTCTGAGTCTGATGACTCTGTACTAGCAGTAACCACACCAGCCAGAAAGAAATCGAGAGGTGTGAAGAAAACCAAAGCCCCATCAAGAAGTCTCTCCTCCAAAGACAAGGATAAAGAAGAAAAAGTCATGACTGCTGAAACCCCAAAATGAAGAAGTAACAGGTTGCTTCAAGAGCCATTAAGAAAGAAAGCTAAGGTGGAAAACAGGCCAGCCCCAGCTTCTCAAGAAAGTACATCTGAAGAAAAGAAGGACGTAGAGTCAGTAGAGGAAAAAGGAACGGATAATGTCAAGGCTGAGTCCTCACAGACCAAATCCAACAATGAAGGTGAAGCTGGATTAATGGATGAAAATGCAGCATCTGCTAATGTAGAATAATGCTCAAGCCCTGTGGCTAATCCTCAGATCAGTCACTCTGATGATGAAGAGGAGATTCAAGATGACCCAACTCCATCCCCAAATACAAATGCCCCAACAAGCCTAGATGATGGGTCAAATAATGTTGTTTCAAGAGAAGGGCATACCCCTTCCAATCCTGAAAGCCCCCATGATGTATCAAAAGGTGATGAGTCCAAAGAAGAAGGATCTGCCCTCTGCCCTTGCTGAACCTCAAGGTAGCTCGTCTGATGAACCAAAAGCTTCTGAGTCTGAAGAGGAAGAAAAGTCTGACTCTCCCAAAACTGAACCTCCAAGAAGAAGGAAGAGCTACAGACTGCAAGCCAAATTTGCCTCTAAAAGGAGCAGTGATCACTCCAATGCTATCATTGAACTAAGTGATGATGTGTTTGTATCAAAGGATAAAAGTGCTGAAGATGGATCCAGTGGTGAAGAAGATGACTCAGAGGAAGATCTTGCTAAAGAAGGTTCTGAAAATAAAATGCAGCAAGAAGGATTCACTATTGGAAATGATCAAGATAGTTTAGGCTCCGAGAGAGAAGAATTGGAGAATGATTCCAATTCTGAAAATCAAGAATTAGATGAACCGAAATTCTATCCTGTCCTCTCTCCAAAAAAATTCACCAGGAGAATAGTGGTAGAAGTCTCGAATGAACCACCAGAAGCTCCACCAGAAAGATGGGTGAACTATGGAGATGAACAGCTTAAGGTGGTAAGAATGACTACATTTGATATAGCTAAAAACTGGAACAACATGGAGCTAGACTGCACGACCATTCTCTATAATCCTGATGACTTGTTGATGAGATGGTTCTTCCAGTGGATGCCATGGCTAAAGGCCCATACTGAAAGAGATGGAAGCTACTTCAGCTGATGCTACTCTCACTTTCCAAGCATGGAGTTGGTGGCACAAAACTTCCCAAGGATAAAGAGTTTTGCTATAAAGATGATCACAAACCAGTCCCACTTCAAAGTCTATCGCCATGCTAGAGTGGACTCTCAAGGAAGAAGGAACATGACCAATGAGATGATCGTAGAGTCTGTTCACTCTACTGCTGATGGTGTTCAAGGTCAAAATCAGAAACCTCCATCAGCTCAAGTACTGCTATCTGACATTCCTTCATCCTCAACCAGTGATTGGAACTCAACGATTCTTCAGATTCTCAACACCTTCAAAAATCTGTCCAAGGATGCAGATCGTAGAGTTTAATCTAACGCTCGACAGGAGACTGCTCAACATGATGATCAAGTATCTGTAGAGAAGGAGTTGATGAAAAATTCTGATGAACTGATTGAGAAAATATCTCTATTCACTGAAGAGTCACAGAAGCTGGCGGCAGCAGGAGATAATTCATTCCAGAACAGACTTCAAGCTACTATGGATGATGTATCTTTCAAACTCAAAGAGATAGATAACATCTATCTGAAGGTCATGAGTGATTAGAAGGCAGATGCACTACAAGCAAAGAAGGCCAATGAAGAGCAGATCCAAGTCCTCTTTGACTAGATTGACGACATGAAGCAGTCTTTCTCAGTGCAACTTGAGCTAGGCCAATAGGAACTCAAGTTTGAAGTTGCTAACTCCTCATACCTGATGGAGTAGCTTATGTCCAACATGGAGCAGCTCTCCCGAATGATTAATGACAAAAAGGGGGAGAAAAAGAGGCATAGAAAGAGGAAGAGCAAGAGGCATTCAAAGAAGAGCAGAAGAAAAGGAGAGAAGAAGTCAAAGAAGAAGATATCAGAAGAAGAGGCAGAGTCATCATCCGAAGGGGAGCCAAGGAATGATGAGCCATGTATGCCAAAGATGAGGGGGAACCAGAAGGAGAAGAGAAGCATACATTTGAGGGGGAACAAAGCAAAGCAGGAAAGTTATCATCCCAAGGGGGGAAGGAGCAAGAAGAACAAACAGGTGATTAGCTGGTCAACAAACATCCTGGAAACATACATGGAGCCAAAAGAGGTACATCTCTAACTAGTTAGGTATGTTCTGGATCCAGGATGTAAAATGTGAGTGTATTAAATTCCACATAATTATAAATGAAATTCATGATTATCTATTTTAGAAATACAGATGCTCACTGTATATAAGATTCATTCATAACATGCACATGCACTTATTGTTTTTATCATAATCAAATAGGGGGAGATTATCAGGAATAAGCATGTGAATGTTATTCCTATTTACATATGATTTAATTATGATATATATGAATGAATATGCAAGTATGCTTGCATTAACAAAAGTTATAAAGTCCTTTGATAGATAATAGAAAACAAGTGTATAAGGACTTAGAATGAATTGATCAAATATGTTAGGTTGATTCTACATAAGCAAAACAGCTTTGTAAAGTCCTTAAAAAGAAATGATGTACAAAGACTATAAATATAGAAAGATCAAGCATATTAGGTTGATCTTATGATGTAATAGATATGCTTGTCTGATCATCGAGCACTGCACCAGAAATCGTAGTCTGTCAGGAGAGTCAAGGAAAACTCGAGAGCTGTCGAGGCAGAATCGTAGTCTGCAAGATAGTGTTGGTCGTTTTACCTGATCAATATATGCGTGCAAGTATACACAGTCAACAAGTAGTAAAGAGTAAGTAAAGTATCGTTTCCATGGAGAATTAACTAATAAAGTTCACCAAACACTAGCCCATAACCATTTCAGTCATATTTAAATGAATGATTTGATTTTTATATTTAAACTATGGAATTAAATAAACCTAACTATTCCTAGAGTGAGACTAGATAATAAAGACATGAGATCACAATTTCATCTATTGACTCATTCAAAACCATACACTTCATGTTAAGCCAAACTAATTATACTGGTTTGTTAGTCGAGAACACGAATGTAAAGTATATCCATCTCTCAATGTACCATACCCATATCACGTATAATCCACAATTGATAGAATACACGTGAACACCCACATTACCTAAACCACTATATGTCTATGTGATTTACAAATAATTAGGGTTTAATCCCAAATTCTCAATTAACTACGAATGGTGCTTCGGTATATGTCTATCCTAAACAAAAATCATGCATCCGAACACAATGTAGAATATACAATCAAAAGCTAATGAGAACAGATCTAAACCCATACTTCGTTTCTCAAGTCCATATGGATTATCACAGTAAATTTATGGCCAATCAATTAAGCATGTAAGTGTGAATCTTAATAGAAAAACCCATAGTAATCAATAAGGCAAACAATGAAATATAACAGATTAAAACTAATCTATAGACTCCATTGCAATCTCAGAATAAAATTTAAATCATAATTGAATTAATGATATCATCCACATATTGAAGGCACATCAAGAGATACAATTAAGAATCACAGAGAGAGAGAAAGACTAGAGAATTGTAATCTGTTCTCCTGATCCAAGATTGAATCTCCAATGCTACCCAATTGATTAAAGTCTCCAAACTAATCAAATCTAAAAATAATAACTACACTAATCTACTCTAATCTACTATTGAAAATCAAAGAGAGAAAGAAACAATAGTTCCTTGATCCCCCAAGGGATGGAATACATTTTTCATCCTCCTCAGCCGTCTAATATATTCAGAGTTTTAGTCGTAGTCTTCCTCTGCTAGATCGTTCAAGTAAAAGTCAATTAATTTTTAAGACTGGCGTAGCTGCGCTGTGAATAGCATTGCATAGGGCGCAGCTGCGCTGTGCTGAATCTGGGCAGTCTGTCTAGCATAGTTGCGCTGTATCATAGGCCAAGTTGGGCGTAGCTGCGCCGTGCATCAACTGGGCTTGGCTTGTTCTGCTGCACTCTTCTGATTTAGTCTAGACTCAAGGCACTTCACTCCAAGACTTCATTTTAACATTTGGCAACATGCTTAACTCCATTTCTTTTCCATTATCAATCCATCATAGATTTGACCACAACTTATCTCAAATTACACCAAGGAAGTTTCCAATACTAAAACTGCAAAACAAAGCACAAAGGCATAAAAATCTATACAATAACATGAGATTAAGCACAAATTCAAGTCAGTTAATATCCAAATAAGTGGTTATAAAATCACTTATCAAATACCCCTAAACTTAAACCTTTGTTTGTCCTCAAGCAAATAAAATAAAACCAAAATAAAATGCAATGTACAAACTACCATGTATGCATCCTACACTATCATGACCTTGAATCCAATAATCAGCCAGAATTGAAATTCAGTTACAATGCCTTAGAAAAAACTCCAATATAATCAAAACGAAAATCAACCCAAGACAAGATCATAATGCACAACACCTTGCAAATCCAAATCTGTCTGCACTGATATAGTGTGTGAATGTGAAGCAACCACTAAACATACTGTTGAATAAATTTTTCACATACTATGCTTCTTAGAGGGAAAGAACCAGTTTTAAATCAAGATAAGTAGTACATCAAACAAGTTCTAACCAAGACCATGTATTACTTAAGTTCAGGGTCAACATGGGAATTTATACCTTTATTTACAGCGAGTGCATTTTATGCTCCATCTCGCCCCTTCCAAAGATACAACGAGTGCATTTTACGCTCCATCTCGCCCCTTCCAAAGATTCAATGATTTAGCTCAAGAAGGTTTCAAGATATATATATATATATATATATATATATATATATATATATTTATTTTATACATAACACTGAGTTCCCCCAAACTTAAGCTTTTACAGTTCTAGCTAACTATTACCTAATGAAGTACTGACATTCTTTCATTAAAACACAGAATTCCCAACAGAAGGTAAATATGTTTAAATTTAAATTAAGCATATCATAATGGTTACTCAGAAGTGCTAGCCGGTTATATCAGATTCAGGCAGATAAGGATTTATATAATGACATGACATCACCACCCAGATTAAGTCTCAATTCAGTTCAAAAGTAGTTTTAATTTCATCATAGGCCTACTAAATAACAAATCGACTGACATTGGATTCATGCAGTTACAAAATGCAACATATTTTTAAACATAATTACTAAACAGAATGCAACACTTGCTACACAATTAACTAAAACAAGACAAAATGCACATGACATGAATTATACTAAATGCAACTAAATGCAACAAATACACCTAAACCCCCAAACTTAAAAACTACAATGTCCTCATTGGAGATAAATGGTATAAAGAAACTCCCCTAGCTGTTAGCATCATCACCATCCTCCTCTTGCTCAGGTGGAGTGTCTGGAGGTGGATAAGGAGTAGCTGTACCATATGACGGAAATTGAACCTGTGCTCTCAGCTGACTGAAGGCATTTGATAGAATTCCAGAAAATTCGATAGTGTAAGCTTGGAAGTTCGCGTGCATCGCATCCATCCTTCTTTGGAGGCTGCGAATGTCACAGTTTTGCTCGTCTAGAGGTGGGCTAGCTGAATGCGGGGCAGCAATGTCCTCTTCTTCTTCATTGTTTTCTCCATCTTCTTCACTTTCTGACTCCTCCTCATACATGATAAATCCCCAGCCCCAAGGATGAGACTCTACACCATTCCAAATGGTGTACTTCTAAATAGTGGTGTGGTCAATATCCCTCATCGGCAGCTGAAGAGCCTCATTATCCCAATCAATTCCGACAGCCACACGCAGTCGAGTAACAAGAGAAGCGTGTGGTATGACCCCTAAAGTACTCCCTCTCATGTATTTCAGCATTGACTGATTTATGATATGCCCGATGTCAAGTGATTTCATCTTTAGAATGCCATATAGCAATGTAGCTCTATCAGTCGTGACATCGGCATGATGGCTGGTGGGGAGTATGTTCGCCCATATGAAGCTATACCATGCCTTGGCGTATCGGCTGAGTGAGGTATGTGGGAAATGTACCTTTCTATTAGTGCCAGATTTGGGGGTCCATTTTGTACCTGGCTTGCACAGCTCCTTCACCAACTTGTCAAAATCTGTCTCAAACGTTTGTGATTCAGCCCAGTTCTCAGTACCTGATGGCAATGTCCTCACATCGAATATCTCATTGATTGCTTCTTTGGTGTACTGCACTTGCTGTCCTCGCACAAAATAGATGTCATTCTGAGTTTTGCGAACGTTGACATCAAATTCCCTTACTATTGTCATTGGTACAGCCACCAGTTTGGCTACCACTGAAAGCCATCCATGCACCATAATCTGATATTTCAATTTTCCATCTTCTATTCCTGTCCTGAATCCCCTCTCTGGTACGAAGGATTTTCCTACTAAGACATTCATATAGTAGTGCTGGGCCGAGAGGCTCACAAATTGGGAAGTGTCCAACATATTTCTGTTATTACCCTCGCTCTCCTGCTCACTGCTCGACGAAGGAGGTGTTGTTCTAATTCGCTTGGTGATGAGAATATTATCTGAAGAGAGAACTATATCTTGGATGCCCCTGAAATCCTCATTGCATCCTCGCTCTAGCAATTCTGTATCCACCCACTGTAGTGCACTCAATAGAGTTCCAAAATCTGCCCCTTTATGTCACTGTGTCTTCGAATACTCACCCACAAAATTCTCTGACCTTTGATCGAACATTTGTTGTGCTACCCAATGACTAAGATGCTAAGAAATTCGGATATGGACAGGTTCGGTGATGATGAATGGTTAGGTTGATATTTCAACAGGAATGGAGTAGGGGGTATGACTTTATGTGACAATGAAACTCTAACCTCGTGATGGACTTCGCTCGACAGGTAGTGTGAAAACTGATTCCCTTGACTGCTAACACTTGTTCGAAAGCTGCTAGAGAGATGAAGAACTAGGTTTTAGTAGGGGAAGAGAGAATAGTGTTGGATGGAATCAACAATAGATATGTAGACTAGAATCAAGGTTTTGATTTAAGGCTCTTAGATGTTCAGTTTTGTTAGAGAGAAAGGAGTTTGAGAGTATTTGAAATTTAGAGGAAATAATAAGGTAGAAGGTAAGGTCTGATCCAGTTCCTTAAACTAATTTTAAAAACCCACATAAAGCTCGGGCGCAGCTGCACTATAAATGGTTGGGAATGGGGCGCAGCTGCACTGTGTTAAATATGGAAATATCATGTGGCGCAGTTGCGCTTGTTTTGACCTGTGATATGGCGCAGCTGCGCTACCCTGAACCTGGTCCTGACTCATTGCTTTCTGTGACTTGATCCTTGGACTACTAATCATTCTGCTCTATTAGTTACCCCTGATACAGATCAAAAAGAACTATTAGACTTTATTTAATTACTATAAAAATAATGAACTAACTAATTAAAGCAATAAGAATTAGACACAGCGAAAGGACAATGATAGACTAGAGATACTGAAGAATTAAACAAATAGAGAGAGAGATTTGATGGGGTGCCTCCCATCAAGTGCTCGGTTTATAGTCCGTTAGCTGGACTCTGTTTCTGACACCGCTATTGTAACGACCCCAAAATTCTTACAATTTAATTCTCGACTTCGGTCATTAATAATACATTAAACCTCTAATTTTACATCATTAAAAGATAATACAACCATTGAAATTTGCGAAATAATTAAAATTTTATATTACAAACTATCCTCATTCCCAAAACCTTCAACCTTTACATCTAAATATCTCAGAATAATTTTAATACTACAAGAGTTTATATCGCAAAACGATATAACAATACAACATTAATACATTTACCGAAATATTAGACATGGTTTACAAGAATAACAACTTAGCTAGGATATTACATCTTCATATATCACTTTTGATCCATAACAATCAAGTAGCACATAGCGTTACCTTCAATTCTTGAATATGTAAAAATGGTTATTTGCAAGAATGAGCTCGAAAGCTCAGCAAAATCTAACAGTTTTCATGCATCATGTAGCACATAATAACATGCTCAACATACAAGAATAATCATAAACAAACATAGCATACATGTTGTAGTTCACATAACAACTATAAAGATTGAGTTCCTTACTCAATCAACATTCATAGTTCAATCATCATAGTCATAGATTGACTTTCACATTTCATACTTTTGACATATATAATACAGCATACACTAAAATTTTAAAGCAGATCATCATCAAGTTCACATAGCAAAAAGGAACTGAAAGACTTGCCTTATCGACATTTTACCAACATGCTTATATTTCGCGTCGTTGCACAACCTACACTGTATGTGAGATTGATAATAAATAAAATCAATACTCAATCTCATGGTCAAATTTATTCTAAGACCTTACTTTATCCTATTATACTTTATAATGTCTTTATAGACATCTAACTATTTTATATGCAACTTAGTTTTATTTTTCATTTTCATCACCACACATGCTAGACTATCACACTTGTAGTTTAATGTGCGTATATCACACCATTTTATTATACCACTTTGGTTTCAAAAATTCATATTCAACACATTGTTTACATGTTTAATTTTCCTTCATAAATCAAAAATTACCCTTTTCGATTTCTTTCCATTATTATTCTTGTATTATCATCTTTTCATACTTAGATATCCAATATTAGCCATTAGTTAGACACTTTGTATACCAAAGTTTAGAAACACTATTACTCTTAGGCATTTTATCGAGCACAATATGTGCGCATATTAACTTATCTCAACTCTTGATCTTAAATGGTTAATTATGCATAGAATATGATAACACATATCTATACTCATTACACATGTCAAAACATATTTTTAATCATCAAAATATATTATCACCCAAAATCTTAATTCAAACAGAATTATAAAACTCATCTTCACAATTTCTTTAACAAAACGTTATTTTCGTTTTTAACGTTACTCGTTCGTTACATGTCCATTTTTGTTCCTTCTTATATAGAATTAACCTTTACTCAGTGTACTACAACCTCATCTAGGCCTTAAAGTCACACCCTTATCCATCTAAACCAGATTCTGTAATTCATCAACTAGTCTAGAAAATTTCATTTTCTAGACATCCTTACTAAACAATTTATTTCGGACATGATCCGGTCCATAAAATGGTTCAATCTCGTGACTCTAGCTAGTAAACTTCTATATCTACAACTTTGCAGTTTTAAGTTTCTTCAGATTCAAAACAAACGAATTTATATGAAGTTTTCAAAGTCAGAAACCGTAACAGTTTTGATTTTTTAGACAGATTATTTTCCCTTCGTACCAGCCTTACTAAAACATACATTGTAAGAAATATAAAAAGAGTTTTCATGTGATTCCACTTTCAGAATATAGCTTACTTCCATATCTTTGATTTGATATAAGGCTCACTTTCTAACTCATTATACCCAAATAGGTTTGAATTTCACAAGATATGTCCACAATTACTAAAAACCTACGAATTTTGTTCTTCAAATTTTCTTTCCATTTCATTTTCTTTCTTGAATCCTCTTGTTTGATTCTTGATAATCCAAGATTAAACCAATATAAACAGATTAAGCATGATCTACTACCCTAGAACATAAATCTACCCAAAAAATCAAGGATTAAATAAGAGTTTAGAAGTTATCTTCTTCTAGCTTTTTTTTTTCTTCTTCTTCTAGCTCATCTCAATTCCTCTATTTCTCTCTATCTCTCTCAATTTCTCAATACAACTTCTACATAACAATTATCTACATTATGAAGAACATAAAAAATATAATTAAAACAAGGAATTTAGATTATAACTTTATTAGTATGAATTTAAGAGAGAGATGGAGATGATGATGATGGGGATTGTTTTGTCTTCTCAAAGCTTTCCTTTCTTCTTTTTTTTCTTCCTCTTCTTCTTCTCCTACAACTTTCTCTAACTCTCTTCTTCTTTCTTTGGTTTGTTTTCTAAAACTAACATACTAACTTGTAGTATATACATATAATATACAATACTAGTAATATATAATATATGTAACTCCTAGTAATTATTAGATATACTAATTACTAGTTAATACATAGGTTACACCAATTTGAACTTGAAAAGCGTAAGACCATGTTCGAAAAATACTCATTATTTTAATTAATCAATAGCTTAACATCAATCAATCTCATCAAATTGTCACATAATTATATTTACTTGTTAATTATAATTTTGTGTAACAATCATCACATAACTCATCTAATTTAATTATCTCAATTAAATTAGAACTATAACATAAAATTATTATATTAATTAAATTAAATATTAAATATTCATTTAATTAATTTGCTATACTTAATTACATTACTCTATAATCAAAACAAAATTTATTTATTTAACTCAATAAATAATTCAATTAAATATTTATATATATTAAAATTAATATATAACATTCTCTTCACATCAATTCACATATTCTACAATATATGACATACACATACTCACACCCAACATATCTCATAAATAATACTTTTATTTATAAAATTCTCATTTATAATTTCTAAAAATCTGGGATGTCACAACTATCTAATTCTTCTACGATAAGCTAAGAACCCTCCATCCATTAGAACCGCTGTGTGCTTTGGTAGATTCCCCATCATGCGTGTCTGTGAATTGAAGTAACCTATCGTATTTCCTGTCCACGATGTCTCTAGTTCCGTTGCATAGCTAGGTGTCTCGTCCGTTGTAATTGGGAATAAATTATTGCGTTGAGGCATGGAAAGTACAACGAACTTTTCTTCTATTATTTTCTCTTCTTCAGTCCACCATGGTGTATATGAGGCATCTTTATCATACTGCTCTTTTCCTTGAATGTGACTACCTAGAGGACATGGGTGTGTGCAAAACTCACTAGATTTTTTAACTCTGGTCGAGAAGGCACTTGGGGTATAATACAAGTGATATGATATTCTTCATTTTTCAAACCCCCAGTTGTCTTCCTCAATGTCCACTCCTTTCAGTTCATCCAGTGGCATGCACACTTCTGGTTCTCCATCAGTTTCATCATCCATGTCATAGTACCAATTTTTTTGAGGGCGATTGCTCAAGGCTTCGAGTATTTGATCCATTTGATTCTGCAGATTCCGAATTGACCTCTCTTGCTCAATCATCTTCTCCTCAGCTGATGCTACAAACTTGAATCACAAATCCTCCACTCTTGAATTATCTTGTTCAGTTTCAAAATACATGCATTGAGGACCATTCATTGAGGAGTTAATGAGTTGTTCCATTTGTCTAATAAGATTTTGGCTTGCTAACTCCTGACTCGTCATCATCTCTTTATGGTCTGCTATGCTTTTTGACATGAATTCCATCAACCTTGAATTTTCTTCTTGATGCATTGGAGGTGGATATGAGAAATCCGATGGATATGTTGGACTTGGAATGGAGTCTTGGTCTTGATAGTTACAATTCCATTCATAATCTGGGTGATACCCCCAACTTGATGATAATTGGGATTTAACATAGCTATTGGAGTAATCACCCCCAAACTATACTTGTCCAACCCCGATGTTGCACTGATAACTCGAATGCTTGCCTGCACAATATTCACATATAACTGCTATCTCTCAAGTATGTTAGGCTGCAAGAACATCCATCCTCTCCAGCAAGTGTTGCAATTTTTGCTGACAATGTAGAAAATACATTAAGTCTTTCAGTTCTTGTGTCCCTTGGTTGAATCCTATTTGCATAAGGCCATTGACAAACAAAGTCATCCATTGTACCTGAAAAGAGAAAAATATAAGTAAAATATTAAAATAAAAAAAATGTTTAAATTATGACCAATTTGATTGAAATTAATGTTGAATTTTTTTTATTAAGCTAATTCCCGGCAACGGCGCCTAAAACTTGTTGGTCGTTTTACCGATCAATATATGCGTACAAGTATACACGGTCAACAAGTAATAAAGAGTAAGTAAAGTATCGTTTCCATAGAGAATTAACTAATAAAGTTCACCAAACACTAGCCCATAACCATTTCAGTCTTATTTAAACGAATGATTTGATTTTTATATTTAAACTATGAAATTAAATAAACCTAACTATTCCTAGAGTGAGACTAGATAATAAAGACATGAGATCACAATTTCATCTATTGACTCATTCAAAACCATACACTTCATGTTAAGCCAAACTAATTGTACCGGTTTGTTAGTCAAGAACACGAAAGTAAAGTATAACCATCTCTCAATGTGACACCCCCAAATTCTGGTACTCCATTTTCTCAAGATTTGGTGTTCACTTAATCAAAACATTCATTTATAACTACCCAGTTATAATAAAATTGAATAATAAAACCTGCCCATACATGAATAAATTTAAATAAAAATCTCCCAGGTTATCTAACATTTAACAACAATCATTCAAATGCGGAAAGTAAATAAACTTCATTACAATCTTTAAAACCAAAGTCTAAAAATAAAACTATCAAACTATTACAAGTCTTCAGTACTTTTCCATCTTTCCTTTTCCTTTACTGGTGCTAGGTACGTCACCAGTTTCAACTTTAGCTGTAAGAAATTTTACAGGCAAGAGTGAGCAAACAAGGCCCACTAGAAATAACAATAAGTAAATCTTTAGACGTTTACATCAATTGCCAATATTAGGCTCAATAGAATTGAACAATATATTCTATTAACTTTCTGAACATTTATAACATTCACTGAGGGTCTAATGACCACGAATCATGTCCACAGTTATAAGTAATCTTTCAACTTTAACTTTAACAGTCATAAGATTATAAGGACTTCACGTACTTAGGGGGATCAACCCTTCGTACAATATATTGTGCACAACCATTTCAACGCTAAGCGTAAACCTCTATTAAAAGAGTTGTTCATCACAGTATTTAGAATACAAGTCCGCACCAAAGTAAGTTTGGTTTGGATAAGCTTTTATGGTAATTTGGAATTTAACGAACATCAACTAAAGAGTAGTTGAATAAGACCAATAACACTATACTATAGAATAATAGTGATTGAATCAATCATAGTAACTAAAGTCTTGCATTAGGAATAATCTAATAGCATACAATTTGAATAACTATAGCATACCTTGCTTGAACAATACTGAGCCAATGTTAATTAGGATTGAATACTAAACATGTATGGCAATTCAGTTATGCATGTTAATCAATAATTGAAATACATGAATAACTTGTTCAACATCAAACCAAAGTTTAGACAACTTACATCATTATAAGATAATCGAATTGAAAACAATAATTAGCTCAATAAGACAAAGGATTAGAAAACTTGATCAATTATAAAAATAGAGTTAGAAAAACATGCACAATGAAGTTTTGAGTTAGAGAACTTGCCTTTAGCACAAGCTAAACCCTTACCACTTGAATTAATACCCTATACATATGCCATATTGACATAGTTAGTCATTATCAACATTGTATATTTATATAAACAAATATATTCATCATATGGGTTAAATTACCCATTCACATAATCAACAATGTTACAAGTAGGTAACACTTAATAACATGATCATTCATAGTTTAAAACTACTAAAATTATCATTTAACATTACTATTATTAACACATAACATTTATTTTCAAAGTTTGTGTAATTAAACAAAACTGTCAGAACCTTCTGCTAACTCACGCTGCGGCGCCACAGTTTACACTGTGGTTCGCGCTGCGGCGCTGAGTTGGCGCGGGTCACAGGCTATTGGTTGGCACTGCGGCGTGGTGCCAGCGCTGCGGCGCGAGATTTGTACTACTGGGCCGCGCTGCGGTGCCAGAGTCCAGAATCCGGCGACAGCCTCGGCAACCGCATGAACAAAAAGCCAAATTGGCCTAAAAGCTCGAATCTAATAGACTGATTATCATGTAATACACATATAAACTTCATATAAACATATTGTGAAGACTTCTAACATGTTGCTACTCATAAAATAACATAGACATCAAATATACAACACCCAATTTCAATATTTTTGGCAAAAACTCCATTTTTGATATTTTCAATGGAAATCAACACTGTGATTTTGTTTTTCAATCAAAACAGAAATTTCAAAACATCAAAGTTATGATTATACATACTCTATCAATTTCCAAAATCAACATATCAATGTAACAACTAATTAAACCTTAAATTTCTATTTTAAATTAAGCTATATTCATATATATTTTCATATGAACACTGTGATATATTTTCTTCATAAAATACATACATACATGAACTAGTATATCTATAATTATATATAAACTCATAAAAACCTTTTACAAACAATTATCATACCATATATATATATCAACAATTCATCCTATAAAATATTTTACAGAGAACTTTTTGGGAAGAAGAAAAATTAAACTTTTTAAAGAAAAGGTTAAACCCCTACATTTGATTAAGAAGATGATGGCTAGAATTAGATTATCAATTTCTTTTCTCCAATTCATTTCTCAAACCTTTTAGAGTTTCTCTAAATTTCTCTCTAGTTTTCTTCTTCTCTTCTTTTCTCTCTGTAAACTTCAACTGAGTCTTTCTTCTCCCTTACTCTAACATACATAGAATATTATAACGTATAATAATAATAATATAGATATTAAGTATAAGATTTAACTGACATCAGTTATAAACTTTTTGAAGATCAAAAGCCATAAGGCTTGTTTGGCTAAGCTTAATAAAAATAACCCATTAACCCTTACACCTTGTTTGGTAAACTGAATTAAAAAAAATAGATTAATCCTTATACCTTGTTTGCTAAAACACTATTAAATCAAAGACTTATTATGCAATAAGACATGTTTGGCAAAACTAAATTAAACTCTTTTAATTTATTTTAATAACTCCTTTATAGCAAGGTTATTTGTCACACTTCTATTTAAATTAAATAATCAATTTAAATCAATTAAAATATTAATCTATTAAATTACTTTAACACATAAATCATTATTAGATAATTATAATTTCCTTTATAATTATAATTTTATTCAACCAACTAACACTTTATTTTAATCACAATTCCAATTAAAATATTATAATTCATTTAATCCTTATAAGCTCTCTAGCTTACTTATTAAATTAATATATAATCTCATAACAATTAATTTTCTTAGCTCCTTAATTATTTATTCAACAAATAATTAACTAAACCACATCAATTCAAATTGAACAATTATTTATTCAACAAAAAATATATCCATTAAATACTTATATAAATCAATAAATATTTAATATTGGAAATACATATTTAATATTTAATTATTTATTCCGCAAATAATTAACTAAACCACACCAACTCAAATTGAATAATTATTTATTCAACAATAAACATATCCATTAAATACTTATATAAATCAACCAATATTTAATATTACACTTTAAAATTCTCGAATGTTACATCATTCCTTCCTTACAAGGATTCTGTCCTCATAATCTCAACTCAAACCAATCATTCGTTACATTCTTCCCTACTTACAAAGATTATGTCCTTAGAATCGAAGACACAGATTAAACAAATAACTTAGGACATTCTTTTAACATTTTCTCTTCGAGTTCTCACGTAGCTTCTTCAGCATTGTGGTTCCTCCATAGTTACCTTCACAGAATGTATCACTTTATTTCTGAGCACTTGTTCTATCCTGTCGACTATCTGGATAGGAACCTCTTCATAAGACAAATCTTTCTCGAACTGCAACGGTTCATACTCGATCACGTGATTGAAGTCGATTTTATACGGTCGTAACACCGAAATGTGAAAAACATTATGAATGTTTTCCAACTCTGGAGGTAGAGCTACCTCATAAGCCACTTCTCCAACTCTTCGCAGCACTTCAAAGGGTCCAATAAACCTCGAGCTTAGCTTTCCCTTTTTACCGAAATGAATTTTCCCCTTCCAGGGAGAAACTTTTAGAAATACAAAAGTTCCTACGTCGAATGCACGATCTTGTCTGTGTTGATCAGCATACTTTTTCTGTTTGTCTTGAGCTGCTACTAATCTTGTCCTGATGAGTTTGACAACGTCAGTAATTTGTTGTACCAGTTTTGGTCCTAATAGTTAGCAATCACCGACTTCATCCCGGTACAGTGGAGTTCTGCACTTTCTGCCGTACAATGCCTCGTAAGGTGGCATACCGATGCTCGTGTGATAACTGTTGTTGTAAGCAAATTCTACCAACGGTAATTGTTCTTCCTAGCTTCCTTTAAAGTTCATGACACATGCTCTCAACATATCTTCCAATGTCTGAATTGTTCGTTCGCTTTGGCCATCTGTTTGTGGATGATAAGTCGTACTCATTCAGAAACTATGTCCCCATGCATTCTTGTAGTCTCTTCCAAAAATTTGACGTGAATCGTGGATCTCTATCGGACACAATTGATACTGGCACTCCGTGCCTCGAAACGATCTCCTTAATGTAAAATCTTGCCAACTGATCAAGATTGAATCTAATCTTTATTGGTAGAAAGTGTGCTGACTTTATCAGTCTGTCCACTATCACCCAAATCGCATCGCATCCTCTCTGAGTAGTTAAAGACCCACCACAAAATCCATCGTGATGTGTTCCCACTTCCATTCCGGTATTTCCAACGGTTGGAGTAATCCGCTGGGTCTTTGATGTTCGGCTTTTACTCTCTGACATGTCAAGCATTTTGCTATGCATTCAACAACATCCCTTTTCATGTTTGGCCACCAAAAATGTCGGCGCAAATCTTGATACATTTTATTGCTTCCTGGATGAATTGAATATTTTGAGCTATGAGCTTCGGTCAAAATTTCCTCTTTTAGTTCTAACACTGCTGGAACCCAAATTCTTCCCTCGAACTATAGTAATCCTTCGGTATCGACCTTGTATTTTACATCACCGCCTTCACCGGATTCTCTTTGATTTTCCCACACTCTTCATCTTGTAGTTGAGCATTCTTCACTTTGTCCACTAAAGTTGGACCAACTTCTATCTGGAATAGTTGTTCGTCAGATTCTTTTGGAAATTTGATTCCCAACTCCAGTTTTGTCATTGCTAAAATGAGCTCCTCCTTAGTTGTTATCAGCATCAACTTGTCCCGACCTTTCCTGCTTAAAGCATCTGCCACCACATTCGCTTTGCCTGGATGATAAAAGATCTCACAATCGTAATCTTTTATCAACTCCATCCACCTTCTCTGACGCATGTTCAAATCTTTCAGAGTTAAAATATACTTCAGACTTTTGTGGTCTGTGTAGATCTCATATTTTTCTCCATAAAGATAGTGTCTCCATATCTTCAGAGCAAATACAACTGCAGCCAATTCCAAATCATGAGTCGGATACCCTTTCTCATAATCCTTCAGTTGTCTTGATGCATAGGCAATAAATTTGTCGTTCTACATAAGAACACAACCCAACCCTTTGTGTGAGGCATTACTATACACCACAAAATTTCCTGTATTGTCTGGTAATGTCAACACAGGTGCCATACTTAACTTTTTCTTCAAATCTTGGAAACTCTCTTCACAGTTCTCCGTCCAAATTAATTTTACAGCTTTCCTTGTCAAATTTGTTAGTAGAGTGGATATCTTAGAAAAATCTTGGATGAATCTTCTATAATAACCAGCCAGTCCCAAGAAACTCCTCACTTCTGACGGTGTTCTTGGTTGTTCCCAATTGATTACAGCTTCTACTTTTGATGGATCCACTGAAATCCCATCTTTGTCAATCACATAACCCAAAAAATGTACACGATCGAGCCAAAATTCGCACTTATAGAATTTCGCGTATAACTTTTCCTTCCTTAGTGTTTCCAATGTCAAACGTAAATGTTCCATGTGTTCTTCTTGAGTTTTGGAATACACCAGAATGTCATTAATAAATACCACTACAAACTTGTCTAAGAATGGTTTAAACACCATGTTCATCAAATCCATGAACGCCGTAGGGGCATTGGTTAAACCAAAAGACATCACCAGAAACTCGTAATGTCCGTACCGAGTTCTGAATGCCGTTCTAGGTATATCCTCTTTCTTTACCTTCAATTGGTGATACCCACTTCTCAAATCTATTTTTGAGAAATATTTAGCACCCTTCAGCTGATCAAACAAGTCATCTATTCTAGGCAACGGATACCTATTCTTAATAGTGACTTTATTTAACTCTCTATAATCAATGCAAAGACGCATTTTCCATCCTTCTTCTTAACGAATAAAACTGGCACTCCCCACGGTGATACGCTTGGTTGAATATATTTCTTGTCTAACAACTCTTGCAACTGTACCATCAGTTCCTTCAATTCTATCGGAGCCATTCTGTACGGGGCCTTGGATATCGGTGATGTTCCCGGCACTAAGTCGATCACGAACTCAATTTCTCTGTCAGGCAGAAGTCCTGGCAAATCTTCTAGAAACACGTCTTCGAATTCTCTCACTACCGGTATTTCTTCTAGTTTCACACCCTTCTTCTGAGTATCAACTATGTAAGCTAAATATCCCACACAACCTTGACTCAACAATTTCTTGGCCTGCATAGTCGTCAGACATTTCATTTGTCCAGGCGACTTGCTACCATAAAATACTACCTTTGACGAAGTCACAAGGTTTACACACTTCTTGTGACAATTGATTACTACTCCATATTTGAACAACCAATCCATCCTCAAAATTACATCAAATTTCCCGAGTCCAATCGTAATCAAATCTACCAACAAAATATTTTCCTTAAGGTTCACCCTACAGTTCTTGTATATGAATCTAACATGGATTACTTCCTTATTCGCAATTTCTATGTTCAAAGGAAAATTCAGTTCTTCTCTAGGCAATTCTACCTCTTAGCAAATTCATCAGATATAAACGAACAAGTAGCATCCAAATCGAATAATACATAAGCATTTATATCATTGATTGGGATAATACCTGACACTACATCTTTTGATTGCACATCATCTTGCACAGTCATGTTGAAGGTTCTGGCTGTGGGTTTGTTTGATGCTACAGGTCCTACAATGGCCCATGTACTTCCATTGTTACCTCCATTGCTTCTGGTTGTCACTCCTTCCTTCTTCTTAGGGCATTCACGAGCAAAGTGATCCTTGAATCCAGTACGTGAAGCACACATTCTTCTTCGGTTTAGTGCAATTTGGGGCGATGTGACCCTCCTGGCCACAATTGTAGCATACTCGTTTCTCTATCAAGCACGCACCCTTATGGAATTTCCCGCATGTCGTACATGCTTTAAACTTTTTATTTTGCTGGTTACCATGCTGGTGTCCAGCACCCATGCTCCCATTCCACTTCCTCTTCAAGTTGTTGTTGTTGTTGTTGTTATTGTTGTTTCCACTGCTACCACCTCCAATCTTAGTCTCATTCTCATTCCTCTTCTTCTTTTGTTCCTGGTTGAACTTTGTCACTGCGGCATGGCGGTGGCATTGCGACGCGAGATTTGTACTGCTGGGTCGCGCTACGGTGCCAGAGTCCAGAATCCGGCGACAACCTCGGCAACAGCATGAACAAAAAGCCAAATTGGCCTAAAAGCTCGAATCTAATAAACTGATTATCATGTAATACACATATAAACTTCATATAAACATATTGTGAAGACTTCTAACATGTTCCTACTCATAAAATAACATAGACATCGAATATACAACACCCAATTTCAATATTTTTGGCAAAAACTCCATTTTTGATATTTTCAATGGAAATCAACACTGTGATTTTGTTTTTCAATCAAAAACAGAAATTTCAAAACATCAAAGTTATGATTATACATACTCTATCAATTTCCAAAATCAACATATCAATGTAATAACTAATTAAACCTTAAATTTCTATTTTAAATTAAGCCATATTCATATATATTTTTATATGAACACTGTGATATATTTTCTTCATAAAATACATACATACATGAACTAGTATATCTATAATCATATATAAACTCATAAAAACCTTTTACAAACAATTATCATACCAAGTTATATATATATATATATATATATATATATATATATATATATATATATATATATATATATATATATATATATCAACAATTCATCCTATAAAATATTTTACAGAAAACTTTTTGGGAAGAAGAAAAACTAAACTTTTTAAAGAAAAGGTTAAGCCCCTACCTTTGATTAAGAAGATGATGACTAGAGTTTGATTATCAATTTCTTTTCTCCAATTCCTTTCTCAAACCTGTTAGAGTTTCTCTAAATTTCTCTCTAGTTTTCTTTTTCTCTTCTTTTCTCTCTGTAAACTTCAA
This sequence comes from Panax japonicus, assembly GCA_020205505.1. Classification (NCBI taxonomy): domain Eukaryota; kingdom Viridiplantae; phylum Streptophyta; class Magnoliopsida; order Apiales; family Araliaceae; genus Panax; species Panax japonicus. Next base: position 35,200,248 of record CM035100.1, on the reverse strand, counting down.
CTGAGTCTTTCTTCTCCCTAACTCTAACATACGTAGAATATTATAACGTATAATAATAATAATATAGATGTTAAGTATAGGATTTAACTGACATCAGTTATAAACTTTTTGAAGATCAAAAACCATAAGGCTTGTTTGGCTAAGCTTAATAAAAATAACCCATTAACCCTTACACCTTGTTTGGTAAACTGAATTAAAAAAATTGATTAATCCTTATACCTTGTTTGCTAAAACACTATTAGATCAAAGACTTATTATGCAATAAGACATGTTTGGCAAAACTAAATTAAACTCTTTTAATTTATTTTAATAACTCATTTATAGCAAGGTTATTTGTCACACTTCTATTTAAATTAAATAATCAATTAAAATCAATTAAAATATTAATCTATTAAATTACTTTAACACATAAATCATTATCAGATAATTATAATTTCCTTTATAATTATAATTTTATTCAACCAACTAACACTTTATTTTAATCACAATTCCAATTAAAATATTATAATTCATTTAATCCTTATAAGCTCTCTAGCTTACTTATTAAATTATTATATAATCTCATAACAATTAATTTTCTTAGCTCCTTAATTATTTATTCAACAAATAATTAACTAAATCACATCAACTCAAATTGAACAATTATTTATTCAACAATAAACATATCCATTAAATACTTATATAAATCAATAAATATTTAATATTACAAATAAATATTTAATATTTAATATTTAATTATTTATTCAACAAATAATTAACTAAACCACATCAACTCAAATTGAACAATTATTTATTCAACAATAAACATATCCATTAAATACTTATATAAATCAATAAATATTTAATATTACACTTTAAAATTCTGGAATGTTACACACAATGTACCATACCCATATCACGTATAATCCACAATTGATAGAATACACGTGAACACCCACATTACCTAAACCACTATATGTCTATGTGATTTGCAAATAATTAGGGTTTAATCCCAAATTCTCAATTGACCACGAATGGTGATTCGATATATGTCTATCCTAAACACAAATCATACATCCCAACACAATGTAGAATATACAATCAAAAGCTAATAAGATCATATCTAAACCCATACTTTGTTTCTCAAGTCCATATGGATTATCACAGTAAATTTATGGCCAATCAATTAAGCAAGTAAGTGTGAATCTTAATAGAAAAACCCATAGTAATCAATTAGGCTAATAATGAAATATAACAGATTAAAACTAATCCATAGACTCCATTGCAATCTCAGAATAAAATTTAAATCATAATTGAATTAATGCTATCTTCCACATATTGAAGGCACATCATGAGATACAATTAAGAATCACAGAGAGAGAAAGAGTAGAGAATTGTAATCTGTTCTCCTGATCCAAGATTGAATCTCCAATGCTACCCAATTGCTTCAAGTCTCCAAACTAATCAAATTTAAAAACAATATATACACTAATCTACTCTACTATATTATTTAAAATCAAAGAGAGAAAACAACAATAGTTCCTTGATCCCCCAAGGGATAGAATACGTTTTTCATCCTCCTCAGCCATATAATATATTTAGAGTTTTAGTTGTAGTCTTCCTCTCCAAGCCGTCACCCTGCTAGATCGTTCAAGTAAAAGTCAACTAATTTTTAAGACTGGCACAGCTGCGCTGTGAATAGCCTTGCATAGGGCGCATCTGCGCTGTGCTGAATCTGGACAGTCTGTCTTGCACAGCTGTATTGTGTCATAGGCCAAGTTGGGCGCAGCTGCGCCGTTCATCAGCTGGGTCTGGCTTGTTCTGCTGCACTCTTCTGCTTCAGTCTAGACTCAAGGCACTACACTCCAAGACTTCATTCCAACATTTGGCAACATGCTCAACTCCATTTCTTTTCCATCATCAATCCATCATAGCTTTGAACGCAACTTAGCTCAAATTACTCCAGGGAAGTTTGCAATGCTAAAACTGCAAAACAAAGCATAAAGGCATAAAAATATATATAATAACATGAAATTAAGCACAAATTCAAGTCAGTTAATATCCAAATAAGTTGTTATAAAACCACTTATCAGATAGTAGATCTCAGAGTTCGTAGATTGCCAAGAGAGACAAAGAAGGATCGTAGTGTGTCAAGTAAAACTTCCTCGGAGCCGAAGTCTGCCGAGGAAGTAATGTTCAGAATCGTAGAGACAGCTTGCCTACGAGCCGACCGAACATCTGCTGAAGCCAAGTTAGAAACGTAGACTACACTCAGAGTCGTAGAGTCTACTGATGTCGAAGTTAAGTTAAGGATCATAGACTACACTCTGAGTCGTAGAGTCTATTGATTACATGCAGAGATCGTAGTCGAGCAAGATCAGATGAAGACATCGAGCACAATGATAGAAATTGTAGAGTGTCAAGATCTGATCACAAAGTTGTAGGCTATGCACAGCCGAAGCTAAATCGTAGAGTGCAGAACTACGACTTAAATAGTTGTACTCACAATGCCAAGGCAGAATCGTAGAGCAAATACGATTCTCAACTAATGAGCACTCCCAGAAATCCAAAGGAACAATGCCTCTGGTTGGCACTGCAAAGATACATCCAACTTGTAGGAAACAAGAGAGCACTCAACGAATGGCTTGCAAGCTAACAGAAGATCTAAGTACCAACCTAATCAGCATCAAGATGAAGTTGTGAAGCCATTCGAGATGAAGTCTTCCACAAGGAGATCAGAAGAAGACTTCAGTAACTGACGAAGGAAAGTCAGCAAGTACGTAGCTGTTAAGTAGACAGAAGACACCGATCTTGGAAGTATCAAGGAACATAGTGTTTGCCAAACAAAGAAAGAACTGATAGAGTGCACACAGAGATATTGGTCAGCCTCTGAAGAACAAGGCTAAAGTGATTAAGGATTAGGTCAGTCCATTGATGATAAGTGAACAGGAGATCACAAGGAGAAAGCGAGCTGGACGCACCACAAATCTGAAGTGTCTTGTTATTCAGAAGGGGCCAGAACAAATAAGTCAAGTCATCAGTCTTTGAAACCTGTTGAGGAAAATAGAAGTGTTGAAGCACTGCACAAAAGAAGTAAGAGGTGTTCTACACTGAAGATTCAATTAACACTCTTCAAGATCGTAGTGTTGTCTCTACCAGTCAACAGACACTACGATCAGGTCCTTGAAGACATGCATCAGAATCGTAGAGTTTGAATAGCTGAAGACTGAAACATTGGCAACGGTTCAATCTGAAGGGTAATATTCAGACAAGAGCTTATTGAGAGCATCAATGCAAAAGGACAACCTCTGATCGAGAAATCAAAAGGAGGAAATAAAGTCTTCGATCTGCCCAAGACATTAAAGTGACATCTCTGATGGGGTATGTGAAATAGTAGACTGCAGTGTCAGAAACGTTATGACATGTCACATCTACAGTCTACCTTAAGCAACCCGAGATCTGTGAAGATGTTTGAATAGCTTTCAATGGCTACTTTCCAACGGAAGGATAGGGAAGGAGTATAAATCAGCTAGAGCTTTAAAGGTCAAAGGTTGCCAGAGTTGTCGAGTTTGGAGTAACGGTGGACTGTTCTAAATCATGTGAGACAGTGAGTCCGAAGGCTCACTCTACGATCCACCAAGAACACTTAGAGTCAGAAAAAGAAAGAAATAGAAGTGAGAGTTATACAATGCAGAAGTGAAAGTTCTACTACATGAAGAGTGTTCTAAACTACCGAGATAAAGAAGAGCATCATGTCATTTAAGCAAGTCCATCATGAGAAGGCATCAAGTATCAAGAAGGAGATCACAAACGTCATCATGGTGGAAAGCATGAGAAAAATTCTAAGTACCTAGCAGAAGAGATTACAGTCATCTTAGAAACCCATCATGTGTAGCCATCATGTATCAAGAGGAATGATCTTCAAAGCAGTCATCAAGGGATCATCCGAAGTGGTTGAGTAACTGAAGAAGCTGAGCATCATGCAACACTAAACTACACTTCAAGGGTGATCACGCCAAGCTACTAACTACAGAAGATGTTCAGAGTATGAAGACATCTTAGCAGCTCAGCACCAACTCCAACAAACAAACAAACAACTCAACGAGAAGCCATGGTCTGAGGGGTCCTTCTTCGGAGGAACTAAATGAAGTTCCAAGCCTACTGGGCTTAAAGAGTTCCTAGGGAACTAGAGGAGTTCCAAGGCTACTGGCCTTAAAGAGTTCTTAGTGAACTGAAGTCCCAAGGCTGCCGGCCTTAAAGGAATCTTAGTGATTCAGGGTGCTACCCTTTCTTAGTAGAAATCCTGCTAGTTGAAAGTAGAAGAGTGGATTAGGAGCTTCAGTCTCTGAAAAACTTAAAACCCCTTGTGTCTTTTATGTTATGTCATTTACGTTATGTCTGTTAACTGCTATAACTGCTATGCATGTTCTAACTGCTTACAACCAAACTAACTCTACAAACAATGTATGTATGATTATGAATATATCAATGAAGGGGATCTTTTACTTATTCTGCTGTGCTTGAAAAGATTCTTATGTTTGTCATATGCTAATTTAATAGCAATACAAAATTAAAGAGAAAAGTATTTGAAATTAAAAGGATCTATTCAACCCCCCCTTCTAGATCTATTGTGCCTACTGGGAACTAATAGTAACTTCCATCTATTTCAGTATGTGCCTTTAGCCAAGGCATCCATTGGAAGAACCATCTCATCAGCAGATCATCAGGATTGTAAAGGATAGTCGTGCAGTCTAGCTCCATGTTGTTGTAATTTTTGAACACATCATGTGCAGTCATCCTTACAACCTTGAGCTGTTCATTTCCATATTTTACCCATTTTTCTGCTGGGAGTTCTTCTGGTTCATTAAAAACTTCTACCACTATTTTTTTTACTGATTCTTGCTGGAGAGAGGACAACATAGTCTTCTGGTTCCTCTGATTCCAGACGTGCAGAATCAGAATCTTTCTCCATTTCTTCTATTTTAGAGCCTGAAGCATTCTGATCAGATTCATCAGTGAATACTTATTGTTGATCTTCATTTCCAGACTCTTCTTCAATAATGTCTTCCTTGGATTCATCATCACTTACTTCAATGACTGCAGTGGAGTGATCACTTCTCTTCTTGGAGGCAAATTTAGCTTGTAGTTTGTAGCTCTTTCTTCTCCTTTGAGGTTCATCTATGGGAGAGCCAGACTCTTCTTCCTCTTCAGACTCTGAAGCCTTTAGATCATCAGATGAACTTCCTTGAGGTTCAACACTGGCAGGGGCACATCCTTTTTCTTTAGAATCAACATCATTTGACCCATCATCTGGGCTGGTTGGAGCATTTGCATTAGGGGATGGAGTTGGATCAACTTGTATCTTTTTTTTATCATCAGAGTAAATGCTCTGAGAGTTAGCCACAGGGCTTGTGCATTCTTCTGCATTAGCAGATGCTGCATTTTCTTCCATTATTCCAGCTTCACCTTCATTATTAGATTTGGTCTGTGGGGACTCAGCCTCTAGACTATCAGTTGCCTTTTCTTCTTCTGACTCTACATCCTCTTCTTTATTAGATGAGCTTTCTTGGGAAGCTGAGGTTGGTTTGTTTACCACCTTAGCTTTCTTTCTGGATGGCCCTTGAAGTAATATGTTACTTCTTCTCTTTGTGGTCTCTGTAGTTGAGACCTTTTCATCTTCATCCTTGTCTTTTGTGGAGAGATTTCTTAGCAAAGGCTCAGCTTTCTTCAAGCCCTTGGATATCTTCTTTGCTAGTGTGGTTGCTGCTGGTTCAGAGTCACCAAACTTAGAGCTTTCCACCTTTTTTATCTTCTTCTTCTTCGCAAAGTTCTTTCTGCTGCTCCCTGTTGTTGTCAACCTCCTGTTTTCCTTTGGATTCTTCTTCTAGTTCACAAATAGTTGTGGAGACATTACTTTATGAACAGTTAAAGGCTCTCCTTCATCATTCTTGATTTTTCTTCCCAATTTCTTCTTTAGCACTATACTCAACAGTCTTCCATGAAACACCTTTGTCAGGGGTTTTTCTGTAGACTTCTTCAACTCAGCCTTTTCAACCCATTTGGAGATCTGATCAAATAGGATAACTCTAAAGTTGATTTTCTTCTTTAGAACTATAGCAGACATCATTTTCAACTACTGATCAAGCACAGTGTCATGTGCAGTATCCCTGTATAGTATACATTTGCCCACTATCTCGGCAAGGAACTTGAATTCCTCCGGAAACTCATTTTTCTTCTTGTCCTTTAGACTAGGGTTTCTTTGGTACCGTATTATCTTTTTTCCTTCTTTAATGTCGACTTCATCTAGGTTTATTAGACCTTAATTGGGAAACCCTAGACATTGATTGATGTCTGATGCTCTTATCTTCAGACTTGATCCTTTCACCTTGGTGGTCAGAATACCAGAGTTCGTTGAAGCATTTGAGTAGAACTGCTCCACTACCTCTGTATAGACTGGAGTGTCAGTCTCCAAGCACTCAGAGAACCCAGCCTTCTTTACGAGCTCAAGTATATCCTTGAACTTTGTTTCTGATTCTTTGAACTTTTTGAAGCCGAGTTGGATTCCTGTTATAACTCACCATTCTTCCATTTGAAGAGCTCAAGGTATATGAGTATGTGATCTAGGGAGTTTTTTGAGAGATAGTTGAATGTGATTTGGGCTAAGTTTTGGAGGATTAATGGGTTTAGGCTTTGAAGAATTTTCTTAGGGTTAGAAAAATGGGAGGGAGAAAGGTTCGATGGTTTCTGATAACTGTTTGCAGATTTTGAATTTGTCTTTATGGAAGTTCCTTCTAACTCTGCATAATCAGTGATGTGTCTGCCAACCATTGGTTGCACGATGTCCAGTAATGTGCTGTAACTCCCCATAAACTTTTTAGTTAAATATTTATTTTAAAAGAGTAGATGTTTAATTGACGTGGATTAACCGTTGACCATTTTGGTTCGTAGAGTAACCTGATAAGGTAGTTATGGACTCTACATTTTTCTTTGTTGACTTAACGATCATCTTTTGAGAGATGCTTCAGTGGATGGTTTTGACAGTAATCCTCATCCTGATGCTGCATAGCTTTATCACTGATGTATCCCATACCAATTTGGGTACTTTAAGTTCCGAGGTGCGTTTCCATGATATCTTTCCAAGCTGTATTCGAACTCATCTCCTTTTAATCTGAATGGTTGAGCAATTGTCCAATTCTTCCAAGCTGCTCAAGAGCTAGAGTATCCTTTGGTAAGACTGCGATCGTCGAGTCTACTTCTACGATTGTTGAGGATGCACCACGTTCGTTGAGTTCTCTTCAAACTCTACGCTACGATCGTTGACTGTCTTGGTCCTTGAGATGAACTTGAATAAACAATCCTTCTGGGTTAAGGTAGCTCAGGAAGGGCCAACCTCTTAGATTGAGCTAAGGGTTAGGTTTGTCCCTGAGGCACTTTCCAGATGAAGTACTTTATAAGTGATTTACACTGATATCTCATTTGACCTTTTCTAGTAGGGAGGTCCTCTGTCGACCTTAGACAATTGCATTTGATGTAATCGTGGTGTCCTCCTATTCTTACACTATGATCAGATGTTTGATCGTAGGAACTCCATAATTTTGAGTTGGGTGGCTGAAAGGTTATCAGTAGTACGTTTTGAGACGTTCTTATTGACTATGGTTCTTCATTTGGTTCATCAGCCACAAAGTTTTGGGACTCTGTAGCTGGTACTCTGCTTCATAGTATAACTTAGTGTTGTTGTTTCTTAACAGATCACTGCTTCCCAATGTTCATACTATCTTCTCGATGATGAGTGATTTCCTTTTCTTCATGTGCATTAGGAGACATCCTTGACTGCTTCTTTCTAACTAGAATCACCCTTGATAGTCAAATTAGTTTTCATCGTAGACATGGATATCTCCAGGACTGATCATTCTACGATCATTTGTCAGCACTCCGAACGTAGTCTTCTTTTCAGCACATGCTAGTGGAGTTCTGCTCTTGTAATGAGTTCCTCATGTTTGATGCTTGATGATCCTCTGTGGTGTGCTTCCATGAGGATTCTTCTATTATGTCATGCTTTGCATGATTGAGCATATAAGACCCTTTCCATCTTTGGTTGATTGGCCTGCTTCCATATATGTATCAGCAGCCAAGTGAGCTTCATTTGGATTAGCTCAGCAGGTCTTCAATGGCAGGCTTTTACGTATGTGAATTTTATTAGAATCATTTCTGAACAGTCTTAAGCCATCTGCTGGTTAAATCTTTCTTTGACTGAAGTCTTTTGCTTCATTATTCCTTAGTGTGGTCAGATAGACCAAGTACCTGTAGGTTAGATATATTTTTATTTTGGTACCCATAGTTAAATGAGTCCTGCCAGGTTAGTTTCAAAAACCCTATCCCTCATATATTAGAATTAACATCATATTGATCACCAACAATCAAATTTATGCATGTAGCTAATTTAGATAATACATTTTGAGATGCATGATGGTGAGTGTGAGTAAGATTTTCCATTTAAAAAACATTCTTTTTCTTTGATGGTTTCATCATTTTCATGGTTATGTTCACAAGGTTTAGATGTTCACAGAGTGAGAATCAACTCTACGATTTATTTGTATCTGGTTGATTCATGGAGGTGATCAGTTTCTACAAATCATCAAGATACTCTTGTAGAACTAATCATACTCTGTGTGTTATCAAACACTTAGAACATAGGTTAGTACATACTAACCCAACAACAAAGATTACTTCACATAAGATTGATTTAACATGTGATGTTCTTATGACCTATTTCAGATTTCTTTCAAGATGTCATCTTCAACCTAAAATTTGGATGGAGAGAATGTTTGTAAACATTTTGATTTTCCAACCTCAGTGTACTTTCTCTTTTCACCTTTTTAGGTAGATTATGATTTCTTGACAGGATGTTGTTATAGTGTATAAGGAGGTGTAACATGATGTATACAATTATATGAGTTAGGAATCACACCTTTCTACTGTCAATTTCTTAACAGTCATTTATCTTAGACATGCTGAGGTTAGGCATTGATGTGTATAGTTTCTCATTTGCTCCTGACAGCTTGTTGCTTAAGTTGACCTTTTAATCAATCAGCCATAATCTTGAAGATGCCAGCTAAGAAAATCTCAGCATCTTTAATTCTTTGACATCCTTGTGTTTACCAGGTTTACATCCAGTTGCTGGTTGGCCAGACACATGTTTGAGAGGTTCCTTTTTTCTCTCTCTGGATATGCATTTCTTAGCGCGTGGGGCCTTTTCATCTTTTCAGACTCAAGGATGTTTCTTGACCTTTCTAGCCTAGTCTTCTGACTACAAGATTGACTCCGAGCAAGGATTGGTCTTGTTGATGTAACAATCGAGAACATGGACCAATCTGAGCAGCTTCAGGTATATATACACATTTACCTGTACACAATATCTCCAACGTGTGAGCTCATCTGCACATAATAAGTGACTTACTACTAAACTAAGTTTAGAACAATGTTTGTGCCTAGGATCAGACTCAAAGCGATTAGCTTTTGAATATAACATGAGAATCTACTTTGATACCAATTGTTAGTTCCCAGTAGGCACAATATAGATCAAGAAGGGGGGGGGTTGAATATATCCTTTTAAATTTCAAATACTTTTCTCTGTTATTTTGTGTAGCTAATGATTTAGCATATGACAAACATAAGAATCTTTTCAAGCACATCGGAATAAGTAAAAGATCCCCTTTATTGATATATTCATAATCATACATACATTGTTCTTAGAGTTAGTTCGGTTGTAAGCAGTTAAAACATATATAGCAGTTATAGCAGTTAATGTACATAATGTAAATGACATAAAGTAAAAGATTCAAGGGGTTTTAAGTGGTTCAGAGACTCAAGCTCCTAATCCCTCTTCTGCTTTCAACTAGCAGGATTTCCACTAAGGAAGGGCATTACCCTGAATCACTAAGATTCCTTCAAGGACAGCAGCCTTGGGGCTTCAGTTCACTAAGAACTCTTCAAGGCCAGCAGCCTTGGAACTTCTCGAGTTATCTAGGAACTTTTCAAGCCCAGCAGGCTTAGAACTTCATTTAGTCCCTCCGGATAAGGACCCCTCATGGCTTGGCTTCTTGTTGTTGTTGTTGGTGGTGGTGGTGGTGTTGGTGCTGGGCTGCTAAGATGTCTTTAAGTTTGATCATCTTTTGTACTTAACAGCTTAGTGTGGTCCTCTTTGTATTCTGCTTCGAGACTGGACCACATCATCTTTGGTGCAGCTGATTTTCTTTTGTTCTGCTCATCTTCATGTAGTGTCAGCTGTGCACCATCACCATTTCCTGAACCCTTCTTAACATGTTGGCAGATATGGTTCTGCTCTTATTCTGCTTCAGCTTTGGGTTCATGATGAATCGTAGAGTGGCTCTTAGGATCTGCCTTGTACTTTTCCACTCTTCTGAATGATATCTTCGTGTCCTTCTTGGCTCTTAGCTTAGATGCCAATTCAAGTGGCATTCTCATCTTTGTTGAGTGAAGCTTTGATCTGTTTAAGACCTTCTTCAAAGTTGCTTCACTTCCATCTTTGTAGTTTCATTGTCATTGAGACTTGTTCTATTTAAGCTTAGGTGGAACTCGTAGAGTCAACGTTAGCATTCTACCAACTCAACGATTCTGCAAAATAGCAATCATCAGCAACTCTTAATCTTTGAAGCTCTATTGATTTATACTTCTTTCCAATCTTCCCGTTAGAAAGTAGTCATTAAAAGCTTTTAGATTTGCTTCACAGATCTCAAGTTATTTGGTGTAGACTGCAGATGTGACATGACATCCCCTTTTCTGTCTTTTCTGACATCCCCTTCACAGATCAACTTGTGGGAGACTTCATCTCGAATGGCTTCACAACTCAATCTGGATGCAGATTGGGTTGGTGCTTAGATTTTCTATTAGCTTGCATGCCATCGTTGAGTGCTCTCTAGTTTCTTTTAGGTGGGATATATCTTTGCAGTGCCAACCAGAGGCTTCATTCCTTTGGATATTTTGGGAGTGCTCATTTATTTAGAATTGTATTTGCTCTACGATACTGCCTTGGCATTGTGAGAACATCTGTTGAGGTCTTAGTTCTTCACTCTACGATTCAGCTTCGGCTGTGCAGACACTACGACTTCGAGATCAGATCTTGATACTCTATAATTTCTAACTTTGTGCTTGTTGTCTTCATCTGACCTTGTTTGACTACGATCTCTGCATGTAATCAGTAGACTCTACGATTCTGAGTGAAGTCTATGATTCTTGACTTGGCTTAGGCAGATGCTCGGTCGGCTCGTAGGCAGGCTGTCTCTATGATTCTGAACATGACTTCCTCAGCAGACTACGGCTCCGAAGAAGTTCTTCTCGACACAGCACGATCCTTCTTCGTCTCTCCTGGGAGTCTACGAACTCTGAGATATACTATCTTGCAGACTACTATTCTGCCTCGATAGCTCTCGAGTTTTCCTTGACTCTCCTAGCAGACTACAATTTCTGGTGCAGTGCTCGACGATCAGATAAGCCTATCTATTACATCATAAGATCAACCTAACATGCTTGATCTTTCTATATTTATAGTCCTTGTACATCATTTCTTTTTAAGGACTTTACAAAGATGTTTTGCTTATGTAGGATCAACATAACACATTTGATCAATTCATTCTAAGTCTTTGTACAGATGTTTCTATTATTTATCAAAGGACTTTAAAGATTTTTTTAATGAAAGCATACTTGCATATTCATTCATATGTATATATATATATATATATATATATATATATATATATATATATATATATCATAATCAAATCATATGTAACTAGGAATAACATTCATATGCATATTCCTGACAGCTTTACCTTTACCGATCATTGTTGATGCATATGCCGGTGTTGACTCCAATGGTTTGGCTTTTAATCGTTGATGCTTGTTTGATGAAGATAAGTTGAGATGTTTTCCACATCTCTGATGGGATGACGTTCTGAATTCACCAGACACTCCCGATGTATACGCTGGTAGTTTACAACGGTGCCTACCCTACTGATCGCCAAACTATTTTGGTTCCCACTCGAATGGTGGTATACGAAGCTTTCATCACTGAACTGTCTTGATGTTGCACTGAATTGATGCCAATGGTTTTAGAATACTGGATCTTCTAACACCTTCGCTGAAGTAATATTCCAATGTTTGCTTTGTCAGACCCTGCCTGATATTACGCTCACCCCTTTTTGAGGTGATTTGGAGTTTCCTTTCGTTGTTGGGTACTTGTGCCCCATTTCCTTGAGCGCTTGATTCGCAATCTAGTTGAACTGATAACCTGACTTTTGCTGACATCCCTGGGGGTTACAGCTCGTTCTTTTGCTTCCCAGATTTGAACTTCGGTGTAGAGGTCTCAATTGATGAGGACTTGATGCAGGTTAACATGTTTGATGGTGAAGATTTCCTTCGCTAGACCTTTCATCGTTGGCCTTCTGCTCCTGAGTTAAGAACTTTTTTGGAGAATTTTCCCCTTCTTTCGTAGGGGCACGCTTATGTCGCCATGATTTCTTTCATGAGTTCTCCCCTTTCTTTTTGATGAGAAGCTTGATCCTGTCTTAAGCTCCTTCCATTTCTTGGAATCGTAAAATGCCCTAGTCATTCCGCAAGTTGTTACCAGGGATTCATACGAGACTCTCATTGTTGACCAAATCGCGAGTGAATAATATCTGAATCACCATTGAGATGATGATGGACCATGCTGATGGCGTTAACTGATGCATTTTCCACTTTAGGATGGTTGATAAATGCCCTAGTGTTGAGTTGTTGCTGCTTCTGAGATTGCCCCAATCTTGTTGTAAGGGACCCAATATCCGGTTGTCTCCAATTTTGAAATTGCCCCAGCCTTGCTTGTTGTCTGGGGTAGTTGCTTTGACAGATGGGCTGATAAGATGCCGAGATCGCGAGAAGCTTTTACCTTTGTACCATATAATGAACAGATAGTGGATGTGGGTTTTGATGTTGATAGCTTTTTCTGGTAGAGATGTCGCTCTAGTTTAGAGAGATGATGCTCTAACTCATAGGGATACTGCTGTTGTTGAGTAGGATAGCGCTATATCTGCCCGAGATATCGGATGTAGTTGGCGGTGGATCTGTTGGCTCGTATAGAAACTGTAAGACCCCGAATTTTATGAAATGAAGGTATTCAATTTTCTTATAATTATTATGTTATTTAGTAAATGGTTAAATTGATAAAGGTTAAAGTTAAGGGTGATATTTGAAATTTTTGCAAAGTAAGCAAGTTGATATAAAATATTCGATTGGTCGGAGAATATTTATTTTAACAGGGAATATTCGTACGACGACACAGTCATTGGTGGACCCCACAACAGAAGTATTGTCGTAATTAGAAAACGATAAAATTATCTTTTTATAAAAATAATGGCAAACGTTTTACCGTTAAACTGTTAAACTACCTGGTGGTAGAAGTACAGTAATACACGTGGTTGCATAGTAGCACACGATATTGATTATTGATGCTTACGTGAGAAGTCACTCAGTTATACTCAATTATTGCTACAGTAATTGCTGCATCATATCTCTCATATTATTGATTCAATTATTGTCACAGTATCATCTGCATAAAATTTTATATTATTAAATCAATAATTGAGACAACAAAGTTATTTATATTATTATTTGCAGTATTGACAATGTCTAGAAAGTTTTGTCAAGGAGAGGTTTGGTCACCTAATTGCGCGCCAATAGGGAGAAATCTTTATCGGAAAGCCCCTCTTTCCAGGGAATAATCTGGTTATTAAATATTATGAGTCATAATATTAATGATGAATAAGTTCGTGTTGATTAAAGATGAAATTGATATTTCCATTATTTTGGGATTATTAGTTTTAGTGGAAATCGACATCTATTCCGATAATAATTGATGTATGGAGGTTATATTGACCAATCGGGTAATTAATCGGATAAATGAGTAATTAATTGATAATAATTCACATGCTTATAACTATTTGTTCACATGTGTGTACTATTGATTCACATGCATATACTATTAGGAGAGGTGGTGCAAGATTAATAATACTTGCATGACTAAATCAAAAATGGAGGTATAGATGAAGGTACTATACTATAATTAATTTTTTCACATGTATAGAACTATTGAGTCACATGATTTTACTATTGATTCACATGATATACTATTAGGGGTGGTGGTGAAAGTTTGATAATACTTGCATGACTAAATTAAAAATAAAGGAAAAGGTGAAGGTATTGTACTGTAATATTTTGAGCCCCAAAACGTGCAATTATCGAAACTATATTTTCCTATAAATAGAAGCTCATTCTTCTTTCATTCTCACCAATTCACTAAGTCTCACAAGAGTAATTATAGAGAGAGAATCTATAGAGAGAAAGAAGAAGCGATGTCTGCTACTTCACTATTTCAGTATCCAGTCTTCTTCTGAGGTAATGGGTATTATTTACTTCATATTCTGAAGAGATATTATTCGTATTCATATGAATATTATTTTTGTTCAATATTCGTAAGGAATATCATTTTCATTCAATATTCATTATCTTCGTTTAATATTCGTAAGGAAAATTATTTTTGTTCGATATTCGTAAGGGATATTATTTTGTTCAATATTCATAGGAATAATATTTTCTTCCATACTCTGTAGTATGTGAGTAATATTATTTCATCTCGTATTCCTGATTATACCCTCATTTTGTTAAAGTATTACTTCTATACTCCGTAAAATTAGTAGAATATCCTTGAAATTTGCGCTTCATCTAGTATCGTTTCACAAGGATATTTTCTGCACATTCTTGTTAAATTTTAAGTTTTTCATGTTGGAGTACTGTCAATGAGTAGTATTCATTTTATGGTATTATTCATAAAGTACTATTCACGGGGTACTATTCATAAAGTACTATTCATATGGTACTATTCACAAAGTACTATTCACGGGTACTATTCATAAAGTATTATTCATCAGTACTATTCACTAGGTACTATTCTCGAAGTACTATTTGTGACACCTCCAAATCCGGTACTTCGAATCCACGGGATTTGGTGTTCACTGTACAAATATCATCTATCTATCTACCCATAATAAATTCAAACCATGCAATAGATAGAAATAAAAATCTTCCCCTTATAGAGTTACAACATCTGAATCATAAACATAATCCCAGGTTGAACTTACCTTAAACATCTGTGCAGAAATATAAACAATAAGTCTTAAACAACATCATTAACTCAAGTCTAATACAAATACATCATCAAATAAAATAACAAGTCTTCAACACTTGCTAACTTTGCCCTTGCTTTTACTAGTGGAAGGTTCGTCAGTTCTTTTGTTCTTAACTGCAATGTTATTATAAAGCAAGAGTGAGCACTATTGCCCACAAGTATAACAATGAATAACAGTATAATAATATGCGAGTGAATTAAAGACATCTGAATAAAAGTTTAATTTTTGAATCAAGAATGAATAACAAGAATCAAAAGAATTCTGAGGGTCATAAGACTTTGAACTATGTCCTAGGTTAACAAGGGTTATACTTGAAACCTTTAACAGTCATAAGACTATGGACCTTTCTTCTCGTACTTAGGGGGATCAGCCCTTAGTACTATACTGTGCACAATATCTTAACGCTAACGCTTAAGTAAATCCCTTTACAGGGTTGTTCATCTCAGTTTGACATTCGAATCCACACCAAAGGAAGTTTGGTTTGGATAATTCAATAAGGGTTCTGAAATTTAGAACGTTCATCAACTAAGGACTAGTTGAATCAATAAAGTTCACTAGTCTAATAAGGTTCAACAATAATGATATTTAATTTGAATAATAATCTCAAGAAGTATACAATAGAACAATTATTGTATAACTGAATCATGCTTTGAAAAGATAATAAATCTTTAATATAACATTCGAACTTGAATAATAGTAATGATAATTTACTCGAGGTAAATAATAAACTTGAACAATAATGACAAGTAGGGTTAGGAAACTTGCCTCGTGCGTAGGCTAAACGATTACTACTTTCGTTCACCACAAATCCTACACACATACCATATATATTCACGACATTTATTAGTTACATTTTCACTTAATTATTTAATATAAACTCCACTTTATTTAACAAATCATTACCCTTCTAATTTAATTACTTAATTAAATTAGAATATTTTCATTCTCTTACTATTATTACACTCGAATAAATTATTTCATAATAATTTCCATCGAATATTTATTTTATTCAATACATATCTCAATTAAAATATTTTAATAATAATTTTCATCGAATATTTATTTTATTCTATAAATATCTCAATTAAAATATTTAATTTATTTTATAAATATTTTAATAATAATTTTTATCGAATATTTATTTTATTCTATAAATATCTCAATTAAAATATTTAATTTATTTTATAAATATTTTAATAATTATTTTAATCAAATATTTATTATTATTATTATTATTTATTTATTATTATTATTATTATTTTTTATTATTATTATTCTTTTTTTGACCGCCGGGGCGTGGTAATTTAGTTTGGTAATGCCCGCCGGGGGCGGGGTTACCCAAGCTCATTTTCTGCAGTTCTGCAGTTCTGCAGTTCGCGAACATAACAAGGCCAAATTAGGCCAAAAATCAATCACACGTAAAATTATACATGAATATGGCCATAACTTCCAATTTCCTTGTCCACATATTAGTTTAAGCATACCCAAATACTAGAATTTATACATAATCATTACCCAACATTTATAGAGTAATTTAAACCCATTAAAACACATAATTATAAAATTAAAATATGTAAGTTATACTGTTCTTGAAGGTTTTTGAATAAAAACATAGAATTTACTACAATGGATTCGTTATAAGGTCAAATCCAACCACTCAAGTTTCATTTTGTTCGTTTTAGTATGTATAATCATATATAAGTGTAAAATTTAGGGATAATATATGATCAACACATTAAATTTGTGCATAAGGGCCATATGGCCATATCACGTACTCTGTAAATTTTTGGAATAACAAGCCAAAATCATACGTTATAATCTTATGATACTAATGATATGAAAGCACAATATATATATATATATATATATATATATATATATATATATATATATATATATATATATATATATATATCATATCATTGGTTTCAAAGTGATCACTAGGCTGTAACTTTTCAGTTACAGCCCGAAATACCTCAACAGCGTTTAATAATTTTTACTCTTTATCTTCCATACAGACCCTCTTACCTTGAGTAGACTCATACCCTAAACCAAATACCCGACACTGCTCACACAAGAGACTTACAAGGGTAGACACGACAAAGGGTGGACTACAATAAGTTAGGTGATTTCAGATGTAGAATAAAGAAGAAGTTTTGAAAATAGTATGAATGATAGATTACTAAAATCTTACTAGCAACTAGAACAAACAACTTGGCTCTGATACCATTTGGGGGCGGAAGCAGATTAATCAAAAGAAGAAGCAGATGTCCATACAGAAGAAGCAGATGTGCATACAGATTACACAATGTAATTACTAATTTAAAAGACTTTATTGATAACTGAGATTATGTACATACATAAAAATAAAATTAACTTACAATTTAGAACATTTAACTAGAGAAGTAGAGAAGAGGGGTTAAGTAGGTTAATCAGAGGTAGAAACTAAAGATTCTTCTGAGAGAGAGAGCTCAGATTCTTTCTAAGTTTCAAAATCTGAAGAACCAAATGAGCTTTGCGTCCTTTTATAGAATAAGGAAGGAGAATTATTACATTTAACTGGGGTAATAACTATTAGAACCACTGAGGTAAAGCAAAAACATGTTACTTAAGTGAAAACATGTTACTTAAGTAAAAGTAAAAGTAAAAGTAAAAGTGATTGATTACAGACAACTTTTACTATTGATGAACAGTGCTACAGCACTGAATTTTTTACTATTCATGGACGCTTTTGGCAACTTTTGACGAAGAGGGCGACAACTTTTGACTTAGCAGATGCTTTCGGTGGAAAAGAAAGAGCATCTTGTGGACTGATTGACTGTAAGGGCAAGTGCATGTGACTGGGGCTACTTTCGGTGGAAAAGTAGACTCTTCAGAGTAAATGGCTGCCGGAGCAGGTGCTGGATTTACTTTGGATTTCAGGCGAATGGATCCTGAGCATCTTGGAGGTTGACTGTGCCGTAAGGATCATAATCGCCATCATCATCGTTGAACTGGCTGACTGAATCACCCTGGGAAGAATGAGTAGAAGCCTCTTCATGTAAGGCTTCATCAATTCTTTTATTGAGAACCTGTGCAATTTTCAATAACTCTTTACTGGTGCAATCTTTAAAATCTGAAATGCTATGGGAACATGATGATCCAGTAGGACTGACTTTAGATATTGACTTTTTTGAGACTAACTCTGACTCTTTTTCAATTTTGGCTGTGGAACAAGCCTTGACTAGAATAGCTAGGATCGGAGCAACAGGAAACTCTTGTTGAACCTGACTAACTATTCTATCGACATTGAATTTATCCCACCACTTGATATAAAAGAGGCGAGATACTCTGGGAAGTGGATCATTAGGAATGCTATTGACTGGAGTACCGGGGGGTGAGAGTGCATACTCCCATTTGAGAATCCAAGGAATTTTGTATTTACTGACGAACAAAAGAGTGGGTGGAACTCCTTCATTCAATTGGGAAGGTTTATAGTGATTATGGAAATGATTTAACTGGACCTTCAAAGGGTCAGGAAGAAGATCATAACAAGATCCTAACCTATACCACCAAAGGACGAACCAATAAGGAAATGGACTTTTGAATTTATGGTCAAATTGTATGAACCATGAATGACTGAGTGACTCGTTCTGGTGAAGGAGAACCTTATACCAGGCTTCAATGTAGTCATAATAACAAAACAGGTGATCTTGATTAGAAAGATTCATGAGATCGGAGGGATACTTTCCCCAATCAGAGATTTGAATAAACTGTTTAATATACATAGAATGATAGAGAATTTCTGACTTATCATTCTGTGCATAAATGGGTTTGATATTTACTGACTCTGTTTCCAGAAGAATATCCTTATAGTACACAAGAGACTTATAAGGAGCAAGAGGTTGGAAATGCCATCCAGGGGGAAAAAATTGGGTAGCAAGTTTACTGGGATCATTTTTTGGTTTCATACTGGGTTCAATATGAAATAAATAACTTTCCCATCTGAGCATATACTCAGCAGGAGGATGACTAGGAGCTGAGGACGAAGCCTTAGCAGGATTACTGAAAGGATCAATCGGAACAGGTTGACTGACCAAAGCCAAACTGTATGGCTTGGGCATAGTGCCAAGAACAGTGAATTTATTACTAGTTTGAACGGTTGGGTTAACTGGATGAGGAATCATGGTTCCTCTGGGTTGATTAATAGGGCCGGAAGGGCGACCTGGTCCTCTTGAGGATGATGCTCCTCTGGTGCTCATTGAATAGTACCTGTATTGATAAATTCTCGAGTGAGAAAACCAGGAACTGAATTATTACTACCTTTGATATATTCAATTTCAAAGTCGAAAATACTTAATAAAGCTTGCCATCTAGCGAAAGAATGCTTAGAGGCTAGATTTTGAACGTCTTTTTCTAATATATATTTTGCTGATTTGCAATCAATGCGAATTAAGAATTTTTTATTTAATAAATCACTTTGAAATTTAGTAATACATAAAACTAAAGAAAGTATTTCTTTTTTAATAGTACTGTAATTTAATTGTGTAGTATTACATGCACCGAAATGAAATCGAACAATCTGTTCTGGGGAACTAGGTGTTAACTTTTGTTTTAGAATGCCTCCGAATCCAATATCTGAGGCGTCAGTTTCAACAATTTTAAATGATGAATCATTAGAAATGCCAAGACAGGGCAATGTCTTGACGTATTTTTTAACTTGTTGGACGACGGAAGTATGAACGTCAGTCCAGGGTGCAGGATTGTCTTGCAAACGCTGAAAAAGAGGTTTGTAGATCTTCCTGAGATTCTTGTAAAACTTGCCTATATAATTAAGCGAGCCAAGAAATCTCTGCAGTTGGGTTTTGTTGGTTATCTTATCGGGAAACTTGTCAGCGAATTGAATAGCTCGTTCAATGGGCTGAACTTGTCCTCTAAAGATATTAAGACCAAGAAACCTTATTCTGACATGAAACAGGCTGCATTTGGAAGGTGAAAGAACTAGACCATTGTCTTTAACTGTCTTGAAGAATGATTTCAAGTGTTTAATGTGTTCTTCAATGGTCATTGAAAAAACAAGGATATCATCAATATAGATGACAATAAAATGACTGAAAGGGTTTAATATGTCATTCAAGATATTTTGAAATTCACTTGGAGAATTTTTCAGGCCAAATGCCTGTACGTTCCATTCGTAATGACCGAACGGAGTGGTGAATGCTGTTTTGTAACTATCATCAGGATGAATGGAAATTTACCAGAAATCGAATTTAAGGTCGAATTTACTGAATATTATTGCATGACTCAATCTGTTGACAAGGTCGTCTTTATTAGGAAAGGGATACCTAATCCATTCTAAGACCTTATTCAATGGTTTAAATTGATAACTCAACGAGGAACTCCACGTTCTTTCTCTGCTTCATTATTGACATAGAAGGCATGGCAAGACTAAGGGGATTTACTAGGTTTAATTAGTCCTTTACTTAGGAGATCATTGATTTCCTTTTTGCATAACTCCATCTGTTCATGATTCATTTGAATAGGCCTGACCTTAGTAGGAATTAAATGTTCTTTAAATTCTTTAGCATAAGGAAGCCTAACCATATGCTTTTTCCTATACCAAAAAGCATTAGGAGAGTCTGAACATAGGTTATCCTTTAAATATATTTTTAATTCCTCAATTTGTTGCTGAACCCTTTTACTTAAAAGATGCTCTTCAATTCGTTTATAATTAATTTCTTCCTTAAAAAACTTCAATTGTGTTATTTTACAGTTAAGTAAATTTAATGAATTAGAGATAGATTCTTCCTGAATGAATTTTAAATCTCTCTCTTTAGGTTTAATAAGAAATTTAAATGTTATTTTCTTTCCTAAGTGTCTAAAACTTAGGCCTTCATTACTAGTAGTAAATGGATAGAGTAAATATATAAATGGTAATCCTAAGATGACTTTATCTGTAAGATTTCGAATAAAAACAAATGATGTTTTGAAACACATATCATCTTGACAGATATGAACTTTAGGTAATTTATATTTAATTTCTATTTGGCTACCATTAGCCGAATTTAATCTTTCACTGGTTTTCTTAAAATACTTGGTTGCGATAAGACCTTCTTGTATACAGTTTAGATCTGCACCCGTATCTACAAGAGCAGAAAGCCGTATAGAGAAATGTTTATCAACAACCAGTTTACTTGAAATATACCATTTCTGAATGGTAATGTCCTTAATTCTTTTAAGTGTAAGTCCTTGTATAACTTGATCTGATTCCTCTTTAACATTAGATGATTCTGGTTCATAAGGATTTTCATCACTAGATGTAGAATCATTAATTTGAAGATCGGACCTTTTATCATTAAATTCTCTTTTTAAATTGGAAACTTCTAATTTTAAATTTGTAATTTCCTTTTTTAGTTTATTAACTTCTAGATTTAATTCTGAAAGAGTGATTTCTTTAACAGGAGATTTAAATCTTTCTAAAGTTTTATTAAGACTAAAAATTGGTTTTTCTTTAGCTTTAATGAATTTTTCATTATTATCTTTGGTTAATAAATCTTTTAGCTGTTTGGTGTACTGGGCTTTCAGCTTGTGACAACCCGAGAATTTGGACAATTTATTAAAATATTAAATGATTGATTTAAGGTCAAATATTAGACCTAGACAGAAAATAAGTGTATGCGTTAGATGTTATTGGGAAGGAATTTTGAGGGTTTCAAAATTCTGTGACGGATATAGGTGAATTATTCAGGATTAAGGATTTATGTGATTATGTTCTGTGTTTATGGTTAATGATGTGTTCAGAATATGTTTAAGGGTCATGGGTTGATCAGATAAATTATATCTGTAACAAACCCTAAGTTTATATTAAGAACGACAACATTCAGTTAGAAAACCCTAACGACTGATAAAAAACCCTAGAAATCGGTTCTGGAAACCCTAGTTTCAGTTCTGGGAGTCTGAAACCCTAATTCGGATATTGAAAATACTAGATTGGGAATGCAATGTATGTACAAAGTTAAAAGTCATTAATATTAATTAATTAGGGAAAACCCTAATGAATTATTTAAAATCTTAATTGATTATTAGAAAACCCTAATACCAGATCTGAAAACCCTAATTTCAGATTTTGATCAAATGAAACTCTAATCTCGGAATTTTAATGCTTTAGTGTTATTAATTAAGTATTAATTAGGGTAAAGGTTAATTAATTAACAAACCCTAATTTCTAATTTTTGGAACCCTAATTATTTCGTCAGAAACCCTAATGCTCAATTGTGGATTTAATTACTAAAATTAGCAATTCTAATTAGGAAACCCTAATCCTAATTATTTCAATTTATGAGTAATTAGAAAACTCTAATCTAATTATGAATATTTAATTTCTAAATTAGAAAATTATTTTTCTATTAGAAACCCTAATTCAAGGGTTTTGAACCCTAATGACCATTTTGACCCTAATTGCTTTATTAGCGATTGTAATTAGGAAATGCTAATCCTAATTAGCAAGAAAGAATTTATGATTAATAAATTTTTATATAATTAGAAAATTCTAATTATAAGATAGAAATATTAATTTTCTATTTTTATAACCGAAATTCGGAAATGTAGAAATTAAATTTGCAAAGTTAGGGGTTAAAACCTAAACTCTTAAAATGTCCAAACCCTAAACCCTAAGGGTTTCATTAAATGCAAAATCTAGAAATTTAAGGAAAGCACATAAATGCCCTTTTGAGTATGATTTTAGTTTACTTGCAAATCTTGGCAAGATATTGGTTGTTAACCAACCCTAGTTCAACCCTAGCAGTAGCATGTGCCTATTATCCAGCAACTCAGCCTAGATCAGCAGCTAGATCAGATCATTCAATGTATCTAATTGATATTAATTGATATTGTTTAAAGAGAGAGAAAGCCACTTGACATTTCATTTTTTATCCAAGACCTTCTCTCTCTAGAAATTCGGGAATTAGTGTGAGAAAGAGTGAGAAATTAAGCCATGATCAAGTTATAGCAAGCCTAGAACAGAAATCAATGATCAGAATTGGAATTCAAAGCATAAAAGGTATAACACCTTAAAATTTGAAATCTCATATTTTGGTGTTAAATGTTATAATTAATTGATAAAAGTTATGTACTAGGGTGTCATTTGATGATCTGGGTTGTCAAAACCCAGATCCATAACATCTAGATGCTCGAATCTAGCATTTTGCAAAATCTGGAAATGTTGAAAAAAATTGGCCTGACAGCCTAAAGTCAGGTGCCTTAGATCTTTATGTGTTAACTGTTTTGTGTATTTTATGTTTTGGATGTGTTCTATGACATGTTGTCTGTAATCTGAAACTTGAATCATGGTCAGATCGTATCGTAAACTCAAGTTATGATTGGTCAAACAGGGTTGACCGTTCACGGAATTTGGTTTCTGGGTAACCCAGAAACCCAGATCTCGTATGACAATCAATTTGCAGCGTCTTGATCTTGCTGTGTGTTAGTAGTTAGGCCATGTTGTTGGTGGATCTTAGTAGCCTGACATATGGACTACATATATATGCCCTTGTATTACCCATAGCCTTAGTATATTGAAAATTAATCGTGGTCAAAACCACGTTGACCAACTGGCTGGATGAAGATTCTGGAAAACCCAGAATCTTCAAGAACAGTTTGTGACACTTAGCTTGACCAGTCCAGATCTTGCGTTTTTGATGTTTTTAAGTTGAGTTAAGGTTATAGAATTGTACCCTGATATTCACTCTACATGAATGAACCCTTATGTTACACAAACAATACTCACACTGAAAGATACAAGGATCTAAAGTAGCACCCTTGAACTATTCTTCATTTTCTGGAAAACTCAGAAATGAGGAACAGTGTTGTCAGAATTTTTAAAGACTCAGATCTGTTACGTATGTTGTTGTATGGCCATGAAACAAGTTGGTGATTGTAGTATTACGTTAGTACTATAATTTTAACACGAATTACAGACCAGAAAACATTAGGATCATATCTTATAAGCCGGTCAAACCAGCCCCCTCGCACACTGAACTGTCAGTGTTCTTGAGTAAGAACACCAATGGCGACAGACAAGTGTCGCTAAAGGCCTATAGCGACAGTTTATTTATTATTTTCTGAAAAATGATTAAAAATTAGAAAAAAATGGTTTTTAATTATTAAAAATACAAAATAAATTATGAAAAATTATTTTAAAGCTTGAAAAATAGTTTTTAATTATTTTAAGTATATTTCGAAATTATTTAATATTTTTGGGATATAAATAGTATTTATTTATTTAATTATAATATTAAATAAATGATTTAAAAATAGTTTTGATTCATGAAAAATCATGAAAAATAATATTATGGTATAAGAAAATATTTTAAGTTATTTTTGATGACTTTTAATATTTTGGAATGAATTTCATTAATTAATCAATATTAATGATAATTAGTTTATTTAATAAATATATTAAATAAATTAAGGAAAAATGGAATTAATGCTTTATAAATTATATAAAAATGATTTAAGTGATATAAAAATATTTTAAGTTATAAAATATAACTTTTGATAATTTGGCATGAAAATATTAATATTTTAATATTACTATTAATTATCGGATAATGAATTTAAAGTGTTTAAAAATCATATAATTATGATTTTAAGTTATTAAAAATACTTTGATATATTATAATTATATTATAATATTATGGTATGATTTTCATTAATATTTTATATTAAGTAAATATTAATGATTAAGGTATTATATGGTATTTAATTCATTTAAATACAGTTTTAAGGATTGAAAAATGTTGATAAATGGTAATAATTATCCGAAAATTATTACGAGCCTAGGAAAAATATTTTGACTGTTAAGATAATTATCTGTGATAATTGTTAAGCGTTTAAGCAGAGTTTAATTGAACTTAAACTCGAGTATTGTCCGACTAGACCGTCGGGATGATAGAATTGTGTCGGTTTTAAGTCAGACTGAAATAGTTTGACCTGATACTAAGTCTTATGTGTTGTAAAGACTGATAGGGTTATGTGGTAATGTGTTTAGATTATTCTGTGTATATAAATATAACAGTATTATACTGTGATGATATTATTCTAATATTGGAGATCTATATTATTAATATTAGGTCTTCGGGTAAAGCGTTATAAATTGCGTTGCGGTAATCAACGGTTCAGGCAAGTTTTCTTATACTTAACTCTAATAAGAGTAGTTTCTTCAAGCTTATGGTTAATCGTTGTTGATTGCCATGAAAATTGTACTCTGTACATCTTGCATGTATAAGTCAGGTATGAAAGGATGATCACCTTCATTACCAGTTGGTTCAGAAATATTTGTTCATGTTTAAAACTTGTTCAGTCAAAAGTTTGTTCGTGATAATTCTTAACTATATTGACGAATTATAGTCAGCTTATTATTCATACTCTTCAATCATGATATATTGTTATATTGTTGTATTTAAACTTGCTGGGCAACTTTTATGCTCACCCTTGCTATATCATGATAAACATTGCAGATAAGGCGAATGCGTTCGGACACAGGAAAAGGTTAAAGTCAAGTTCTACTTGGGTTAAAACGTGCGACTATTTTGTAATAGTATAGTTAGATAAATGTGTTATATGTTAGAAAATTAATATATGGTGTTTAAGTTAAGGTTACTCGACCTTGGGGAATTATGTGTAATGTATTGTATAAACAATTTATGTTTATATCTTTCGCAAATAGTGATAGTAACAGTGTACCGAATCCGCAGTGATTTGGGGCCTGGATTCGGGGCTACTACAGTTGGTATCAGAGCTGTTGGTTATGAAGCTTAGGTAGTAATACCTGAGACTAATAACCGCAGTGATTAGGATTAAGTACTAACTCAAATCGAGTTAGTGTGTCGATAAGATTCAAAGACGAATCTCGGCGAGTGTAAAGACACAGAGTTCCCTAACTCTGATAATAAAGTTGAACAGTAACGGCGAATAGATCGAGTCTAAAAGACTAAAAGTGCAGAGATAGGAGATCGTAAAACAAAACGATCATAGTGCATGGAATTGAATAGTAATATATACGATAAGATCACCTCGTGATCTGATAAAGGTTATGATATGGGAAATGAATCAATTTACTGATTGAAAAGTTTACAGCAAGATGCTGTGTGAAAGTTATACTATGAAATGGTACTATGAAAACTCATAAAAGAGTTATGGATTATGAATACGAATTGAATTCGTATTGAAAAAGGGGGTTAAGATTAGGTGGGGGATTTCAATGAGGACTCGTGTTAGCAACTGAGTTGTATGATTCCTTGTATGGGCGAGGAATTGTACTTGGTGTAAAAACTACTTAGTTGGTGGCATTGGTAATAGTTGAAATGTTGGTCACGCTAGTTATTATATATAGATAAATAGGTCATAGGTAGAGAATATAGGATTAAGTATGAGTTCTTAGAACTCATACTTATGTGACATTCTTGACTCATAGTTATATGAAATGTTTATGGGCCCCTCAGCGAATGGACACCAAAGGTCAGACTAGGGTCAGTTTGTAAACTCATATAATTGTGGTCAGGTTATGAACTCATAAGTGTGGTTTTATGAATTGGGTATAGTTGTGCGTGAATGGAGTGTTAAGGATTATAGGAATAGATAGATTGTTAAGCAAATGATCATTAGTGGAGACTTAGGTTTTCCTAAACTCCTAGCTATGCTAAACTTCAAAATTTTTGACATCAAGCTAAATACGCACTATGTGCCTTTGAAAAAAATGTAGACTCGTAACCATTTTTGAAATGGTTTAAAGTACAGTCTATGCTACTTATTTCGGCTAGACGCAAATGTTTTGAAATATCAAAAATTGTTTTTATTTATCACTTATGTACCAGTGTAACCTGGTGCAGAGATGATAAAAATGATGAAGTCATCAATGCATTACTACTTAGTGTGAATTTGACCTGAAGTCACTATTCTACTATGGTATGATGTAGTATGATAAAATCACCAATGACGGAATCCTCAACGGACTGTTAATACAGTGCGGCATCATGACGTCATTCTCGAAAATGTTTTCAAAAATTTTAATTTGCCAACGGGGTTTGGCTACACCTAAATAATTCGATTGAATTGAATTATTGATATGAGTCTATGCTATTTGATTCAGCTAGACTAATATTATATAAAACTCCAAGTGTTTATTGAAAGAATTTCCCGAACCAAATTGTTTTGGTGCGGAATCCAATGATAAGACTGAGGTGAACGATAATGTTTGGATAAATAATCCAATCTAGTAGCATAAATATTCGCTAAAAATGATTAATACGTTATGCATGACGTAACTGTACGATGGGCTAATCACCTAAAGTACTAGCAACGGTAGTTTACCTTCTTTGTGATTGTAAATAGACCAAGTAATGTATTGTTTTGCGGTATGATCACTACCGTTAAAACTAAATGCGTTCATGGTCTATATGACCCCTCAGCACAATTTCAAAACTTTTATTCTTGTGAGTGGTGTATTGGGTGACATGTGATATGTGTGAATG
This sequence comes from Panax japonicus, assembly GCA_020205505.1. Lineage (NCBI taxonomy): Eukaryota > Viridiplantae > Streptophyta > Magnoliopsida > Apiales > Araliaceae > Panax > Panax japonicus. The sequence goes on along the minus strand of CM035100.1, from coordinate 35,172,521 downwards.
AAGTAAGGTGCACAGTGTAAGGTGTAAGGTGAATTTTGGGGACGAAATTCTTATAAGGAAGGGTGAATGTGACAACCCGAGAATTTGGTCAATTTATTAAAATCTTAAATGATTGATTTAAGGTCAAATATTAGACCTAGACAGAAAATAAGTGTATGCGTTTGATGTTGTTGGGAAGGAATTTTGAGGGTTTTAAAATTCTGTGAAGGATATAGGTGAATTATTCAGGATTAAGGATTTATGTGATTATGTTCTGTGTTTATGGTTAATGATGTGTTCAGAATATGGTTAAGGGTCATGGGTTGATCAGATAAATTATATCTATAACAAACCCTAAGTTTATATTAAGAACGACAACATTCAGTTAGAAAACCCTAACGACTGATAAGAAACCCTAGAAATCGGTTCTAGAAACCCTAGTTTCAGTTCTGGGAGTCTGAAACCCTAATTCGAATATTAAAAACCCTAGATTGGGAATGCAATGTATGTACAAAGTTAAACGTCATTAATATTAATTAATTAAGGAAAACCCTAATGAATTATTTAAAATCTTAATTGATTATTAGAAAACCCTAATACCAGATCTGAAAACCCTAATTTCAGATTTTGATAAAATGAAACCCTAATTTGAGAATATAACGGAGAATTTTAATGCTTTAGTGCTATTAATTAAGTATTAATTAGGGTAAAGGTTAATTAATTAACAAACCCTAATTTTCAATTTTTGGAACCTTAATTGTTTCGTCAGAAACCCTAATGCTCAATTGTGGATTTAATTACTAAAATTAGCAATGCTAATTAGGAAACCCTAATCCTAATTATTTCAATTTATGAGTAATTAGAAAACTCTAATCTAATTACGAATATTTAATTTCTAAATTAGAAAATTATTTTTCTATTAGAAACCATAATTCAAGGGTTTTGAACCCTAATGACCATTTTGACCCTAATTTCTTTATTAGCGATTGTAATTAGGAAATGTTAATCCTAATTAGCAAGAATTAATTTATGATTAATAAATTTTTATATAATTAGAAAATTCTAATTATAAGATAGAAATATTAATTTTCTATTTTTATAACCGAAATTCGGAAATGTAGAAATTAAATTTGCAAAGTTAGGGGTTAAAACCTAAACCCTAAAATGTTCAAACCCTAAACCCTAAGGGTTTCATCAAATAAAAAATCTAGAAATTTAAGGAAAGGACATAAATGCCCTTTGAGTATGATTTTAGTTTACTTGCAAATCTTGGCAAGATATTGGTTGTTCACCAACCCTAGTTCAACCCTAGCACTAGCATGTGCCTATTATCCAGCAACTCAGCCTAGATCAGCAGCTAGATCAGATCATTCAATGTATCTAATTGATATTAATAGATATTGTTTAAAGAGAGAGAAAGCCACTTGACATTTCATTTTTTATCCAAGACCCTCTCTCTCTCTAGAAATTCGGGAATTAGTGTGAGAAAGAGTGAGAAATTAAAGCCATGATCAAGTTATAGCAAGCCTAGAACAGAAATCAATGATCAGAATCGGAGATCAAAGCATAAAAGGTATAACACCTTAAAAATTTGAAATCTCATGTTTTGGTGTTAAATGTAATAATTGATTGATAAAAGTTATGTACTAGGGTGTCATTTGATGATCTGGGTTGTCAAAACCCAGATCCATAACATCTAGATGCTTGAATCTAGCATTTTGCAAAATCTGGAAATGTTGAAAAAAATTGGCCTGACAGCCTAAAGTCAGGTGCCTTAGATCTTTATGTGTTAACTGTTTTGTGTATTTTATGTTTTGGATGTGTTCTATGACATGTTGTCTGTAATCTGAAACTTGAATCATGGTCAGATCGTATCGTAAACTCAAGTTATGATTGGTCAAACAGGGTTGACCGTTCACGGAATTTGGTTTCTGGGTAACCCAGAAACCCAGATCTCGTCTGACAATCATTTTACAGCGTCTTGATCTTGCTCTGTGTTAGTAGTTTGGCCATGTTGTTGGTGGATCTTAGTAGCCTGACATATGGACTACATATATATGCCCTTGTATTACCCATAGCCTTAGTATATTGAAAATTAATCGTGGTCAAAACCCGTTGACCAACTGGCTGGATGAAGATTCTGGAAAACCCAGAATCTTCAAGAACAGTTCGTGACACTTAGCTTAACCAGTCCAGATCTTGCGTTTTTGATGTTTTTAAGTTGAGTTAAGGTTATAGAATTGTACCCTGATATTCACTCTACATGAATGAACCCTTATGTTACACAAACAATACTCACACTGAAAGATACAAGGATCTAAAGTAGCACCCTTGAACTGTTCTTCATTTTCTGGAAAACCCAGAAATGAAGAACAGTGTTGTCAGAATTTTTAAAGACTCAGATCTGTTACGTATGTTGTTGTATGGCCATGAAACAAGTTGGTGATTGTAGTATTACGTTAGTACTATAATTTTAACACGAATTACAGTCCAGAAAACATTAGGATCATAGCTTATAAGCCGGTCAAACCAGCCCCCTCGCACACTGAACTGTCAGTGTTCTTGAGTAAGAACACCAATGGCGATAGACAAGTGTCGCTAAAGGCCTATAGCGACAGTTTATTTATTATTTTCCAGAAAATAATTAAAAATTAGAAAAAAAAATGGTTTTTAATTATTAAAAATACAAAATAAATTATGAAAAATTATTTTAAAGCTAGAAAAATAGTTTTTAATTATTTTAAGTATATTTCGAAAATATTTAATATTTTTGGAATATAAATAGTATTTATTTATTTAATTATAATATTAAATAAATAATTTAAAAATAGTTTTAATTCATGAAAAATCATGAAAAATAATATTATGGTATAAGAAAATATTTTAAGTTATTTTTGATGACTTTTAATATTTTGGAATAAATTTCATTAATTAATCAATATTAATGATAATTAGTTTATTTAATAAATATATTAAATAAATTAAGGAAAATGGAATTAATGCTTTATAAATTATATAAAAATGATTTAAGTGATATAAAAATATTTTAAGTTATAAAATATAACTTTTGATATTTTGGCATGAAAATATTAATATTTTAATATTAATATTAATTATCGGATAATGGATTTAAAGTGTTTAAAAATCATATAAATATGATTTTAAGGTATTAAAAATACTTTGATATATTATAATTATATTATAATATTATGGTATAATTTTCATTAATATTTTATATTAAGTAAATATTAATGATTAAGGTATTATGTGGTATTTAACTCATTTAAATACAATTTTAAGGACTGAAAAATGTTGATAAAAGGTAATAATTATCCGAAAATTATTACGAGCCTAGGAAAAATGTTTTGACTGATAAGATAATTATCTGTGATAATTGTTAAGCGTTTAAGCAGAGTTTAATTGAACTTAAACTCAAGTATTGTCTGACTAGACCGTCGGGATGATAGAATTGTGTCGGTTTCAAGTTAGACTGAAATAGTTTGATCTGATACTAAGTCTTATGTGTTGTAAAGACTGATAGGGTTATGTGGTAATGTGTTTAGATTATTCTGTGTATATAAATATACCAGTATTATACTGTGATGATATTATTCTAATATTGGAGATCTATATTATTAATATTAGGTCTTCGGGTAAAGCGTTATAAATTGCGTTGCGGTAATCAACGGTTCAGACAAGTTTTCTTATACTTAACTCTAATAAGAGTAGTTTCTTCAAGCTTATGGTTAATCGTTGTTGATTGCCATGAAAATTGTACTCTGTACATCTTGCATGTATAAGTCAGGTATGAAAGGCTGATCACCTTCATTACCAGTTGGTTCAGAAATATTTGTTCATGTTTAAAACTTGTTCAGTCAAAAGTTTGTTCGTGATAATTCTCAACTATATTGACGAATTATAGTCAGCTTATTATTCATACTCTTCAATCATGATATATTGTTATATTGTTGTATTTAAACTTGTTGGGCAACTTTTATGCTCACCCTTGCTATATCATGATAAACATTGCAGATAAGGCGAATGCGTTCAGACACAGGAAAAGGTTAAAGTCAAGTTCTACTTGGGTTAAAACGTGTGACTATTTTGTAATAGTATAGTTAGATAAATGTGTTATATGTTAGAAAATTTATATATGGTGTTTAAGTTAAGGTTACTCGACCTTGGGGAATAGTGTGTAATGTATTGTATAAACAATTTATGTTTATATCTTCCGCAAATAGTGATCGTAATAGTGTACCGAATCCGCGGCTATTTGGGGCCCGGATTCGGGGCTACTACACAGCTTAGGATCAATAATTTTACTAATTAATCCTATTAACAAAGAGCTTTCTTCATCATCTTTGTTAAGTACATTAATTTTTTTAGTGCAACATTTTTTATTGCAATTATCTGCACAAATAGTGACTTCCTCCGCGTGACTGCTTGATGCATTATTACTGATAGTATTGGAAGAATAGGAAGAAATAGAACCATCATCATTGCTGATGTCGTTCTCAATTCTCATAAGTTCCAATATGTGTTCAGTGTCTTCACTAGAGATATTTAGCTGATTCAATTTCTGTTTAATTTTACATTCATTTTTATAATGACCTTTTTGCCCACAATTGTGGCAGATAATTTTACTCTTATCATATTTTTTGGATTTAATACGCCTTTTATTTGTTGTAGTTTTGGGCTTATTATAATAATTATCTTGTATTTTTTCTTTGTGGTGAGTTCGTCTTTTTCTATGATGTTTACTATTTTTGCGAGACTCAATATGTTTATGTCTATGCTTTCTTCGAGAGGGAGCAATAGGAGGTAAGCCATATTGTTCACAAAAAGTGCCTAATTCATATTTAGCCCTTTTCTTGTCTTTACTAGCTTGCTTGACTAATTTAAAATCTATACACATTTGTAATCCTAATTTTTGAATATGACTTATTATATCACCGTAGGTTAAATTATCATAATCAATGTACCCTAGATTTTTACCTAATTCTTCTCTGACTTTATGAGCAAAAAGAGAAGGTAAACCATTAATAAATTTTTTTTTCCAGAAAGGTTTATTACTGTCATTGCGTAACATAACTCTAGATGTAAAGACATCTTTGTAGCACCTAAAATCACTTAGAGTGGGGCAAGTAAGATTGCTTAATTGATCATGAATTCTTTCTGTAATATTACTGGGAGTGCCAATAAAGTGTTTTATTATGGTAAATATAAGTGTATTAACCCCATCTGGCGGTCCTACGCCAAGTTCTTCATTGAAGATAGGGTTGCCCTCATCGTCTAACTGGACAGCATGGATTATCGATATTCTAGTATCTTCAGTGAGATGTTTTCCCCACCACGATCTGAGAATACCCGTAAATCCACTCACTATTAATTCAACAATATCTGGTTGAGACAGATTATTGAATTTAGTGATATAACTATTTGCTACCATGGACATGTGATTAAGTTTATTAAAAATTTCTTGTTCACTAAAACCGTCAATGTTCCATTCATAAATTTTATTAGATGAGATTGAGAATTGTTTATCTAGATTTCTCTCTTCAAATTATAAATCTGGAGGAGTAGGTCTAGAATACCAATTCCTAGTTATACTGGTGTTTTTAACTGTTAACTTATTTAGTTGATCATTGAAATTTGATAATGAATCAAAATCGTCTGATTGATCACTGCTTTCATTATCAGTTTCAGCTTGATCAATAGTGGCAATTGTACCACTTGCACCAGGTTCATTTTTCAGTTTTTTAAATAACTTATCAATTGATTTGACCAGTTTATCATCATCATTTGGTAATCCTAATTTATATCTATTTTCAGGTAATTTTATTAAAGGATGATCAATTTTTGAATCAGACTTTTAAATAATAGATTCTTCAAATTTTTCTTCAATTCTATCTAGCTGTTTTCCAACAGTTGCTAGATATTGGTTGCTGAAGTTTAATTGTTCTATTATTTTTTTATCATTGTTATTAGTGTCTACAATTTTAAATGGACTAGCTACAACCGGAGTGTTTTTAACTGAAATTAGAACTGTTTCTAAAGGAGGATGACTAGAAGAAACTTTTGACTTATCTTCTTTAGTCCATTGAGTTTTGGTGATTACATTACATTTACTTTGAAATTGTTCATAGCAATCGTAAAATGTAATATTCATACTTTCATTTTTAACAAATCTTTTCCATTTATTAACTATCTTGTCACGTTCTTTTTCAGTGGGGTGACTAGATCTAAATAAATGTCGTTTTTCTTTATTAGATTTGGAATTAAAATCCTTTACTAGATTGTCCCAATCTAATACGAATTCTTTTTTAATGACTCTCAGTTGATTGTGAATAGGAATATCAAAATCTGACTGAGTGGGCATCACAGAAAAAGTGAGAGAAGAAGAACATGTTTCTTCTACAAAATCTTTGTGAGTATAACAAGGATGACTAGTTTGACCTTGATTAAGAATTCCTTTTAATTTAGTATTTTTTATTGAAGGATTACTGAGTACTTCAGTATCTCTTCTAGTATAGGACGAATGTGCTGAAGAACTAGTGAAATCTTCAATGATGACAGGTCGTCTGGTCCGTTTAAAACTTATTTTGACCGTTCCATCGGAGAATTGTCTAACGTTTTCTATATTTAATAAATTATTAATTATAGATTGTTGAGGTATTTCATTAGGTAAAATCCACTGACTGGGAAGCGTAATATCCTTCCAGAGAATTGTTCTTGGAACTTGAATATTAACATCAGTAGTAGAACTTTGAATTAATATAGTTAAATCTTTAGGACTTTTATTTAACGCATGTACATTCAAATTTGTTTTCATAGTTTTATAATAAATTCTGTAGATTAATGCAATAGGCTGAGAACCCTCAATCATGTGAGTGATTTCGCCTGAAGTTTTAATATTTAATGTTAAAGCTTTTACTAAATGCTGATCACTAAGGCTTAAAGTGAAATCAGGAAAGCAATTAAAATGGACAGGTCCATTGTGCAAACTTGATTCCATTGCGCCTATTATACTAGGGTGATAATTCAAGAATCTAGCATCTCTAAGACATATATAGATGCATGAATTAATTCCTTTAATGTTTAATGGTTTTACTGCAACTTGAACCAGACCAATATGAATAAAATTGTATCCCTTTTTCCTGTGTTTTTTAATGACATCTGGGTCAAGGAGACTACAATTTTCATATTCTTTATTAATGGCATAAACTTTTTCAACTATTTTAACATTATAATCAGTTTTAAAATTATCTAAAAATGTTGACTGGTAAATTTCTTTAGGAGAAACCTTAGGTATATTCCAATTATGTAAGGTTTGACTGATATCTTCATAACTGTGAGTTTCTTGATTGAGTGAGAAAATCAGGAACTGAATTGTTACTACCTTTGATATATTCGATTTCAAAGTCGAAAATACTTAATAAAGCTTGCCATCTAGCGAAAGAATGCTTAGAGGCTAGATTTTGAACGTCTTTTTCTAATATATATTTTGCTGATTTGCAATCAATGCGAATTAAGAATTTTTGATTTAATAAATCACTTTGAAATTTAGTAATACATAAAACTAAAGAAAGTATTTCTTTTTTAATAGTACTGTAATTAAATTGTGTAGTATTCCATGCACCGGAATGAAATCGAACAATCTATTCTGGGGAACTAGGTGTTAACTTTTGTTTTAGAATGCCTCCGAATCCAATATCTGAGGCGTCAGTTTCAACAATTTTAAATGCTGAATCATTGGAAATGCCAAGACAGGGCAATGTCTTGACGTATTCTTTAACTTTTGCTTTTACTTAAGTTAAATGTTTTTAACTTTCACCAATGTAAAAGTAAATATAAAATGTTTCTTACGTTTTACTTTTACTTAAGTAAATTACTTTTACTTTAGTTAATGTAATAGTGAATCCTGCGTAATTCAATAGTAATTTAATTTTTAGTTTTCTATTTAAAGAAACTCAAGTGTTAGAGTTTCTTTAGGCTTAATTCAATGTAAAGCCTCAGAGCTTCTCTCTCTAGAGAGCTCTTCCGAGGTCCTCTCCCTTCTCTCTAGTTAGCCGGAGACGAAGCTTTCAATTCGATCTTCTTAGTTAGAAGATGAAGACGAAGTCTTTAATACTTCGATCTTCCCTCTTAAACATTTAGTCTAGGAATTAATGTAATCCTTCCTCAAATGTTTATAATACAAAGAAAAAGATTACTTTACCGATTAACCAGTCATCTTCTTAATCTTTTCTTTTATGTTAAAGTTTTTTTGTCAAAAACTTCTCCGCTGTCATATGGTATCAGAGCCACACGGTTGGAACTTGATGTTATTGGTGGTTTGGATTAAAAACAGTTTGATTTGTTTACTTAAATGTTTATTCAAACTTTTTCTTCTTTGACTCTTAGATCATTCGTCTGACTTGCCGTAAAACACCTATGATCGTCATAAGTCCCGTTACGCCGTTGTAAGTCTCCAGTGTGGGATCTGTTTAGGCTAAGGGTATCATTAGATCAACAGGTATGTGTTTACACAAGGTAAGAATGGTTTGAGTTTAACAGGAATGATCAAAGAAAGAATTTTTGTTTAAACTAGTTAACAAATACATCTTCTGTTTAGATCGATTTCACTGATAGATCAAGACCAATCGAGTGATCCCGTGTATCAGATCTCAGTCTGATTTGTTTTTAAACAAAAATCTTTTACAAAACTTGAAAAGTTTTAAAGATCTGACCAATTTTTCGGTGAAATTTTTTTTCTCCTCCTTCTTTTTATAAACAAAAATTTTGGGGGGTGAAAGGGGTTAACTTCCTGGGTATAAATAGTATGGGGATGGTGACTCGTCGGAGAAGACGATCAACAGCACCTACCGGCATCCACAGGAGACGGACCAGTCAACGAAGAAGACGCCAGAGGCATCTTCAAGTCACCGATAGGTGATAGCCCACGCCATCATCTCAGCTTTTATTTTCCGTAAAGCAAAAGTCTTTTACTTTAGTAAATGTAAAAGTAAAAGTAAAAGAATATAACTTTTTCTTTTACTTAAGTTAAATGTTTTTAACTTTCACCAATGTAAAAGTAAATGTAAAATGTTTCTTACGTTTTACTTTTACTTAAGTAAATTACTTTTACTTCAGTTAATGTAATAGTGAATCCTGCGTGATTCAATAGTAATTTACTTTTCAGTTTTCTATTTATATATATATAACATGCCTTACAGCTCGAATTATTACATATATTCACATAACACCATAATTTCTCAATTACAGAGAATCACAGAAAACTTAAGCCATATTCATGAAACTTAAAAGACGTAAATTATAAATTGGGATTGAAGAAAATTACCCAAGCGTACAGTGAAATAGTAGGAGATGAATTGAAACCCTTCTCAAACTCTTCAATCACTCAACTCACACTTTACTCAATAATTTCTCAACTCTCTTTCTCTTTTCCCTCTCTGCTTAATGTCAAACTTAGGAAATTAATGAAGAAAGAAGACGTATTCAATAAATAAAAGCGACTGACGCTTTGTGGCCCAGTTACCCAGTCATGGGTAACTACCCTCAACTCCCACTACGGCCACGTTTAGCTTAACAAGAATGGATTTTAAAACCATTTAATTTAATAAAGCCTTATAATATAGTTTTAAATAATGTCACACCCATTATAAAATAAATCTAATATCTTATTTAATATAGTAAATTCTCATTAATTCACATAGTCACATAATTAAATTTCTCATTTAATAATAATATTAAATTATTAAATCTCTAATTAATAATTTAACTAATTGAAATAACATAGGCTTATTAAATATATTTCTTTTAATTCAATAAGCTCACATAATCACATACTTCGAATAATAAAAATTCTTCACATTAATTTAATAAATGTAACACATATAATTAAATTAATCTATCACAACTTCATCAATTAATTATTTAATCTAATAATTAATTCATCAAAACATATTTATTCAATCCAATAAATATTAAAATTAAATTATAAAATTACGGTTGTCACACTATTCATGGGATACTATTCACTCGGGTACTATTAACCCAAGGAATTATTCATGACAAAAATTAATTTCTTTGTTGTCCAAATCATTTTTGATACAATATTATTCTTGAATTTTACTCCACAAAGAAGTATCATGTTGACAATTTGGACATTATTGAATTCTGGATAAATTAAGTTATAAATCCTTAAAAATTTATCTTTTGCTTTCTTTTAATTGGATTCTTATATCATTGTCATCATCCTCATGCTTATATTGTGATAAAAGTCATATGTGGCTTACGTGCATAGATGTACTATTGATTGGTATGATTATTACCAGGGATCATTCGGTATAATCATGACCCGTAATGTTATAAATGATGTGATAAAATTCCTCATTGGCTCGTAGTGCATTAATGGACAGTTGTTGGTATGATTATGACCAAAGATTATTCGGTATAATCATGACCATTGATGATTACATGAATATCCTTGGCCCATAGTGCAGGGATGATTCGATGATGTGGTTTATTTATTAAGCTGAGTCTCAGCGATAAAGTGGATGAAAAACTTTTTAAATCATAGAAGATAGTAGATATCATGCTTTACTTGACTCTTCTAATGGATTGCTTATTCTGCTTCAGTTGTTGATCTAAAACTTGTTGTCTATAATATTCTATCAGTTGTTATATTTTTGAAGGCTAAGGACAATTTATTCTGCATTATATTAGTCATAATATTTCTTACTAGGCTAGTTGAGCTCACTCTTTTGCTTTCATTGTTCTCTTCAAGAAATGAGAATGTAGTCGGGACTAGTTGGGGAACAGAGTAACGGTTCGAGATGGTGGCTATAGTAGTCCTCACTATTTTATGAAATAGTGTGATAATAAATGTAATGAGGACTTTATTTTAGTTTGAATACTGTCTATGAGACAATATTCGTGTAAAAAAACTCTAAGCTACGCTGTTGTCCTATTGTATAAAAGAAGTTTGTATTTGATTTATGTACCATGTATTTGGCGACTCAGAATGGGTGATGTATACCTGTTTTGGGGGCGTCACAGAAACCCTTGGGCAGGAGATCACATCGTTACCTCCTTCTTCTGAGAGGGAATCCATATTTGACTTGATAGCCTGCATATACACTGATTTGTAGATGGGCTTGTATTTTCCTGCACAAACTAGCTTAGCCATTTTGTCATGTACAATACACATTGTATATATCAAACAACATTATATATGGCAGGGAAATATATGTTGATTCAGTTCCCTTTTAGTTGTGCCTTATTACTTGCTTGATATTTTCTTATTTCTCTATGGCTTTGTGATCTAGATGTATTCTGAACTCCTCCTTGATGGATGGACAGTGAGATGTCTCAGGATTTTCAGAATAGATAATCAATCTGTCTGTATTTCCCACCATCTTTGGTGTCTTGGGATTGGTTTTTGTATGTGGTTATGGATAGGAGTGTGTTGGTTTTTATTTTTTCTGTGGTGAGGCCGGACCATATAACATGGCTGCCTACTTACTCCCGTATATTGGAGAGATCAGGTCGGCGTAGTTCGCCTCATGTATAGGGCAGATTGCAGGTGAAAAGTTTTAATCCTATGTCCATGATAAATTGAAGGTGTGAAAGGTTTAATCCCTGGTGGGATAAACTGAAGTTGTATGAATGGAGTGAAGCCAGGCTGTTGGCTTGAAGAGTATGTTTCCCTGAGGGGCAAAGTGTGGAAAAGAGTTGTATGTAGTGAAGGGTTAAAGAATCGGAATGACTGGTGATCTGATGATCCAACACCAGGATGTTTGCTTGATGGTAACTTCAGACATAGTACCATTTCACGGCGTCCGAGTTGATGAGTTGCAAAAATTCATCGCCGTCCATTTCCTGTAATCTGAGATCGCCTCTTGTCAATACCTCCTTGAAAATAAACGGGCCTTCCCAGTTTGGAGCGAATTTTCCTTTAGACCGAGTTTGGTTGTCAATGATCTTCTTTAAAACCAAGTCGTGTTGTTTGAACTGTAGTAGTTAGACTTTTCTGTTGTAGGATCTTCTTTACAAGTAGAGGGCCGCTCATGTGTGGGCCGCATACTCCCCCTATGGATTTCATCCATGAGCCTCTGAGCTTGGTCCTTGTCCATACATCAAAGGAGACCTAGTCCTGCATCTCTTTTGTAGAGTGCATCTCTGCTCAGGTAGAATTTCATAGCCAGTCGATGGATCTGCCTTCTTTCAGTCGGGCTCGCCTCAGCAGGTGTAGATCTATCTTGTGAGTGCTCATTGATATGCTGATATCAAGGATGCTGGATGGGAGGTAGCTCATTCGATACTTCTCCACTCTAATTCCCATAGGCTGAAGCCTTTTATTGGGAAAATATGAGGGTTGGCATGTCTTCCTTGTCATGTATGTTGATCAAGGAGGCCAAGGTTGCTAGCGCATCCGCAAAAGCATTCCTATTCCGAGGAATGTGGAGGAAGGATTTTTCTTCAAACTCCGAAGCCATCTGTAGAACTTGCCGATAGTAAGGCAGCAACTATAGAACCTGTTGAAGAGCTTTTTTCTTTTTCTTTTTTCTTATCTTTTTTTTATTTTTTTTTATTTTTATGCATTAGATCGTGGAAAAGAACCATATGGCTCACTGATAGGTAGCTCCGGCATTGATGAGGCCGGATGACAATCGTCTGTAGCAAAAGGTTCCCTAAGGAGTGATGAATGCAATTTTCTCACGATCTTTTTCAGCAACCATGATTTGATGGTACCCCGCAAATCAATCCGAAAAAGAGTATATGTCATACTGATTTGTATTGTCAATGAGTATGTGGAATAATGGGACGGGAAAGCTATCTTTTAGACAAGCTTTTTTTAGATCACTTTAATCCACGCAAACTCACACCTCTCCTCCGGGTTTTGGCACGGGGACTATGTTGGATAGCCATTCAGGGTATGTTGACACCATGATGATGCTGACTTGAAATTGTATCACAATTTCTTCTTTAACTTTTAACCTCCACTCAGGTTTTAATTGCCTGAGCTTCTGCTTGACTGACTTGAATCCCCCTTTGATGGGAATGCGATGAATGACAATGTCAGTGGATAAACTTACCATGTCTTCATGAGACCATGAAAACACTTCCTAGAATAGGGTCAATAGAGTAACCATGTCATTCCTTTGGTTTGGAGTGAGGTCCGTACTAATCTGGATTTGTTTGGGGTTTTTCTAAGGTTCTGAGGTTTAAAAGAGGTGGTTTGATCAAGATTTGGCTTGGGTTTGTCTTCGACCCATTCTTTGATCTCCTTAGGTATCTCATAGTCCTCTTGTATTTCCATCAAGTCTGAGTCCAACTTTACATCAAAGTTACAGTCCCTGTGGAGAATAGGCACCTCATCAGCAAGTCTAGGCACATCTAACTTTAGAGTCCTGAACCAAAATGCTCTCACTTAATATATGAAACTGTTCAATAACACAAAGTGTTAGCATGTAATGACAAAAGTAACTGATAATACTATACAGACAAAGTAAGCAATTATTGCTATCTACATGAAAGAATGAGTTTCTGCCTATTTTACCCTTGTCGACCAATGCAAGGAGTGTTGCTCCAATTGTTGAGGGCAAAGTCTTGGTGGACTGCAGTGATGGTGGGGTTGTCATCGTCCTCCTTTTCCTGAATGATGACCATTATGTATGGGCAATCATCGTCTGGGGTGTATCTGTTTGTGTGTTCATCATGGACAATGATGCGTACTTTGGACATCATTCTGACGATGTCTTATTTAATTCTTTGTTCCTCTTCTTCCATTGCGGGATCTGGAACTAGGATTTCTTTCTCCTTCACCGGTATTAGTTTAGGAAATAACATAGTCATTACATGGGCAAACACTTTTATCGGAGATCGTACAGGCTCAGGAACTGTAGGTGGAGATAATCGTCGTATGGCTGAAGCTGAAGGAATCTGTCTGTGCTTATGAGGATTCCTACGATTGGAACTAGAAGTATCCCGACCTTGGGGTCCTCCTTGTGCGGAGGATTCAGCATGTACGAGTATCCTTGTACCCTGAGTAGATTGGTGTAGTTCTTTAAGTAGAACAACCAAATATATGATTTGTTTACTTAATTTGTCAAATTCTTCGTGAGAAACTGGATTAAGATCAGTCTGGTCAGATGAAGACATAATTGGTTGTAGGCTCGTGGCCTTTTTGGATTTTGACCTGGTTACTGGACCAATTATATTCCGACAAAAAAGACTTATGTAGTTTAGTCTTAGTGAATGTAGAAATATTACGTAATATGTCCGTTTAGGAGTATCGTCTTGCGAAACGGAAGTTAGTTGACAATATAGCATGTCAGGTTTCGATATAAAGGGAAGGCATGTACACATATTCCTTTATATTTTCCATTACATTGAGATTTACATGGAAATGAAATTACAAGTAATTGAAATGTGAAAGTATGAAGAGACTTTCCTCCAAGTTTGGTTTAGCAGAGGCTGACCTATCTTAGGTTACTCTCGCGATTTTTCGGCATGAAGGTTCCCAAATCATCACAATTTACTTGACGGGAAATTAATCCGGTCTTTCAACTGGAGCGAATTTGGGTGGTGTCTTTCCTGAGCCTCGTTGGAATTAGTCTTCCTACGAGTCCAGTAATCAAATACCGTCAGGATAGCCTCCTGATGGAGGGACCACACAACATACATTCATATACATCGCGTCTCACCGTATGGAAATGATGACATGTGCGAAGCACTAATATCACATGCAGATATGGTGCGAAGCACTAAGTGCAGTAAGTAAATGCATTAGTACACATTCATTGAAATGTAAATGCAACATTCACACGCAGGCATATAACAGTTTTGAAAAGTTTGTAATAGCGGCTTAAGTCCTCTTACTGGTGTCCCCAGCAGAGTCGGTTCCTATCGACGTCGGGATTTTTATTTGTCCCTTTCTGTTCTTATTTTTTGGTGTTTTCATGTTAGGTGAGATTTATTTGAAAAAACAAGTTGTGAAAAGGTTCAACATTTATATGTCGACAAATGGACTATAAGAGTCGCCAGTTGATTTTTTATATGGTTGTACCAACACAAACGAGAAAAGGGGAAACCGAGGTTCATTAGGGTCCGTGGACTTGCTTATGCGGAGGGAAGGTGTCAGGCAGCCCCCGACATCCGTGTTACCACAGTGACTGCCACTTTTCAAGAAACTGTTATGTGAATGTGTGTGTGTGTGTGGGTCAATATGCTGTTATTTAGAAGTAGTGTGAGGCCTCGTTCGCACCTATATACACATGGTTTGAATTTGTAAAAATTCATTTTTAAACAAGATATAGCAATGATGTTTTTAAAAGAGGTTTTTCAAACCCATATGCTCAATAGTAATTGAGACCTTTTGATACTTCTATTTTATTAAAATGTTTGACTTGATTGCTTTTATTTTCGAGATTCGAAGCATCTTCGAGAAAATAATGTACAAAGCAGTGTCGAACTCCTCGTGGGCATGAAAACCATCTGAGGAAATCCAGACACCGTGAATAAATTTACAAGCTGCTTACAACCGAAAATGTCCATCACGGGAACCGAATCTAGATTCAGTAGACTGAATATGTGATCAAGTGATTCCTAGGCTCACATGATGCTGCAATTGATATAAAAGCAATAAACAGGTATATATATAAAAGTTGTAAATATATATATATATATAGACATGATCAACCACCACGAAGCACCTCCATGGGGGATCGAAAATGTAAATAAAGATGTAAAAGCTATCAACCGCCATGAAATAAACTTCAGGCGGGACGAAAAGTAAATATATATATATATATATATAAAGGTAGTAAACACATCGTATGTAAAATCCAGGCTCATCGAACAAAGTCTGACAAAAGTTAATATATATATATATAAGCAAATAAACGCTCCAGACAGAAGTCTAGGCCCAATCGAGGCTTAACTCGATAATGTTAGTCCATATATAAAATATATATATATATATATATATATATATATATATATATATATATATATATATATTGGTCCGGATCTTGAGCTCACCCTTTATCCAACTCACCCGAGCTCACCCCCCCCTTTAGTGACAGACCTGATGACGGTTTGATCATACAACCGTCGTCTATACTTTTAGCGACGCTATATGTTGTCTGTCGCTAAAACTATAGACGACGGTTGTATGACCGAAACGTTGCCGGGTCCGTCGCTAAAGTAGGGGTGAGCTCGGGTGAGTTAGATAAAGGGTGAGCTTATATATATATATATATATATATATATATATATATATATATATATATATATATATAAACTTAAATGAAACCACGGACCGAAGTCTGGGTATAATACACACGCAACACGACTCTCAACGTGAAAAATGGTGTGTAAAGATGAAGAGAAAGGCTTTAAAGTGTGTAAGAAGGCTTACAGTGGGCTACCAAAAGAAGACTTCTATAACTTTAAGTGGATGAACACTCGGCTCCCGCCGGTGTAAAGAGTAGCTATATGTGAGCTCACAAGTGTTTAAAATGAGAAAGCACTCAGTTTAGAGTGTGTAAAGAGCAAATTTAACAGGGCTTCCTCACCTTTTTCTCTTTTCAAATATGGCCACCCAAGCCCTCTATTTATAGAGGGGGGGAGCCGCAGGTGTACCTACAGCTTCCCGGGGTGTCCCGAACAATGTGGGTCTCATTGTCTCGATGTACGTGCACTTGGACAACGCGTTGTTCGCTCGAACCTTCATAACATTAAATTCGGGAGTCCGATGGAAGCGTGTCATACCATTCCAGAAAGCTCTTTACGAGAGCTACGTAATGACATAAGATTTGCCCTTTTTTGAATCTGGATGGGTCCATTACCAAAATAGAATTTTCGAGTTTCCGTCAGGTAGTCCGTTGAGCCGTTTTGAGTAGTTTGCGCTCGAAAGTTAAGATATGGTTCTTGTGGGACTTCTATTGACGCAATTTAAGTTGAAATGAGTGTATTTGATTTGAGTTGAAGTTGAGTTGACAAAATAACCATTTTTCCCCTCCCGGGATTGTTTTCGATTTTCGCGCAGTTGTATCAGTCTTTTCTCAGGGTTATCTCTGAGGTTGACTTGATGTTGACTTTAACGGTCCTTAGGGTTATCTCTAAGGTATGATTGACCTCTTGGGGTTATCTCGAGGCTTTGAATTTGATCCCCTGGGGTTATCTCCGAGGTTGGAACTGATTTTCCAAGGGTTATCTCCGGGTTTGGAAACTGATCTTCCGGGGTTATCTCCGGGGTTGGAAACTAGATCTCCCAGGGCTATCTCTGGGGTTTAAATTGATGTTATAGTCCTCAAGGGTTATCTCCGGAGTGTGAAAAAGATGTTTTTGTCCTCCTGCATAGTTAGTAACAGGAAAACAAAATTTCGAGTGTCTACACTTAAAACTTAAAATTACACACACAAAAATCAAACAAACAAACAAACAAAAAAAAATGAGAAATTAAAAAGATGTTAGTAGAGATATGGTATGTTATATTGTTATCATGACATTCCTTCTTTTACTCATTTCGTCTCAGGATAAAAGTGTTGTATTGACTTTTATAATTAAATTCATCATTTTTTGAATCAATACATCTTATTACTCTTATATATATATATATATATATATATATATATATATATATATATATATATATATATATATATATATATATATGCAAAGAGCTTATAAATATAAAAACTACATGCAATTAAGTATTAATTTCAATGTTTGGGTGCTCTTGCATGCTTATATATAACATTTCATTTGTTGTTATTATTAATATTATATTACTATTAGTAGTATTTGTAGGCACTCAAAATTTTGCTTTTTTTTGTAATTAACTATGTAGGAGGGCAAAATCGTGTTTTTACACCTCGGAGACGGCCCCGGAGGACTACAGCAACAATCAAACCTCGGAGACAGCCCCGTGAGATATCAAATCAAACCTCAGAAAATAGCCCGTGAGACATCAAATCAAAACTTGGAGACAACCACGAGGAAAGACATAATCAACAGCAGTCAAACTCCGGAGACAACCCCGAGGGACAACCAAAAGCCACATCAACCCCGGACACAATCCCAGGAGGATAAAGATGGGATGTTGACAAGAAAATATAAACAACAGTAATCCAGCTGCATATAAGGTCACAAAGAGCCATCGCAGCAATCCCGAGTGCAAACTACGCAAGATAGCTCAACGGACTACCTACGAAAATTTGATGATGCTATTCTGGTCATGGACCCATCTTCCTGGATTCGGAAAATGTAAGACCCCAACTTTTTATGAATAAAGATTTAATTTTCTCTAAATATTATTTTGAATAATAAGATGTTGATTTGATATAATGCTATAATTATGGGTGATATGTGCAAATTTTGTAAAGTAAGCAAGTTGTCATAAAATATTTGTTTACTCGGTGAATATTCTTTTTGTATGGAAATATTCGTACGACGACACAATCATTAGTAAACCACATAGAAGAATAACTGTCGGATATAGAAAGCGAGAAATAACCTTTTTATAAAAAATAACGACAAATTTTTTATTGTTAACTATTGAAATACCCGATGATAAAAGTATAGTAATACACGTGATTGCACAGTAGCACACGGTATTGCACAGTATCTCTTATTATTGATTCTTACGTAAGAAGTCACTGATTATTCAATAATTTCCATAGTAGTTGCTGCATAGTATCTCATATCATTGATTCAATAATTGTTACAGTAACATCTGCACAATATTTTATATTATTTAAATAATATTATTAGTTAACATTATTGTCAATGTCTAGAAAGTTCTTTCGAGAAAAGGGGTTAGGTTATATAATTGTGCGCCAATAAAGATAAATTCCTTATCGAAAAATCCCCTCTTTCCTGGGAATAATGTTATTATTAATATTGTGAGCTTATAATATTAATTGTGAATAATTATTATGTGGTAGATATTGGTTTAATTTTGATATAAATGAAGGAATTTAGCATGAAACATTTGTTGAAAGTAAATATTCATGATTACAAGGACTTAGTGGTAGATCAAAATTGTTAGGTTGATCTGAGTTGTTAATGTTTATCATTCTATAAATGAATGTATAGATGAAAAGATCAAAGCTGTTAGGTTGATCTATATCTTGAGATATAATAGATAGGCTTCAATAGAATTATAGTCTATCAAGCTGATCAAGAGATTGCAGAAGTCAAGGCAGGATTGTAGAGCATCCTGAATCGTAGTGTGTCTGCTTTGGAGGGCCTCTCCAGAAATCGTAGAGTGGTCCAAATGCTTATCGAGACAACTCAGAAATCGTAGTGTGCTCTCGAAAGCGTAGAGTCTGCAAGTCAAGCAAGTGAAGATCGTAGTGTGCCAGTACTTAAGAGAAATCGTAGTGTTCTCGTTTGCTAGTATCGATTCAAGCACTAAGGTGGCAAGACACCACAATCAGAATCGTAGAGCTTCATTTGTCTGTGTCAGAAGCATCGAGCCTCGTCCATTTGTTTTAAGAATAAATCGCAACAAATATGGAATGGGTTATAGACGTTGAAGTCATCAAGAGTCCCAATGACACAACAGTCATCCTTAGTATATAACAAAGAAACGTATTGAAGAAGATAAGGAAAGTACTTTGGGTTAGCAGAAAACACATTTTCAGGTGTTAGGTGAGATAGCAGTCTGCTATGTCAGTGGGTCAGACTGCAAATCAGAAGTTATGCAAAAAGTCCCCATCAAATCTCATAAATGTTAAATGCATTTAATGCTTCAACGGATGTCTTCAACAGATACATTTCAAAGGCCTCATATATGAAAAAGATTAGTAGATGAAAGAAAAAATTAAGCACTGAACAAAAATGCTGAAGAACACTCAACGCTCAACTCTACAATCTCAAGAAGAAAGATTGCTCAAGCTTAACGGCAACTGAGTAGCACCATTCAAGAAATCAACCATTATCAAGTGAAGTAAGAAGTTCCAAGTTAGAAAGAATTGAAGAGTTCTACGTGAACTGAGAAGTACCAAGTTTACTGGACTTGAAGAGTTCAAAAGTGAACTAAGAAGTTCCAAGACTGTTGGTCTTGAAGGAATTTGTGAGATTCAGAAAGTGTAAAGATATCCTTAGTGGATTTCCTACTCGAGGAGTAGAAGAGTGGACTAGGAGCTTTAAGTGTTATGAACCACTTAAAAACACTATGTCTCTTATATTCTTGTTATAACTGCTATAACTACTTAACTTCCATTAACTCATTATATCTTCAGGAGAAAACAAATAAATCACAATTCCGCTGTGTTTAAGTCATTATCAAAACTTACAAGTATTTCAAAAAGAATTTAAAATATATATTCAACCCCCTTCTAGATAACTATTGTGCCTCTGGGAACTAACAATTGGTATCAGAGTATGTTCTATCAAATAGCCAACAAAGCTTAAGTAGATCCAATGGCACATCTGATAAGCGAATTAAAGACTAGAGGAGGCAGCAAGCCACCTATGTGTAACAAAGACAAATTTGCCAACTAAAAAGTTTGTATGGAAGCCTACATGGATTCAATAGATGAAGATCTATTTGAAACTGTTCAGAATGGGCCCTACGTTCCTACAAAGCTTGCACCAACTTCAGACGACCCAAACAGAATCCAGATTAAGGTTAAAGAAGATTGGACTAACAATGAAAAGAAAGGTGTCCAACTCGACAAAAAGGCCAAGAACATTTTGTTCCAATCTTTAGAAGATGACCTGTTTGAGAATGTGGTCAATAACAAAACAGCAAAGGAAGTATGGGAAGCATTGCTCATCATGTATAAAGGGAAAGAAGAAGTCAGAGAAAATAAGAAATTTCTCCTGACTCAGCAATATGAAATGTTTGCACATGTTCAAGAAGAAAATGTCACTTCCACCTAGTAAAGATTCAATGTACTGCTCAACTCTCTCTGAGACTATGGAAAGATCTATCCAAATAAAGATATAATCATAAAGTTCATGAGAGCTTTACCTAGCAAGTGGGATTCCAAAACCACTGCCATCAGAGAGTCAAAGAAATGACTGTTCAACAGTTATATGGCAACCTTCTATCGTATGAACTAGAGCTAACTCAACGAGCAGAAACTCTATCTGAAGGAAGAAAGAAGGACAAAGGGGTTGCTCTCAAAGCAAAAGATAACATCTCCAAAGCTAACACTAAATATGACTCTGACTATGACGAAGATGATGATGAGGACTTTGCAATGCTGGTAAAAAGACACAAAAGGTTCATGCGTCAAGGTAGAATAAGCAAACCAAAGAAAGTTAACAACTACAGTAGCCAGGAGCAGATAAATAACTTATGCTAAAACTGTAAGAAGCCTGGCCACTTCATTGGAAACTACAACAAACCTCTTAGAGAAGAACTGAAGAGAAAATCAAATTAAAAAAAAGAATTCAAAGGCAATAAAAGGCCTCAGAAGAAAGACAAAGGTCTTATGGCCGGAGGATCGTGGAGTAACTCCGACAACGACTCAACTCCCGAATCTGGAGATGATGAAGATCCTCAAATGGCAAATCTCTGCCTGATGGCCAAACATGTAAAAGGAAAAGAAGAGCTCTGACATTCATGAAGTAAGTATAGATGAGGTATTTGACTTTAACTCTCCTGATGTAGATATTGATGATTTAAGAACTACACTACATGTCATAACATCTGATATGCATTATGTTGGTAGTAAAATCTATATACGCACAACACGCAAGTATACGTGGTCAACAAGTAATAAAGTGATAAGTTGAGTATCGTTCCCACAGAGAATTAGTTAATAAAAATCACCAAGTACTAACCCGTAACCAACTCAATCTTATTTAAACAAATGAATTTAATGTTATAAATTAAAATATCTAACTAAACTAATTCTAATTACCACTAATTAAAAATCAGATTATGGAGATTTAAGATCACAACTTCACTTATTGCTTCATTTAGGTTAACACACTTCTCATCAATTATTCTCTATCCCGAATTGTTAATCAAGAACACGAAACTAGTATTAACCACCTCTCGATGCACTAATACCGTATTAACGTCAATCCACAATTAAGATAGAAATCCGTTAAACACCTTAATCAACTAACTCACTATATCTCTATGTGAATTACAATTGACGAAGGTTTAAGACTAAGTTCTCTATAAGATTACATATGATGTCAAGCATATCTCTACCTTAACACACATCAAGTTTAAGCTACTAACAAAACCCTGAACACATGCTATCATGATAAGATCTAAATCAATACTTCATCTCTCGAGTTCATATAGATTATCACGGTAATTGATGGCCAATCAATTAAACAATTAATTCCAAATCACAATAGACAATTCTCATAATAGAAAATACTAATTAATAACGAAGCATATTAAAATAAACTACACAATAAGATCCATTGTAATCTCAAACAAAGAATTAGTTCATGATTATTGAATTAAAACTAAGAATCCACAATTGAATACACATTAAAAGATAAAGATAGAAGAAGATGAGAAGAAATAATCTATTGTCTGTAGATTTGACGCTCCCTCCTTGCTCCTACTTTAAATCTTCAATGGTCTCCAAGTTGCATCAATCTCCAAATCTCATAAAAACTAGTGTTTTTCTCTAATTTACTCTAATCTAATTTAATAGAATGCTCTCTAATCTACTAATATTCTCTCTTAATCCCTCTCTAATCTGTGTTATTCCCCTCCTTTTATAAGCCTTTGTACATGTCTTTAAGTCCTCTTGGAAGTCCTTGAATCAAACAACTCGAAAACAATCCTTTTCGGACTCAAATTCGGACAAAATCCGCTCATTTTCGCGTATACCCAGCCCCGGCTGGGTATTTCCTTTTGTAAAAGCCAGCCCCAGCTGGATAGGCTACTGATTTCACGCCCAGACACCCAGCCCCAGCTGGGTACCAATCTGCCAAAAATATTTTCTGTTGGCACCTCCTCTGCTAAAACTGCCATAACTTCTAAATCGAGAGGAGTTACGAGGCCCGCGACATATCAAATCGAAGCTATCGACGAGATCTACAACTTTCATTCTTTGAGCTTTGAGAAATAACGAATGCATGATGGTCGAAATTGGACTGGAAGTGACTGCTACGCAAAATCACAACCCAAAACGGTGAAGTTCAACGTCCGTCGGTAGAAATGTCATAACTCTTTCATCTGAACTCCGATTTGAATGATTCAAGATGTTCTGAAAAGATAAGAAAACGCTCTACAATATAGTCCAAGCTCCAAGCCAAGAACATGAATTGAACATGAAAGCATAAACGATGTCCGGCTTGCTTTTCTTTGCATTTTCCTTGCTTTTCCTTCCCAATAATCGCTCACACCGCTTCCAAACGTATAACCTACAAAACGAACACAAAATGCATGAAAAGTAACTAAGACACATGAATAAAAGCAACTAATTCAAGTAAAAGATACCGGATAAGTAGGTATAAAACCTACTTATCACATTAATACATGAAATGGTTCAGAGTTTTGTTCAAAGATTATTCTTTTCTTCAAAAAGAGAAAGAAAAAGTTCAGGAAGAACTGGAAATAGCTCTTCTAAGTACTAACTCTCTCTCTCTCTAAATTTGATGCTGAGAATAAGTTCTTAAAACAGACCAATGAACTCAATGCACAAAGAGAGTCAAGTCTAACCTCTAAAATTGAGGAACTAGAAAGGACAATCTCTACATGGAATAAATCCTCTTCTTCCATGGACTCTCTTATCTTTAGTCAAAGAAGTGCATCTAACAGAACAGGTTTAGGTTTTGGGGAATCCACCTCAGAACCATATGTGAAAAATATAAAGGAAACTAGCTCTAGTAATGTTTCAAGTTTTAGTAGAAGCATTACATTTGTGAAATCCTCACAAAAGGAATAACGAGTCCACCCTCCTCTTCATATCTAATCTATGTTCTAAGGAATAAAGGATCTCATGCTAGCCTAGGTTTCAAAAAAGAAAAGAGTAATTGTGACGCCCCAAAAATAGGTATACATCACCCATTCTGAGTTGCCAAATACATGGTACAATAAATAACTACAACTTTATTATTACAATTGTCATGCAAAATACGATAACACATATACTGTGAGTTTAAATACAAATATTGTCTTCTAGACAGTATTCAAACTCAAATAAGTCCTCATTACAATTATTGATACACTATTTTACAAAATAGTGAGGACTACTAAACAACTAACTTAGAAGATCATTCCACACCCCGACTAGTTGTCGCTATATTCTCACCCCTAAGAAGAAAAATGGAACAAAAAAGAAAAGTGTGAGCTCAACTAGCCCAGTAAATAATATTATGACTAAGATAATGTATAATAAATTATCGTTAGCCTTCAAAAAATCATATAAAAGATAATGGACAACAAGTTTTAGATTAATATTCGCAGCGAAAATAACAATTCATTAGAAGAGTTAAGTAGAGAATGAAATCTACTATTTTTTATGATTTAAAAGTCCATCATCAATATTTTATCCCTATAACATCAATCAATATACATCTTGAATCAAATATTCATCTTTACACTACGGGCCAAAGATATCCATTTGTATCACCAGTTGGTCATATTCATCTCAACACATGTCCATCTTTGGACTACATGCCAAAGATATTCATCTGGTAATCATTCATCTTTGCACTTCAGGCCAAAGATATTCATAAAGTATCACCATTTAAGACTGATGATGATGAAAAATATCTTAAAGAAACAAATCTAGTGAGATAAAAGGACAAAGATTAGGGATTCGTAATTTAGTTCATCCAAGTTCAAAAATACTCCATAATAATCAATTGTGGAGCAAAATTCAAGAATAAAGATCAAAACATTGATACAATTAAAGATAGTAACCATAATAGACAACTTGGACAAAGAAGAAAAAATTTCATTTTTCTGTGAATAGTATCGTATTTTTGAATAGTGTCGTATACATGAATAATGTCGTATAAGTGAATAGTAACCTCGACACGAAAAGATAGAAATTCCATAAGAAAAATCATACTTCGTAAATAGTACTTGTGAATAGTATCGTATACGTGAATAATGTCGTATACATGAATAGTAACCTCGACATAAAAAGGTAAAAATTTCATAATAAAATTCATACTAATATTTCGGCATAATGATATTGAAAGAAAAACATCATTTACGAAGAAAATAACATATCTTTCCTCAAAAGAATAGTACTTCTGGCTTAAATATCGGATAAAACGCTAAAGGAAACTTTCACTGAATAACAACTCTCAAAGTATCTAAATACTCACAAAATACGCTCGATATTATATAGAGAGAAAACTTCTGATTCTGGTGTGATTTTCAATTTTAACTAAGCACCCTATTTATAGGAAAATACTTAGAACGCCAAAGCAAACTAAATTAATAAAATAATAATTTATCAAAATTTTCAAGCACACCACTTTTGAAACCAATTTTAGCACACCACAGTGGGGCTCACCAAAAATTAGATTTTTCCACAACAACCAAAAGTGGGTCCCACATATTTTTAATAAAAATATTTATTTCTGAAACTTCAATAATTCATAATAAATAGCCCTTTTATCAAAAAAATACAAATTTTATGTCCATTCCATAGGAAATTTAATCCTCTACAACTTTGTAGAAGAATTTTTTTCAAAATTTCAATCAGAAAATGTCTGAAATCTACATACGGATGATTTTTAATACATCCATTCTGAATAAATACTGATAAAGCACCTCAACATTAATTCCTTCATTTATATCCACATAAAATTAATATTTCATTATCATATAAACTAATAATTAATTATTCACAAATAATATTATAGAATCACAATATGACAACCAGGTCGTTCCTAGGAAAGAGGGGGCTTTTCGATAAGGATTTCTCCTTACTAGCGCGCAATTAGGTGACCAAACCCTTTCCTAGACATAACTTCCTAAGGCATTGCCAATAATTTTATTTAATAATATTTTTCAAATAATATGAATTATTGATCTGATAATGGGAAATACAGTGCAATGACAATTATTGAAACAACAATAATATAAAATATCAATGTAGCAATTATTGAATCAATAAAATAAAATATTAAACAGTAATTACTGTAACAATTATTAAGTAGTGCCTTCTTACGTAAGAATCAATAATTCAAAAATAATGTGCAATTACTTTTTGCTACTGTGCAATCACGCGTATTACTATATTTTAACCACCGGGTATTCCAACAGTGTTAACGGTAACTACTACGCTGTTATTTGTAAAAACTCAAACTTGTCATTTTCTTCATCCGACCAGTTTTCCGTTATGGGGCCCGCAAATGGTTGCGCTGTCGTACGAATATTCCCTGACAGCAAGAATATTCCACGACCAAACGAATATTCCCCGACAACAATGACGTATGTACCCATAACCAAAGTATTATATCAAATTAACACATTATTATTCAAAATAATAATTAGAGGAAATTCGATTTTATTTATAAAAAGTTGGGATCTTACAACCTCCCCTCCTTATGAAATTTCATACTCGAAATTGACGTATGTACCTGGTGTTTCGAAAAGGTGAGGATACCTCATTTTCATTTTCGATTCCAACTCCCAGATCATTTCCTAATTAACATGGTTCCTCCACAGAACTTTAACTTGTGGTATAACCTTTGTGCGTATGACATGCTCCTTCCTATCCAAAATCTTGATAGGTACCTCTTCATACTTTAAATCTTCGGCTATCTCAACTAGTTCTAACTCAATAATTTGGTTTGGGTCTTTCACATATTTACGAAGCACATATATGTGAAACACATTATGAACACGAGATATGCTTGGAGGTAATGCGAGTCTATAGGCCACATTTCCTATTCGGTCAAGAATCTCAAATGGACCAATAAATCGTGCTTTGAGCTTTTCTCTTTTTCCGAATCTTGTAACTCCCTTCCATGGAGCAACACGTAACAATATATGATCCCCAATATTAAATTCCACGTCCTTTCGATGAATATCCGCATAACTATTTTGTCGATCTTGTGCCGTTTGTATACGTTATCGGATCATTTGGATCTTCTCTATAGTCATACGTACCAACTCTGGTCCCAAAAATGTTGCTTCTCCCACCTCATTCCAACATACTGGAGAGCGACACTTTCGTTCATACAATGCTTTGAATGGAGCCACACCTATACTTGCATAATAACTGTTGTTGTAGGAGAATTTCACCAATGGTAGGTACTTATCCCAACTCCCTTTGAAATCTAGGACACAGAGTCTTAATAGATCTTCAAGAGTTTGGATAGTGCTTTCTGATTGCCTGTCTGTTTGAGGATGGTATGCCGAACTGAATCATAAATTCGTGCCCATATCTTTCTGTAAGCTAACCCAAAATTGTGAAGTGAATCTTGGGTCACGATCCGAAACTATGGATATTGTCATGCCATGAAATTTCACAATCTCATTCACGTAATACGAGCAAGACATTCAAGGGAATAAGTCTCCCGTATCAGCAAGAAATGAGCAGACATGGTTAATCTATCAATAATAACCCAATAACATCTATGCCTTGAGAAACCTTGGGAAGACCCGTAACGAAATCCATGGTAATGTGTTCCCACTTCCATTTCAGAATCTCAAGTGGTTGCAATGGACCCTTTGGTACTTGATGCTCCACCTTTACATGTTGACAAGTTAAACACCTCGAGATAAACTCCGCGATCTCTCTCTTCATATTGCTCCACCAAAATGTATGTGAAAGATGATGATACATTTTGGTACTCCTAGGATGGATTACAAACGATGTGTTGTGTGCCTCCATCATGATTCTATGCTTCAAGTCAGAATCGTTAGGAACACAAAGTCTGGAGTTGACTCGAAGAATTCCTTCTTCATCGATTCTTGCTTCTGGAATAACACCTTCTTGCACTTTCTTCTTCATACGCATCAGCTCCAGGTCCGTAGCTTGAGCAACTTTAACTTTATCGATTATAGTCGATTCTACTCGTATATTTGATATCATCACGTGTGTCCCTAGAGTCTTTAACTCTATCTCCATCCTTTGCAAGTCATACCAAATGGGCCTTTGCGTTGACAATATCGCACTCGTACCCGCATATGATCTTCTACTCAATGCGTCAGCTACCACGTTTGTTATTCCAAGATGGTATTGGATGGTGTGACACCCCCAAATCCCGGTACTTCATTACCTCAAGATTTGGTGTTCACGTAATCAAAACATTCATATCTAACTACCCAATCATAATATAACTGAATAATAAAAACCTGCCCATACAAGATTACATTTAATACAAATCTCCCAGGTTATCTAACCTTTAATTACAATCATTCAAATGTGGAAATTAAATTATTACATCACATCATTATTAAAAGTCTATTATCATAATGATAAAATAAAATTACAAGTCTTCATCACTTGTACATTTATCCATTTCCTTTGCTAGTTGTAGGTTCATTTACCGTCTCAACCTTAGCTGCAATAAGTGTATAAATATGCAAGAGTGAGCAAACAAAGCTCACTTGAAATAAGAATGAATAACTTTACAACATTACAACATTTTCCAGAAATAGGCTCAATAGAACCGAATGATATGTTCTATTAACATTCTGAAACATACTACTGAGGGTCTAATGACCACGAACCATGTCCATAGTTATAAGTAATCTTTCAACTTTAACTTTAACAGTCATATGACTATAAGGACTCCACATACTTAGGGGGATCAGCCCTTCGTACAATGTATTGTGCACAACCATTTCAATGCTAAGCGTAAACCTCTAAAAAAGAGTTGTTTATCTCAGTATTTAGAATACAAATCCGCACCAAAGTAGGTTTGGTTTGGATATATTACAAAGTAATTTAGAATTCAACGGTCATCAACTAAGGATTAGTTGAATACAAAAGAACTAACTGTATGCTATGGAATAATCATAACTGAATCGATATTTGTAAATTAACATCATGCTTTAGGAATAATCTAATAGCATAAACATTGAATAATCATAACATAATTTGCTTGAACAATATTAAGTCAAGGTTATTGAGAATTGGATACTAAGCATGCATAGTGAATAGTAATTTGAACGATAAAGTTGTTCAACACTAGAATATTAAAATATAGCGACTCGCATGCTAAATAACAAGTTACATATTAAAGAAACTTGCTAAATATTAAAATATAAGATTTAGAATATTTGCATCATCATGAACAACTAGATACAAGAACTTACTCAATAATAGACAATCTAGCTCTACGAAAGTGTAGAGTTAGCAACTTGCGTAATTGTAATTGAATTAAAAGCAATATAGTACTCAACGAAATTAAACTTGCACAACGAAGTTTAAGGGTTAGAGGATTTGCCCTGAGCACAAGCTAAACCTTACAACTTGAATCTCAATACCCTATATATATGTCATCATTACATAATTAGTCACTACTAACATTTTATATATATAAACAAGTATATACATCATGTAGGTTTGATTATCAATTCACATAATCGAATTACGTTAACACTAATACTAGTTAACCCTTGACAACATGCTCATTCTTAGTTTAGTACTACTGAAATCATAATTTAACAGTCTTATTATTAACACATAACATTTGTTTTCAGACTTTATGTAAATAAATAAAACTATCAAACCATTCTGCTAACTCGCGCTGCGGCGCCACAGTTTACATTGTGGGCCGGCGCTGCGACGCGAGACTCAAGCTAGCAGTTGGCGCTGTGGAGTGATACCGGCACTGCGGCGCCAGAATAACACTATTGGGCCGCGCTGCTGCGCCAAACTCCAGACTTCAGCGACCAGCCTCGGCAACAGCATGAACAAAAAGCCAAATTGGCCTACAAACTCTAATCTAACAAACTAATTAACATGTAATACATACAGAGACTTCATGTAAACATATTGTAAAGACTCTTAACATGATTCTACCCATAAAATAACATAAACATCAAATTTACAACACCCAATTTCACTATTTTTGATAAAACTACTCTTTTTTACATTTTTAATGAAAATCATCACTGTAACTTTGTTTTTCAATCAAAACAGTTAATTCAAAATATTATGTTTATGTTTATTCATCCTCTTCCTATTTCAATAGTCAATTTATAATTTAAACAACTAATAAATCCTTAATTTTACTTTAAACTAAGCCATATTAATATATATATATATATATATATATATATATATATATATTCATATGAACTCACTGTAATATATTTTCTTTCACAAAATACACACACATAAATTAGTTTATCTATACTCATATATAACTTATGAAAACAACCTTTTAACAAACAATTATCATATAAAGCTATATACACAAGAAATTCATCTTCTACAAAAACTTTACAGAGACTTTTGGAGAAAAAGATAACCATAGCTTTTAGAAAAATTGGAGCAAGATGATACCTTAATTTAGAAGAAGATGATGGCTATCTTTGATTCTCAAGCTTCTTCTCTTTATCAAAACCTTCTAGGATTTCTCTCAACTTTCTTTCCTCTGTATTATTCTTCTTCTTCTCTTTTCTTCTTCTGAGTCTTTCTCCTAACTCTATTCTAACTTACGTCTTTAACAAAATGATAACGTATGGTAATAATAATATATATTAATTACATAATATAATTATAGAGATAACTGATATCAGTTATCTAAGTTTTAAAATTCAAAAGCCATAAGGCTTGTTTGGCTAGGCTAATAAAGATAACCCTTTAAATCTTACACCTTATTTGGTAAATTTAATTAAAATATATGGATTAATCCTTATACCTTGTTTGATGAAACACTATTAGATTAAAGACTTAATGTGGCATCCCAGATTTTTAGAATTTATAAATGAGAATTTTATAAATAAAAGTATTATTTATGAGATATGTTGGGTGTGAGTATGTGTATGTCCTATATTGTAGAATATGTGAATTGTTGTGAAGAGAATGTTATATATTAAATTTAATATATATAAATATTTAATCGAATTATTTATTGAGTAAATAAATAAGTTTTGTTTTGATTATAGAGTAATGTAATTAAGTGTAGTAGATTAATTAAATGAATATTTAGTATTTAATTTAATTAATATAATATTTTTATGTTATAGTTCTAATTTAATTGAGATAATTAAATTTGATGAGTTATGTGATGATTGTTATATGAAATTATAATTAATAAGTAAATATAATTATGTGACCATTTGATGAGATTGATTGATGTTAAGAGATTGATTAATTAGAATAATGAGTATTTGTCAAACATGGTCTTATGCTTTTCAAGTTCAAGTTGGTGTAACCTATGTATTAACTAGTAATTAGTATATCTAATAATTACTAGGAGTTACATATATTATATATTACTAGTATTGTATATTATATGTATATACTACAAGTTAGTATATTAGTTTTAGAAAACAAACCAAAGAAAGAAGAAGAGAGTTAGAGAGAGTTGTAGGAGAAGAAGAAGATGAAGAAAAGAAGAAGAAGAAGAAGAAGAAGAAGAGAAGAAGAAGAAGAAGAAGAAGGAAAAGCTTTGAGAAGACAAAACAAGGCCCATCATCATCATCATCATCATCATCATCATCATCATCATCATCATCATCATCTCCATCTCTCTCTTAAATTCATACTAATAAGGTTTTAATCTAAATTCATTGTTTTAATTATTTTTTTATGTTCTTCATAATGTAGTTTTATGATAATTGTTATATAGAAGTTGTATTGAGTAATTATATTCATGGAAAAGTGGTCTGTGAAAGAAAATTTGAAGAACAAAATTTGTAGGTTTTGAGTAATTGTGGACAAATCTTGTGAAATTCATACCTCTTTGGGTATAATGAGTTAGAAAGTGAGCCTAATATCAAATCGAAGATATGAAAGTAAGTTATATTCTGAAAGTGGAATCACATGAAAATTCTTTGTAGATTTCTTGTAATGTCTGTTTTAGTAAGGCTGGTCTGAAGGAAAAATAATCTGTCCAGAAAATCAAAACTGTTACGGTTTCTGACTTTGAAAAATTCATATAAATTCGTGTGTTTTAAATCTGAAGAAACTTAAAACTGCAAAGTTGTAGATATGGAAGTTTACTAGATAGACTCTTGAGATTGAGCCATTTTATGGACCGGATCATGTCCGAAATAAATTGTTTAGTAAGGATGTCCAGAAAATGAAATTTTCTAGACTAGTTGATGAATTATAGAATCTGGTTTAGATGAATAAGGGTCTGACTTTAAGGCCTAAATGAGGTTGTAGTACACTGAGTAAGGGTTAATTCTATATAAGAAGGAACAAAACGGACATGTAACGAAGGAGTTATGTTAAAAACAAAAACAACGTTTTGTTAAAGAAATTGTGAAGATGAGTTTTATAATTTTGTTTGAATTAAGATTTGGGTGATGGTATATTTTGATGATTAAAAATATGTTTTGACATATGTAATGAATATAGATGTGTGTTATCATATTTTATGCATAATTAACCATTTAAGATCAAGAGTTGAGATAAGTTAATGTGTGCACATAACGTGCTCGATAAAATGCCTAAGAGTAATATTGTTTCTAAACTTTGGTATACAAAGTGTCTAACTAATGGCTAATATTGGATATCTGAGTATGAAAAGATGATAATAGAAGAATAATAATGGAATGAAATTGAAAAGTGCTATTTTTTATTTTTGAAGGAAAATTAAACATGTAAACAATGTGTTGAATATGCATTTTTGAAACCAAAGTGGTATAATAAAATGGTGTGATATACGCACATTAAACTACAAGTGCGATAGTCTAACATGTGTGGTGATGAAAATGAAAATAAAACTGAGTTGCATATAAAATAGTTAGATGTCTATAAAGACATTATAAAGGATAATAAGATAAAGTAAGGTCTTAGAATAAATTTGACCATGAGATTGAGTATTGATTTTATTTATTATCAATCTCACATACAGTGTAGGTTGTGCAAGGACGCGAAGTATTACCGTGTTAGTAAAACGCCGGTAAAGGAAAGTCTTTCAGTTCCTTTTTGCTATGTGAACTTGATGATGAACTGCTTAAAAATTTTATTGTACGATGTATTATATATGTCAAAAGTATGAAATGTGAAAGTCAATCTATGACTACGTTGATTGAGTATTGAATGTTGATTGAGTAAGGAACTCAATCTCTTTACTTATTATATGAACTAAAGCTTGTATGTTATGTTAGTTCAATGTTTATGAGATATATGATAAGCATGTTATTATGTGCTACGTGATGCATGAAAACTGTTAGATTTGCTGGGCTGTCGAGCTCAACCTTGCAAATAACCATTTTTGCAGGTAAAAGGTTGAAGGTAACACTATGTGGTACTTGAAAGACATGAATCCAATGTAATACGCAAAGATTATTATTTTAGCTAAAGTTGTTATTTCTTTAAACCATGATTAAGGTTCATGAGATGTACTCAATGTTTTATGATGTATATTTTATGTTGAGTTGTAAAGTTAAAGTTTGAGCTATCCAATGTATAAAAGATATCGATTTGTTATGTAAGTATATATACATTAACTATGATAAAGTGAATCATGGATTATATATGATTCAAAGACATGTAGATGATAAAGGTTTTGATTCAGGAAATTAAAGTAAGAAGATAGAAAAGTTTAAATTATTTCGCATTTTATTAAGTTTAACATCGAATAATGATGTAAAGATAGATTAGAGTTGTATTTTTAACGATCGAGAAGGAGAATATTATTGTATGAATTTTGGGATCGTTACACTTAATATGCATTAAGACTTGTTTGGCAAAAAATAATTAAACTCCTTTTATTTATTCTAATAACTCCTTATAGCAAAGTTCTTTGCCACACTTCTATTTAATTAAATTTTGGTAATCAATTTCATAAATTCTAATATTAATCTATTAAATTACTTTAACACATAAATCCATACCACATAATTATAATTTCCTTTATAATTATAATTTTATTTAACCAACTAACACCTTATTTTAATTACAAATTCTAATTAAAATATTATAATTCATTTAATCATTATAAGCTCTCTAACTTAATTATTAAATTAAATTAGTATATAATCTCATAACAATAAAATTTCTTAACTCCTTAATTATTTTCTTAACAAATAATTAACTAAATCAAATCAAATCAAATTGAACAATTGTTTATTCAACAATAAACATATCCATTAAATACTTATATAATTCAATAAATATTTAATATTATAATTTAAAATTCTAGAATGTTATATCATTCCCTCCTTTCAAGGATTCTGTCCTCAGAATCACAACTCAAACAATACATTCGTTACATTCTTCCCTTCTTATAAAGATTATGTCCCCAGAATCGAAGACACAGATTAAAAAAATAGCCCAAGGTAATCTTTCATCATTTTATCCTCGAGTTCCCACGTAGCTTCTTCAGCGTTGTGGTTCCTCCATATCACCTTCCCAGAAGGTATAACTTTATTCCTGAGCACCTGTTCTTTCATGTCAACTATCTGGATAGGAATCTCTTCATAGGACAAGTCTTTATCACACTGCAACGGTTCATACTCGATCACGTGTTTGTAATCGGGTTTATACGGTCATAACACCGAAATGTGAAAAACATGGTGAATGTTTTCCAACTCTGGAGGTAGAGCTACCTCGTAAGCCACTTCTCCCACTCTTCACATCACTTCAAAGGGTCCAATAAACCTCGGGCTTAGCTTTCCCTTTTTACCGAAATGAATTTTCCCCTTCCAAGGATAAACTTTTAGGAATACGAAAGTTCCTACGTTGAATGCACGATCTTGTCTATATTGATCAGCATACTTTTTCTGTTTGTCTTGGGCTGCTACCAATCTTGTCTTGATGAGTTTGACAACCTCAACAGTTTGTTGTATCAGTTCTAGTCCTAACAGCTGGCGTTCACCGACTTCATCCCAGCACAGTGGAGTTCTGCACTATCTTCCGTATAATGCCTCGTAAGGCGGCATGCCGATGCTTGCGTGGTAACTGTTGTTGTAGGCGAATTCCACCAATGGTAAATGTTCTTCCCAGCCTCCTTTAAAGTCCATGATGCATGCTCTCAGCATATCTTCCAATGTCTGGATTGTGACACCCCCAAATTCGGGTACTTCATTTCCACGGGATTTGGTGTTCATTGTACAAATATCATCTATCTATCTACCCATAATAAATGCAATCCATGCAATAGATAGAATAAAAATCTTCCCCTTAAGGGATACAACATCTGAATAATAATAATACAATCCTAGGTTAAACTAACCTTAAAGATCTGTGCAGAATCATAAACAATTAAGTCTTAAACAAAATCATTAATTCAAGTCTTAAACATAAATACATCATCTAATAAAATAACAAGTCTTCATCACTTGCTAACTTTTCCCTTGCCCTTACTAGTGGAAGGTTCATCAATTCTTTCGTTCTTAACTGCAATGTTATTATTAAGCAAGAGTGAGCACTATTGCCCACAAGTATAATAATGAAATAACAATATAATAACATGCGATAGAAATAATAACTTCTGAAATAAAAGCTCAACTTTTGAATCAAGAATGAATAGCAAGAATCAAAAGATTTCTGAGGGTCATAAGACCTTGAACTATGTCCTAGGTTATCAAGGGTTATACTTGAAACCTTTAACAGTCATAAGACTATGGACCTTTCTACTCGTACTTAGGGGGATCAGCCCTTAGTACCATACTGTGCACAATATCTTAACGTTAACGCATAAGTAAATCCCTTTGCAGGGTTGTTCATCTCAGTTTGACATTCGTGTCCTCACCAAAGGAAGTTTGGTTTGGATAATTCAATAAGGGATCTGAAATTTAGAACGTTCATCAACTAAGGACTAGTTGAATCAATAAAGTTCACTAGTCTAATAAGGTTCAACAATAGTGATATTCAATTTGAATAATAATCTCAAGAAGTATACAATAGGACAATTATTGTATAACTGAATCATACTTTGAAAAGATAATCAATCTTTAATATAACATTTGAACTTGAATAATAGTAATGATAATTTACTCGAGGTATATAATAAACTTGAACAATAATGACAAGTAGGGTTAGGAAACTTGCCTCGTGCGTAGATTACACTTTAACTAAGCACGTTCTTTTGAATTAAATCCTACATACCATTCACATTCACAATACCAGTTAATTATAACTTAACTAATCATCATAAACTCATTCTCTTTGTCTACTTTGATTATTAACTATACTTAGTCAAATTACCACTTTGTCACATAATTTGTACTTCATGAATTATCAAGCTAATTATGTATTCAATAATTCAATTCACATGAAATTATGTTATTTACATGTTAAACAACTATTTTATCATCATATTATACTTCTTACATGTTTACATGTTCATTACATTAATTTACTAACACATTGCTAGACTAAAACATTTTAAAAATTCCATCTCTGGACTTTCTGGTGAGTGGCGCTGCGGCGCCACTGTTACACTTGATCTTTACGTTGCGGCGCCGTGGCGCTGCAGCCGAACACATGGCGCTGCAGCTGGAAACTTGGGGCTATGGCGCGGATGTTTAGGCGTGAGACTGGCGCCGCGGCGAGGCGAGCCAGAAACTGTTCTGTAATTCGCGAAAATTGCAGAACACAACCAAAAACTCCAATTTAAAATATTACTATACGAATTTAGACATACCCACATGTTATAATTCATGCATAAACATAACCCAACATTTATAGAATGGTTTTAACCCATTAAAACACATAATCACAGAGTTAAAAATCTATAATTTCACTGACTTTGATGTTCTTGAAGGTTTTGAAAATAAAACATGAAAATTGATAGTACGGATTCGTTACAACACTGAATCCGTTCGTTTAAAGTTTAGTCTCTCCGTATCAACATGTATAATAATATACGAGTGTAAAATTTAGGGATAATATATGATCCATGCATTAAATATCACGTATAAGGCCATATGGCCATAACCCAAACTCTGAAATTTTGCAGAAATCATATACGACATGTTTTCATAAATTTGATGATATGGTTTACATAATATATATATATATATATAATCAAATATAATTTGATAACATTTAACACTTATATAAACTTATAATCATATCATTTCCCAAATACAGAGATTTACAGACAACTTGAAAGCCATTTTTCTAGAAACTAAATGACGTGAAATATAGAATTTGGGAGGAGGAGATTACCATGAGAATAAGTATAGATTAGTCGGGAATAAATTTCTTCTCAACTCTTCTTCAATCAAAATTCTCTCTCAACACTTCTAAATCTCTCTCTGAAACTCTCTGTGTTTCTACTTTTCTAGACTTAGGAAAAATGAAAAAAGAGAAGAGAATACGTATTATAAGAATCAACTGACGAGCATTATGGTCAGTTACCCATCATGGGTTAACTGCCCATAACTCCCCTTAAGGTCATGTTTGGCTAGTTTAATTGATTTTAAAACTCTTTTAATTTAATAAAGCTTTATCATATAGTTTAATAAATGTCACACTTCTCATAAAATAACTCCAATTTTTATTTAATTTACTTTAAATAAAATATAATAATTTCTCATAAATTCACAGTCACATAATTAAATTTCTCATTAATAATTAATGTCAAATTATTAACTCTATAATAAACTCACATAAATACATAAATACGTACTTGAATAATAAATATTCTCTATATTAATTTAATAAATGTAACACATAATTAAATTAATCTACCACAATTGTATCCAATAATTATTTAATCCAATAATTAAATCATCGAAAAATATTTATTTAATTCAATAAATATTAAAATTAATTTACAAAAATCTCGTTCGTCACATCTTTCCCCCCTTAAAAGGATTCTATCCCCAGAATCACGACTCAATAAATTAGACCCGTTACATTCTCCCCCCTTACAAAGATTTTATCCCCAGAATCGCTTTTACATAATTAATTAAATAAATGAGGGTAATTCTTCATCATATTCTCTTTGATTTCCCACGTAGCTTCTTCAGTGTTGTGGTTCCTCCAAATTACCTTAACAGAAGGTATAACTTTATTTCTGAGAACTTGTTCTTTTCGGTCAACAATTTGGACAAGAATTTCTTCGTAAGATAAGTCTTTTTCAAAATGTAGGAGTTCATATTCAATTACATGCTTGTAATCGGCCTTGTAGGGTCATAGCACAAAAACATAGAAGACGTTGTGGACATTCTCGAGTGCTAGAGGTAAGGCTACCTCGTACGCGACTTCTCCGATTCTTCTCAGTACTTCAAAGGGTCCAATGAATCTTGGACTCAATTTTTCTTTCTTTCCGAACCTGATCTTCCCCTTCCAGGGAGAGACCTTCAAGAAAACATAACTACCTGATTCAAACTCGATATTTTTACGATGTGGATCAGCATATCTCTTCTGTCGATCTTGAGCCTCTACCAGTCGTATTCGGATCACTTTGACTATTTCTGCCATCTGCTGTACCAATTCTGGCCCTAGCAATTGCCTTTTACCAACTTCATCCCAGTAAAGTGGAGTTCTGCACTTTCTGTCGTATAACGCTTCGTAAGGCGGCATGCCAATACTAGCGTGGTAACTGTTGTTGTAGCCGAACTCTACTAATGGTAGGTGATCATCCCAATTTCCTTTGAAATCAATCACACAAGCTTTTAGCATATCTTCTAACGTTTGAATTGTTCGTTCGCTCTGTCCGTCTATTTGAGGGTGATAAGATGTACTCATTCGCAATTGCGTACCCATGCATTCCTGAAGACTTTTCCAGAAATTTGATGTGAAGTGCGGGTCCCTATCTGAAACAATTGATACCGGAAGTCCGTGCCTCGAAACAATCTCTTTTACTTATAGCCTCGCCAACTGATCTAAGTTGAATCTTATTTTGATCGGAAAGAAGTGTGCAGATTTTGTCACTCGATTAACGATAACCCATACTACGTCGTAGCCTTTCTGAGTCGTCGGAAGACCAACCACGAAGTCCATTGTAATATGTTCCCATTTCCATTCTGGGGTCTCTAACAGTTGTAGCAATCCACTCGGTCTCTGATGTTCCGCCTTCACTTTCTGACAGGTCAGACATTTGGCAACACATTCTGCAACATCACGTTTCAAATTCGACCACAAGAAATGTTGTCTAAGATCTTGGTACATCTTGGTACTACTAGGGTGAATTGAATATAGTGAACTATGAGCCTCGCTCAAAATTTCTTCCTTAATCTCATGTACTGGCGGAACCCAAATTATACTTTCAAATCTTAGTAATCCTTCCTTATCCATCTTAAATCTTGGTTCAGTTCCTTCAGATATCTTCTTTGTCACCTTTTTACATTCTTCGTCCTGAAGCTGAGCCTCCTTAACTTTATCCAGTAGGGTTGTACCAGATTGCATCTGAAATAGCTTCTCATCAATTTCCATAGGATACTTAACCTCTAACTCCAGTTTCTCCATTTCTGAAATTAGCTCCTTCTAAGCAGTTAACATCATCAATTTCTCACGACCCTTTCTACTCAAGGCGACAACAACCACATTTGCTTTACCCGGATGGTATAAAATCTCACATTAGTATTCTTTAATTAATTCCAACCATCTTCTTTGACGCATATTCAAATCCTTCTGCGTGAAAATATATTTCAGACTCTTGTGGTCCGTATATATTTCACACTTCTCCCCGTAGAGGTAGTGCCTCCAAATTTTCAAAGCAAAAACAACTGCAGCTAACTCTAAGTCATGGGTCGGATATCCCTTCTCGTAATCCTTCAATTGTCGTGATGCATACACAATGGCTTTGTCTTTTTGCATCAGCACACAACCAAGCCCTTTATGCGAAGCATCACTATAAACAACAAAATTTCTTGTATCGTCCGAAATAGATAACACAGGGGTCGTACTCAACCTCTTCTTCAATTCTTGAAAACTTTCCTCACACTTATCCGTCCAAACAAATTTCACTACTTTTCGAGTTAAATTCGTTAACAGAGTTGCGATCTTGGAAAAGTCTTGTATGAACCTTCTATAATAGCCCGCCAATCCAAGAAAACTTCTTACTTTCGACTGCGTTCTCAGCTGATCCCGGTTAATCATGGCTTTGACTTTTGATGGATCTACCGAAATTCTGTTTTTATCGATCACGTGACCAAGAAATTGTACCCGTTCAATCCAAAATTCGTATTTCGAGAACGTGGCGTACAACTTCTCCCTTCTCAATACTTCCAACGTTAATCTCAAATGTTCTTCGTGTTCTTCTTTGGTTTTGGAATATACCAAAATGTCGTCTATAAATACCACCACGAATTTATCCAAAAACGGCTTGAACACACCATTCATTAGTCCCATAAATGCTGCAGGAGCATTCGTTAAACCAAACAACATTACTAAAAATTTGTAGTGACCATATCGCGTTCTGAATGCTGTCTTCGGAACATCCTCTGGCTCACCTTCAGTTGATGATAACCGCTTCTTAAGTCTATCTTGGAAAAGTATCTCGCACCCTTTAATTGATCAAACAGGTCGTCGATCCTCGGTAATGGATATCTATTCTTAATCGTGACCTTGTTCAGTTCTCTG
Source organism: Panax japonicus (assembly GCA_020205505.1). Classification (NCBI taxonomy): domain Eukaryota; kingdom Viridiplantae; phylum Streptophyta; class Magnoliopsida; order Apiales; family Araliaceae; genus Panax; species Panax japonicus. The sequence goes on along the minus strand of CM035100.1, from coordinate 35,131,962 downwards.
TAATCAATACAGAGCCGAATTGTTCCATCTTTCTTCTTCACAAATAACACCGGCGCTCCCCATGGCAATACGCTCGGTTGAATGTACTTCTTATCCAATAATTCTTGTAGTTGTACCATTAGTTCTTTCATCTCAACTGGTGCCATTCGGTATGGTGCCTTCAATATTGGAGCAGTTCCGGGAGCCAAATCGATCACGAAATCTACCTCTCTATCTGGTGGAAGTCCTGGTAAATCGTCTGGAAATACGTCGACGAAATCCCTCACAATCGGTATCTCTTCTACCTTTGGATTCTCTTTTCGAGTGTCGACTATGTAAGCTAAGTATCCTACACAACCTTGTCTCAACAACTTCCTGGCATGCATCATCGTCAGACAACTCGCTTGTCTAGGTGACTTGCTACCATAAAATATAACCTTTGAAGGAGTCATAAGGTTAATACGCTTCTTTTGGCAATCAATTACAGCACCGTAATTGAATAACCAGTTCATTCCCAATATAACGTCAAATTCCCCAAGTTGAATAGGAATAAGATCTACGTTCATGATATTACCCTTAATATCCACTCTACAGTTCTTATGTACGTACTTAATAGGGATTATTTCTCTATTCGCAATTTCTATGTTCATGGGGTAATCTAATTCATTCTTAGGCAAATCTAAATTCTTAGCAAAATCATCGGATATAAAGGAACAAGTAGCACCCGAATCAAATAAAACATAAGCATTAATTTTATTGATCGGAATGATACCTGACACCACATCAAGGGATTGAACTGTATCTTGCACCGTCATGTTGAAAGTCCGGGCGGTCGGTCGATTTGTTGCGGTTGGTCCAGTAATGGTTAAGGCATTTCCACTGTTATTTCCCCGGTTTCCTCCTGATCCTGACCCAACCGATCCCTTTTTGGGACAATCTCTTGCCAGATGGTCCTTCGAACCACAAGTAAAACAAGCACCCTTCTTTGGGTTTGGACAGTTTGGTGCTTTGTGGCCTTCCTGACCACAATTGTAGCATACTCTTTTTCCTTTCATACAAACTCCCAGATGGGCTTTCCCGTGGGTCGGGCATGCTTCGATTCTTTTCTTCTGATTACCTTCCTGATTTCCCGATGATGAGCTGTCGTTCCACCTTTTCTTCTGATTGAAATTTTCACCTCCTGTGCCACTTCCACTGGCCTTGTTATTAATTTCACTTTCATTCTTCTTTTTCTTTTGGTCTTGATTGTACTTGGTCACCGCATCGCTTCCTCCTTCAGTGAGGATGGCCTTTTCCAGTACTCCAAAAAATGTATTTAGCTGAAACATTGATACCTTGTTGTACACCCAAGGCTTTAGTCCTTGTTCAAATCTTCTGGCCTTTCTCTCGTCAGTGTGTACTTGGTACGGGGCGAACCTGTTAGGTTTGTAATATTCATGAACGCAATTAAATTGCATAAATAAGCGAAAACGTGTAAAATCAGATTTAAAATTTTACAAACCATATACCCGGATCATCCTTTATCCACAATTATTAATTAAACGAAAAGATATGAAGAACAAGAATCATACCCTTGAAGATTCGAGCTTCCTCAGGTACAAGTTCACCTCCAATCCTTTTCGCATTCAACTTGAATCCACCGGGTTTGGTTCCTTCCTTTGATCAACGTTAGCCACCCAAGTGTTTGGCCTCTAGAGGTGATCCATCAAGAAAGAATAAAGATTCAAGAAGATGGGTGTTTGGCAAAACCCTAGTTTTTCTATCTCTCACAGAAAATGAGCGTACTCTCCCAACTATTGGAATTACGTATGTTGTGAAAAAGTCAACAACAACTCTACACCCATAATAAGACTCCTCTTATTTATAGATGTGGGCAACCCTCCTTAACAATTAAGGAATTGAATTTTATTTTAATTAATTAAAATTATTTAATTAATTAGGCTCCCAATCTTATTAGGAATAATTAATTACAATCTTTTAATTAATTTACCTCCTAATTTTATTAGGAATAAATGAGAGTACTTTTATTAATTAATTCTCAAACTCCTTTAGGAGTTAAATAATAATAATAATAATAATAATAATAATAATAATAATAATAATAAGACCCCTCTTATTAATTTATATTTAATATTTCTAAAATATTAAATAATAAATATTAAGCTATTTAATTTATTCTATCAACATAGATTAAATTAAATATAATTAACTTATTATTACGATTATGCCATTTGCTTCATAAATAGTTATTCTTCCTTTTATGGTGTGCCCCTTTAGGTTCTCCATATTAAACCGGTTGTGAATAAATAAATTAGAACAATTCTAATCTTATTTAAATAAATAAATTAAACTATTAATTTATTTAAATAAATAATATTTATTCTACAATAGAGATAAGCCTCCCTAGCGATTAACGATTTTCCAGATAATATAGATTTCAGTATTAATCATAAAAGAACCTTTGAGTAAATAGTTACCGTACAATTTAATCCTTCCACCATACAATGTCCCAATTAAATTTAAGACATGAAATTACTGCCAAGTCTTGTTTTATTTAATTATATGTATTTCGATCCTTAAATGCACAACTCTAAATAATGCAAATTAGAAACTCCTTTCTAATTTCATTCAACCTTGGCCAAGGACTACTGAGTTGTCATTTATCGAATCACATATGACATTTTTCTTCTTTTACTAGAAGCGGTAGATTTTTTATTGATCATACATTATCTCCATGTACAACTTATTATACCCAAGCATACCTTTGATATACCCTAAGGGTCTTAAGGAATAAGTCAAATTATAACTCATCATACACAAGATACTATGATGATCTCAAGTCTAAGGATCACTTGTACTACTATCACTACAGGAATTCCTATTGACAGGCAAGTAAAACTCCATTAGGTATTCCTTAACGAGCCACGTTCAGTGAAATTATTCTCTATTAAGCACCTACATACTTACTTTAGTGTCTCCACACAAATGATCATGAGATCAATCATCCTCATCCAATGAGCAAGCAACATATGTACCAATCTATCCGGATTCACTAATCCCCAATTTAGTAATCCAACGATTGGGAACTATTTTAGTTTTAAACTTTCTAAGAATTTAGATCTCATTAGAATGATCATCATCAATATTCTAAAAGCATTGCTTAAAACTATGAGTTTATCACATAATATAAAACAGCATTATGTAGATAATTAAAAGCCTTTAATAAATTAATACTTTTTATTAATAAATGAATATGATTGTTACAAAGTATATGCTTTATCATCAAACATGATTGGCTTGTGTGCATACTACTTTCAATCTCCCACTTGCACTAAAGCCAATCGCCATGGTACCTCATACCCTTCTTCTCTAAGTGATGATTATCCTGCTGTTGGATAAGCTTTAGTTAATGGATATGAAATGTTGTTCTTGAGAGTCCAATATCTCTATAGTGATTTTCCATCTTTCAATAATTCCCATAATCAATTGAAAGTGCCACAACACATGTTTAGATCTAAGATGAGACTTAGGAACTATTCCTAGTTTAGTAATGAACTTTTCATCCAAACAATCAACTTGCAGCTTCATTTATAAGCTATATACTTTGTCTTTATCACTAAACCAGTAACTCTTTGCTGTTTGGAACCTTTCCAATTCACTGCACCATCGTTCAAGGTAACGCTTTACCTTAAAGTGGATTTTCTGTCGTCTTGGTCAATCTGAAAAACTTGAGTCTGCTAAGCCCTATAGTTTTAATTCAGACTCACCATGAATATGATCACATCCTTAGTGTCGGTTAAGTACTTTAAGATGTTTTTCACTGACTCACAGTGAACTTCTCTAGAATATAACTGACCAACATCAGGTCTCGTATATTTCATTGCTTACATGATAGTTACTCATGCGATCTCTCTTTTAGGAGTCTATGGGTACTATTAAGAGAGATACACTCCAGGGCTCATCAACATGAGACATCCCATGGAGTTTGCCATGCTAAACGACTTTAGCATCAAATGAATATATGTTCATTGGGTTAAGCTGAACATAATTTTAAATCTATCTTTATAGATTTGTATCCCCAATTAAGATAATCTTCCCAAATTATTCATGGAGGAATGTTTAGACAACTTTATCTTTACTGATTGTAGCATTTGTATGTCATTCCTTATCCGTAGTATATCAACATATAATACTAGGAATGTCATGACGCTCCCACTGACCCTTTTGTACACACTAGGTTCATTCTTGTTTTTGATAAAATCAAACTATTTTGATTGTCTCATCAAAACGAATGTTCCATATTTGAGAAACTTTCTTCAATCCATTTTCTCTAAGTGTTTACAAAGCTTCCCTCATCGTATGTAACTGGATCATCATCTTCTATGATGTGTACCTCATCATCATCATCCATGATGAATCCATACCGCCCAGGTATCTTTGGTACTATTCCAGATTTATGATTCGATTGTGGTATAATATGTCTATCTACAGGTTCCTCTTATTTGACTTATAGTGTTTTATGGTTCTTGAACTCTTCAAGATCTATTATCCTCCCACTAGCCCCTTCAATGATAAACACCTTTATCTTAGAAGGCAGCGTGTTTCGCAACAAACACCTATTGTTAAGTAGGATTATAGAACATATACCCTAAACTTACTTTAGGATATCCCACAAATCTGTACATGTCAAATCTTGTCCCAAGCTTATCCTTTGAAACCTTTTCACATAAGTTGGACAACCCCTTATCTTAACATACTTAAGATTAGGAATCCTCCCTGTCCATAACTTTTATGGAGTCTTGGGGCCGGATTTTGAGGTTACCTTTTCCTAGATATGCAACCATTTCTAGGACATTATCCCAGAAGGATACTGAAATGTCGGTAAAATCATTATGGACCGTACCATGTCCAATAAGATACGATTTTTCCTTTCAGATACATCAATCAATTATTGCGTATCAGGAGGCGTCCATTACAAGAAAACCATTTGAGATGATCTAGAAACTTATTGCACAAGTATTTATTCCTTGATATAATCAAATAATCTAAATACTTTGCCAATTTGTTTCACTTCTGAATTCTTTGAACCTTTCAAATAATTCATACAAGTATTTCAATAAATACACATATTCAACTCGTTGAATGATCATCTCCTTTTCTTATACTAGTTTGTTCAATTTACAAAATTATTTTTCACGTAAGTTAAGTATACAAAATCTATTAAGTAATATTTCAGTTCTATACAAAACATTATTATTATAAATAGAACAACAACTATTCTTAAATATAATACCAAAGATTTCATTGTCCAACGATAAAATAGAAATAATGTTTCTAACAAAAATTGGAATACAATAACAACTTATTGACTTAATAGATTTGCCCGTAGGCAATGCTAAACTATAAGTTTCTATGGCTAATGGAGCAACCTTTGCTTCATTCCTCATTCCTCACACATAGGATTAATTATCTTTGTTTAGCTTTCTACCTATGCTTGGTCCCTTTATAAATCTATATTTATGATAACCAAAGTCGGTATCCAATACCCAAGTAGAACCTTGACTTAAATAAAAATTTATTTTAAATCATGAACAAAATTATTTTTATAACCAAAACTTCACTAAGCTTCTTCTAGTTAGCCTTTGCAAGATGTTTCTCGTAGTTTCTTTCCAGTTTCCAGGCTTATTGTAGTGGAAGCAAACTCCTTTGTTATCCATATTAATTTTGTTCTTATTATTCTTTGTTTTTGTCTTTCTATTTACCTTCTTTGAATCGTTCTTCTTTTCAGAAGATCCTTTGGCCCCTACCAGTAAGACATGGTCTTTCTTGGTTGGAAAATGACTCTGAACATTTTTCAACATGTTAAGCAAATCAGCGAGGCTGATATCTAGTTTGTTCATATAAAAAATTCACAACAATTATGAAAGGAGTCCAGGAGTGAGTGCAAGATCAAATCTTGGCTCAACTCTCCATCCATAACAAAACCTGTTGTCCTAAATGTTAAATCAATTTGATCATGTTTAGGACATGTGTCTGTATTGTAGTGTCGTTGGTCATTCTAGATCGGAAGAGCTCCTTAGATGTCTAATATCTATCAGTCCTACTTTCTTCACCATCAACTACTTGATGTGAAGAAATATAGTAAGAGCATCCATAGTTTCATGCTGACGCTGAAGCTCGTTACTCATAGATGCGAGCATGATTCATTGAGCCAACTGTGCATCATCTTGCCACTTTCTAAAAGTAGCAATCTCTTCCTCAGAGGCATTGTCTGCAACCATTGCAGGGATAGGCGTATTAAGGACATAAGATAGCTTTTCAGCCATGAGAACTTTTCTCAATTTTCTTAACCAATCCGTTTAATTCGGTCCGGTTAATTTAGCATCTAATATGCTATGCAGTGATAGTAATTTTAGACATTGTAAAAGTCTATAAATAAATTTGTAATTAACAACATTTTAGCATACATTCTTTTATTAATTACCAAAATAATTTAGGTCTTATTTTAAATTGGTATCTCCCACTATTTTCTTCAAACTATATTACCCTCAATATATATAGTTCGGTAATATCTAATTAAAGATTTGCTAGTGAGAATAAGGATCTCATTTCAAATGTATATAGCCTTGTGTGTGCACAACAAACTATATATAAATAAATAGGTAGACAACTCTTGTCAATTACATCAACTATGTAACTCCTTGTATTTTGCCTCTTAAATCATAATGGTCAAGGGTGTGCACATCCGTACTAAAATGATTTAAGTTAAGTCATACCTAGCACTTTCATATATTCGAAAGAAAAACACTGTCCTTGTGTGTGCACAACAAAACAGCATTGTTCAGTCTATTTATAAGCATTAAATGTGATAAAACAACATCTTAAATATTTAATACTTACCTTGTGTGTGCATAATAAACTCATATTAAATATTTAATACTCTATTGTTTTACCATGCTAGAAGGCGACGTTCGATATTCTAAATATCTTTGAACGTTACAACTTAATATAAAATATTTGAGGGGTTTGTTATTAATTTGTCTCATCTTGTTTAGCGTGCATGCACATATATATAAAATACGCATCATATTAATGAACATGCGAAGCATGTTTTCATAATATATAATATATATAGTATAAGCATGCACATATAGAATACTATATTCTACCTGGATTGATTATGGACTTTTATTCTAGTTTGGTTCACTAGAGCCACCAAGTGAACCAAAAGGTCAAACCCTATGGGTGCAAGAATTAATATTTAAATATAACTATTACATTTAAACCTGGGCTCCATTACATACGGGTCTTCAAGCGCTCCTTGCTCCTTGATCTCTAATTCTTCAAAATTAATTCTAGTTATTCCTATTACAAAACTATTTAAAATAAATAGAAACATTGATCAACAGTCAAGGAGAAGTACATAGGAGAGAGATTGAATTTACACTAAGAAAAAAATTAGAGAAGACGAGGTACGCAGACCCCATTTAATAAAACCAATACATTCATGCATCCAACTAAAATAAAATCCAATCACATTGATCAATAGTCCATAATCAATCCTATTTATTATCATACACATCACCATATGCATCAATAAATAACATTCATCTCATGAATAATAAACATTCAATATATATATATTGATATCATTTAATGGGCAAATTTAGTTATTATAAAATCTAATTTTGAATCAAAATAAACTCCTTTATTTTAATCCAAATTTAAATTAAAATAAAACTATTTTATTTTAATTTATTCAATTTTGAATAAAATAAACTATTTTATTTTAATCAAAATAAACTCCTTTATTTTAATTAATTATGGAATATAATTCCATGTATAAAAAAATCCTTTATTAAAGGAACCACATATTCTCTTTCCTATTCACAAATAAACTCCTTTATTTTGAATAATATGAAATCTTATTTCATATCTAAATAAACTCTTTTATTTATGGAAATAATAGAATCCAATTTCAACTCCAATTAGTTGTCATGGAATCCAATTCCAACTCTAATTAGTTAGCATGAAATTTTATTTTAAAATTAAAATAAATATTATATTTTAATATTAAAATAAACCATTTATTTTAAAATTAAAATAAACCTTTTGTTTTAATTATAAAATTATTAAGAATATATATATCCGCAGGAAACCAAAAAAAATCATTTGAATCCTGTCAACATTATTGAATTCCGTACACATGAATTTCAAAAATCCATACCTTGCCAAATCCTGTAACCATTAAAAAAGTAATCATGCTAGCTTTAGTAGATTCACTTTATATATATCATATATTTATAAATCATGGCAACGCAAAAACTGAACATAATCAAGATTTAGAAAAAAAATGAACCACGCGGATAAAAAACAGTTCGCGATATTCCTTTTTTTTAAATGAATTTTATACAACAAAATTATGACCAATTAAATTGTTCTAAATACATATCAATATAAATATCAAATTAAAAATAATTAATAATTTGCATAAAGGTTTGGCTCTGATACCACTGTTAGGTTTGTAATATTCATGAACGCAATTAAATTGCATAAATAAGCGAAAACGTGTAAAATCAGATTTTAAAATTTTACAAACCATATACCCGGATCATCCTTTATCCACAATTATTAATTAAACGAAAAGATATGAAGAACAAGAATCATACCCTTGAAGATTCGAGCTTCCTCAGGTACAAGTTCACCTCCAATCCTTTTCGCATTCAACTTGAATCCACCGGGTTTGGTTCCTTCCTTTGATTAACGTTAGTCACCCAAGTGTTTGGCACCTAGAGGTGATCCATCAAGAAAGAATAAAGATTCAAGAAGATGGGTGTTTGAAAAAACACTAGTTTTTCAATCTCTCATAGAAAAGGAGCGTACTCTCCCAACTATAGAAATTATGTATGTTGTGAAAAAGTCAACAACAACTCTACACCCATAATAAGACTCCTCTTATTTATAGATGTGGGCAACCCTCCTTAACAATTAAGGAATTGGATTTTATTTTAATTAATTAAACTCATTTAATTAATTAGGCTCTCAATCTTATTAGGAATAATTAATTAAAATCTTTTAATTAATTTACCTCCTAATTTTATTAGGAATAAATGAGAGTACTTTTATTAATTAATTCTCAAACTCCTTTAGAAATTAAATAATAATAATAATAGTAATAATAATAATAAGACCCCTCTTATTAATTTATATTTAATATTTCTAAAATATTAAATAATAAATATTAAGCTATTTAATTTATTCTAACACCATAGATTAAATTAAATATACTTAACTTATTATTACGATTATGTCATTTGCTTCTTAAATAGTTATTCTTCCTTTTATGGTGCGACCCTTTAGGTTCTCCATATTAAACCGATTGTGAATAAATAAATTAGAACAATTCTAATCTTATTTAAATAAATAAATTAAACTATTAATTTATTTAAATAAATAATATTTATTCTACAATAGGGATAAGCCTCCCTAGCGATTAACGACTTTTCAGATAATATAAATTTCAGCATTAATCATAAAAGAACCTTTGAGTAAATAGTTACCGTACAATTCAATCCTTCCACCATACAATGTCCCAATTAAATATAAGACATGGAATTACTGTCAAGTCTTGTTTTATTTAATTATATGTATTTCGATCCTTAAATGCACAACTCCAAATAATGCAAATTAGAAACTCCTTTCTAATTTCATTCTACCTTGGCCAAGGACTACTGAATTGTCATTTATCGAATCACATAAGACATTTTTCTTCTTTTAGTAGAAGCGTTAGATTTTTTATTGATCATACATTATCTCCATGTACAACTTATTATATCCAAGCATACCTTTGATATACCCTAAGGGTCTTAAGAAATAAGTCAAAGTATAACTCATCATACACAAGATACTATGATGGTCTCAAGTCCAAGGATAACTTTTACTACTATCACTACAGGAATTCCTATTGACAGGAAAGTAAAACTCCATTAGGTATTCTTAGCAAGCCACGTTCAGTGAACTTATTCTCTAATAAGCACTTACATGCTTGCTTTAGTGTCTCCGCACAAATAATCATGAGATCAATCATCCTCATCCAATTAGCAAGCAACGTATGTACCAATCTATCCGGATTCACTAATCCCCAATTTAGTAATCCAACGATTGGGAACTATTTTAGTTTTAAGCTTTCTAAGAATTTAGATCTCATTAGAATGATCATCATCATTATACTAAAAGCATTGCTTAAAACTATGAGTTTATCACATAATATAAAACAACATTATGTAGATAATTAAAAGCCTTTAATAAATTAATACTTTTTATTAATAAATGAATAAGATTGTTACAAAGTATATGTTTTATCATCAAACATGATTGGCTTGTGTGCATACTACTTTCAGAACCTTGCTAACTCATTGAATTTAGCCGCGTAGTCAGATACACTCATGTTTCCCTGCTTCAGTTCTAGAAATTGAACCTCCATCTGATTCTGCGAACTAGTTGGGAAATACATTTCGAAAAACATCTCTTTACATCTATCGCACGTAATTACACCTTCACCTCCTCGCACTTTGTTTGCTTTCCACCAGTAGCTAGCCTCAGACTTCATCATAAACGTTGCAAAAGTGTTCTTTTGGTCTTCTCTAACCCTAGCAACGTTGAAAACCTTCTCAATCTCCATAACCCACGTTTGAGCCTCAATTGGGTTCATGGAACCTTTGAACTCTGGCGGTCCCACCGCCTTAAAGTCTTTAAATGTTGTGTTTGGTGGAGCTTGAGGTTGATTGTTCATTGCTCCAGTTAGTAAGTTAACTAACTGTTGAACGAAATTTGCGTTGGTATTATTGTTATTATTGGTTGACTCTTCTTGAGCCGGTTAACGCTGTTGTCTCCTCCTTGGTTGACTCTGCACGGCTATCATCCTCTGCACGATCAGCTCGACACGATTCTCTTACCCAGCCTTCCTCTGCTATGTTCAGCCTTTCAGAGGTTTCCTTCAGTTCCTTCTTCAGTTTTTCTATCTCCTCGGTCTTATCTTCAGTTTGACCCTTCTCATATACCAAATCCCATTCTACATTTGCCAGTGGAGAGTGAAGAGTCGAAATCTCCCTCTCCTTCTGCTCTAGAGTATTATGCTGAATAACCGCTCGCTCAGTCAAATCCTGGACCTCGTCTCGTAACTACACGTTACGGTCTTATAACGTGTCATACATCTCAGCATCAACGGTGTACCGTGGTAACTCCTCTTCTTCCTCTTCCTCAACAAATTCCTCCTCAGGATACTCCTCGGGATCAGTCTCAGGTTCATGCTCCTGACCAACAACGGTGATCAATGGAGATGATTCCCTCTGCACAAGATGCTCCCTAACGACATGAATGTCTTGGGGCTCCTCCTCTATCGGTACTATAGGTACACGGGGTTATTCCTCAGTAGGTACTATAAGTACTCGGGGTTCTTCCTCCCCAGCTTGACTAGCTTCTCCAACATTCGACATCCTGACAACAAAATTTTTAAGTTTTAGTTACTAAGTCGTATCATCTAACGCATACTTTAACACATAAACACATAAGGTCTTTTATTATCTTCAATGAATTACAGAAATTCATTTCTTATAACTCGATAAGAGTTTTCCATCACTATCTTCTTTCTATAAGGCTACTACCTAAGGTTTTTCCCCCACCTAAGGTTCATAACCTACAGCTCTGATACCAACTTGTGACACCCACAAATCTGGGTACTTCAATTCCACGGGATTTGATGTTCATTGTACAAATATCATCTATCTATCTACCCATAATAAATGCAAGCCATGCAATAGATAGAATAAAAATCTTTCCCTTAAGGGTTATAACATCTGAATAATAATAATACAATCCCAAGTTAAACTAACCTTAAACATCTGTGCGGAATCATAAATAATTAAGTCTTAAACAACATCATTAAATCAAGTCTTAAACATAAATACACCATCTAATAAAATAACAAGTCTTCATCACTTGCTAACTTTTCCCTTGCCCTTACTAGTGGAAGGTTCATCAGTTCTTTCGTTCTTAACTGCAATGTTATTATAAAGCAAGAGTGAGAACTATTGCCCACAAGTATAATAATGAAATAACAGTATAATAACATGCGAGAGAAATAATAACTTCTAAAATAAAAGCTCAACTTTTGAATCAAGAATGAATAGCAAGAATCAAAAGATTTTCGAGGGTTATAAGACCTTGAACTATGTCCTAGGTTATCAAGGGTTATACTTGAAACCTTTAACAGTCATAAGACTATGGACCTTTCTACTTGTACTTAGGGGGATCAGCCCTTAGTACCATACTGTGCACAATATCTTAACGCTAACGCATAAGTAAATCCCTTTGCAGGGTTGTTCATCGCAGTTTGACATTCGAGTACGCACCAAAGGAAGTTTAGTTTGGATAATTCAATAAGGGTTCTGAAATTTAGAACGTTCATCAACTAAGGACTAGTTGAATCAATAAAGTTCATTAGTCTAATAAGGTTCAACAATAATGATATTCAATTTGAATAATAATCTCAAGAAGTATACAATAGGATAATTATTGTATAACTGAATCATACTTTGAAAAGATAATCAATCTTTAATATAACATTTGAACTTGAATAAGAGTAATGATAATTTACTCGAGATAAATAATAAACTTGAACAATAATGACAATTAGGGTTAGGAAACTTGCCTCGTGTGTATATTACACTTTAACTAAGCACATTCTTTGAATTAAATCCTACATACCATTCACATTCACAATACCAGTTAATTATAACATAACTAATTATTATAAACTCATTCTCTTTGTCTACTTTGATTATTGACTATACTTAGTCAAATTACCACTTTGTCACATAATTTGTACTTTATGAATTATCAAGCTAATTATGTATTCAATAATTCAATCCACATGCAATTATGTTATTTACATGTTAAACAACTATTTTAAAATCATATTATACTTCTAACATGTTTACATGTTCATTACATTAATTTACTAACACATTTCTAGACTTAAACATTTTAAAAATTCCATCTCTGGACTTTCTGGAGAGTGGCGCTGCGGCGCCACTGTTACACTTGATCTTCGCACTGCGGCGCTGTGGCGCTGCAGCCGGACACATGGTGATGCGGCTAAAAACTTGGCGCTGCGGAGTGGTGAAGCTGCGGCGCGAATGTTTAGGCGTGAGACTGGCGCCGCGGCGCGGCGAGCCAGAAATTGTTCTGCAATTCGCGAAAATTGCAGAACACAGCAAAAAACTCCAAATTAAAATATTACTACACGAATTTAGACATACCCACATGTTATAATTCATGCATAAACATAACCCAACATTTATAGAATGGTTTTAACCCATTAAATCACATAATCACAGAGTTAAAAATCTATAATTTCACTGACTTTGATGTTCTTGAAGGTTTTGAAAATAAAAATGAAAATTGATACTACGGATTCGTTATAACACTGAATCTGTTCGTTTAAAGTTTGGTCTCTTCATATCAATATGTATAATAATATACAAGTGTAAAATTTAGGGATAATATACGATCCACGCATTAAATATCACGTATAAGGCCATATGGCCATAACCCAAACTCTGAAATTTTGCAAAAATCGTATATGACATGTTTTCATGAATTTGATGATATAGTTTACATAATATATATAATCAAATACAATTTGATAGCATTTAACACTTATATAAACTTATAATCATATCATTTCCCAAATACAGAGATTTATAGACAACTTGAAAGCCATTTTTCTAGAAAACTAAATGACGTGAAATATAGAATTTGGGAGAAGGAGATTACCATGAGAATAAGTATAGATTAGTAGGGAATAAATTTCTTCTCAACTCTTCTTCAATCAAAATTCTCTCTCAACACTTCTAAATCTCTCTCTGAAACTCTCTGTGTTTCTACTTTTCTAGACTTAGGAAAAATGAAAAAAGAGAAGAGAATACGTATTATAAGAATCAACTGACGCACATTATGGTCAGTTACCCATCATGGGTTAACTGCTCATAACTCCCCTTAAGGCCATGTTTGGCTAGTTTAATTTATTTTAAAACTCCTTTAATTTAATAAAGCTTTATCATATAGTTTAAGAAATGTCACACTCCTTATAAAATAACTCCAATATTTTATTTAATTTACTTTAAATAAAATATAATAATTTCTCATAAATTCATATAGTCACATAATTAAATTTCTCATTAATAATTAATGTCAAATTATTAACTCTCTAATAAACTCACATAAATACATAAATACATACTTGAATAATAAATATTCTCTACATTAATTTAATAAATGTAACACATAATTAAATTAATCTACCACAATTGCATCCAATAATTATTTAATCCAATAATTAAATCATCGAAAAATATTTATTTAATTCAATAAAAATTAAAATTAATTTACAAAAATCTCGTTCGTCACATGGATTGTTCGCTCGCTTTGGCCATCTGTTTGTGGATGATAAGCTGTACTCATTCGCTACTGTGTTCCCATACATTCTTGTAGTCTCTTCCAGAAGTTTGACGTAAACCTTGGATCTCTATCTGATACAATTGATACTGGAACTCCATGTCTTGACACAATCTCTTTAACAAATAGTTTCTCTAACTGATCAAGATTAAATCTAGTCTTTATTGGTAAAAAGTGTGCAGATTTTGTCAATTTGTCCACTATTACCCATATTGCAACGTATCCTTTCTGAGTCGTTGGAAGACCTACCACAAAATCCATTGTGATATGCTCACATTTCCATTCCGGTATTTCCAACGATTGAAGTAATCTGCTTGGTCTTTGATGTTCAGCCTTGACTCTTTGACATGTCAAGCATTTTGCCACACATTCGACAACATCTCTTTTCATATTTGGTGTAAGACCCCAACTTTTATAAATAAAGATGAATTTTCTATAAATATCATTTTTCAATATTATGGAATGAATTTGATATAGTGTTATAGTTGTGGGTAATATTTATAAATTTTGCAAAGTACGCAAGTTGTTATATAATATTCGATTGGTCGGGAAATAATCGTTTTAATAGGAAATATTCGTACAACGACACAATAATTGGTGGACCTCACAACGGAATTATTGTTTGATTAAGAAAACGACAAAAATACTTTATGAAAATAATGGCGGAAGTTTTACCGTTAACAGTTGAAACACCCGGTGTTAAAAGTACAGTAATACGCGTAGTTGCACAGTAGCACACTGTATTGATTATTGATGCTTACGTGAGAAGCCACTCAGTTTTGTTCAATTATTGTTACAGTAATTATTGCATAGTATCTCACGTTATTTGATTTAATTATTGTCAATATTTTATAATTAATAATTGAGATGACAAAGTTATTAATATTATTATTTGCAATACTAACGATGTCTAGAAGTTCTATCAAGGAGAGGTTTGGTCACCTAATTGCGTGTCAATTGGGAGAAATTCCTTATTGGAAAGCCCATCTTTCTGGGGAACGACCTGGTCGATTAATATTGTGAATTATAATAATGATGATGAGTTTTGTTTTATTAGTATTATTAATGTAATAAAACAGAAAAACTTTTTATATAAAACAAAATACTTTTATAAAGTTATTCGTTTTATTAGACTATAAATAGAATATATAATATTCTATTATGCATAGTATTTTGCATAGTAAAATCTTTTTATATAAAACATAATACTTTTATAAAGTTATTTGTTTTATTAGACAATAATTAGAATATATTATATTTTATTATGCATAGTGTTGCATAGTATTTTGCATAGTAAAATCTTTTTATATAAAATAGAATATTTTTATAAAGTTATTTATTTTATTAGATTTTAAAAAAATATATATATATATATATATATTTAGAATATATTATATTTTATTGCATAGTGCAGCATAGTATCCTTTCTATTTTCCTATAAATAGGATGTTTAGTTAGAATTGAAAACCACACCAGAAGTTCAGAGAATTCTTCTATAATCTTGAGCGTATTTCTTTAGAGTTTTAAGAAGCTTTGAGCGTAGTGTAAGTTTTCTTCAAGAATATCCTCGCCCTACCAGTCGGAATACTATTCTTTTACGGTAAGGGATATTATTTGTTATACTCATAAGGGGTATTCTTTCTTTCTTATTCATGAAGAGAACTTCTGTTATATCATTCTTTATTATTCTGTTGGAATAACCTGTATACGCGGGCTACCCTATACTTGGTGAAATTATTCTTTTATTCCATTTTTTATTATTCTGTTGGAACATCCTGTCTGTGCTTTACGCATGACCTGGTTCCAATATTTATCATTCTGTTGGAACATCCTGTCTGTGCTTTACGCATGACCTGGTTCCGTTAATTATTATTCTATTGGAATATCCTGTCTGTTCATTTACGCATGACCTGGTTCCGTTATTTATTATTTTGTTAGAATAACCTGTCTGTGCGGTCTATCGCATGCCAGGTGAATTCTTTTGTTATTTCATTCTTTATTATACTCAGTTGGTTAAAGTTTTGACTTCTATACTCCATGAAATTAATGGAATATCCTTGATATTTGTGCTTCATCCAGTATCTTTTTATAGGAAATATTCTTCTGAGCATTCTTGAGTGTTACTCTACAAAGAAGTATCATAGTTGATAATTTAGACATTATTAGTTCCTGGATAAATTACCTCTTGAACTTGTTTTATTGAATTCTTATATCATTGTCATCATCCTCATGTTTATATTATATTGAAAGTCATCTGTGGCCTGTAGTGCATAGATGGACTTGGTATGATTATGACCAGGGATTATTCGGTGTAATCATGACCGTAATGTTACAAATGATGTGGAAAAATCCCTCATTAGCCCGTAGTGCATTGATGGACAGTTGTTGGCATGATCATGACCATTGATGAATACACGAATATCCTTGGCCCGTAGTGCATGGATAATTTGTGGTCGTGATACTAATGAATATCCTTGGACGTAGTGTAACGATGATGTGGATTATTTATTAAGCTGAGTCTCAGCGATAAAAGTCATGAAAAACCTTTTAAATCATAGAAGATAGTAGATTTTATTCTCTACTTAACTCTTCTAATGGATTGCTTGTTCCGCTGCAGTTAAACTTGATGTTTGTTATATTTTATCAGTTTAACACTGTTGAAGGCTAATGATAATTTATTCTATATTATCTTAGTCATAATATTTCTTACTGGGCTAGGTGAGCTCACCCTTTTGCTTTCATTGTTCTCTCTAGGAAATGAGAACGTAGCAGGGACTAGTCGAGGAACGGAGTGACTGTCCAGATGATAACATTAGTAGTCCTCACTATTCTATGAAATAGTGTGATAATAAATGTAATGAGGACCACATTGAGTTTGTATATTGTCTAGATTACAATATTTGTATTAAAACTCACAACTCATGTTGTATAATTAAGTTTTTATTTGTATTGTGTACTATGTATATGGTGACCAAGATGGGTGATGTATACCTATTTTGGGGGCGTCACATTTGGCCACCAATAATGTCACCACAAATCTTGATACATCTTTGTACTTCCTGGATGAATCGAATATCTTGTATTGTGTGCTTCGGTCAAGATTTCATCTTTAAGCTCTGGCACTGCTGGAACCCAAATTCTTTCCTCCAACCGTAGTAGTCCTTCGGTATCGATCTTGTATTTTACATCTCTATCGTCAACCACTTTATCTTTGATCATTTTGCATTCTTTATCTTGTAGTTGAGCGTTCTTCACCTTGTCCACTAAAGTTGGACCAGCTTCTATCTGGAATAGTCGTTCATTGGATTCTTGTGGAAACTTTATTTCCAACTCTAGCCTTGGCATTTCTAAAATAAACTCTTCTTGATTGGTTAACAGCATCAATTTCTCCTGAACTTTTCTTCCTAAAGCATCTGCAACCACATTCGCTTTGCCCAGGTGATAAAAGATCTCACAATCATAATCCTTTATCAATTCCATCCACCTTCTCTGATGCATATTCAGGTCCTTTTGTGTGAAAATATACTTCAGACTTTTATGGTCTGTGTAGATTTCACATTTCTCTCCATAGAGATAGTGCCTCCATATCTTCAGAGCAAATACTACTGCAGCCAATTCCAAATCATGAGTCGGATAACCTTTCTCATAATCCTTCAGTTATCTTGATGCATACGCAATTACTTTGTCGTTCTGCATAACAATACAACCCAACCCTTTATGTGAGGCATCACTATATACCACAAAATTTCATGTGTTATCTGGTAACGACAACACAGGTGCCACACTTAATTTCCTCTTCAAATCTTGAAAACTCTCTTCACATTTCTCTGTCCAAATAAATTTTATCGCTTTCCTTGTCAAATTTGTTAGCGGAGTGGTTATTTTAGAAAAATCTTGAATAAATCTTCTATAATAACCGGCCAATCCCAAGAAACTCCTCACTTCTGACGGTGTTCTTGGTTGTTCCCAATTGATTACAGCTTTCACTTTTGATAGATCCACTGAAATCCCATCCTTGTCAATCACGTGCCCAAGAAATTGTACACGATCTAGCCAAAATTCGCAATTAGAGAATTTTGCGTATAATTTTTCATTTCTTAGTGTTTCCAATGTCAAACGTAAATGTTCCACGTGTTCTTCTTGAGTTTTGGAATACACTAGAATGTCATCGATAAGTACCACTACAAACTTGTCTAAGAATGGTTTAAACACCCTATTCATCAAATCCATGAATGCAGCAGGGGCATTGGTTAAACTAAAAGACATCACCAGAAACTCGTAATGTCCATACCGAGTTCTGAATGCCGTTCTAGGTATATTCTCCTTCCTTCCATTCAATTGGTGATACCCACTTCTCAAATCTTTTTTCGAGAAGTATTTAGCACCCTTCAATTGATCAAACAAGTCATCTATTCTTGGTAATGGGTATTTGTTTTTAATAGTGACTTTGTTCAATTCCCTATAATCAATGCAAAGACGCATCGACCCATCCTTCTTCTTCATGAATAACACCGGCGCTCCCCACGGTGATACGCTTGGTTGAATATACTTCTTGTCTAGTAGCTCTTGCAATTGTACCATCAAATCCTTCATCTTTACTGGAGCCATTCTGTACGGGACCTTCGATATCGGGGCAGTTCCTGGCGCTAAGGCGATCACGAACTCAATTTCCCTGTCAGGCGGAAGTCTTGGTAAATCCTCTGGAAACACATCCTCAAATTCACTCACCACTAGTATCTCTTCCAGTTTCACACCCTTCTTCTGAGTATCAACTATATAAGCTAAATAGCCCACACAGCCTTGACTCAACAATTTCTTGGCCTGCATAATCGTTAGACATTTCATTTGTCTAGGCGACTTGCTACCATAGAATACTACCTTTGACAGAGTCATAAGGTTTACACACTTCTTTTGACAATCAATTACCACTCCATACTTGAACAACCAATCAATTCCCAAAATAACATCAAACTTTCCAAGTCTAATCAAAATCAAATCTACCATCAAAATATTCTCCTTAATGTTCACCCTACAGTTATTGTATACGAACCTAACAGGGATTACTTCTTTATTCACAATTTCTATGTTCAAAGGGAAATTCAGTTCTTCACTAGGCACTCCTAACCTCTTAGCAAATTCATCAGATATAAACGAACAAGTAGCACCCAAATCAAACAATACATAAGCATCAATATCATTGATTGGGATAATACCTGACACCACATCTTTTGATTGTACAGCATCTTGCACTGTCATGCTGAAAGTTCTAGCCGTGGGTTTGTTTCATGTTGCAGGTCCAGCAACGGCCCATGTACCTCCATTGTTACCTCCATTGCTTTTGGTTGTCTCTCCAGTCTTCTTCTTAGGGCATTCACATGCAAAGTGATCCTTGGATCCGCACGTGAAGCACACGTTCTGTAAGACTCCAACTTTTATGAATAAAGAATAATTTTCTCGAAATATATTTTTGAATATTATGGTGTGAATTTGATATAATGTTATAGTTGTGGGTAATATTTACAAATTTTGCAAAGTAAGAAAGTGGTTATATAATATTCTATTGGTCGGGGAATATTCGTTTTAACAGGGAATATTCGTACGACGGCACAATCATTGGCGGACCCCACAAGAGAAGTATTGTCGTAGTTAGAAAACGACGGAATTATCTTTTTATAAAAATAACGGCGAAAGTGTTACCGTTAGAACTGTTGAACTACCCGGTAGTAAAAGTACAGAAATACGCGTGGTTGCATAGTAGCACACGGTATTAATTATTGATGCTTACGTGAGAAGTCACTCAGTTATACTCAATTATTGCTACAGTAATTGATGCATCATATCTCTCATATTATTGATTCAATTATTGTCACAGTATCATCTGCATAATATTTATTATTATTAAATCAATAATTAAGACGACAAAGTTATTCATATTATTATTTGTAATATTGACAATG
This sequence comes from Panax japonicus, assembly GCA_020205505.1. NCBI lineage: Eukaryota > Viridiplantae > Streptophyta > Magnoliopsida > Apiales > Araliaceae > Panax > Panax japonicus. The sequence goes on along the minus strand of CM035100.1, from coordinate 35,111,509 downwards.
TCTAGAAGTTCTGTCAAGGAGAGATTTGGTCACCTAATTGCGCGCCAATAAGGAGAAATCCTTATTGTAAAGCCCCATCTTTCCTAGGAACGACCTGGTTGTTAAATATTGTGAGTTATAATATTAATGATGAATAAGTTGTGTTGATTAAAGATGAATTTATAGTTCCATTATGTTGGGATTATTAGTGTTAGTGCAAATCGACATCTATTCCGATGATAATTGATGTATGGGGGTTATATTGATAAATCGGGTAATTTATCGGATAAATGAGCAATTAATTGCTACTAATTCACATGCTTATATAACTATTTGTTCACATGTGTGTACTATTGAATCACATTCTTGTACTATTAGGGGAGTTGGTGCAAGATTGATAATACTGGCATGACTAAGTTAAAAATGGAGGTATAGTTGAAGGTACTATACTGTAATTAGTTTTTTTCACATGATTATACTATTGAGTCACATGAATGAACTATTACTTCACATTATTTACTATTAGGGGAGGTGGTGCAAGTTTGTTAATACTTGCAAGACTAAATTAAAAATGAAGAAAAAGAGGAAGGTATTATACAGTAATATTTTGAGCCCCACAACGTGCAATTATCGAAACTATATTTTTCTATAAATAGAAGCTCATTCTTCCTTCATTTCTCACCAATTCACAAAAGCTTTAGAGCAATTATTATAGGAAAAAATTATAGAGAAAAAAAGAAGAGAAGTCTACTACTTCACTATTCCAGTATCCAGTTTTTCTAAGGTAAGGGGTATTATTTCTTTCGTATTCTTGAAGAGAGCTAGAGTTATTCCATCCCTTATTATTCTGTTGGAACATCTTGTCTGTGTTTTACGCATGACCTGGTTCCATTATTTATCATTATGTTGGAACATCCTGTCTGTGCTTTACGAATGACCTAGTTCCGTTAATTATTATTCTGTTGGAATATCATGTATGTGCGTTTACGCATGACCTGGTTCCATTATTTATTATTCTGTTAGAATAACCTGTCTGTGCGGTCTATCGCATGTATGGTGATTTCTTTTGTTATTCCATTCTTTATTATACTCCTTTGGTTAAAGTTTTGACTTCTATACTCCATGAAATTAGTGGAATATCCTTGATATTTGCACTTCATCCAGTATCTTTTCATGGAAATATTCTTCTGAGCATTCTTGAATTTTACTCTACAAAGCAGTATCATGTTTACAATTTGGGCGTTATCGGTTCCTAGATAAATTAATTCTTGAACTTATTTTATTGAATTCTTATATCATTATCATCATCCTCATGTTTATATTAGGTTGAAAGTCATCTGTGGCCTGTAGTGCATATATAAACTTGGTATGATTATGACCAGGGATTAATCGGTATAATCATGACCTTAATATTACAAATGATGTGGTAAAAGTCCTCATTGGACCATAGTGCATTGATGGACAGTTGTTGGCATGATCATGACCATTGATGAATACACGAATATCCTTGGCCCGTAGTGCATGGATAAATTGTGGTCGTGATACTATTGAATATCCTTGGTCGTAGTGCAGAGATGATGTGGTTTATTTAGAAAGCTGAGTCTCAACGATAAAAGTGATGAAAAACCTTTTAAATCATTGAAGATAATAGATTTTATTCTCTATGTGACTCTTCTAATGGATTGCTTGTTCCGCTGCAGTTAAACTTGATGTTTATTATATTTTATCAGTTTAACACTGTTGAAGGCTAATGATAATTTATTCTGCATTATCTTAGTAATAATATTTCTTACTGGGCTAGTTGAGTTTAACCTTTCTTTCACTTTTCTCTTCAGGAAATGAGAACGTAGCCGGGACTAGTCGGGGAACGGAGTGACGGTCCAGATGATAACATTAGTTATCCTCACTATTCTGTTAAATAGTGTGACAATAAATGTAATGAGGACTCCATTGAGTTTCTCTATTGTCTAGATGATAATATTCTTATTAAAAACTCTTAGATTATGTTTTGTTTTATTTTACACGACTGTTGTATAATTAAGTTGTATTTGAATTTTGTACCATGTATTTGGCGACTCAAGATGGGTGATGTATACCTATTTTGGGGACGTCACAGTTGGTATCAAAGCTTAGGGATATGATCACTGGCTAAGATGTGAGACTAGAACTAGGTGGGGAGAGACGGGGAATTCCTTCGCCAGTATGACCTATCTCAGTTTATTTAGTATTTAATTGGTCGATCAGAGTATATGGATAATATGTTGCATGTCAATTAACCCTTGTTTTGTTGCAGTATTTGATAATGACATCCGAGAATGTTGAGAATAGAAATGGAGCGTAGGAGACCATTGAGTCTCTATAGATCAATAATCAGGATAATGTGCATCAGGAGGGCGACAATCCTCATCCAAACAACAACACTGACCAAATGATGAACGATGGAATATTCAGAGGCTTTGTGCAATACATGCAACTTCAGGCAAGAGCGGCTCCTGTCCAAAATGTAGGTGGAAACACTGGAAACTCTTGGACGGTCACCGCTAAACAGTTGAAGGAGTTGGGACCACCAGAGTTTATTGGGGAGCCAAAACCACTTAAGGCGGAAGCATGGATACCGAAGATCACCAAGATATTTGATGTATTGGGATGTTCTGAGGAGCAAAAGGTTCCCTTTTCCACCTTCATGTTGCGAGGAGAGGTAGATTACTGGTGGGAATTAGTAAAGCGTACTCAACCTGCCGCACTGAAGATGTCTTGGGAGAAATTCAAATAACTATTCAACGACAAGTACTTTTCCAAAAGTATTCGTAACATGAAAGAGGTGGAGTTTATCAAGTTGGAGCAAAACAATATGACCGTATCGCAATACGAGGCTAAATTTGCGGAGTTATCCCGGTTTGTGTCCCATTTGGTTGATACTGAGGAGAGGATGACGCGGATGTTTTAAAGAGGTTTAAAACTAGAGATACGTCAATATCTTATATCTCACTATCTGTGTTTGTATTCAGATGTTGTAAATAGGGCTCAGTTATTGGAGCGCGATAACGAGTCAACGCAACCAAGAGAAAGCAGCAGACAGAATGAAAATACCAGAGGTAGCAGTCATCGAAGCGGTGACAACAAACATGGAGGGAATCAACATGCCAGAAATGGTAACCACTTCGGTGGTAATCATGGCCAAGACAGTAAAAATGGACATTTCAAGAAAAGGAGATTCAATAATGATGGAAAGATGTCATCACTAGCACCCATTGTTAAGGAAGGAGAACGACCACCTATCATATGCTTCAAATGCGGAGGGGAGGGACATATCAGTCCAAACTGCGCGATGCAGTCCAAAGCGTGTTATAATTATGGAAGAGAAGGTCACCTAGCCCAATTTTGTTGTGCACCAAAGACAAGTCCAGCTGGGATGGAGGCACCAAAGGCCGTCCCAGAAAAGTCAAAGCTGGTGGTTCAAGGGAGAGCGTTTGTTATGGACCTCCCAGAAAGCAAGGAACCCGAACGAGGTCATCACGGGTAAGCTTATAATAAACTCTAGCGAAGTATATATTCTACCCATTCTTTTATTTCTCTTATTTGCGCTCAACGTTTAAATTTGACTCCGGAGAAGTTAAACTTTGACTTATCAGTTGAAACTTCGTTGGGAGAAACCTTCATTACATCCACTGTGTATAAGTCTTGTTTGATTCAAATCGATAACCGCATGTTACTTGTCGATCTTATCTTCTTTAAAATACTTGTATTTGACGTGATTCTAGGGATTGATTGGTTAACTACTCATCATGCTAAAATTAATTGTTTTCGTAAGGTTGTTAGCTTTTATATTCCTAATAAACCTATTATGCGAATTCAAACGACCAAACCATTAAAATCAATCATGGTCATCTCAAGCCATAAAGCTATTCGTTTATTGAAAAACAGATGTCAAGCTTTATTATCTCATATCACGGATTTAAACAAAAATACGTCTGATTTGAAGGATATTTCTATTGTTAATAAATTTCCTGACGTATTCCCTGAAGAACTTCCTGGCCTACCCCCAGTGCGTGAAGTTGAATTTTGTATCGGCCTTGAACCCGGTACAAAACCCATTTTTAAAGTCCCATATCGAATGGCTCCTATTGAACTTCAGGAGTTAAAGACCCAATTGCAAGAATTGTTAGACATTGGTTTCATTCGTCCTAGTACGTCTCCTTGGGGTGCTCCTGTTCTATTCGTGAAGAAGAAAGATGGAAGTATACGACTTTGTATTGATTATTGGGAGTTGAATCATGTCACCATCAAGAATAGGTATACGTTACCTCGCATTGATGACTTGTTTGACCAGTTGCAAGGAGCACAATTCTTTTAAAAGATCGATCTTTGTTCTGGATATCATCAGCTGAAGGTTAAAACTGAGGATATTCCAAAGACTACCTTCAAAACTCGATACAGGCATTATGAATTCTTAGTCATGTCTTTTGGATTGACTAATGCTCCTGCTGCCTTCATGGATATGATGAACCGAGTATTCAAGGAATATTTGGATCATTTTGTGGTCGTCTTTATTGATGACATCCTCATATATTCCAAAAGTCGTGAAGATCATGAGCAACACTTGAGGTTGATACTCCAAAAGCTTCGTGAAAACAAGCTTTATGCTAAGTTAAAGAAATGTGAGTTCTGACTTGTGGAAGTAGCATTCCTTGGGCACGTAGTATCAAGTCATGGAATATCTGTTGACCCAGTAAAGATTGAAGCTATTGAAAGCTTGGAGCAACCTAAATCAGTGACCGAAGTACGTAGCTTTCTCGGCTTAGCTGGTTATTATCGGAGATTCGTAGAAGGGTTTTCTTGAATCGCTACTCCATTAACTCAGCTGACTCGGAAAGATACAAAATTCAGTTGGAGCGTGGAATGTGAGAAGAGTTTTTAAGAACTCAATAGGAGACTCATTTCAGCACCTGTTATGATAATACCATCTGGCTCGGAGAGATTTATCATCTATAGTGATGCTTCAGGGAAAAGGTTAGGATGTGTTCTCATGCAACATGGGAAAGTCATAGCCTATGCCTCTCGACAACTCAAAGAATATGAGAGGAATTATCCTACTCATGATCTAGAGTTGGCAGCAGTTGTCTTCGCACTTAAAATTTGGAGGCATTACCTGTATGGGGAGAAAGTGGAGATCTATACGGATTATAAAAGCCTCAAATATTTCTTTACTCAAAAGGAACTCAATATGCGACAATGACGTTGGCTCGAACTGTTGAAGGATTATGATCATACTATTCAATACCATCCTGGAAAAGCGAACGTAGTAGCTGATGCATTGAGTAAAAGATCATATGCGGGTATGAGTGCATTATTGTCAACGCAAAGACCCATTTTATATGACTTACAAAGGATAGAGATAGAGTTAAAGACTCCAGGGATCCATGTGATGATGGCGAATATATGAGTAGAACCAACTTTAATCGATAAAGTTAAAGCTGCTCAAGCTACAGACCTGGAGCTGATGCGTATGAGGAAGAAAGTGCAAGAAGGTGTTATGCCAGAAGCAAGAATCGATGAAGAAGGAATACTTCAAGTCAACTCCAAACTTTGTGTTCCTAACAACTCTGATTTAAAGTATAAAATCATGATGGAGGCACACAACACACCATTTGCAATCCATCCTGGGAGTACCAAAATGTATCATGATCTTCGACATACATTTTGGTGGAGCAATATAAAGAGAGAAATAGCGGAGTTTATCTCAAGGTGTTTAACTTGTCAACGAGTCAAGGCGGAGCATCAAGTACCAAAAGGTCAATTGCAACCACTTGAAATTCCAGAATGGAAGTGGGAACACATTACCATGGATTTCGTTATTGGTCTTCCCAAGGTTTCTCAAGGCATAAATGCAATTTGGGTCATTGTTGATAGATTGACCAAGTGTGCTAGTTTCCTACCTATACGAGAAACTTATACACTTGAACGTCTTACTCGAATGTACATAAACGAGATTGTAAGACTGCATGGTATGCCGGTATCCATAGTTTCTGATTGAGACCCAAGATTCACTTCAAGATTTTGGGTTAGTTTGCAAAAAGCTATGGGCACAGATTTATAATTTATCTCGACATATCATCCTAAGACGGACGGGCAGTCGGAGAGGACTATTCAAACTCTTGAAAATTTGTTAAGACTCTGTGTCCTTGACTTCAAAGGAAGTTGGGACAAGTTCTTACCATTGGTGGAGTTTTCCTACAACAGCAGTTATCAAGCAAGTATTGACATGGCTCCATTTGAGGCATTGTATGGAAGAAAGTGTCGTTCTCCAGTATGTCGGGATGAGGTGGGTGAAGCAACGTTAATGGGACCGGAGTTGGTACGTATGACTACGGAGAATATTTAAACGATCCGACAACGTATAAAAACCTCACAAGATCGACAAAAGAGTTATGCTAATCTTCATCGAAAGGACATGGAATTCAATATTGGAGATCATGTGTTGTTACGTGTTGCTCCATGGAAAGGAGTTACGATATTAGGAAAGAGAGGAAAGCACAATCCTCGATTCATTGGCCCATTTTTAATCCTCGATCGAGTAGGAAATGTGGCCTATAGACTCGCCTTACCGCCAAGTTTATCTTGTGTTCATAACGTTTTTCACATATCTATGTTATGTAAATATTTGAAATACCCGAACCACATTAATGAATTAGAACCGGAAGAGATAGCAGAAGATTTAATGTATGAAGAGGTACCTGTTAAAATCTTGGATAAGACGGATTATATTCTACGCTCCAAGGTTATACCTCAAGTCAAAGTTTTGTGGAGAAACCACGATTTTGAGGAAATGACCTAGGAGTTAGACTCTGAATTGAAGTCAAGGTATCCTCACCTCTTCGATATACCAGGTACGCACCCTAATTTCGAGGACGAAATTTCATAAGAAGGGGAGGTTGTAAGACCCCAACTTTTATGAATAAAGAATAATTTTGTCGAAATATATTTTTGAATATTATGGTGTGGATTTGATATAATGTTATAGTTGTGGGTAATATTTACAAATTTTGCAAAGTAAGTAAGTGGTTATATAATATTCGATTGGTCGGGGAATATTCGTTTTAATAGGGAATATTCGTACGATGGCATAATCATTGGTGGACCCCACAACGAAAGTATTGTCGTAGTTAGAAAATGACAGAATTATCTTTTTATAAAAATAACGGCGAAAGTGTTACCGTTAAAACTGTTGAACTACCCGGTAGAAAAAGTACAGTATTACGCGTGGTTGCATAGTAGCACACGGTATTAATTATTGATGTTTACGTGAGAAGTCACTCAGTTATACTCAATTATTGCTACAGTAATTGATGCATCATATCTCTCATATTATTGATTCAATTATTGTCACAGTATCATCTGCATAATATTTATTATTATTAAATCAATAATTGAGACGACAAAGTTATTCATATTATTATTTGAAATATTGACAATATCTAGAAGTTCTGTCAATGAGAGGTTTGGTCACCTAATTGCGCGCCAATAAGGAGAAATCCTTATCGAAAAGCCCCCTCTTTCCTGGGAATGACCTGGTTGTTAAATATTGTGAGTTATAATATTAATGATGAATAAGTTGTGTTGATTAAAGTTGAATTTGATAGTTCCATTGTGTTTGGATTATTAGTGTTAGTGGAAATTGACATCTATTCCGATGATAATTGATGTATGGGGGTTATATTGATAAATCGGGTAATTTATCGAATAAATGTGTAATTAATTGCTACTAATTTCCATGCTTATATACCTATTTGTTCACATGTGTGTACTATTAAATCACATTCTTGTACTATTAGGGGAGTTGGTGCAAGATTGATAATACTGGCATGACTAAGTTAAACATGGAGGTATAGTTGAAGGTACTATACTGTAATTAGTTTTTTCACATGATTATACTATTGAGTCACATGAATAAACTATTAATTCATATTATTTACTATTAGGGGAGGTGGTGCAAGTTTGTTAATACTTGCAGGACTAAATTAAAAATGGAGAAAAAGAAGAAGGTATTATAATATAATATTTCGAGCCCCAAAACGTGCAATTATTGAAACTATATTTTTCTATAAATAGAAGCTCATTCTTCCTTCATTTCTCACCAATTCACAAAAGCTTTAAAGCAATTATTATAGAGAGAAATTATAGAGAGAAAGAAGAAGAGAAATCTACTACCTCACTATTCCAGAATCCAATTTTTCTAAGGTAAGGGGTATTTTTTCTTTCGTGTTCTTGAAGAGAGCTATTGTTATTCCATCCCTTATTATTCTGTTAGAACATCTTGTCTGTGCTTTACACATGACCTGGTTCCATTATTTATCATTCTGTTGGAACATCATGTCTGTGTTTTACGCATAACCTGGTTCCATTATTTATCATTCTGTTGGAACATCATGTCTGTACTTTACGCATGACCTGGTTCCATTATTTATTATTCTGTTGGAATATCCTGTCTGTGCGTTTACGCATGACCTTGTACCGTTATTTATTATTCTGTTAGAATAACCAGTATGCGCGGTTTATCGCATGTATGGTGATTTCTTTTGTTATTTCATTCTTTATTATACTCCATTGGTTAAAGTTTTGACTTCTATACTCCATAAAATTAGTGGAATATCATTGATATTTGCGCTTTATCCAGTATCTTTTCATGAAAATATTCTTCTAAGCATTCTTGAATTTTACTCCACAAAGTAGTATCATGTTGACAATTTGGACGCTATTGGTTCCTGGATAAATTAATTTTTGAACTTGTTTTATTGAATTCTTATATCATTATCATCATCCTCATGTTTATATTATGTTGAAAGTCAATTGTGGCCTGTAGTGCATAGATGGACTTAGTATGATTATGACTAGAGATTAATCGGTATAATCATGACCGTAATGTTACAAATGATGTGGTAAAAGTTTTCATTGGCCCGTATTGCATTGATGGACAGTTGTTGGCATGATCATGACCAATTATGAATACACGAATATCCTTGGCCCGTAGTGCATGGATAAATTATGGTCGTGATACTAATGAATATCCTTGGCCGTAGTGCAGGGATGATGTGGTTTATTTAGTAAGCTGAGTCTCAACGATAAAAGTGATGAAAAACCTTTTAAATCATTGAAGATAGTAGATTTTATTCTCTACGTGACTCTTCTAATGGATTGCTTGTTCCGCTGCAGTTAAACTTGATGTTTATTATATTTTATCAGTTTAACACTGTTGAAGGCTAATAATAATTTATTCTGCATTATCTTAGTCATAATATTTCTTAGTGGGCTAGTTGAGCTCACCCTTTCTTTCACTGTTCTCTTCAGGAAATGAGAACGTAGTCGGGACTAGTCAGGGAACGGAGTGACTGTCCAGATGATAGCATTAGTAGTCCTCACTATTCTGTTAAATAGTGTGACAATAAATGTAATGAGGACTCCATTGAGTTTTTATATTGTCCAGATGACAATATTCTTATTAAAAACTCTTAGATTATGTTTTGTCGTATTTTACACGACTGTTGTATAATTAAGTTATATTTGAATTTTGTACCATGTATTTGGCGACTCAAGATGGGTGATGTATACCTATTCTGGGGGCGTCACATGTTCTTCTTAGGTTGAGTGCAATTTGGGGCGATGTGACCCTCCTGGCCACAATTGAAGCATACTCGTTTCCCCATCAAGCACGCACCCTTGTGAAACTTCCCGCATGTAGCACATGCTTCAAACTTCTTATTTTTCTAGTTACCCTGCTAGTTTCCATCACCCATGTTCCCATTCCACTTCCTCTTAAAGTTATTGTTGTTGTTGTTGTTACTTCCGTTTCCACTAGTACCACTTCCATTCTTGATCTCCACCTCATTCTTCTTCTTCTTCTGTTCCTGATTGAATTTGTCACTGCCTCACCTCCACCTTCAGCGAGTATTGCTTTCTCCATCACCGCTGTGAAAGTCTTCAACTAAAACAGGGAAACCCTATTGTATAACCAGGGCTTTAGTCCCTGTTCAAAACTCTTCACCTTGCGTTCGTCTGTACTGGCTTGATATGGTGCAAACCTCACCAACTCATTGAATTTAGAGGCATACTCAGATACTGTCATCGTTCCTTGCTTTAGTTCCAAAAATTGTACTTCTAGCTGACTCTTCGAACTCTCCGGGAAATAGGTCTCGAAGAATATTTCCTTAAACCTATCCCAGGTCATCACCCCTAGACCTTCGCGAGTTTTATTGGCCTGCCACCAATAACTAGCTTCTGCTTTCAACATGAATGTTGAGAAAGCAGTCTTCTGATCATCCCTTACCCTAGAGACATCGAACACCTTTTCTATTTCCATAATCCAGGTCTATGTTTCGACTGGATTCATGGACTCACGGAACTCAGGTGGTCCAACCGCCTTGAAATCCTTAAACGTTGTACCTAGGTTTTGTGGTTGATTCTGCAACGCTCCTGTCAGTAGCGTCACTAGTTGTTGAACGGGTTTACCATCAACATTATCGTTATTGTTGGTTCCTTCGGTGGTTCTTTGTCATGGTGGTTGATGTCTGGGAGGCAGTTTCTGTTAAAAATACACTCATTAGATTATTATTCAACTCTTTTAAGTAATTTCTACTTAACTTACTTCCAAAAAGAAATAACTACATCACACATAACACTTTGAATAAAGTAACAACTTTTATTTATTCATAATCTCTTTAAAATCATAAACAATAGCATCGCTGCTATTTACAAAACCTTCCTGAATTACATAAGTATCATGGCAACATCATCATCATACCCCATCGGTTTCATAACACTTGGGATCTATAAATTTATTAACCATTTTATTCATCGCATTCCAACTACAATGTCCTATTAAGATACCTTTTATCCTTACTACGTTCCACCTCCATGATCTGGAACATTGTTCTGCGATCTAATACGTATGATGGCAGCGTCTCGAACTGAATAGGATATCCCATGACCCGATCTTGAGCTTGATTAATCGTGGTGTTGAATACTTTATCCATCTCTTCCATCTTCATCCTCTTTGCCTGCGCGTCTCTTGCTACTATTCCGGTTCGTTGAAAAGCTTCCTCATAGGCATTTTCAGCTCTTGCCCTCTTAGTAGCTTCTTCCTTCAGCTTGTTCTTTAGTTCAGCAACCACTTCGATCAGTTGTTCTTTTTCACCTTCAGTCTGTACTAGTTTCTCCTCGACATTTGTCAGCCGTTCCTCACGATCCTGGATCTCGCCGTCTTTTTGTGTCATTGCGGTCTGTTGTCCAACTACTATCTCATGTAACTCCTCAACTGTATCCTGAAGTTCCATGTTACGGTCGTAGACTTCATCGCACATACGAGCAGCCATCTAGGTTAAGGGAGTCCCTTCTTCCTCGTCCTCGTCATCCTCATCCTCATCCTCCTGTGGCAACTCAACGGGATCCTCCTCATCCATCTCCACGTCGTCATCCTCATCTTCAACTATTATTGTGACGCCCCCAAAATAGGTATACAACACCCATTCTGAGTCGCCAAATACATGGTACAGAAAGCAAACTATAACTTCAATAATATAATTGTCGTGCAAAATACGACAACACATACTGTGAGTTTAAATACAAATATTGTCTTCTAGACAATATCCACACTCAAATAAGTCCTCGTTACAATTATTCAAACACTATTTTACAGAAATAGTGAGGACTGCTAAAACATCTTTCTAGAACCATCACTCTGTACCCCGACTAATTCCTGTTATGTTCTCACCTCCTGAGAAAATGGAACAAAAATGAAAAGGGTGAGCTCAACTAGCCCAGCAAAGAATATTATGACTAAGATAATATACAACAAATTATCATTAGTCTTCAACAGGGAAAAATCTGATAAAATATAAGAGCCAACAAGTTTTAGATCAACAACTGCAGCGAAAACAGTAATCCATTAGAAGAGTCAAGTAGAGAATGAGTTTTACTATCTTCTAAGATTTAAAAGTCCATCATCAATATTTTATCCCTGTAACAACAATCAATATACATCTTTAATCAAATATTCATCTTTGCACTACAGGCCAGAGATATTCATTTGTATCACCAGTTGGTCATGTTCATCTCAACACCTGTTCATCTTTGCACTACAGGCCAAAGATATTCATCAGTTAATCATTTATCTTTGCACTACAGGCCGAAGATATTTAGTAATATCATCATTTAGGACTGAGGATGATGAAAAATATTTTAAAGAAAACGAATCCAGTGAAACGGAAGGACAAATAATAGGGATTCATATAACAGTTTATTCAAGATCAATAATACTTCATAAATACCAATTTTGAAGCAGAATTCAAAAAATAAAGATCAAAACATTGATGCAATCAAAGATAGTAACCATAATTTACATCTTGGACAAAAAGAAGAAAATTTCATTTTTCGATGAATAGTATCGTATTCATGAATAGTGCCGTATACGTGAATAGTAACCCCGACACAAAAAGTTCCAAATTTGATAAAAATTCAGATCAATACTTCGGCATAATGATATTGAAGAAATAATATCATATATGAAGAAAATAACATCCCTTATCTCAAAATATCAGTACTTCTGATCGGAATATCGGTATAAAGCTGAAGGAAACTTGCACTGGTGAATAGAAACTTACAAAGTATCTAAATACTCACAAAATACACTCAATAATCTAGAGAGAGAAAGAGAGAAAACTTGTTTCTGGTGTGATTTTCAATTCTAACTTAGCCCTCTATTTATAGGAAAATGTTAGCAGACTTGACCTGCAACCTGATGGCTTTACCTGCTACTATTCCCACCCACCACATTTGAAATAAATTCAGAACATTTCTTCACCAACCACAAGTGGGGCCCACTCAATTCTAGAATTTTCTACCAAAATCATTTATAAACCTAATTTCTGAATTAGTCACATCTTAAAATTCTTAACAAATCATACGTTCATTTTTAACGGTTCAAAATTTGTGGACATATACTCAACTTATATATGTATAACATATCAAAAAATTACAACGATCCAACGGTCGGATTAAAAATTATAACTCACACAATATATCTCAAAAACACTGGTTTAATTTTTAATACTTTCATTCCGACAAAAATACTGATAAAACACCTCAACATTAACTCCTTCATTTTTAACCCCAATAAATATATTCAACATTTATATCTGCATAAAATAAATATTTCCTTATCATATGAATCAATAATTAATTATTCACAAATAATATTACAGAATCACATTTATGACAACCAGGCCGTTCCCAGGAAAGAGGGGGCTTTCCAATAAGAATTTCTCCTTACTCGCGCACAATTAGGTGACCAAACCTCTACTTGACAGAACTTTCTAGACATTGCCAATAATGTTATCTAATAATATTATTCAAATAATATGAATTATTGATCTGATAATGGGAAATATTGTGCAGTGACAATTATTGAAACAACAATAATATAAAATATCAATGCAGCAATTATTGAATCAATAAAATAAAATATTGAACAGTAACTACTGTAACAATTATTGAGTAGTGCCTTCTTACGTAAGGATCAATAATTCATCAATACTGTGCATCCACGCGTATTACTATATTTTAACCACCGGGTATTCCAACAGTGTTAACGGTAACAACTACGCCGTTATTTATAAAAACTTAAACTTGTCATTTTCTTCATCTGACAGTTATTCTATTATGGGGCCCAAAAATAACTGCGCCGACGTACGAATATTCTCCGACAACAAGAATATTCCACGACCAAACGAATATTCCCCGACAACAATGATTATTTTATAACCACTTGCTTATTTTGCAAAATTTGCACATTTCATCCATAACCAGAGAATTATATCAAATTAATACCTTATTATTCACAATAATAATTAGAGGAAATTCGATTTTATTTATAATAAGTTGGGGTCTTACAACCTCTCATCCTTATAAAATTTCATCCTCGAAATTGACATACGTACCTGGTGTTTCGAAAAGGTGAGGATACATCGCTTTCATTTTTGATTTCAACTCCCAGGTCATTTCTTCAATAGCTTGGTTTCTCCACAAAACCTTAACTTGTGGTATAACCTTGGTGCGTAGGACATGCTCTTTCATATCTAAGATCTTAACAGGTACTTCTTCGTACATTAAATCTTCAGCTATCTCGTCTAGTTCTAACGCAATAATATGGTTCAGGTCTTTCACATATTTACGAAGCATGGATATATGAAAAACATTATGAACAAGAGACATACTTGGAGGTAATGCGAGTCTATAGGCCACATTTCCTATTCGGTTAAGAATCTCAAATGGACCAACAAATCATGGATTGAGCTTTCCTCTCTTCCCAAATCTTGTAACTCCCTTCCATGGTGCAACACGTAACAATACATGATCCCCAATATTAAATTCTACATCTTTTCGATGAAGATCCGCATAACTCTTTTGTCGATCTTGTGTCATTTGTATATTTTGTCGAATCATTTGGATCTTTTCTGTAGTCATGCGTACTAATTCTGATCCTAACAATATTGCTTCTCCCACCTCATCCCAGCATACTGGAGAATGACACTTTCGTCCATACAACGCCTCAAATGGAGCCATGTCTATACTTACTTGATAACTGTTGTTGTAGGAGAATTCCACCAGTGGCAAGTACTTATCCCAACTTCCTTTAAAATCTAGGACACAAAGTCTTAATAGATCTTCAAGGGTTTGAATAGTCCTCTCTGATTGTTCGTACGTTTGAGGATGGTATGCCGAACTAAATCGTAAATCCGTGCCCATAGCTTTCTGCAAGCTAACCCAAAATTATGAAGTAAATCTTGGGTCACGATCCAAAACTATGGATACTGGCATACCATGCAATCTCACAATCTTATTCACGTACATGCGAGCAATACATTCATGGGAATAAGTCTCACGTATCGGTAAGAAATGGGCAGACTTGGTTAATCTATCAATAATAACCCAAATCGCATCTATGCCTTGAGAAACTTTGGGAAGACCTATAACAAAATCCATAGTAATGTGTTCCCACTTCTATTTCGAAATCTCAAGTGGTTGTAATGGACCTTTTGGCACTTGATGCTCCGCCTTTACACGTTAACAAGTTAAACACCTCGAGATAAACTCTGCGATCTCTCTCTTCATATTGTTCCACCAAAATGTATGTCGAATATCATGATACATTTTAGTACTCCTAGTATGGATTGCAAACGGGGTGTTATGTGACTCCATCATAATTCTATGCTTCAAGTCAGAATCGTTAGGAACACAAAGTCTGGAGTTAAATCTAAGTATTCCTTCTTCATCGATTCTCGCTTCTGGAATAGCTCCTTCTTGCACTTTTTTCTTCATACGTATCAGCTCCAGGTCCGTAGCTTGAGTAACTTTAACTTTATCGATTAAAGTCAGTTCTACTCATATTCGCCATCATCATATGGGTCCCTGGAGTCTTTAATTCTACCTCCATCCTTTGCAAGTCATACAGAATGGGCCTTTCCATTAACAATATCGCACTCGTACTCGCATATGATCTTCTACTCAATGCGTCAGCTACTACGTTCGCTTTTCTAGGATGATATTGAATAGTGTGATCGTAATATTTCAATAGTTCAAGCCAACGTCGTTGCCGAATGTTGAGTTCTTTTTGGGTGAAGAAATATTTGAGGCTTTTATGGTCCGTTTAAATCTCCACTTTCTCCCCATACAAGTAGTGTCTCCAAATTTTCAACGCGAATACGACTGCTGCCAACTGTAGATCATGAGTAGGATAATTCCTTTCATATTCTTTGAGTTATCGCAAGGCATAGGCTATGACTTTCCCACGTTGCATGAGAATACACCCTAACCCTTTGCCTGAAGCATCGCTGTAGATAACAAATCCATCTGAACCAGATGGTATTGTCAAAACAGGTGCCGAAATGAGTCTCCACTTGAGATCTTGGAAAATCTTCTCGCATTCCTCGCTCCATACGAATTTTGTATCTCTACGAGTCAGCTGCGTTAATGGAGTAGCGATTCAAGAAAATCTTTCCACAAAATCTTTGATAATAACCAGCTAAGCATAGAAAGCTACGTATTTCGATTACTGACTTAGGTTGCTCTCAACTGTGACTCATATCCCAATCTTGGATAGCACGTCACAATGACAAATATCAGTTTACTACCGCACGAATATGGTGTCCCCTACAGAGAGTCTGGCTTCGGTGCATTCCACAAAGGAAGTCACCAGATAAAGGCTCGGGTACCAAATTCTATAGTTGAATTTTTAACTCCTGAAGTTCAATAGGAGCCATGATATTTTCAAAAATGGGTTTTGTACCGGGTTCAAAGTCGATACAAAATTCAGTATCACACTTTGGGAGTAAGCCAATAAATTCTTCAGGAAATACGTCAGGAAAGTCAATAACAATAGGAATATTATTCAAATCTGACGTGTCTTTATTCAAATCCATAACATGGGCTAAGAAAGCTTGACATCTATTTTTCAATAAACGAATGACTTTACAGCTTGATATAAAAGAGTTTACTTCAATGGTTTGTTAGCTTAAATTCGAATAACAGGTTACTTAATAATATGAAAACTAACAACCTTACGAAAGCAATCAATTTTGGCATGATGAGTACTTAATCAATCAATCCCCAAAATCACATCAAAAGCAAGTATCTTTAAAGAAATAAGGTTAACAGGTAATGCGATGGTGCCAACTTGGATCAAATAAGATTTATAAACAGTGGATGTGATGAAAGTTTCTCCTAACGGAGTTTCCACAGTTAGGTCAAAGTCTAATTTCTCCGGAGTCAAGTTTAAACGTTTAGCACAAGCAGAAGAGATAAATTAATGGGTAGCACCGGTATCTAGTAATGTATAAACTTCGTATAAATTTATGATTAGCTTACCCGTGATCACCTCGTTTGGGTTCCTCGCATGTTGACCAGTCACGACAAACGCTCTTCTAGGAACTGTTGACTTTGACTTTTCCGGGACAGCCTTTTGAGTCACCATCCCCACTGGGCTTGGTTTCGCTACCGTACAATCTCGAGCGATATGTCCTTCCTTTTCACAATTATAGCATACCTTGAACTGTTGTGGACAGTTTGGGCTGATGTGTCCCTCTTTTCCACATTTATAGCATACGACCGGTGGTCGTTCTCCTCCCTTAAAACCAATTGCTGCTGGTGTTGACGTCTTCGCAGTATCATTGTTGAATCTCCTCTTTTTAAAATCTCCCCTCGACTCGATTCTTCTATTTTCATGGCCACGATTACCACCAGAGTGGTTGTCGCTCTTGTCCGTATTTTTCTTTCTCCGCTGGTTATCGTTGTTCTGATGATTGCTGTCGCCGGTATGATCCTGGTTGAGGTCTCTTGGTTGAACGTACTCGATATCTCGCTCTAATAATTGAGCCCTGTTGACAACATCTGAATATAAAGAAAATTTATGAGAGATAAGATATTGCCGAATCACAGGTTTTAAACCTCTCAGAAACATCCTCATCATTTGTTCCTCATTTTCGACCAAATAAGGTGCAAACCTGGATAACTCTGCAAACTTCGCCTAGTACTGGGACACCTTCATGTTGTTTTATTCCAGTCTGATAAACTCCACCTCCTTCATATGACGAATACTTTCAGGAAAGTACTTGTCATTAAATAGTTTCTGAAATGTTTCCCAAGATATGTTGAGTGCGGCTGGCTGGGTACGCTTCACAGACTGCCACCAGTAGTCTGCCTCACCGCGGAACATAAACGTGGAAAATGGAACCTTCTGTTCCTCCGTGCATTCCAAGACATCGAATATCTTGGTAATTTGTTTGACCCACATTTCCGCCATGATCGAATCCGACTTTCCCTTAAATTTTGGTGGTCCCAACTCTTTGAACTACTTGGCCGTGACAAGTCGCGCGTTGCTATCATTTCCACCCGTATTCTGTACACGGGTCTCCTTCGTCTGGTTTTTCATGAACTGTAAAAAGCTGCTAAACATTCTGTCTTTCATCGTCTGCTCAGTGGTGTTGTTTACAAGAGGAATATTGCCTTCCTGTTGCACGTTCCCCTGGGTGGTGATTAAAGGTGTTTCAACGGTCTCATTAACTCCACCGTTAATATTCTCAGCTGCCATTCTTAAATACTGCCATAAAATAAGGGTTAATTAAACAAAATAATATGTCACATATTAGCCATATACTTCAACTGATCTACAAATAAGCTTAGGTATGACACACTAGCGAAGGATTACTCGTCTCTCCCCTCCTAGTACTATTCCTCGATCTCCGCAAGAGACCATATCCCTAAGCTCTGATACCAACTTTGATGCCCCCAAAATAGGTATACAACAACCATTCTAAGTCGCCAAATACATGGTACAGAAAGCAAACTACAACTTCAATAATACAATTGTCGTGCATAATACGACAACACATACTGTAAGTTTAAATACAAATGTTGTCTTCTAGACAATATCCACACTCAAATAAGTCCTCATTACAATTATTCAAACACTATTTTACAGAAATAGTGAGGACTGCTAAAACATCTTTCTAGAACCATCACTCCGTACCCCGACTGTGACGAATGAATTATTTGAGTTGTGATTCTGGGGACAGAATCCTTGTAAGAAGGGAATGATGTAACAATCCAAAATTTTATTTTAAATATTTATTAAATTAAATAAATATTTTAATTATGTGATTGTTGTTAGTATATATTTGTGAATTAAATAATACTCTAATTTAATTTAACAGTTAGAGAGTTGTTAAAGATTACATGAGTTGCTATATTGATGTCGTAATTTAATAATTAAAGTGATATATTAATTGTTAAATAAAATTATAATGAGATTATAATTTTGTGATATTTGGTTAAGTGGAAAATTTATTTAGTATGTGGTAATTAGTTTCTTTAATTAAGATTGGATATGAAAATCCAAGTAAACATGTGGGACAATAAACTATATTTATTAAAAGAGTTTTAATTTGATTTTACCAAACAAAAGCTTAAAGCTTTTGAAATTCTTATTTTAATCTTGTTTTGCCAAAAGGCTTAAGGAATGACTAAGTCATTATTTTAATATGGTTTTGCCAAACAAGCCTTAGGGCATTAAAAAGTCTAATTTTTGTAACCTATATATTAAATTGATAATAAGTATATGTAATTATATTGGGAGTTACATATTCTATAATTATATGTGTTATATGTATATTGTATATACACTAAGTTATGTTAATTTTTAAACCTAAGTCTAAACTAAGAATAATAGAGAGAGAAAGGAGACTACATATTTCGGTAGTTATAGGGAGTCTAGGAGGGGTCTTGGATCTTCATACAACTTAAAATCAAAAGCTACTTTGAAGGATCAAGAAGGCTTGCAAGAAGAAAAAGGTAAGAAAATGAAAGTTTTCACTTTTTGTGCTCTTTTTGTTAGATCTTTATGAACCAAGCAACTTTTGTTTTGGATCATTAAAAACTCACGATTTACATAAGTATTGGTATTTTATATGTGTATCAAAGTATTTTTGAAATCAAAAGTTAGATCCAAAGTGAGGAAATCAAGTTTTGTACCGAAAGGTTTAAGAAAAAAACTTTCCTTTGTATGCTATATATATATATTTTTTTGTTAGATTCTTTGGTTTCATGTGATTAATGGTTTAAAACATGTTAGCATGCTAGATACATGAGTTAAGGGCAAAAATCCTTTGGAATCACTCAAATATGTTAAGAAATGAGCAAGTTATGAATTAAATCCCAAACTACCTTAACTGTTGAACACAAGCTACTGATCAGTCACTTCTGTCCATTTTTCCGGGACCAAAACAGAACCAAATTATATGTTTGATACATGGAAACTGTAGTTCGGGAAATTACGAATCCAACGATACCTATTGGACCTAAATCCGATTTATAGATTTCGTTTTATAAGTGTTTCCGTTAAGGACCCTAAATCTGGAAAATGAACCAACTGTTGAAGAAAACCTTGCGGACCAGTCACTTTGGGCCTGATTTCAGGGACCTAGACAGATTAGAATTTGGTATTTGATAACTGAAAACTGTAGTTCAAGAAGATACGGATCCAACGAGTTTGATTGGGCCTTAATCGGAGTTGTGGATTTCGTAATACAAGCGTTTCTGTAAAAGACTCCAAAACTGAAAATGTTTACAAGGCATGTAATGGTCAGTCGGTAGTGGCCTGTTTTCAGGGTGCTATACTGTCCCAAATGGACCGTTTCTTGAGCCTAAAACGTAGCTCGGGAAGTCACGATTCTAACAATACCAAGTGGGCCCAAATTGGACTTGTAGATTACCGTCTACAAGTGTTTCTGTGGAGGACCCCAACTTTAAACGAAAATTATAGAGTAAAAATCGTAGAGTCAATGAAAATCGTAGAGTCGTTGAAAATAGTAGAGTAAACTCTGAAAATCGTAGAGTCATTGAAAATAGTAGAGTAAACTCTGAAAATCATAGAGTCAGTGAAAATCGTATAGTAAACTCTAAAAATTATAGAGTAAAGTTTATATTATAACTACTATGCGTTGCTAATAGTTGATGTGCATGATTATACAATTGTGTAGAGCACGTGAAGTGTAGATAGCTGTAAGCTGTTAATCTATTATTGGTAAACAACGAGCAAGGCAAGTTTCCTAACCCTAATTTCTTTTGGGTATTTATTAAATCCTTACTAATATTATTGCAGTAAGGGTAAGATTTGGACTTGTGTTAGTTATTTATTCGTGCAAGTTCCTAAACTTGAACTTCTAATTATGGTGCAAGTTTCCTAACTCAACTTGAGTTGTTAATTCAAAGCATGTTAGTGGTTAATTATTGTTGATTATTCCACGTCAATAATTTATTGATTCGCACATTGTGCACGTTGTATATGTTCATCAGGTATGAATGGTTGATCACCTTCATTACCATAGGTTTCAGTTAAACTTGTTCATGTTAATTGTTGACATCCAATATTATTGGTTCAGTCATTCAATCGTTGAAACTTGATTCATGTTATTTCATAATTATTATATTGTTGAAAACTTGAAAGCTTATTCATTCTTTTCAATCATGATATATATCTTCATTGTATGAAAAACTTGCTGGGCAAATTAGTTGTTCACCCTTGCTATATCATGATAAAATTTTCAGATTAAGGAGAAAGCTTGAATAAGGTCAGAAGCAAAGTCAAAGTGCAAGGTTAAATTACGTTGCAGTTAAGTCTATAAATTTTCTATTGAAAATAACATTGTAAATCTTCTAGATATTGAAGGTATGTATTAAGTTAAGGTTGTAGACCTTGGGAATGATGTGTAAAAGTTTAATGTATAAACAATGTATGTTTATATCTTCCGCAAATAGTGAAAGACATAGCGTACCGGATTCGCGGCGATTTGGAACCCGGATAAATATTATTATTCCTTATTGTTAAGGTTTACTTAGTTAGATGATGGTGTATGTTGTATCGTGAGCACCAAGTTCTGTAATCGATGATTATACGAATTTGGGGGCGTCACAAGTTGGTATCAAAGCTGTAGGTTATAAACCTTAGGTAGGTGTACCTTAGGCTATAACCGCGAAGATGATAAGTAATAAACTCGAATAGAGTTTAATCGATAAGAGATGAATTTTTGGAAATTCATTATTAAAGTAAAGAGATAGATAAAGAAGATTCAAAGAAGAATCTTGAAGAGCTATAAGGATAAGAATCCGGAGTTACCTGACTCCAGTAATAGAGATGAAAGGTGATACTAAATAGACGGTGTCTATAAGATGAAAAGTGTAAATAAAATCATAATATAATATGATTAAAGAGAAGAATAAGAAGATCGTAAAATAAAACGATCGTAAGCATAAGGAGAAATGATTACAAAAATAAGATCACCACGTGATCAGATTAAATCATTGAATGACATATGATTTGTTAAGTGATTGGAATGATATAGCTTTATGCTATAAAGAGAAGGTACTATGAAATGGTACAATGTAAACTCAGAAAAGAGTGGTAAATGTTAAGATGCGGATTAAAAAAAATCCGTATTAAGAAAAGAGAAAGTTAAGAGTATGTGAGTTTTCAATTGAGGACTCAGATCAGTAGCTGAGTTGTATGATTCCTTGTATGGGCGGGGAATTTGTACTTGGTTTTAGAATCACTTAGCTTCCTGGTTGATAGAGTGGTTAGGTTGACAAATTCTTTGTATGGGCGGGGAATTGTCCGCTTAGCTTCCTATATTGATTAGTGGTCGAGTTTGGTTTAACAACCACTTAGTTTCTGACATTGATAATCATTGGAACCTAATGTCACGCTATTTGCTATATGCATGTTGAGAAGGTGATTCTTTTCTCATGTGTATAACGAATAGGTAGAGGATATAAGGTTAAGCTGCGAGTTCTTAAAACTCATACTTATGGTAGGTTCGTGACTCATAATTATATGGTATGTTTTTGAACCCCTCAGCGAATGGACGCCTATGGTCTGACTAGGATAAGTTCTTAAACTCATATGATTGTGGCAAGTTCCTGAACTAATAACGTGTGGTAAGTTTGACGAACTGGGTATAGATAAGTGTAAATGGAGTATTGAGGATGATGAGAATAGATAGACCTATTAAGCAATGGATCATTATAGAAAGTGGAGTTGATGGTGAAAGCATAGGTACTCTAAATCTACTAGCTATGCTAGACTTTCGAAATTTATTGACTTCGTGCTGATGTTTACACGTCTATTTTCTTGAAAAACATTGGATCAAATGATGGAACCAATGAGTTTTAACAACAAATATTGTTATTCGTATGTTTATGCTAATTGTTTCGGCTAGACAAAAATGATTTGTAATACATCAAAATGTATTTTATATCATTAATGCATCATGTAACCTGGTGTAAAGATGATAAAAACGATGGAGTCATCAATGCGGTATTACCTAGTGTTGGATGTGATCTAAGGATCGTCAGCCCACTATGGTATGATGTAGTATGACAAAGTCACAAAATGACGGAATCCTCAAACGGACTGTAAATACAGTGCGATATCATGACGTCATAAAAAGATCTTTGAGATTTCTTTAAGATATGAGAATATATATATATACGTGTATATGTACATTTCGATTGATGTTCGAATTATTGTAGAAGTCTATCCAATTTGATTCAGCTAGACGAATATTGAAAGATGTTTATGAAATTCTTGTATTTCTTGAGAAGTTATGCCAAACCAAATTATTTTGGTGCGAATTCAGATGTTGAAAAGCTGAGGTGAACAACCCTGTAAAAAGGGGACATGTTATCGGAGACAATGGTTCCGAAAGTAACGCATATAGTCGTTACGATGTTAAGATGTAATACGTTGTGCACGACGTAGGGGTACGATGGGCTGATCACCTAGAGTACTTGCAGAGAGTGTTTTCAGTCTGTGTGATTGCTAAACATTCTGTTAAAGATGGTTTATGGTGGTGATGCACTGTTAAACTTGGAGAAGAGTTCAAGGTCCGTATAGTCTTATGACTGTTAAAGGTTCAAGTCGAGATACTTGATAACCTAGGGACGTAGTTCAAGGTCTTATGACCCCTCAGCATGATTTGGAAACTTTTAAATTCCTTTTATTCATATCGCTTCCCAATTATTGAGCAATTGAGGAAGATTCTTGTTATTCTGAAAGGTGAAAGTGGAAAGGATGAGACAACTAAGCAAAGCATAAAAATTTCAAGAAAGAATGAAATTTCAGAAAGAAGAGAAATGTAAAACTCTTAAAAGAGGAAGAGGTGAGGAATATGATGATCTTAGAAAGATCCGTAGAGAAAGAATTTGGTTGCAGAACCTAAGGAATAAATAGATATTAAAATAAAATCTATTTTGATAAATGGAATGAATGAAAATTAGTAAGTCAAAAAAAAATAATTTCGAGGACGAAATTCTTAGAAGAAGGGGTGAATGTAATATCCCGAGTGTTTATGATAACAATATTTAGAAAGAAAATAAATGGATTAAAGAATATATAATACTCAGAATATAATTGAGTTAAAGTGAAAGTTATGAAATAAAACCTAGAATTTGTTGAAGAAATGAATGTAGTAGGAAATATAAAACCTATATTAAGGTCACGTGTTGAACTTATTCAATGAAGAGATTTGACGAAAACCTAAGTAAGGTAGGGTTTCATTGATTCCGAGGACGGAATCCTTATAAGGAAGGAAGAATGTGACGAATGAATTATTTGAGTTGTGATTCTGGGGACAGAATCCTTGTAAGAAGGGAATGATGTAACAATCCAAAATTTTATTTTAAATATTTATTAAATTAAATAAATATTTTAATTATGTGATTGTTGTTAGTATATATTTGTGAATTAAATAATACTCTAATTTAATTTAACAGTTAGAGAGTTGTTAAAGATTACATGAGTTGCTATATTGATGTCGTAATTTAATAATTAAAGTGATATATTAATTGTTAAATAAAATTATAATGAGATTATAATTTTGTGATATTTGGTTAAGTGGGAAATTTATTTAGTATGTGGTAATTAGTTTCTTTAATTAAGATTGGATATGAAAATCCAAGTAAACATGTGGGACAATAAACTATATTTATTAAAAGAGTTTTAATTTGATTTTACCAAACAAAAGCTTAAAGCTTTTGAAATTCTTATTTTAATCTTGTTTTGCCAAAAGGCTTAAGGAATGACTAAGTCATTATTTTAATATGGTTTTGCCAAACAAGCCTTAGGGCATTAAAAAGTCTAATTTTTGTAACCTATATATTAAATTGATAATAAGTATATGTAATTATATTGGGAGTTACATATTCTATAATTATATGTGTTATATGTATATTGTATATACACTAAGTTATGTTAATTTTTAAACCTAAGTCTAAACTAAGAATAATAGAGAGAGAAAGGAGACTACATATTTCGGTAGTTATAGGGAGTCTAGGAGGGGTCTTGGATCTTCATACAACTTAAAATCAAAAGCTACTTTGAAGGATCAAGAAGGCTTGCAAGAAGAAAAAGGTAAGAAAATGAAAGTTTTCACTTTTTGTGCTCTTTTTGTTAGATCTTTATGAACCAAGCAACTTTTGTTTTGGATCATTAAAAACTCACGATTTACATAAGTATTGGTATTTTATATGTGTATCAAAGTATTTTTGAAATCAAAAGTTAGATCCAAAGTGAGGAAATCAAGTTTTGTACCGAAAGGTTTAAGAAAAAAACTTTCCTTTGTATGCTATATATATATATTTTTTTGTTAGATTCTTTGGGTTCATGTGATTAATGGTTTAAAACATGTTAGCATGCTAGATACATGAGTTAAGGGCAAAAATCCTTTGGAATCACTCAAATATGTTAAGAAATGAGCAAGTTATGAATTAAATCCCAAACTACCTTAACTGTTGAACACAAGCTACTGATCAGTCACTTCTATCCATTTTTCCGGGACCAAAACAGAACCAAATTATATGTTTGATACATGGAAACTGTAGTTCGGGAAATTACGAATCCAACGATACCTATTGGACCTAAATCCGATTTATAGATTTCGTTTTATAAGTGTTTCCGTTAAGGACCCTAAATCTGGAAAATGAACCAACTGTTGAAGAAAACCTTGCGGACCAGTCACTTTGGGCCTGATTTCAGGGACCTAGACAGATTAGAATTTGGTATTTGATAACTGAAAACTGTAGTTCAAGAAGATACGGATCCAACGAGTTTGATTGGGCCTCAATCGGAGTTGTGGATTTCGTAATACAAGCGTTTCTGTAAAAGACTCCAAAACTGAAAATGTTTACAAGGCATGTAATGGTCAGTCGGTAGTGGCCTGTTTTCAGGGTGCTATACTGTCCCAAATGGACCGTTTCTTGAGCCTAAAACGTAGCTCGGGAAGTCACGATTCTAACAATACCAAGTGGGCCCAAATTGGACTTGTAGATTACCGTCTACAAGTGTTTCTGTGGAGGACCCCAACTTTAAACGAAAATTATAGAGTAAAAATCGTAGAGTCAATGAAAATCGTAGAGTCGTTGAAAATAGTAGAGTAAACTCTGAAAATCGTAGAGTCATTGAAAATAGTAGAGTAAACTCTGAAAATCATAGAGTCAGTGAAAATCGTATAGTAAACTCTGAAAATTATAGAGTAAAGTTTATATTATAACTACTATGCGTTGCTAATAGTTGATGTGCATGATTATACAATTGTGTAGGGCGCGTGAAGTGTAGATAGCTGTAAGCTGTTAATCTATTATTGGTAAACAACGAGCAAGGCAAGTTTCCTAACCCTAATTTCTTTTGGGTATTTATTAAATCCTTACTAATATTATTGCAGTAAGGGTAAGATTTGGACTTGTGTTAGTTATTTATTCGTGCAAGTTCCTAAACTTGAACTTCTAATTATGGTGCAAGTTTCCTAACTCAACTTGAGTTGTTAATTCAAAGCATGTTAGTGGTTAATTATTGTTGATTATTCCACGTCAATAATTTATTGATTCGCACATTGTGCACGTTGTATATGTTCATCAGGTATGAATGGCTGATCACCTTCATTACCATAGGTTTCAGTTAAACTTGTTCATGTTAATTGTTGACATCCAATATTATTGGTTCAGTCATTCAATCGTTGAAACTTGATTCATGTTATTTCATAATTATTATATTGTTGAAAACTTGAAAGCTTATTCATTCTTTTCAATCATGATATATATCTTCATTGTATGAAAAACTTGCTGGGCAAATTAGTTGCTCACCCTTGCTATATCATGATAAAATTTTCAGATTAAGGAGAAAGCTTGAATAAGGTCAGAAGCAAAGTCAAAGTGCAAGGTTAAATTACGTTGCAGTTAAGTCTATAAATTTTCTATTGAAAATAACATTGTAAATCTTCTAGATATTGAAGGTATGTATTAAGTTAAGGTTGTAGACCTTGGGAATGATGTGTAAAAGTTTAATGTATAAACAATGTATGTTTATATCTTCCGCAAATAGTGAAAGACATAGCGTACCGGATTCGCGACGATTTGGAACCCGGATAAATATTATTATTCCTTATTGTTAAGGTTTACTTAGTTAGATGATGGTGTATGTTGTATCGTGAGCACCAAGTTCTGTAATCGATGATTATACGGATTTGGGGGCGTCACACCGACTAGTTCCTGCTATGTTCTCACCTCTTGAAAAAAATGGAACAAAAAGGAAAAGGGTGAGCTCAACTAGCACAGCAAAGAATATTATGACTAAGATAATATACAACAAATTATCGTTAGTCTTCAACAGAGAAAAATCTGATAAAATACAATAGCCAACAAGTTTTAGATCAACAACTGCAGCGGAAACAGCAATCCATTAGAAGAGTCAAGTAGAGAATGAGTTCTACTATCTTCTAAGATTTAAAATTCCATCATCAATATTTTATCCCTATAACAACAATCAATATACAACTTTAATCAAATATTCATCTTTGCACTACAGGCCAAAGATATTCATTTGTATCACCAGTTGGTCATGTTCATCTCAACATCTGTTCATCTTTGCACTATGGGCCAAAGATATTTATCAGTTAATCATTTATCTTTGCAATACAGGCCGAAGATATTTAGTAATACCATCATTTAGGACTAAGGATGATGAAAAATATTTTAAAGAAATTGAATCCAATGAAACGGAAGGACAAATAGTAGGGATTCGTTTAACAGTTTATCCAAGATTAATAATACTTCATAAATACCAATTTTAAAGCAGAATTCGAAAATAAAGATCAAAACATGGATACAATCAAAGATAGTAACCATAATATACAAAAAGAAGAAAATTTCATTTTTTGTGAATAGTGTCGTATTCGTGATTAGTGTCATATATGTGAATAGTAACCTCGACACAAAAAGTTCCAAATTTGATAAAAATTCATATCAATACTTCGGCATAATGATATTGAAGAAACAATATCATATATGAAGAAAATAACATCCCTTATCTCAAAATATCAGTACTTCTGATCGGAATATCGGTATAAGGCTGAATGAAACTTGCACTGATGAATAGAAACTCACAAAGTATCTAAATACTCACAAAATACACTCAATAATCTAGAGAGAGAAAGAGAAAAAACTTGTTTCTGGTGTGATTTTCAATTCTAACTTAGCCCTTTATTTATAGGAAAATGTTAGCAGACTTGACCTGCAACCTGATGGCTTTACCTGCTACTATTTCCACCCATCCACATTTGAAATAAATTCAGCACATTTCTTCAAAAACCACAAGTGGGGCCCACTCAATTCTAGAATTTTCTACCAAAATCATTTATAAACCTAATTTCTGAATCAGTCACCTCTTAAAATTCATAACAAATCATACGTTCATTTTTAACGGTTCAAAATTTGTGGACATATACTCAACTTTTATATGTATAACATATCCAAAAATTACAACGATCCAACGGTCGGATTAAAAATTATAACTCACACAATATATCTCAAAAACACTGGTTTAATTTTTAATACCTTCATTCCGATAAAAATACTGATAAAACACCTCAACATTAACTCCTTCATTTTTAACCACAATAAATATATCCAACATTTATATCCACATAAAATAAATATTTTCTTATCATATGAATCAATAATTAATTATTCACAAATAATATTACAGAATCACATTTATGACAATCAGGCCGTTCCCAGGAAAGAGGGGGCTTTCCAATAAGAATTTCTCCTTACTGGCGCACAATTAGGTGACCAAACCTCTCCTTGATAGAACTTTCTAGACATTGCCAATAATGCTATCTAATAATATTTTTCAAATAATATGAATTATTGATCTGATAATGGAAAATACTGTGCAGTGACAATTATTGAAACAACAATAATAAAAAATATCAGCGCAGCAACTATTGAATCAATAAAATAAAATATTGAACAGTAACTACTGTAACAATTATTGAGTAGTGCCTTCTTACGTAAGGATCAATAATTGATCAATATTGTGCATCCACGCGTATTACTGTATTTTAACCACCTAGTATTTTAACAGTATTGGGGGCCACAAATGACTGCGCCGTCGTACGAATATTCCCCGACAACAAGAATATTCCACGACCAAACGAATATCCCCCGACAACAATGATTATTTTATAACCACTTGCTTATTTTATAAAATTTTCACATTTCACCCATAACCAGAGAATTATATCAAATTAATACCTTATTATTCACAATAATAATTAGAGGAAATTCGATTTTATTTATAATAAGTTGGGGTCTTACAATTGTGACCAACGGGGCTGACTCCCGTGGTAGTAGTTGTTCCCAAACTACTTGAATGTCATGAGGCTCCTCCTCTATAGGCATCTGAGGTCCCTCCTCCCTAGCCTGACTGGATTCTCCAACATTAGTCATCCTGACAATAAAATTTTAAGCTTTAATTATTAATCATTACTACTCGACACTCACGAACACATAAGTTATAAACACATAAGCACATAAGTGTTTTATTACTTCTTTCTTAAAACTCGATAAGAGTTTATCACCACTATCTTTTCAAAGGTTACTTCCTAAGGTTTTTCCCCACCTAAGGTTCATAACCTATAGCTTTGATACCAACGCGTGACACCCCCAAATCCCGTTACTTCAATACCTCAAGATTTGGTGTTAACGTAATCAAAACATTCATATCTAACTACCCAATCATAATATAACTGAATAATAAAAACCTGCCCATACAGGATTACATTTAAATACAAATCTCCCAGGTTATCTAACCTTTAATTACAATCATTCAAATGCGGAAATTAAATTATTACATCACATCATTATTAAAAGTCTATTATCATAACGATAAAATAAAATTACAAGTCTTCATCACTTGTACATTTTTTCCTTTCTTTTGCTAGTTGTAGGTTCATTTACCGTCTCAACCTTAGCTGCAATAAGTGTATAAATATGCAAAAGTGAGTAAACAAAGCTCACTTGAAATAAGAATGAATAAATTTACAACATTACAACATTTGCCAGAAATAGGCTCAATAGAACCGAATGATATGTTCTATTAACATTTTGAAACATAATACTGAGGGTCTAATGACTATGAACCATGTCCATAGTTATAAGTAATCTTTCAACTTTAACTTTAACAGACATATGACTATATATATAAGAACTCCATGTACTTATGGGGATCAGCCCTTCGTACAATGTATTATGCAAAACCATTTCAACGCTAAGCGTAAACCTCTAATAAAAGAGTTGTTCATCTCAGTATTTAGAATACAAGTCCGCACCAAAGTATGTTTGGTTTGGATACATTATAAGGTAATTTAGAATTCAACGGTCATCAACTAAGGATTAGTTAAATACAAAAGAACTAACTGTATGCTATGGAATAATCATAACTGAATCGATATTTGTAAATTAACATCATGCTTTAGGAATAATCTAATAGCATAAACATTGAATAATCATAACATAACTTGTTTAAACAATATTAAGTTAAGGTTATTGAAAATTGGATACTAAGCATGCAAAGTGAATAGTAATTTGAACGATAAAGTTGTTCAACACTAGAATATTAAAATATAGCGACTCGCATGCTAAATAACAAGTTACATATTAAAGAAACTTGTTCAATATTAAAATATAAGATTTAGAATACTTGCATCATCATGAACAACTAGATACAAGAACTTACTCAATAATAGACAATCTAGCTCTACGAAAGTGTAGAGTTAGCAACTTGCATAATTGTAATTGAATTAAAAGCAATATAGTACTAAACGAAATTAAACTTGCACAACGAAGTTTTAGGGTTAGAGAACTTGCCTTGAGCACAATCTAAACCTTACAACTTGAATCTCAATACCCTATATATGTCATCATGACATAATTAGTCACTACCAATATTTTTTATATATAAACAAGTATATACATCATGTAGGTTTGATTATTAATTCACATAATCGAATTACGTTAATACTAATACTAGTTAACCCTTGACAACATGCTCATTCTTAGTTTAGTACTACTGAAATCATAATTTAATAGTCCTATTATTAACACATAACATTTGTTTACAGACTTTGTGTAAATAAATAAAACTGTCAGGCCATTTTGCTAACTCGCGCTGAGGCGTTGTGCTGGCACTACGGCGCGAGACTCAGGCTAACAGTTGGCACTGCGGCGTGATACTGGCGCTGCGGCGCGAGAATAACACTGCTGGGCCGCGCTGCTGCGCCGAACTCCAGACTTCGGCGACCAGCCTCGGCAACAGCATGAACAAAAAGCAAAATTGGCCTACAAGCTCCAATCTAACAAACTAATTAACATGTAATACATACAGAGACTTCATGTAAACATATTGTAAAGAATCTTAACATGATTCTACCCATAAAATAGCATAAACATCAAATTTACAACACCCAATTTCACTGTTTTTGATAAAACTTCTCTTTTTGACATTTTTAATGAAAAGCATCACTCTAACTTTGTTTTTCAATCAAAACATTTAATTCAAAATATCATGTTTATGTTTATTCATCCTCTTCCTATTTCAATAGTCAATTTATAATTTAAACAACTAATAAATCCTTAATTTTACTTTAAACTAAGCCATATTCTCATATGAACTCACTGTAATATATTTTCTTTCACAAAATACATACACGCATGAATTAGTTTATCTATACTCATATATAACTTATGAAAACAACCTTTTAACAAACAATTATCATATAAAGCTATATACACAAGAAATTCATCTTCTACAAAAACTTTACAGAGAACTTTTGGAGAAGAAGATAACCATAGCTTTTAGAAAAATAGGAGCAAGAAGATACCTTAATTTAGAAGAAGATTATGGCTATCTTTAATTCTCAAGCTTCTTCTCTTTATCAAAATCTTCTAGGATTTCTCTCAACTTTCTCTCCTCTATATTCTTCTTCTTCTTCTCTTTTCTTCTTCTGAGTCTTTCTCCTAACTCTATTCTAACTTACATCTTTAACAAAAAGATAACGTATGGTAATAATAATATATATTAATTACATAATATAATTATAGAGATAACTAATATCATTTATCTAAGTTTTAAAATTCAAAAGCCATAAGGCTTGTTTGGCTAGGCTAATAAAGATAACCCTTTAAACCTTACACCTTGTTTGGTAAATTTAATTAAAATATATGGATTAATCCTTATACCTTGTTTGATGAAATACTATTAGATTAAAGACTTGATATGCATTAAGACTTGTTTGGAAAAAACTAATTAAACTCCTTTAATTTATTCTAATAACTCCTTATAGCAAGGTTCTTTGTCAGACTTCTATTTAATTAAATTTTAGTAATCAATTTAAAAAATTCTAATACTAATCTATTAAATTACTTTAACACATAAATCCATACCACATAATTATAATTTCCTTTATAATTATAATTTTATTTAACTAACTAACTAACACCTTATTTTAATTATAAATTCCAATTAAAATATTATAATTTATTTAATCATTATAAGCTCTCTAACTTAATTATTAAATTAAATTAGTATATAATCTCATAACAATTAATTTTCTTAACTCCTTAATTATTTTCTTAACAAATAATTAATCAAATCAAATTGAACAATTATTTATTCAACAATAAATATATCCATTAAATGCTTATATAATTCATTAAATATTTAATATTACAATTTAAAATTTTAGAATGTTATAGATGGTATGATCATAATCTTTCAACAGCTCGAGCCAACGTCGTTGCCAGCATGTTGAGTTCCTTTTGGGTGAAGAAATATTTGAGGCTTTTATGATCTATATAATCTCTACTTTCTCCCCCATACAGGTAGTGTCTCTAGATTTTCAACACGAAAACGACTGCTGCCAACTCCAGATCATGAGTAAGATAATTCCTCTCATATTCTTTGAGTTGTCGCGAGGCATAGGCTATGACTTTCTCATGTTGCATAAGAACACATCCTAAACCTTTGCCTGAAGCATCACTATAGATAACAAATCCATCTGAACCAGATGATATTGTCAGAACAGGTACCGAAATGAGTATCCTCTTGAGCTCTTGGAAACTCTTCTCGCATTCCTCGCTCAATACAAATTTTGTATCTTTCTGAGTCAGCTGAGTTAACGGAGTAGCGATTCAAAAAAACCCTTCCACAAATCTTCGATAGTAACCAGCTAAACCAAGAAAACTACGTACTTCGGTGACTGACTTCGGTTGCTCCCAGCTTTTTATTGCTTCAATCTTCGCCGGGTCAACAGATACTCCATGTTTTGATACCACGTGCCCAAGGAATGCTACTTCCTCAAGCCAGAACTCATATTTCTTTAGTTTGGCATATATCTTGTTATCACGAAGCCTTCAAAGTACTAACTTCAATGGCGCTCATGATCTTCATGGCTTTTGGAATAGATGAGGATGTCATCAGTAAAGACGACAACGAACTGATCCAAATATTCTTTGAACACACGATTTATCATATCAATGAAAGTAGCAGGAGCATTAGTCAATCCAAAAGACATGATTAAGAATTCATAATGCCCGTACCAAGTTCTGAAGGCAGTCTTTGGAATATCCACAGTTTTAATCTTCAGCTGATGATATCCAGAACGAAGATCGATTTTTGAAAAGAATTATGATCCTTGCAACTGGTCGAACATGTCATCAATTCGAGGTAGTGGATAATTATTCTTAATGGTGACATGGTTCAACTCCCGGTAGTCAATACAAAATCGCATACTCCCGCCTTTCTTCTTTACGAATAAAATAGGAGCACCCCAATGAGATGTACTAGGATGAATGAAACCGATGTCTAACAACTCCTGTAGTTGGACCTTTAACTCCTGAAGTTTAATAGGAGTCATTCGATATGGGGTTTTAGAAATGGGTTCGGTACCAGGTTCAAGGTCAATAAAGAATTCAACTTCACGTTCTAGGGGTAGACCAGGAAGTTCTTAAGAAAATACGTCAGGAAATTCACTAACAAAAGAAATATTATTCAAATCTGACGTATTTTTGTTCAAGTCCATGACATGGGCTAAGAAAGCTTGACATCCATTTTTCAATAAACGAATGGCTTTATGGCTTGATATGACAGTGATTGACTTTAGTGATTTGGTTGCTTGAATTCGCATAACAGGTTGGTTAGGAATATGAAAACTAACAACCTTATGAAATCAATATATATATATATATATATATATTTACATTTCAGTCTGGCCTGGAGTTTACTTCGTGGCCTTTTACCACTTTATTTACATTTTGTCCTGCTTAGAGTTTACTTCAAGGCGGTTGATCATTTTATTGCTTTCTTTATATTTTCAAATCCCCCATAGAGGTGTTTCGTGGTGGTTGATTGGTTTTTACTGCTTTATTTACATTTTTAATCCCCCGTGGAGGTGCTTCGTGGTGGTTGATTGTCTGCACATATATATTGTGATACCCCTAAAATAGGTATACATCACCCATCTTGGGTTTCCAAACACATGGTACTGAATATAAATACAAACTTAATTATACAACATGAGCTGAGAGTTTTTACACGAATATTGTCTTCTAGACAATATCCAAACTCAAATGGAGTTCTCATTACATTTATTGTCACACTATTTTATAAAATAGTGAGGACTACTATAAAACCATCTCGGGCCAACACTCCGTTCCCCGACTAGTTCCGTCTATGTTCTCATTTCTTGAAGAGAACAATGGAAGTAAAAGGGTGAGCTCAACTAGCCCAGTAAGAAATATTATGACTAAGATAATGCAGAATAAGTTATCATTAGCCTTCAACAATGTTAAACTGATAGAATATAATCGACAACAAGTTTAATTGCAACGGAATAAGCAATCCATTAGAAGAGTTAAGTAGAGCATGATATCTACTATCTTCTATGATTTAAAAAGGTTTTCATCAACTTTATCGCTGAGACTCAGCTTAATAAATAAACCACATCATCGAATCATCCCTGCACTATGGGCCAAGGATATTCATGTAATCATCAATAGTCATGATTATACAGAATAATGCCTGGTCATAATCATATCAATCAACAGTCCATCTATGTACGTAAGCCAAAGATGACTTTCATCACAATATAAGCATGAGGATGATGACAATGATACAAGCATTTAATTAAATGAAATCGAAGAATAAATTTTAAAGATTCATAATTTAATTTATCCAGTATTCAATAATGTCCAAGTTGTCAACATGATACTGCTTTGTGGAGTAAAATTCAAGAATAATATCCATATATCAAAAACATTTTTGACAGAAAGGAAATCAATTTTTTGGGTGAATAGTACCCCGTGAATAGTAACCCGACATGAAAAGTACCTCAAATACCCGAGTGAATATTATTTGAGTGAATAGTAACCCTGTGAATAGTACCCCAGCATAAAAAGTGTCCCGAATACCCGAGTGAATAATATTATAGTAAATAGTAACTGGGTAAATAGTAACCCGTGAATAGTACCCCGGGTGAAAATATTGATATTTAATAAGAAATTTCAGATCAATATTCCAATGAAACGATACTGGATGAAGCGCAAAACTCAAGGATATTCCATTAATTTCAAGGATTATAGAAGCATTACTTACCATATTAAGTTTAGATTTAAGAATATGAAAAGAAATAACATACGAAACTGCAAATGGATTTTCACCTGTCATACGGTACGTAATCCGCGTAGACAGGTTATTCCGACATATTAAAGGATGAATACGAAAAAGTAGTATTCCTTATGAATACGAAAGAAATAATACCCCTTACCTTAGTAGAAGGCTGGATACTGCAATCGTGAAGTAGCAGAATACTCTTCTTCTTGCTCTCTATAGTTTATCTCTCTATAGTGTCTCTTGTGAATCTTAGTGAATTGGTGATAATGAAAGAAGAATTAAGCTTCTATTTATAGGAGAATGGACTAAATAGTAACTTATTCATGAACGGTCCAGAGTAATTTACTATTAGAACGGACGGTCCATATTGATTACTATTAAAACCACAACCGACGGTCCAGATTGATTTACTTTTAAAACCACCATCGACAGTCCAGATTAATTACTTTTAAAACCACCATCGACGGTCCAGATTGATTACTTTTAAAACCACCATCAACGGTCCAGATTGATTTACTATTAAAACCACCA
Organism: Panax japonicus; assembly: GCA_020205505.1. Lineage (NCBI taxonomy): Eukaryota > Viridiplantae > Streptophyta > Magnoliopsida > Apiales > Araliaceae > Panax > Panax japonicus. The sequence continues at coordinate 35,075,397 of CM035100.1, read as the reverse complement.
CCGACAGTCCAGATTGATTTACTATTAAAACCACCACCGACGGTCCAGATTAATTTACTATTAAAACCACCATCGATGGTCTAGATTGATTTAATATTAAAACCACCACCAATGATCCAGATTCATTTAACTTATTACACTTTGATACCCCTAAAGTTTTCTAAGTTTACATTATTCCCCTCTAACTTTTGTAATTCACTTATCTTCAATAAACACATTCTTAATACTTCAACAATTATTCATCACTAATATTATAACTCCCAATATTTAATAACCAGATCATTCCCAGGAAATAGGAGGCTTTCAAATAAGGATTTTTCCCTATTGGCGCGCAATTAGGTGACCAAACCTCTCATCGACAGAACTTTCTAGACATTGTTAATATTGCAAATAATAATATGAATAACTTTGTTGTCTCAATTATTGATTTAATAATATAAAATATTATGCAGATGATACTGTGACAATAATTGAATCAAATAACGTGAGATACTATGCAACAATTATTGTAGCAATAATTGAGTAAACTGAGTGGCTTCTTACGTAAGCATCAATAATCAATATAGTGTGCTACTATGCAACCACGCGTATTACTGTACTTTTACCACCGGGTAGTTCAACAGTTAACGGTAAAACTTTCGCGGTTATTTTTATAAAAAGATATTTCTGTCGTTTTCTAACTACGACAATACTTCCATTGTGGGGTCGACCAAAGATTGTACCGTCGTACGAATATTCCCTGTTAAAACGAAAATTCCCCGACACAACGAATATTTTATATCAACTTGCTTACTTTGCAAAATTTTCAAATATCACCCTTAACTTTAACCTTTTATCAATTTAGCCATTTATTAAATAGAATAATAATTATAAGAAAATTAGATACTTTTATTTCATATAATTCGGGGTCTTACAACTTCCCCTCCTTATGAAATTTCTTCCACGAAATTGGTGTACGTACCTAGTATAATGAAGAGGTGATGATACTTTGATTTCATTTCAGATTCGAACTCCCACGTCATTTCCTCAACATCGTGGTTTCTCCACAAAACTTTGACTTGAGGTATAATCTTGGAGCGTAGAATAGGTTCCTTCTTATCCAAGATTTTAATAGGTAACTCTTCATACGTTAAATCTTCCGTTTTTTCGTCCGGTTCTAACTCAATAATGTGGTTCGGGTCTTCCACATATTTACGTTACATATATATATGAAAAAAATTATGAATACGAGACGTACTTGGCAGTAACGCAAGTCTATAAGCCACAGTTCCTACTCGATCGAAGATTTCGAATGGCCCAATGAATCAAGGATTGAGCTTTTCTCTCTTTCCTAATCTTGTAACTCCTTTCCATGGAGCAACACGTAACAACACATGATCTCCAACATTGAACTCCACGTCCTTACGATGAAGATCAACATAACTCTTTTGTCGATCTTGTGAGGTTTTTATACGTTGTCGGATCATTTGAATCTTTTTCGTAGTCATACGTACCAACTCCGGTCCCAACAACGTTACTTCACCCACCTCGTCCCAACATACTGGAGAACGACAATTGTTGTAGGAGAATTCCAGTAATGGCAAGAACTTGTCCCAACTACCTTTGAAGTCAAGGACACAGAATCTTAATAAATCCTCAGGAGTTTAAATAGTCCTCTCCGACTGCCCGTCCATTTGAGGATGATATGCCAAACTAAATCATAAATATGTGCCCATAGCTTTTTGCAAGCTAACCCAAAATTGTGAAGTGAATCTTGGGTCTCGATCAGAAACTATGGATACTGGCATGCCATGCAGTCTTACAATCTCATTTATGTATATACGAGCAAGACGTTCAAGTGAATATTTTTCTCGTATAGGTAAGAAATGAGCAAACTTGGTCAATCTATCAACAATGACCCAAATTGCATTTATGCCTTGAGAAACCTTGGGAAGACTAGTAACGAAATCCATGGTAATGTGCTCCCACTTCCATTCTGTAATTTCAAGTGGTTGCAATGGACCTTTTGGCACTTGATGCTCTGCCTTGACTCGTTGACAAGTTAGACACCTTGAGATAAACTCTGTTACTTCTCTTGTCATATTGCTCCACCAAAATGTATGTCGAAGATCACGATACATTTTTGGTACTCCCAGGATGGATTACAAATGGTGTGTTGTGAGCCTCAATCATTATCTTATACTTTAAATCAGGGTCGTTTGGAACACAAAGTCTGGAGTTGACTCGAAGTATTCCTTCCTCATCAATTCTTGTTTCCGAAACAGCACCTTCTTATACTTTCTTCTTCATACGCATCAGCTCCAGGTCCGTAGCTTGAGCAGCTTTAACTTTATCAATTAAAGTCAGTTCTACTTGTATATTTACCATCATCATGTGGGTCCCTAGAGTCTTTAACTCTATCTTCATCCTTTGCAAGTCATACAAAATGGGCCTTTGCGTTGACAATATCGCACTCGTACCCGCATATGATCTTCTACCTAATGCGTCAGCTACCACGTTCGCTTTTCCAAGATGGTATTGAATGGTATGATCGTAATCTTTCAACAGTTCAAGCTAACATCGTTACCACATATTGAGTTCCTTTTGAGTGAAGAAATATTTGAGGCTTTTATGATCCGTATAGATCTCCACTTTTTCCCTATACAGGTAATGCCTCCAGATTTTAAGTGCGAAGATGATAGCTGCCAACTCTAGATCATGAATAGGGTAATTTCTCTCATATTCTTTGAGTTGTTGTGAGGCATAGGCTATGACTTTTCCATGTTGCATGAGAACACATCCTAACCCTCTGCCTGAAGCATCGCTATAGATGACAAATCCCTCCGAACTAGATGGTATGGTCAGAACAGGTGCTGAAATGAGTCTTTCCTTGAGTTCTTGAAAACTCTTGTCACATTCTTCACTCCAACAGAATTTTGTATCTTTTTTAGTCAGCTGAGTTAATGGAGTAGCGATTCGAGAAAATCCTTCCACGAATCTCCGATAATAACCAGTTAAGCACAAAAAGCTACGTACTTTGGTCACTGACTTAGGTTGCTCCCAGCTTTGAATTGCTTCAATCTTTACCGGATCAACAGATATTCCATGATTTGATATCACGTGCCCAAGGAATGCTACTTCCTCAAGCCAGAACTCGCATTTCTTCAACTTGGCATATAATTTGTTCTCACGAACCTTTTGTAGTATCAGCATCAAGTGTTGCTCATGATCTTCACGACTTTTGGAGTAAATGAGAATGTCATCAATAAAGACAACCACAAAATGATCTAAATATTCTTTGAATACTCGGTTCATCATAGCCATGAAGGCAACAGGAGCATTAGTTAATCCAAAAGACATGACTAGGAATTCATAATGCCCGTACCGATTTCTGAAAGTAGTCTTTGGAATGTCATCAGTTTTAATCTTTAACTAATGATATCCAGAATGAAGATCGATCTTCGAAAAAACTTGGTGCCTTGCAACTGGTCAAATAGGTTATCAATACGAGGTGAACGTCCCGGCGATTTATTCCCGTAAAATATTATATGAGATTGTTTTAATATTTTAATATTTATGCATTTCTTTTGACAATCTATAATTGCCTCGTGATTAATCAACCAATCCTAACTTTATCCCTATCAGATCTAACGATAATTTACAACCTCGAATGTTTAATCAACAATTCTTATGAATATCTTCAACAAGAATTATCTCTTCGTTGGCTACCTTAATGTTTAAAGGTATAGGCAACTTTTCGGAAAGTAATCTTCACCGTCTAGCAAAATCACATGTGATAAACGAACAAGTAGCACCCGAGTCAAATAGCACGTATGCATTAAAGTCGTTGATCAGAATAATACCTGCGACTACATCCCCCAAGGCCATTGCGACTTGGACGGACATATTAAAGGTAGGGGCCATCGTCTTACCCGGCTGCACTGGACCCCCAATAGTTAACTTACCACTATTGGTGCCCCTATTCCCGTCTGTTCCCTTCTTTGGACAGTTCTTTGCCATGTGGTCAGTTGATCCACGTACAGAGCATCCATGATTCTTCTTCGGGCTTGGACAGTTTGGCGCAATATGCCTATCCTGTCCACAGTTATAGCACATGGCCTTACCTTTGAGACAGACTCCTAAATGAGTCTTCCCACAGGTTTTGCAGCCCTCTATCCTCCTCTTAGGGTCTCCTTGTTTCACTGCAGTATTCCCAGAGCTAACTATCTTCCTCTTATAACTCTCACCACTCCCGCTGGCACCTTCAACCTTTATTCCCCCATCCGCCTTCCCCTTAATTTTCTTGTCCTTGTGGTTTGGTTTAACGCCTCTCTACCACCTTCGGCAATTATTTCCTTCTCTAAAACATTTCCAAAGGAAGTACTTTGGAACACAAAGATATGGTTATAGGGCCAGGATTTCAAGCCCTGCTCGAATCATCGAACTTTCCTCACCTCAGTATCTACTTGGTGTGGAGCGAACCTTGCCAGTTCATTAAACTTGGCAGCGTATTGGGGAACCTTCATGACCCCTTGCTTCAACTCCAGAAACCGCATCTCCATCCTTCCCTGCATGCTCGGGGGAAAATAGTTCTCGTAAAATATTTCCTTGAACCTCAGCCACGTTATCACATCCATTCTGGCCCTAGCCTGATTGGCCTCCCACAAAGGTTGGCCTCTCCCTTCATCATATAGGTTGAAAAGGCAACCTTTTGGGCCTCGTCGATATTTGCTATCACAAATACCTTCTCGATCTCCTTCACCCATGTTTGGGCTTCGATAGGGTTCGTAGTTCCTTTGAACTCCGGCGAACCCACACTCTTAAATTCCTTGAATGTAGTAGCTCGTACTACACCTGGATTTACGGGTATATTAGCCCCAGTTTGATTAAACGATGCGGTTAAAAGGTTTAAAAGATTCTACATGGTGTTAACCGGACCTCCCTCCGGTTGATTTGTGTTCTCACCTTGGTTACGTGGTACTCTTCTTGGCAGCATTTTGCTGTTATAATAAACACATATTTCGTTATTATTCATTTCCTTATAGTTAGTTATGATTCAAATTTAAACAATAACTTAAACATTCGTTACTCAACATTTTTCAAAAAAGAAAACTTAAATTAATTCATTGTAGTATAATACTACATTGGTTACATAACACAGCCAAAGCCGAATACATTACTTTCCCACCATTGCTTTCCAAAAATTAGAATTTACAAAAGACTGCCCTTGATTTTACAAAAGAGGGTTTTATGTCACTACTAGATACAAAAATATGTACATATCTAACTACTCTAGTCACTACAAGATTACATTTGCCTTAAGGCATTTTCAAAATTCGCCTTGGCAAGACCAGCAATAATATCACGGCTGATAGTATGTCGTGTCTGCCCTGTCTCTATGGGGTAACCATCTATCTGCAACTGGAAATCCTCATAAGAATTCCTATGGATATAGGACATTCTCCCTATCTTCTGCTTCTTGGTCTTTAGCTCCTCCCTGAGCTCAAAGACCTCCTATTTCAACCCATGCACCTTGTCCTTGGCCAAAATCCTTTCATCATGTTTCTGCTCCCACATGGATCCATGTCTGTCTTATCCTCTATAACAGCTTGGAGCTCTGCCTTCAGCTCCTTAACCTCCTAGCAGTAGTGAATGTTCATTCTATCACTGACATGAATAATGACATCATTGACTCCCCCGGAGCCAGTCTCCACTGCTATAGCTATTGGTTTGAAGGACACTACTTCCACTTCTTCTTCTATCATGTCATCAAACACTGATATGACATCTAAACTTTCTGAGTCTCCAGACTCAACCACCATAATCTCGGGATCTGCCACTATGGGACTCGATATAATCTCTACCTGATTAACCGATTCTTCACTGACTACTTGTACATCTCTATTTTCTCCTGGCATCTACAACAACACAAAAGTTTGATTAGTACACGTTAGTAGAATAATAAAAAAACACATAACATGTATAATGCATTTTTATAAGGTTAACTTCCATCTTTTATTCTTTGACTTTTCTTAAGGTTATGACTTAAGGTTTTATTTCCCCCCCCCCTTAAGTTTTATAACCTAATACTTTGATACCAACCTGTGACGCCCCCAAATCCGGGTATCTTTCAACCCGACTGATGGTGCTACATGGTGCTATAGTTCACATAAACATTCAATTAAAATGCCTCATAAGAACGGATATGTCTTATATATATATATATATATATATATATATATATATATCAAAAGAATATTTACATTCCCCAGGTTCTTTACAACCAATACATTATCTTTGTCATAATATTAATATTATTCCTTACAAAACCTATACTATTACATATGTAATCTACGGGTTCGCCTTTGCCTTCCCTTTATCCTTACTGGATCCATCGTTCCATTCGGTCTTAGCTACATTCATATAGTTCAAGCAAGAATGAGCTTAACTAGCTCAGCAAGTACAACAATTCCAGGAAAATAGCATGCTTGAAACATAGGAATCGTATATCTTCAATAACTGAACAATAGTTACGAAGTACTATCGATAAATCAAAATAGCACTTATTTTCATTCAAAACATTTTACAACACAATATTCAGTAAAACATCAATTCTGGTTCAAGACCGTAAGCATTTCATAAGTACTTTGAAAAGGACATCCCGGCACGAAGTCTGTTAGTCCGACATAGCTTACGAGTATGTCTAGGTGATCAGCCTATAGTACTCTATGTTGATCAACACTACATTCATTAAATGTGTATATGTTTAAGTTGTGGCAACCTCATGTGCCTGTCATTTGACGACAAAATAGTTTAGCATATTCAGTCTACTTTTGAAAACCACAACAATATTAGTTTGGTAAATCCTTATCAACACTTGATAGAATAACATAGCATACGTCTAGCCGAAAGGATTGGCTTTAACTTCCTCAGATACTAACTCATGAGAAGAATACATGAATCACAAAGACTTGTCCAGATCGAACTGGAACAAGGGTTAGAGTACTTGCCTTTAACGTCTGCTTATAGATATAACATGTCCACTTTACGTTTGTAAGGTATCTACATTAGATAATAACATCACATAGCACATTAGGTCAGAAATGATCACACATGGTTCCTAAAGAATCTTACCCTTCTTCTCAATCTAAATACGTATTAGATTTGTTATTATAGGTTCTGACTTTCCATTACGTCATTCTTACGTTCATAAGTAATTGGCTTAATCTTAACCCTAAATGTGCATAATTAAGATTTAATATATCTTAACAATGTTTCTTTAAGATCCTCATTTAATTGCTTATCAAATACTCTTCATGCTTAACATGTAAACCTTTCTTCATTATCTAGGTTATGAAGCTGGCGCTGCAGCGCCGGCTATTGCTCTTAGTGCCGCGCTGCGGCGTCACCACTTATTGTTCAAAAACCCGGACTTGGCATTGCGGCGCGAGTCTCTGTATTATATGTCGCACTGTGGCGCGAGTTTGCAGGGGCTGAGGGACATTTTGGCACTCTGGCGCGGGCTTATTGGCCTTGGGCTGGCGTCGCGGTGCCAGCTCTGTGCACCAGAAAACTGGGACAGATTTTTCAAAAGTTGAGATTCCCGAACTCGTAACTTCTTCGTTAGAAGTTCGAATTGATTCGTTCAAGAGCCTACGGGTCAAAAATTACTTACTCTATGTGGTCACACAAGAATTTTATCTATTTTACTTCGTTTGCTTAAATTTCACCTATTAGTCCATTTTAACGAAAACGATAAACGTTCGTGAACGTTCAACGCTCGTTTCTTCATTCTAAGTCGGAATCCGGCCATTTTCGAGTCCGCAACTCTATAATGCCAAATATGACTTGTCTCCATCGAAAACCAACGTTTACGACTTCAAACACAAAATACGACTTTCATTCCGAGAATTTCACGAATTCGACGATTATCGTCCAATCGTGTAAATTCCGGCGAAACCTCATTACTAATCATTCTAGGTTGATTTTAATCAACATATAGACATTTCAAGTTACTTATTACACCTACTTATTATCAAAGTAGGTTTTCACTTATTCTCATAAGTCAATGACTTGTTTAACTTATTAACTACAAATTCTCATGCTTATGACTTACTATGAACTTAAGTTCATCAATCAATGTTCTCATACTATATTGAATCTACTAACATCATATGGCAAGTTTTGTACAAAGTTATCAACTTAATTAGGTTCAAGGTACTTATTCCTCTTATTCGGCTTAAGTTCATTGCTTAACCACTTCCCATATGTTCTTAACATATATGTTCATTAGGTTACACTTCTCTTATCACCCTACTATGATAGAGATGGAAGAGACAAGATAATTTACCTTTGATGAATTAGTACTTCTTCTTTGAAAACTAACAATGGAAGGTTTAAGCTTCAAAGTTCTTTTGGGCTCTAACAAATAAGTTGCTTATGAGAGAGGAGTTTGTTGGATGAAAGTTTAACAAGCAAATTAAGAAATCCAAGCTTGCTATTTATATAGGGCTAAGGTTGGGCATAATGGTCTTTATGTCATCCCACCTCCTTAAACTAACCTCCTTACTATTCATTTGCTTAATCCCTAAGTTTACTTGCTAACCACAACTCTTATCTCTTACTTGGTTATTACATAAAGTTCTTGCCCATCAAGACTACCCATATTAACATGGTTTGCTCCATGGATCATGGCTAATTCATTGGGCTTACATTAATAATAGTTTGGGCTTCACTTTATAAACCACTTGGGCTTAGTATAAATCCTACATAGGTTTACACCTTTAAGCTTATGAACTTATATTTTATACCAAGTTACATTAATTCATTTCATTAGGTTTTAATACCTACATTCTCAATTTAAGTCCGCATGCAAATTATTGCATTTTCCATACTTAGATTATTATTACATAATCCATCTCGCCTCGATATTCTAACGTTACGTATTTCTCGGAAGTTCAAAAATAATTCCCGAGCGATAAATGGTGAATAGTGTTTTTAGTAAACTTTCTCGGAAAACTTTTTTTCCTTGGAAATTAAAACACTTTAATTCATTCACGTGGTTCAAATACTACGATGTTCTAACATTTCTAGGTTATAGAATGACATACATCTTATTAACATATATAATAAGAAATAATATTATTTTATTTATTATTTAATTCTGTCAAATATTTTACAAAGGATCCGAATTTCTCGGTCGTTAAATACAACATCTGAATACAAACACAGTTTGTGAGAAATTAAGTATTGACGTATCTCGAGTTTCAAACCTCTTAGAAACATTCGCGTCATTCTCTCCTTATTATCAACCAAGTGGGGCGCAAATCGGGACAACTCAGCAAACTTAGCTTCGTACTGTGACACTGGTCATATTGTTTTGCTCCAACTTGATATACTCCACCTCCTTCATGTGACGAATACTTTCAGGAAAAGTACTTGTCGTTGAACAGCTCTTGGAACTTCTCCCAAGACATTTTCAGTGCGGCAGGTTGAGTACGCTTTACAGATTCCCACCAGTAATCTGCCTCTCCTCGCAACATGAAGGTGGCAAAGGGAACCTTTTGCTCCTTGGAGCATCCCAAGACATCAAATATCTTGGTGATCTGCTTTATTCGCGTCTCCCCCTTAATTGGTTTTGGCTCTCCAATAAACTCTGGTGGTCCCAGCTCCTTGAACTGCTTAGCAGTGACCGTCCAAGAGTTGCCAGTGTTTCCACCTATATTTTGGACAGGAGCCGCTCTCGCCTGATGTTGCATAAATTTCATAAAGCTTCTGAACATCCCATCATTCATCATTTGATCAGTGTTGTTGTTTACCTGAGGATTATTGTCTTCCTATTGCACATTATCCTGGGTATTGATCGTTGGTGACTCAATGATATCATGTGCTTCATTGTTGATCTCAACATTTTCAGATGCCATTTTCAAACACTGCCACAAAACAAGGGTTAATTGACATATCATATATTATCCCAATACTCTGATCGACCAATTAAATACCAAATAATCTTAGGTTGGTCATACTAGCGAAGGAATTCCCCATCTCTCCCCTCCTAGTTCTTGTCTCACATCTCAGCCAGGGATCATATCCCTAAGCTTTGATACCAACTGTAACGGCCCCAAAATAGGTATACATCACCCATCTCGGGTCGCCAAATACTTGGTACTGAATACAAATACAAACTTAATTATACAACATGAGCTGAGAGTATTTACACGAATATTGTCTTCTAGACAATATCCAAACTCAAATGGAGTTCTCATTACATTTATTGTCACACTATTTTATAAAATAGTGAGGACTACTATAAAACCATCTCGGGCCAACACTCCGTTCCCCGACTAGTTCCGACTATGTTCTCATTTCCTGAAGAGAACAATGGAAGTAAAAGGGTGAGCTCAACTAGCCCAGTAAGAAATATTATGACTAAGATAATGCAGAATAAGTTATCATTAGCCTTCAACAATGTTAAACTGATAGAATATAATCGACAACAAGTTTAATTGCAACAGAATAAGCAATCCATTAGAAGAGTTAAGTAGAGCATGATATCTACTATCTTCTATGATTTAAAAAGGTTTTTATCAACTTTATCACTGAGACTCAACTTAATAAATAAACCACATCATCAAATCATCCCTGCACTACGAGCCAAGGATATTTATGTAATCATCAATGGTCATGATTATACCGAATAATCCCTGGTCATAATTATATCAATCAACATTCCATATATGCACGTAAGCCAAAGATGACTTTCATCACAATATAAGCATGAGGATGATGACAATGATATAAACATTTAATTAAATGAAAGCAAAGAATAAATTTTAAAGATTCATAATTTAATTTATCCAGTATTCAATAATATCCAAATTGTCAACATGATACTGCTTTGTGGAGTAAAATTCAAGAATAATATCCATGTATCAAAAATATTTTTCACAGAAAAGAAATCAATTTTTTGGGTGAATAGTACCCCGTGAATAGTACTTCGCGAATAGTAACCCGATATGAAAAGTACCCCAAATACCCGAGTGAATAATATTTGAGTGAATAGTAACTGGGTGAATAATAACCCGTGAATAGTACCGCCGGCATGAAAATTGTCCCGAATACCCGAGTGAATAATATTATAGTAAATAGTAACCGGGTGAATAGTAACCCGTGAATAGTACCCCAGGTGAAAATATTGATATTTAATAAGAAATTTCAGATCAATATTCCGATGAAACGATACTGGATGAAGCGCAAAACTCAAGCATATTCCACTAATTTCTAGGATTATAGAAGCAATACTTACCATAGTAAGTTTAGATTTAAGAATATGAAAAGAAATAACATACGAAACTGCAAATGGATTTTCACCTGTCATACGGTACGTAATCCGCGTAGACAGGTTATTCCGACATATTAAAGGATGAATACTAAAAGTAGAATTCCTTATGAATACGAAAGAAATAATACCCCTTACCTTAGTAGAAGGCTGGATACTGCAATCGTGAAGTAGCAGAATACTCTTCTTCTTGCTCTCTATAGTTTATCTCTCTATAATGTCTCTTGTGAATCTCAATGAATTGGTGAGAATGAAAGAAGAATTAAGCTTCTATTTATAGGAGAATGGACTAAATAGTAACTTATTCACGAACGTTCCAAATTGATTTACTATTAGAGCGAAAGGTCCATATTGATTACTATTAAAACCACAACCGACGGTCCAGATTGATTTACTTTTAAAACTACCACCGACGGTCTAGATTAATTACTTTTAAAACCACCACTGACGGTCCATATTGATTACTTTTAAAACCACCATCAACGGTCCAGATTGATTTACTATTAAAACCACCACCGACGGTCCAGATTAATTTACTATTAAAACCACCATCAATGGTTCAGACTGATTTACTATAAAAACCTCCACCAATGGTCCAGATTGATTTAAATTATTACACTTTGATACCCCTTAAGTTTTCTAAGTTTACATTATTCCCCTTTAACTTTTGTAATTCAATTATCTTCAATAAACACATTCTTAATACTTCAACAATTATTCATCACTAATATTATAACTCACAATATTTAACAACTAGATCATTCCTAGAAAAGAGGGGGCTTTCCAATAAGGATTTCTCCCTATTAGCGCGCATTTAGGTGACCAAACCTCTCATCGATAGAACTTTCTAGACATTGTCAATATTGCAAATAATAATATGAATAATTTTGTTGTCTCAATTATTGATTTAATAATATAAAATATTATGCAGATGATACTGTGACAATAATTGAATCAAATAACGTGACATATTATGCAACAATTACTGTAGTAATAATTGAGTAAACTGAGTGGCTTCTTACGTAAGCATCAATAATCAATATAGTGTGCTACTATGCAATCACGCGTATTACTGTACTTTTACCACCGGGTAGTTCAATAGTTAACGGTAAAACTTTCGCCGTTATTTTTATAAAAAGATATGTTTGTCGTTTTCAAACTACTACAATACTTCCATTGTGGGGCCCACCAATGATTGTACCGTCGTACAAATATTCCCTGTTAAAACGAATATTCTCCGACACAACGAATATTTTATATCAACTTGCTTACTTTGCAAAATTTTCAAATATCACCCTTAACTTTAACCTTTTTATCAATTTAGCCATTTATTAAATAGAATAATAATTATAAGAAAATTAGATACTTTCATTTCATATAATTCGGGGTCTTACAGTAGGTCTATGTGCAGTTGTCTAGAAGTAGTGATTTGCCTCATTTTCACCTATATACAAAGGGTTTGAATTTTGTATAAAAGTTCAGTTTTAACAAGATATAGCAATGATGTTTTGTAAAATAGGTTTTTTCAAACCCTTATGCTCAATAGTAATTGAGGCCTTTGATACTTTCATTTTATTATGTGTTCGGCTGAATTGCTTTATTTTCGAGATGCGAAGTATCTTCGAGTAAATAAGATATATATAGCAGTGCCGAACTCCTTATGGCCATGAGAGTCGTCTAAGGAAATTCAAACACCGTGAATAATTTACAAGCTGGTCACATCTAAAAATGTCCATCACGGGAACTGGATCTAGATTCAGGAGACTGAATTTGTGATCAAATAATTCCTAGGCTCACATGAAGATGCAGTATGTATGAAAGTTGTAAACATTTATATATATATATATATATATATATATATATATATATATATAAGCTGTAAATATATATATATATATGAACAATCAACTGCCACGAAGTAAACTCCAGGTGATGAGTGAGTTTTATACACATGAATTGGATACATTCGAGCTTAATTTATTGTTGATCTCGAGTCTTTTAGGATGTTTTTATGTGTTTGTGTCTATTTATGCATGTTTTATATTGTTTTGTAGGAATTGGGATAAAAGTTACTTGGATCGATGTTTGGGGTGGCTAGATTCGCGTTTTCGGCTTGCTATTTACACAGCAGTCACTTCAGAGCCAATTTGACCATAGCTCCGGATATTATTTCGTGAAACTTCAAGAATGAAAGTTGTAGATCTACTTTTCCTCTTTCCAGAACATCTTGAATCATCTAAATCGGAGTTCGGACGAAGAAGTTATGGCCATTTTCCCAAAGGACGTCGGAGCAGAAAATGTTGGAAAAAGGGCCAAGCGCCTAGGCGCTCCATACATGCCTAATTCAAGCACCTAGGCGCTCAAAGTCAGTAACATCATTCAGCCCAAGCGCCTAAGCGCTCCAGACAGTGCAAATTCAAGCGCCTAGGCGCTCTAGTGCGTAGAAAGTTGCGTTTTTATGCTGTCAAGTGGGTTTTTGAAGCCAAAGAGGAGTCTGAATGAGGGCTGATACCAATACAAATAGGAGAGGACTCTAGAAAAGCAAGGGGAACGAATCTTGCAAGCAATCAATCAATTCTTCAAGAGATTTGCAGAGAGAACAAGGAAGAAAAGCACGAAGGAGAATTGCAAAAGGCTAAAGATCTAAGAGAGAGTTTAAGAGCAAATTCAGAGTTTCTTCTTCTCTTCTCTAGTTTTATCTTTTGTAACTATCTGGGATGTTTGGATTATTTATCTGGATGATGTTTTTCTTTAATATTATCATGAACTAAATTTTAATTAAGATTGCAACGGAACTTGGTATGTAGTTTAAATTGCAAGCTTCCCATTGAATGAAAGTTAGTTTTTATTGAATTGTTTATTATATCTTATGCTTATTGATTAATTGCCTGATCAACAATTACTGTGATAATCTATATGAAATTGGAAGATGGAGTATAGATTGAGATCTGGATATGATAACATCTGTTCATATAATCTGAATAGGGTTAATATGATTATCATGTAGGATAGGAATATATCTATGTGTCTTTTGTATCCATTGAAAGAATTTGTGCATAAATCCTAATTAACTTGATTCACATAGGAATATAGTGAGTTGATTAATTGGGGTGTTCCTTATAATTCTACATCTTAAAGATTGGATTTAGGAGGATTTGTTCATGTGTCTTTGGAAGAAGAGCATGAATATTTATAGAGCATTCTTGGATAACAATTCATATTAATTGATTTATTTTAAATGGGAAGTAAGTTAATTTAAATGAAATACCAAGGGAAGTTGTAATCTTAATCTGTTAAATCTGCATTTATTCTTGTGAAATCTTGATTTTAATTATTAGTTTGTTAAGTTAAAATTTCAAATCATAAACAAAATTTTCTTAGTTTAAAATAGGATTAATTGCATTAGAATTAGTAATTGATAAATATTAGTCTATTTCCTCGTGGGAACGATATCCTTGCTTGCTGAATATTACAATTGAACGCGTATACTTGCGTGATAAAGTGCTATTAAAAAATTAGGCAACAAGTTTTTGGCGCCGCTGCCGGGGAAATTAGTTTAATATTTTGTCATTATTGATTTTTATAGCGTTAATCTTAATTTAAACTTTTTTTTTCTAGTCTAATTCCTTTTCAGGCACCATGAACAACTATGACTATCATTGGCTAAATTTGAATATGACTCGGCCAAGGGAGGCAAAGAATTATGGACTCGATGAATTGTCAGCACAATTTGAGACACTTTCAAGGAAGATTGATGCTTTATCAGCACAACGTATTCAAAGTGTAGCGGTGATATGTGAGTATTGTGGTGGAAACCATCCGAGTCATCAATGCACCATCAGTTTTGAGTCGTTACAATATAGTGGTAACTTCAGCGATTATCCCAACAATTATGATTATTCCAGTGATTATCATCATGAGTGGGGGAATCCACTAAATCTTTCATGGAGCGATGACAATCAAGCCCAACCCTTTGCTCCATGCCAATCATACACTCCTGAATTACAAGTTCAACTCCCTAATCATGAAGAAGAAAGGATTTTAAACTTGGAAGGACGTATTTCCAAGTTAATGGTTTTGTTAGAGGAGCAGACGAATAGTCAGGAGATGTCGATTCGAAATCTTGAGAACCAGGCGAAACAACTTTTTAATGCCATCATCAACCTCCCTCAAGGTGAAGTGTCAAACAACATGGTTCCCGAGGCTGATGGATTGCCCACGCTAAATCTGGAATCGGATGTTCCAAAAGAAAAGGATGTGGAAAGGGAGGAGACAAGTGGGGAGCAGGAAAAGAAGGTCGCCAAAGATCTAGCCTTGAGTTCTGACATAGATGAACCGATTTTGATAGTGCCCCATATATCTTCTCCACCAAAGTTTAAGGATCCGGTTAGATTTGCAATCATTTGTCCAATTGGTAGTCATGTCATTGGCAATACTCCATGTGACGTAAAAGCGAGTACAACTTCGAAGCCATGGTGCGATGAGTTGGAGAAGATAGAAGAAGAGATTGTTGTGTCTGACACGCCTCAATGCCAGAATTTATTCGCAGACACAATAGAGAAAACGCCTAGATGTTGGACGTTCTTCAATCTAATCTTATATAAACAAAGCATGCTAGGTGACTTTAACTTGATGGCTATCTCAAATGGGAACCTACCAAAAGCTATATTATTTCCGATGGATGGAAGGTTCCTCAACTTTCGAAGAGGAATTGGATAGCATTGACCAGACAAAGTCAGGCTGAAAGACTATAAATCAAGCGCTAACTGGGAGGCAACCCAGGAATTTTTTATATTTATATGCTTTACTAGTTTATTTAGTAGATAGGAATTAAGTTGCTTATTAAGTTCTCTTATAATCTAATCCATGTTGTCTCTCTTCTTTGCAAGTATTGGAGGTCCAATGGATAGCAAAATGATCGTCGTCGCCATCGCCACCATCAACTCACGCTTAGCTGATTACAGGGAAGTTCTCTTCTATTTATCGTTATATTCTTACAATGAGGACATTGCATTGGTTAAGTTTGGGGGTGTAATTGTCCAGCTCTAGTTCATTCATGTAGTATTCATCTAGTGCATTCATATAGTATTTAGTTAATAGTTTTTCATGTAGTTTGCATTCATAAAAAAAAAAATAATAAATAATTTTTTTTTTTTTTAGTTTTTGCATGTTTCCAACCGTTAGATAGTTTAAGTCTGTTTTGGCCAGTGATGAGTTTGGAATTGAGTAGACAAGTATAGTATTGTCTGTTAAGACTTTGATGTGATTTTTTGTTATGAATTGAATCTTTTCCTGTTTGAAACTGGTATAATTAAGGTTAGCACGTTAATAACAGATATGTTTACTGATTAAGTTTAAATTGATACATAATGAATTTCTTAAGGATAATACTAATGTGAAGGAATGAAAGACATGAATAGGCGGAGATGGCTAAATTTAGATAAAAACTTAAGTTTGGGGGAAAAATTTGGGATATATAAGCTTAAAAAAAAAAAAAATATATATATATATATATATATATAATTACTGTGGCTAGTTTTGTTTCGGGGCCTTTGTTACTTGAGCAAGTACGCCCGAAGGGGTATCTTAAAACCTAGCGCCCTAAGGTCTTATATGGTCTGGGAGTCGTTGGTCGAAAGCTCGCTAAGGGGTGACACTGTTAGCCTAATGGAATGAGACATTGCACAGTCATGGTTAAAAAAAAAGAAAAAAAAAAAAAAAAAAAAAAAAACAATAAAACGGGAAAAGAGCAAAAAGCCCCCGTGATGAAAAGTAAAGCATAAGTATCCCGGAATGGACTCTTGAACTTGGTGGATGTTTGATTTTAGTTGGATCTAGCTTGTTCGTGAATTTTGTGAATTTGCACTGTATGATGCCTTCGAAGATATCTATTATGTCTTAAATTTGACTCTATATCAGTTAACATTGTTGTGGAGCACACACGCACTATATCAGTGATAACAGTCTAAGATTTGATGATTGATTGAGAAATTACTGATTTGTTTAAATAGGATGTATTATCATGTTTACTTGATTTCTCTAAGGCCAGTTAAATAGACTTGTTTCTGTCATTACTGTTGGATTCGTAGGCATATAGATTAGTTTCATTACATTGCATTGCATAACATTTTTGTGTTTTTGCTTGAGGACAAGCAAAGGTTTAAGTTTGGGGGTATTTGATGAGTGAGTTTTATACACATGAATTGGATACATTCGAGCTTAATTTATTGTTGATCTCGAGTCTTTTAGGATGTTTTTATGTGTTTGTGTCTATTTATGCATGTTTTATATTGTTTTGTAGGAATTGGGATAAAAGTTACTTGGATCGATGTTTGGGGTGGCTAGATTCGCGTTTTCGGCTTGCTATTTACACAGCAGTCACTTCAGAGCCAATTTGACCATAGCTCCGGATATTATTTCGTGAAACTTCAAGAATGAAAGTTGTAGATCTACTTTTCCTCTTTCCAGAACATCTTGAATCATCTAAATCGGAGTTCGGACGAAGAAGTTATGGCCATTTTCCCAAAGGACGTCGGAGCAGAAAATGTTGGAAAAAGGGCCAAGCGCCTAGGCGCTCCATACATGCCTAATTCAAGCACCTAGGCGCTCAAAGTCAGTAACATCATTCAGCCCAAGCGCCTAAGCGCTCCAGACAGTGCAAATTCAAGCGCCTAGGCGCTCTAGTGCGTAGAAAGTTGCGTTTTTATGCTGTCAAGTGGGTTTTTGAAGCCAAAGAGGAGTCTGAATGAGGGCTGATACCAATACAAATAGGAGAGGACTCTAGAAAAGCAAGGGGAACGAATCTTGCAAGCAATCAATCAATTCTTCAAGAGATTTGCAGAGAGAACAAGGAAGAAAAGCACGAAGGAGAATTGCAAAAGGCTAAAGATCTAAGAGAGAGTTTAAGAGCAAATTCAGAGTTTCTTCTTCTCTTCTCTAGTTTTATCTTTTGTAACTATCTGGGATGTTTGGATTATTTATCTGGATGATGTTTTTCTTTAATATTATCATGAACTAAATTTTAATTAAGATTGCAACGGAACTTGGTATGTAGTTTAAATTGCAAGCTTCCCATTGAATGAAAGTTAGTTTTTATTGAATTGTTTATTATATCTTATGCTTATTGATTAATTGCCTGATCAACAATTACTGTGATAATCTATATGAAATTGGAAGATGGAGTATAGATTGAGATCTGGATATGATAACATCTGTTCATATAATCTGAATAGGGTTAATATGATTAGCATGTAGGATAGGAATATATCTATGTGTCTTTTGTATCCATTGAAAGAATTTGTGCATAAATCCTAATTAACTTGATTCACATAGGAATATAGTGAGTTGATTAATTGGGGTGTTCCTTATAATTCTACATCTTAAAGATTGGATTTAGGAGGATTTGTTCATGTGTCTTTGGAAGAAGAGCATGAATATTTATAGAGCATTCTTGGATAACAATTCATATTAATTGATTTATTTTAAATGGGAAGTAAGTTAATTTAAATGAAATACCAAGGGAAGTTGTAATCTTAATCTGTTAAATCTGCATTTATTCTTGTGAAATCTTGATTTTAATTATTAGTTTGTTAAGTTAAAATTTCAAATCATAAACAAAATTTTCTTAGTTTAAAATAGGATTAATTGCATTAGAATTAGTAATTGATAAATATTAGTCTATTTCCTCGTGGGAACGATATCCTTGCTTGCTGAATATTACAATTGAACGCGTATACTTGCGTGATAAAGTGCTATTAAAAAATTAGGCAACACCAGGCAGGACGGAAAATATCAATATATATATATGTGTGTGTGTGTATGTGTGTGTGATCAACTGCTACGAAGTAAACTCCAAGCATGACGAGAATATATATATATATATATATATATATATATATATATATATATATATATATATATATATAAGCTGTAAACACATCGGATATGTCGATCCAGGCTCAATCGATAATTCGATGATATATATATAAGCGGTAAACGCATCGGATGTAAATCCACGCTCAATCAAATAGAGTTTGATTACAAGATATATATATATATATATAAGTATTTATATATATGAAAGCAGTAAACGTATATATATATATATATATATATATATATATATATATATATAAGTATTTATATATATAAGCGATAAAAGCCACGGATCGACGATCCGGGCATACGCACACAACACGACTCTCAACGTGAATAACTATGTGTGCACAAAAGTGGAGAAAGGTTTTAAAAAATGTGAGATGTCTTACAGTGGGATGCCAATAAGACTTCAAATAGCTTTAAATTAATGAACACTCGGTTTCCACCGGTAAAATATAGCAAAGTATAAGCTCACAAGTGTTTGAAATGAGAAAGGACTCAATTTATAGTTTGTACAGAGCAAAATGGACAGAGCTTCCTCGCCTTTTTTCTCTTGCAAAATGGCCACCCCAAGCCCTCTATTTATAGAGGGGGAGCCGTATGTGTACCTGCGGCAGCCCCAAATGTACCTACGGCTACCCGGGGTGCCCCAGGCTCCATGGGCCCCACCGTCTCAAAGTACGTGCACTCGTACAATGCGTACGTGCACTCCGTGGGCCTAAGAATCATGTGATCACAGATTCAGTTCTTGAATCTAGATTCGGTTCCCGTGATGGACATTTTCAACTGTAGTCAGCTTGTAAATTATTCACGGTGTCTGAATTTTCTTAAATGGCTTTCATGCCCACAAGGAGTTCGCTGCTGCTATGTACCTTATTTTCTCGAAGATGCTTCGCATCTCGAAAATAATAAAAGCAATCCAGCCGAACACATAATAAAATGGAAGTATCAAAGGCCCCAATTACTATTTAGCATAAGGGTTTGAAAAACTTGTTTTACAAAACGTCACTGCCATATCTTGTTAAAATTGAACTTTTATACAAAATTCAAACCCTTTGTATATAAGTGCAAATGAGGCATAGCACTACTTCCAGACAATTACACATTGACCTACACACACATTCAGATAAAAGTTTAAATTGAAAAGTGGTGGTAACCGTGTCACCACGGAAGTCAGGGGGTGCCTAACACCTTCTCTCTGCTTAATCAAGCCCCCGGATCCTAACGAATCTCGGTTTCACAGACCAGTTAAACAGTGTCACTAGGTCTTTGTGCAAACTTTTTCTCGGTTTAGTTGGCGACTCTTACAGTCAAATCATCGACATATACATGTCGGACCTTTTCAAACTTATTTTTTTCAAATAAATCTCACCTAACATGAGAACACCAAAAGATAAGAACAGAAAGGGACAAATAAAAATCTTGGCGTCAACAAGTAATTTAGACATTGTAAAATTCTATAAATGAATTTGTAATTTAACAACATTTTAGCATACATTCTTTTATTAATTAACAAAATAATTTTGGTCTTATTTTAAATTGGTATCTCGCACTATTTTCTTCAAACTATCTTACCCTCACTTATACAATTCTGCAAAATCTAATAAAAGATTTGCTAGTGAGAATAAGGATCCCATTTCAAATGTATATAACCTTTTTGTAACACAACAGACTATATATAAATAAATAGGTAGACAACTCTTGTCAATTACATCAACTATGTAACTCTTTTATTTTGCCTCTTAGATTATTTTGATCAAGTGGTGGCACATCCAAATCAAAATTATCTAAGTTAAGTCCAACCTAGCACTTCCATATATTCAAAAAAGAAAAACATTATCATTGTGGTGACACAACAAAATAACATTGTTCAATTTTCTTTATAAGCATCAAATGTGATAAAATTAACATCTCAAAAAAATAAGATAAGTCTTGTGGTGACACAACAAACTTATAATAATTAATTGATACTCTATTATTTTTATCATGCTAAAAGGCGACGTTCGATATTCCAAATATCTTTGAACGTTTAGGACTTAATATAAATATTTTGAGGGGTTTGTTATTAATTTGTCTCATCTTGTTTAGCGTGCATGCACATATATACATAAAATACACGTCATATTAATTAACATGTAAAGCATGCTTGCATATATATATATATATATAGGGACCGGATCAGGTCCGGACGTCCGGATTTTAACAAAATCCGGACCTTTTTATTTTTATTTTTTTTTGCTTGTTTTTTGAAACAACTAAAAAAAATTTTATGGAACTGAAATTTTTTCATAATACAGTGTTTTGGGCGTGATTTGGATGCCTATACCAAAACATTTCTGTACAGTCTGGGCAGACTGTACATACATTGGTTGGTACAGGTATTAAAAACACACCCAAAACACTGTATTATGGAAAAATTTCAGTTCCATAAATTTTTTTTTTTTAGTTGTTACAAAAAAAAAGAAAAAAAAGAAAAAAAATTTGGTCCGCATTTTAGATCCTGTCCGGACTCCCGGACAGGATCCATTCTGTATATATATATATATATATATATATATATATATATATATATATATATATATATATATATATATATATATTATAAGCATGCACATATAGAATGATATATTCTACCCGGATTGATTATGGATTTTATTTTAGTTTGGTTCACTAGAGCCACCAAGTGAACTAAGGGGTCAAACCTAGGGTGCAACATTACAAATGGGTCTTCTAGCGCTCCTTGCTCCTTGATCTCCAGTTTTTCAAAATTAATTCTAACTATTCCTATTACAAAACTATTTAAAATAAATAAAAACCTTAATCAGCAATCAAGGGGAAGTACATAGGAGGGAGATAGAATTTTTATTAAGAAAAAATTAGAGAATACGAGGTATGCAAATTCCATTTAATAAAATCCATACATTCATGCATCCAACTAAAATAAAATCCAATCACATTGGTCAATAGTCCATAATAAATCACATTTATTATCATACACATCAACATATGCATCAATAAATAAATTCATCTCATAAATAATAAATTCATTCCATATATGCATCAATATCAATTTAATGGGAAAATACAAATTTATTAAAATCCAATTTTTGAAATAAAATAAACTCCTTTATTTTAATAAAAATTTAAATCATAATAAATTTCTTTATTTTATTTTCTCCAATTTTTGAATAAAAATAATTTTTTTTATTTTTAATCAAATTCCAAATCAAAATAAACTCCTTTATTTTAATTAATAAGGAATCCAATTTTAAGTATAAAATAAACTCCTTTATCTTAACTTAAAATTACTAGAAAAAATAAAATATGTTGAATCATATTCCTTATCAAAATTAAACATCTTTAATTTTAGGAAACATGAAATCCTATTCCATATGTGAATAAACTCCTTTAGTCTAGGAAACATGAAATTTTATTCCATATTTGAATAAACTCTTTTATTCAAGCGAACGTGAAATCAAATTCTAAATTAATATAAAACTCTTGAATAAATTCTTTTATTCAAACGAACGTGGAATCCAATTCCAAGTTAATATACAACTTTTGAATAAAATCTTTTATTCAAACGAACGTGGAATCTAATTCCAAGTTAATATAAAACTTTTATTTTAATCATATTCCAATTCAAAATAAACATATTTATCTTAATTGAAATAAATATTAAAATTAAAATTTTTTCAGAATCTGGGGTGGGGCGCAGCTGCGCTCCGGAATGAACTGGAGACGGCGCAGCTGCGCCGCGTCGCAGACAGAACAGGAAATAATTTTGCCCAAAAAATTCGATCCAATCTCATATCATACATACATGGAATCTACAAGATCGATAATTAACACAAAGTTAGTCTCTGATACAACTATTGGGTTTGTATATAGCACGATCATGCAATTAAATTACACAAAAAGTGCGGAAGCGCGATAAAATAGGAATTTAAAATTTTCATACAAACCCATCACCATGATCATACTATGCGCATAATTATCAATCAATAGAAAAGAGGTGGAGAACAGATTCATACCCTTATAGAACTAGCTTCCTCAGGTACAAGTTCACCTCCAATTCTTTTCACGTTCAACTTGAATCCACCGGGTTTTATTCCTTTCTTTGATCAACGTTAGCCACCCAAGTGTTTGGCCTCTAGAGGTGATCCACCAAGGAAGAACAAATATTCAAGAAGATGTGTATTTGGTAAAACCCTAGTTTTTCCTATCTCTATAGAAAAAGGGTGTACTCTCCAACTATTGGAATCACGTCTTTCTCACTCACTAATATCTGATATAAAACTCCTCTTATAAAGATATCAGTTAACCTATTTTAATATAATTAAAATATGATATTATTTAATTAATTAAACTCCTTTAATTAATTAGGCTCCCTAATCTTATTAGGGATAATTAATTAAACTCTTTTAATTAATTTACCTCCTAATCTTATTAGGAATAAATGAGAGTACTAATATTAAATTAATTCACAAACAACTTTAGAAATTAAAATAATAATAATTGTAATAATTGTAATAAGACTCCTCTTATTAATTAATATTTAATATTTTCAAAATATTAAGCTATTTAATTAATTCTATCACCATAGATTAAATTAAATACACTTAACATATTATTACGATTATGCCATTAACTTCTTAAATAATTATTCTTTCTTTTATGGTGTGACCCTTTAGGTTCTCCATATTAAACTAGTTGTGAATAAATCAATTAGAACAATTCTAATCTCATTTAAATAAATAAATTAAATTACTATTTTATTTAAATAAATAATATTTATTCTACAATAGGGATAAGCCTCCCTAGTGATTAACAACTTTTCAGATAATATAGATTTTGATATTAATCATAAAAGAACCTTTGAGTAAATAGTTACCGTACAATTCAATCATTCCACCATACAATATCCCAATTAAATATAAGACATGGATTTACTGTCAAGTGTTATTTTATTTAATTATATGTATTTTAATTCTTAAATGCACAACACCGAATAATGTCAATTAGAAACTCCTTTATAATTTTATTCTGTCTTGGCCAAGGACTACTGGGTTGTCATTTATCGAATCACATAGGATATTTCTCTTCTTTTACTAGAAGCGGTAGATTCTTTATTGATCATATATTATCTCCATGTACAACTTATTATACCAAATCATACCCTTTGATATACCCTAAGGGTCTTAAGGAATAAGTCTAAGTATAACTAATCATACGCAAGATACTATGATGATCTCAAGTCCAAGGATCATCTGTACTACTATCACTACAGGAATTTCTATTGACAGACAAGTAAAACTCCATTAGGTATTCATTTGCGAGTCACGTTCAGTAAACTTATTCTCCAATAAGCACCTACATACTTGTTTTAGTGTCTCCACACAAATGATCATGAGACCAATCATCCTTATCCAATGAGCAAGCAACGTATGTACCAATCTATCCAGATTTACTAATCCCCAATTTAGTAATCCAACGATTGGAAACTATTTTAGTTTTAAGCTTTTTAAGAATTTAGATCACATTAAAATGATCATCATCATTATTCTAAATACATTGCATAAAATTATGGATTTATCACATATTATAAAGCAGCATCACGTAGATAATTAAAAGCTTTAAATAAATTAATACTTTTTATTAATAAATGAATAAGATTATTACAAAGTATATGCTTTATCATCAAACATGATTAGCCTGTGTGCATACTACTTTCAATTCTATCACCATAGATTAAATTAAATATACTTAACATATTATTACGATTATGCTATTAACTTCTTAAATAATTATTCTTCCTTTTATGGTGTGACCCTTTAGGTTTTTCATATTAAACCGGTTGTGAATAAATTAATTAGAATAATTCTAATCTTATTTAAATAAATAAATTAAACTATTAATTTATTTAAATAAATAATATTTATTCTACAATACGGATAAGCCTACCTAGCGATCAATGACTTTTCAAATAATATAGATTTCAATATTAATCATAAAAGAACCTTTAAGTAAATAGTTACCGTACAATTCAATCCTTCCACCATATAATGTCCTAATTAAATATAAGACATGGAATTACTGTCAAGTCTTATATTTTTTAATTATATATATTTTGATTCCTAAATGCACAACTCCTAATAAATGTAAATTAGAAACTACTTTCTAATTTCATTCCACCATGGCCAAGGATTCCTGAGTTGTCATTTATCGAATCATATAGGACATTTCTCTTCTTTTACTAGAAGTGGTAGATTCTTTATTGATCATTCATGATCTCCATATATAACTTATTGCACCCAAGTATACCCTTAGATATACCCAAAGAGTCTTAAGGAATAAGTCATAGTGTAATTCAGTATATATAAGATACTATGATAATCTCAAGTCTAAAGATCATTTGTACTACTATCACTATAGGAATTTCTATTGACAGGCAAGTAAAACTCCATTAGGTATTCTTTAGGGAGTCACGTTCAGTGAACTTATTCTCCAATAAGCATCTACATACTTTTTTTAGTGTCTCCACACAAATGATCATGAGATCAATCATTCTCATCTAATGAGTATGCAACGTATGTATCAATCTATTCGGATTCACTAATCCCTTTTTTAGTAATCCATTGATTGAGGACATTTTAGTTTTAAGCTATCTAAAAATATAGATCTCATTAGCATGATCTCAACTCCATCCACCTTCTCTGACGCATTTTCAAATCTTTCTGAGTGAAAATATACTTCACACTTTTGTGATCTGTGTAGATCTCACATTTTTCTCCATAAAGGTAGTGTCTCCATATTTTCAGAGCAAATACAACTGCAGCCAATTCCAAATCATGAGTCGGATACCCTTTCTCATAATCCTTCAGTTGTCTTGATGCATAGGCAATAACTTTGTCGTTCTGCATAAGAACACAATCCAACCCTTTGTGTGAGGCATCACTATACACCACAAAATTTCATGTATTATCTGGTAACGTCAACACAGGTGCCATACTTAACTTCTTATTCAAATCTTGGAAACTCTCTTCACACTTCTCCGTCCAAACGAATTTTACAGCTTTCCTTGTCAAATTTGTTAGCGGAGTGGCTATCTTAGAAAAATCTTGAATAAATCTTCTATAATAACCAGCCAGTCCTAAGAAACTCCTCACTTCTGATGGTGTTCTTGGTTGTTTCCAATTTATCACAGCTTCCACTTTTGACGGATCCACTGAAATCCCCTCTTTGTCAATCACGTGACCCAAAAATTGTACACGATCAAGCCAAAATTCGCACTTAGAGAACTTCTCGTACAACTTTTCCTTCCTTAGTGTTTCCAATGTCAAACGTAAATGTTCCACGTGTTCTTCTTGAGTTTTGGAATACACCAGAATGTCATCAATAAATACCACTACAAACTTGTCTAAGAATGGTGTAAACACCCTATTCATCAAATCCATGAACGTAGCAGGGGCATTGGTTAAACCAAAAGACATCACCAGAAACTCGTAATGTCCGTACCGAGTTCTGAATGTCATTCTAGGTATATCCTCCTTCCTTACCTTCAATTGGTGATACCCACTTCTCAAATCTATTTTCGAGAAATATTTAGCACCCTTCAGCTGATCAAACAAGTCATCTATTCTAGGCAACGGATACCTATTCTTAATAGTGACCTTGTTTAAATCCCTATAATCAATGCAAAGACGCATTGATTCGTCCTTCTTCTTAACGAATAAAACTGGCGCTCCCCACGGTGATACGCTTGGTTGAATATATTTCTTGTCCAGTAACTCTTGCAACTGTACCATCAGTTCCTTCATTTCTACTGGAGCCATTCTGTACGGGGCCTTCGATATCGGTGTTGTTCCCGGCACCAATTCAATCACGAACTCAATTTATCTGTCAGGCGAAAGTCCTGACAAATCTTCTGGAAATACGTCTTTGAATTCTCTCACTACCGGTATTTCTTCTAGTTTCACACCCTTCTTTTGAGTATCGACTATGTAAGCTAAATAGCCCACACAACCTTGACTCAAAAAATTCTTGGCCTGCATAGTCGTCAGATATTTCATTTGTCTAGGCAACTTGCTACCATAAAATACTACCTTTGACGGAGTCATAAGGTTTACACCCTTCTTGTGACAATCGATTACTGCTCCATATTTGAACAGCCAAACCATTCCCAAAATTACATCAAACTCCTCGAGTCTAATCGGAATTAAATCTACCAACAAAATATTTTTCTTAATGTTCACCCTACAGTTCTTGTATACGAATCTAACAGGGATTACTTTCTTATTCGCGATTTCTATGTTCAAAGGAAAAATCAGTTCTTCTCTAGGCAATTCTAACCTCTTAGCAAATTCATCAGATATAAACGAACAAGTAGCACCCGAATCGAATAATACATAAGCATTTATATCATTGATTGGGATAATACCTGACACTACATCTTTTGATTGCACAGCATCTTGCACAGTCATGTTGAAGGTTCTGGCTGTGGGTTTGTTTGATGCTGCAGGTCCTGCAATGGCCCATGTACCTCCATTGTTACCTCCATTGCTTCTGGTTGTCACTCCTTCCCTCTTCTTAGAGCATTCACGAGCTAAGTGATCCTTGGATCCGCACGTGAAGCATACATTCTTCTTCGGTTGAGTGCAATTTGGGGCGATGTGACCCTCCTGGCCATAATTATAGTATACTCGTTTCCCTATCAAGCACGCACCCTTATGGTATTTCCCGCATGTCGCACATGCTTCAAAATTTTTGTTTTCCTGGTTACCCTGTTGGTTTCCAGCATCCACGTTCCCATTCCACTTCCTCTTTATGTCGTTGTTGTTGTTGTTGTTGTTGTTGTTATTGTTGTTTCCACTGCTACCACCTCCATTCTTAGTCTCATTCTCATTCCTCTTCTTCTTTTGTTCCTGGTTGAACTTTGTCACTGCCTCGCCTCCACCTTCAGCAAGTAATGCTTTCTCCATCACTGTTACAAATGTCTTCAACTGGAACAGGGAGACCCTACTGTACAGCCAGGGCTTCAGTCCCTGTTCAAATCTCTTCGCCTTACGCTCATCTGTGCTGACTTGATATGGCACAAACCTCGCCAATTCGTTGAACTTCATGGCATATTCAGATACCGTCATCGTTCCTTGCTTTAGTTCCAGAAACTGCACTTCTAGCTGACTCTTCGAACTCTCCAAAAAATAGGTCTCGAAGAACAACTCCTTGAACCTATCCCAGGTCATCACTCCTGGCCCTTCCCGAGTTTTATTGGCCTGCCACCAATAACTAGCTTCTGCTTTCAACATGAACATTGCGAAAGCAGTCTTCTGGTCATCCCCTACCCTAGCGACATTGAATACATTTTCTATCTCCATAATTCAGGTCTGCGCTTCGACTGGATTCATAGACCCACGGAATTCAGGTGGTCCAACCGCCTTGAAATCCTTAAACGTTATACCATGGTTTTGTGGTTGATTCTGCAACGCTCCTGTCAGTAGTGTCACTAGTTGTTGAATGGGGTTACCGTCAATATTGTCATTATTGGTAGTTCTGTCATTGTTTCTCTGTCGGGGTGGTTCACGTCTGGGAGGCATTTTCTGTTAAAATAAAACATCTATTAGACTATTACTCAACTTCTTTAAGCATTTTCTAATTAACTTGCCTCCATAAAAGAAATAACCACATAACACATAACACATTGAATAAAATAATAACTTTTATTTATTCAAAACCCTTTTTGGAAAACATAAAACAATAGCATCATTTCTATCTACATTACTTTCCTGAACTACAAAAGTTTCAGGACAACATCATTATTATCATATCCCATGGTTACTTAACACTAGGGATTTACACATTATTTAATACTTATTACGTGCTTTACAGGCACATTTTCTACGATGATCTATTAAGATACTTCTTAGCCCTATCACGTTCTTCCTCCATGACTCGAAACATTGTCCTGCGATCTAATACATTTAATGGCAACATCTCAAACTGAATCGGATATCCCATGACCCGATCTTGAGCTCGATTAATTGCGGTGTCAAATACTTTATCCATCTCTTCCATCTTCATCCTTTTTGCTTGTGAGTTCCTTACTGCTCTTCCAGTTCGTTGATAAGCTTCCTTGTATGTATCTTCAGCTCTTGGCCTCTTAGCAGTTTCTTCTCTCAGCTTGCTCTTCAGTTCAGTAACCATCTCGATTAATTGTTCTTTCTCTCCTTCAGTCTGTATTAGTTTCTCCTCGGTGTTTGTCAGCCGTTCCTCACGATCCTGGATCTCGCCGTCTTTTTGTGTCATTGCAGTCTGTTGTTCAACTACTATCTCCTGCAACTCCTCAACTATATCCTGAAGTTCCACGTTACGGTCATGCACCTCATCGTATATACGGCCAGCTATCGAGTTAAGTGGAATCCTTTCCTCCTCATCCTCGTCATCCTCACCCTCCTGTGGTAACTCAACGAGATCCTCCTCGTCTGTCTCCACATCATCATCATCATCTTCAACTACTGTGACCAACGGGGCTGACTCCCGTGGCAGTAGTTGTTCCCAAACTACATGAATGTCGCGAGGCTCCTCCTCTATAGGCATTTGAGGTCCCTCCTCCCTAGCCTGACTGGATTCTCCGACATTAGTCATCCTGACAACAAAGTTTTAAAGTTTTGATTATTAATCATTACTATTCGACACTCACGAGTACATAAATTAAAATCACATAAGCACTTAAGTGTTTTATTATTAATCATTACTATTCGGACTCATGTGATGGCTGAGTTGTACAAACCTTTGTATGGGCGAGGGTTTTGTGCTTGCACTCAGTTTATCACATTGATAATCATTGGAATATTTGTGTCGCGCTATTTGCTATATGCCTGTTTAAAAGGTGATTCTTTTCTCATGTGTATAACAGATAGGTAGAATATAGTTAGAGAATATTATAAGGTTAAGTGCGAGTTCTTAAAACTCATACTTATGGTAGGTTCGTGACTCATAATTATATGGTATGTTTTTGAATCCCTCATCGAATGGACGCCTATGGTCTGACTAGGATAAGTTCTTAAACTCATATAATTGTGGCAAGTTTCTGAACTCTTAACGTGTGGTAAGTTTGACGAACTGGGTATAGATAAGTGTAAATGGAGTATTGAGGATGATAAGAATAGATAGACCTATTAAGCAATGGATCATTATAGAAAGTGGAGTTGATGGTGGAAGCATAGGTACTCTAAATCTACTAGCTATGCTAGACTTTCGAAATTTATTGACTTCGTGCTGATGTTTACACTTCTATTTTCTTGAAAAACATTGGATCAAATGATGGAACCAATGAGTTTTAACAACAATACTGTTATTCGTATGTCTATGCTAATTGCTTCGGCTAGACAAAAATGATTTGTAATATATCAAAATGTATTTTATATCATTAATGCATCATGTAACCTGGTGTAAAGATGATAAAAACGATGGAGTCATCAATGCAGTATTACCTAGTGTTGGATGTGATCGAAGGATCGTCAGCCCACTATGGTATGATGTAGTATGATAAAATCACCAAATGACGGAATCCTCAACGGACTGTAAATACAGTGCGGTATCATGACGTCATAAAAAGATATTTGAGATTTCTTTAAGATATGAGAATATATATATATATATATATATATATATATATATGTATATATTTCGATTGATGTCCGAATTGTTGTAAAAGTCTATGCTATTTGATTCAGCTAGACGAATAATGAAAGATGTTCATGAAATTCAAGCGTTTATTGAAAAGTTATGCCAAACCAAATTGTTTTGGTGCGGATTCAGATGTTGAAAAGCTGAGGTGAACAACCCTATAAGGGGACATGTTTTCGGGGACAATGGTTCCAAGCGTAATGCATATAGTTGTTACAAAACACTACGTTGCGACCCAACGTAGTGGTACAATAGGCTGGCCACCTAGTGTACGTGAGGAGTGTGTTTTCCGTCTTTGTGATTGATAAACACTCTGGTTTGCAGTGTGATGGATTGAGTTGAAGCACTAGTAAACCGAGAATAGAGTTCACGGTCTTGTGACCCCTCAGCATGATTTGGAATCTTTTAAAATTCCTGAGTTATTCATATTTCTTCCCAATTATTAAGCAATTGTGGAAGATTCTTGCAATTCTAAAAGGTGAATGTGGTAAGGATGATATTCCTTAGAAAGAAGTAAGTCGTAGAATGCGACACTGAATGATGAATATATGGAATATGTGAGAAAAGAAATTTTGAAATGAGAAGAGATGAGTTATCAAAGAATAATGTAAATCTCTTAATATAAAAGTTTAATAATTGAAGAAAGACCTTTGTGGAAAGAAGTGGTTATAAAACCCAATGAGTGAATAAAGTATTAAAGTAAAATCTATTTTGATAGAATGAATGAATAAAGATTAATAAATAAAAATTTCGAAGACGAAATTCTTAGAAGAATGGGTGAATGTAATATCCCGAGTGTTTATGATAACAATCTTTAGAAAAGGAAATAAATGGATTAAAGAATATATAATACTCAGAATATAATTGAGTTAAAGTGAAAGTTATGAAATAAAACCTAGAATTTGTTGAAGAAATGAATGTAGTAGGAAATATAAAACCTATATTAAGGTCACGTGTTGAACTTATTCAATGAAGAGATTTGACGAAAACCTGAGTAAGGTAGGGTTTCGGTGATTCCGAGGACGGAATCCTTGTAAGGAAGGAAGAATGTGACGAATGAATTATTTGAGTTGTGATTCTGGGGACAGAATCCTTGTAAGAAGGGAATGATGTAACAATCCACAATTTTATTTGTAATTTAAAATATTTATTAAATTAAATAAATATTTTATTTATGTGATTGTTGTTAGTATATATTTGTGAATTAAATAATACTCTAATTTAATTTAACAGTTAGAGAGTTGTTAAAGATTACATGAGTTGCTATATTGATGTCGTAATTTAATAATTAAAGTGATATATTAATTGTTAAATAAAATTATAATGAGATTATAATTTTGTGATATTTGGTTAAGTGGGAAATTTATTTAGTATGTGGTAATTAGTTTATTTAATTAAGATTGGATATGAAAATCCAAGTACACAATGTGGGACAATAAACTATATTTAATAAAAGAGTTTTAATTTGATTTTACCAAACAAAACCTTAGAGCTTTTGAAATTCTTATTTTAATCTTGTTTTGCCAAAAAGGCTTAAGGAATGATTAGGTCATTATTTTAATATGGTTTTGCCAAACAAGCCTTAGGCCATTAAAAATTCTAATTTTTGTAACCTATATATTAAATTGATAATAAGTATATGTAATTATATTGGGAGTTACATATTCTATAATTATATGTGTTATATGTATATTGTATATACACTAAGTTATGTTAATTTTTAAACCTAAGTCTAAACTAAGAACAATAGAGAGAGAAAGGAGGCTGCATATTTCGGTATTTATAGGGAGTCTAGGAGGGGTCTTAGATCTTTATACAACTTAAAATCATAAGCTACTTTGAAGGATCAAGAAGGCTTGCAAGAAGAAAAAGGTAAGAAAATGAAAGTTTTCACTTTTTGTGCTCTTTTTGTTAGATCTTTATGAACCAAGCAACTTTTGTTTTGGATCATTAAAAACTCATGATTTACATGAGTATTGGTATTTTATATGTGTATCAAAGTATTTTTGAAATCAAAAGTTAGATCCAAAGTGAGGAAATCAAGTTTTGTACCAAAAGGTTTAAGAAAAAGCTTTCCTTTGTATGCTATATATATATATGTTAGATTCTTTGGGTTCATGTGATTAATGGTTTAAAACATGTTAGCATGCTAGATACATGAGTTAAGGGCAAAACTCCTTTGGAATAACTCAAATATGTTAAGAAATGAGCAAGTTTTGAATTAAATCCCAAACTACCTTAACTGTTGAACACAAGCTACTGATCAGTCACTTCTGTCCATTTTTTCAGGACCAAAACAGAACCAAAATAGATGTTTAATATATGGAAACTGTAGTTCGGGAAATTACAAATCCAACGATACCTATTGGACCTAAATCCGATTTGTAGATTTCGTTTTATAAGCATTTTTGTTAAGGACCCCAAATCTGGAAAATGAACCAACTGTTGAAGAAAACCTTGCGGACCTGTTACTTTGGGCCTTATTTTAGGGACCTAGACAGATTAGAATTTGGTATTTGATAACTGAAAACTATAGTTCAAGAAGATACGGATCCAACGAGTTTGATTGGGCCTCAATAGGAGTTGTGGATCTCGTAATACAAGCGTTTCTGTAAAAGACTCCAAAACTGAAAATGTTTACAAGGCATGTGATGGTCAGTCGGTAGTGGCCTGTTTTCAGGGTGCTATACTGTGCCAAATGGACCGTTTCTTGAGCCTAAAACGTAGCTCAGGAAGTCATAGTTCTAACAATACCAAGTGGGCTCAAATCGGACTTGTAGATCACCGTCTACAAGTGTTTCTGTGGAGGACCCTAACTTTAAACGAAAATTATAGAATAAATAAAAAATAAATATTAGAAATTCATAATAAATTTGTAAAAATTATTTTAAAGCCTAAAAATGGGTTTTTAATAATTTGGAATATATTTCACTGATATTTTAATATTTTTAAATATTAATGATAGTTAATTTATTTAATTATTGTATTAAATAAATTACATAAAAATAATTTTAATACTTTAAAAATCATTTGAAATTATATTAAAGTGTAAGGAAATATTTTAAGTTATTTTTTATGAATTTTAATATTTTGTAATGAATTTCATTAATAAATTAATATTAATGATAATGGAATTAAGTAGTATTTAATTCATATTAATATGATATTAATGATTGAAAAATCACGATAAATGATAATAATTATCTGAAAATTATTATAAGTCATTGAAAAATATTTTGACTGAAAATGAAATTATCTAAGGTAAATGTAAAGCATTTAGGTAAAGTCTTATAGAAATTAGACTCATGAATTATCTGACTAGACTTTTTGGGATGTCAGAAATTATACCGAATTCAACTCAGACTGAAATAGTTTGACTTGATACCGAATTTTAGGTATTTTATAGACTGATAGGATTATGTGGTAATTTGTTAGGTTATATTATAACTGTATTTAACAGTACTATACTGTGATGATATTCTAATATTTGGAGATCGGTATTATCTATATTAGATCTTCAGAAAAAGCGATATAGGTTGCGTAACGGTAATCAATGGTATAGGCAAGTTCTCTAACTCGATCTCGAATTGATATTTTTGAAATATGCTTGGGGTTAATCATTACTGATTATACCATGTCTATGAATTATTGATTCTCACTCTATGCACATTTCATGTATTCATCAGGTATGAAAGGCTGATCACCTTCATTACCATTTGGTCCAATTGATTTATTCATGTTCATTATTTGTTCAACTATGAAAATTTATTCATGCTCTTTCGCAATGTATATATTGTAGAAAGTTAGCCAACTTATTTTTCAATTCTTTCGATCATGATATATCCTTAATTGAACTTATACTTGCTGGGCAAAATTGTTGCTCACCCTTGCTATATCATGATAAACATTGCAGATTATGACGAATACATCGGTTACAAGAAAAGTCCAAGACAAGTCAGCTTTGGATTATATGTGCAGCTAAAGTTGTAACAGTAATGTATGATAATAGCTTTGTATGTCTGATAGGATATTGATTTAGGTATTATGTGAAGGTTCTCGACCTTGGGGATAGTGTGTAATGTTTAATGTATAAACAATTTATGTTTATATCTTCCGCAATAGTTATAGAAATAATACACCGGATTCGTGGTGATTTGGGACCCGGATTTGGGGATGTTACATACCCCATTTAATAAAAACCATTCATTCAAGCATCCAACCAAAATAAATTCAATCACATTGGTCAATAGTCCATAATTAATCACGTTTATTATCATACATATCACTATATGCATTAATAAATAAAACATTCATCTTATGAATAAAATTATTTCATATATATATTTATGAATATCATTTAATGGGTAATTTTAAGTTGCATGAAATCCAATTTCAAGATTAAAATAAACTCTTTATACCGGTTCATATTATATATATATATATATATATATATATATATATATATATATATAATAGTTATGAATATATAACTCTTAACATACACTTACTGTATAATATTACCAAACTATGAAGCGTCCTTAACAGGATTATGACACATCGAAATCACATATTATTAAAAAAATAGGTTTCGCGAATCAGTTTTTTTTCATAAAATAATAATTTTATACAATTAATTATACCCAATAAATTATTCTAAATACATACCCATGCATATATGGAATCAAAACAATTAATAATTCGCATAAAGTTTCGCTCTGATACCACTATAAGGTTTTGTGAAAATCATAGACGCAATCAAATTACAAAATTAACGGAAGCAAAGTAAAATCAGATTTAAATTTTTTCACAAACCAATTACCCGGATCATCCTTTATATATATTATTAATTAAAACGAAGAACACGAATTTATAGAATCATACCCTTATAGATACGAGCTTCCACAAGTACGAGTTCAACTCTTATTTCTCCGTGATCTCCTTGAATCTCCGGGTAGATCCCTTCCTTTGATCAATATTAGCCACCCAAGTGTATGACCTCTAGAGGTGATCTACCAAGAAAGAAGAATATTCAAGAAGAAGGGTATATTGGATAAAACCCTAATTTTTCCCATCTCTATAGAAAAAGGGACCGTACTCTTCAACTATTGGAATTGTGTATATTTGATATCTGATATAAGACTCCTCTTATAAAGATATTAGGTAACCTTATTTAATTAAAATAATGTATTATTTATTTAATTAAACTCATTTAATTAATTTGGCTCCCTAATCTTATTAGGGATAATTAATTAAACTTATTTAATTAATTAGGTCTCCTAATTTTATTAGGAATAAATAAGAGTACTTATATTAAAATTAATTCCTGAACTCTTTTAGAAATTAAAATAATAATAATAATTGTAATAATATTAATAAGACTCATCTTATTAATTTATATTTAATATTTTCTAAATATTAAACTATTTAATTTATTCTATCACCATAGATTAAATTAAATATATTTAACATATTATTACGATTATGTCATTAACTTCTTAAATAATTATTTTTTCTTTTATGGTGTGACCCTTTAGGTTCTCTATATTAAACCGGTTGTGAATAAATTAATTAGAACAATTCTAATCTTATTTAAATAAATAAATTAATTTATTTATTTAAATAAATAATATTTATTCTACAATACGGATAAGCCTACCTAGCGATCAATGACTTTCCAAATAATATATATTTCAATATTAATCATAAAAGAACCTTTGAGTAAATAGTTACCGTACAATTCAATCCTTCCACCATATAATGTCCCAATTAAATATAAGACATGGAATTACTGTCAAGTCTTATATTTTTTAATTATATATATTTTGATTCCTAAATGCACAACTCCTAATAAATGTAAATTAGAAACTACTTTCTAATTTCATTCCACTTTGGCCAAGGATTCCTGAGTTGTTATTTATCGAATCACATAGGACATTTCTCTTCTTTTACTAGAAGTGGTAGATTCTTTATTGATCATTCATTATCTCTATATATAACTTATTACACCCAAGCATACCCTTTGATATGCCCAAAGAGTCTTAAGGAATAAGTCAAAGTGTAATTCATTATATATAAGATACTA
Source organism: Panax japonicus (assembly GCA_020205505.1). Lineage (NCBI taxonomy): Eukaryota > Viridiplantae > Streptophyta > Magnoliopsida > Apiales > Araliaceae > Panax > Panax japonicus. The sequence goes on along the minus strand of CM035100.1, from coordinate 35,038,432 downwards.
TGATGATCTCAAGTCTAAGGATTATTTGTACTACTATCACTACATGAATTTCTATTGACAAGCAAGTAAAACTCCATTAGGTATTCCTTAGCGAGTCACGTTCAGTGAACTTATTCTCCAATTGTTGGGTTTCGACACAGAAACGCACAGTGGAAATAGAACAATTTAAACCAAATTTGAAACCCTAAACAGGATCCATACGAAAAACAGTTAATTCAGTGGTTATAAATAATACCGATTAAGAAAGCGATTAAACGATGCGGTCGAATCTCCAAAGCAATTCGAATGAACTGCGTCTCTACGGTATCCACACGAACGCTCCACGAATCGTCCTACAATCTGCAGAAGAAGGAATCGCGGTACTAGCCACCAAGGATGAGGATTTACGAAACTGTTTTCTCTAGTCTCTCTAAGAGCGGCTAGGGTTTTTGTTTTTGATTAACTTTCCAAAGACGTTGATATATCATATATATATAGCAATAAATCGAAATTAATCAAAACCCTAATCTAATTAAAATAAAATCCGAATTTATATATATTATATCTTAATTAAGTCTTACTTAATTAATATATATATATATATATATATATATATATATATACATATACAAAGCATCCTTTTAATTTAAATTCGTGATTTAAATATTATCAATCATATTGATATATTTAAATTCTTACCATTTAAATTAATTTCCTTTTAATAACGTTCTTTGTGTGTGACCCTATAGGTTATTATTACGTTGGCAATAATTTTAAAATTAGATTATAAAATTATTAATAGTGAGTGGCATCTAGTAATACATCAGTGCTACCCAAGTAATAATATGATCGATAATTCGATGCAACCTTTTCGTGACCAATGTTTCAATGTAATTTAATTCTTTTAACCTTAATATCCTTGATTAAACTCGAGTCATGGAATGTGTCATACTCTTCATAATTTAATTTGAGTTTTCTTGATCAATGAGTAGACTATATGAAACAAATCAATATTTTAGCATGACCATGCATTTCATAGTCCTACTCAATCAAGAGGCCAATGGATATCACCCCTAATATATAGGATGGTTAAATTCCATCTAGATCACTCATATTCCTCACACAATTCATGATGTACCCAATAATCACCTTTATAGTCCACTCTATTAAAGGTGACATTTGATGATATCAAAGTACATAAATTCTCGTGTAGAAATATAGTGATTTCAGGTCGGAGTACCATTACATCATTGTCACTATGAGAATCGCTAATGACACTTCGATGCTCCACATAGAATTCTCATGGTGGGTCTGTCCAGTACATCGTTCTCTAACACATACCTATGCATTGACTTAATATCTCATATATTTATAACCAATGAGATTTGGCCATCAGTCAATCCACATACTAGTCTCAATGCATCATTGTTGTCCTATCAACAATGGTACTCGACTAGGGACATTTAAGAGCAATGATACTAATTATAATTATATAATCTCATGTTCAAGTCATATACTTGAAACTATATAAATTGTATCATTATTCTAAGGAACTTTATTATGTTAATATTTATATAACGCAGTAAATAAAATCATAATAAAATCATCCATTTATTTAATCAAATATAATATCAAAATGTTAAGCAATTATATCAAATAATTGGCCTCTAGGGCATAAACTCTAACACCAATAAGAACCAACATACTTGCTTTAGTGTCTCTACATAAATGATCATGAGATCAATCATTTTCATCCAATGAGCAAGCAACGTATGTATCAATCTATCTGAATTCACTAATCCCCTTTTTGGTAATCCATTGATTGAGAACATTTTAGTTTTAAGCTATCTAAGAATTTAGATCTCATTAGCATGATTTCATCATGATTCTAAAAATATTGCTTAAAACTATGGGTTTATCACATATTATTAAAATAGCATCATGTAGATAATAAATGCCTTTAATAAATAATTCTTTTATTAAAAAATAAATAAGATTGAATACAAAATATTTGCTTTATCATCATACATGATTGGCTTGTATACATACTACTTTCAAAGTTGAAGTCTAATTTCTCAGGGGTCAAGTTCAAACGTTGAGTACAAGCAGGTGAAATAAAAGAATATAGACTTCGCAAGAGTTTGTGATTATCTTACCCGTGATAACTTCGTTCGGGTTCCTAACTTTTTAAGAAGTCACAACAAACGCTCTTCCTTGAACCATCGACTTTAACTTTTCTGGGATAGCCTTTGGTGCCACCATCCCAGCTGGACTTGACTTCACTACAGGACAAAATCGGGCTATGTGACTGCCCTTTCCACAACTGAAACAAACTTTGGAAGGCTGTGTATATTTTAGACTAATGTGTCCCTCCTCTCTGCATTTGTAGCATCTAACTGGTGGTCGTTCTCCTTCCCTAAAAACTGTTGTTGGTGATGGTGATGGTGATGGTGCTGCTACCGATGTCTTTCCGTCATTGTTGAATCTTCTCTTTTTGAAATTTCCACTTAACTCATTTCTTCTAATATCTTGGCCAGGATTACCACTGAAGTGGTTATCATTTCTAGCATGATAATTTCCTCCACGTTGGTTATCACTGCTTCGACGACTGTTGCAACTGGTATGACTATTATCGTGCTGCCAGTTGTTGTCTTTTGGTTGAACTATCTCATTATCTCGCTCTAATAATTGAGTCATATTCCCAACATCTGAATACAAACAAAGTTTATGATAAATGAGATATTGATGAATTTTTTGTTTCAAACCTCTCAGAAACATTCGTGTCATTCGCTCTTCATTATCCACCAAATGGGATGCAAAACATGTTAACTCCGCAAACTTGGCCTCGTATTGCAATACAATCATATTGTTATGTTCCAGTTTGATGAATTCCACCTCCTTCATATGACTAATACTTTCTAGAAAATTTTTGTCGTTGAACAATTCCTGGAACTTCTCCCAAGACATCTTAAGTGCGGATAGAAGAATACATTTTACATATTCCCACTAATAATCTGCCTCTCAATACAACATAAAGGTGGCGAAGGGAACCTTTTGCTTTTTTTTGCATCCCAAGACATCAAATATCTTTGTGATCTGCTTAATCCAAGCTTCTACCTTGAGTGGCTTTGGCTTTTCCAAAAACTTTGGCGGTCCCAACTCCTTGAATTTCTTAGCAGTGACCAGCCGTGAGTTGCCATTGTTTCCACCTGCATTTTGAACATGAGTCTCTTTCATTTGGTGTTGCATGAATTATAGAAAGGTCCTAAACATCCCATCATTCATCATTTGGTCGGTGTTGTTGTTTACAGGAGGATTATTGCCTTCCTGATACACATTATCCTGTTTATTCATTGGCGATGTCTCAACAGTCTCATGTGCTCCGTTGTTTATCTCAAAAAATTTAGATGTCATTCTCAAATACTGTCACAAAACAATGGTTAATTAAAGCAATTGACATGCCACATATTATCCCTATATTCTTACCGACCAATTAAATAATAAATAAGCTTAGGTAGGATACACTAGCAAAGGTTTTACTCATCTCTCTCCTCTTAGTTCTAATCCTAGATCTCCACCAGAGATTATATCCCTAAACTCTGATACCAACTGTGATGCCCCCAAAATAGGTCCACATAACCTATTCTGAGTCGCCAAATACATAATACAGAATTCAAATATAACTTCATTTATACAACTATTAATTGTCATGTAAAATACAATAAAACATACGTTGTGAGTTTTAATACAAATATTGTCTCGTAGATAATATCCAAACTCAAATAAAATCCTCATTAAAATTATTGTCAAACTATTATACAAAATGGTGAGGATTACTAAAATAACCATCTTGGACCATTACTCCACTCCCCGACTAGTCTTAGCTACATTCTCGCCTCCTGAGAAGAACAATGGAATCAAAAGAAAAAGGGTGAGCTCAACTAGTTCAGTAAAGAATATTATGACTAAGATAATGTATAACAAATTATCCTTAGTCCTCAACAAGGAAAAATCTTATAGAATACAATAGACAATAAGTTTTAGATCAACAACTGCAGCGAAAACAACAATCCATTAGAAGAGTCAAGTAGAGCATGATATCTATTATCTTCTATAATTTTAAAGTCCATCATCAATATTTTATCCATGTAACATCTATCAATAATTATTTCCAATCAACGAATTATCTATGCACTACTGGACAAAGATAATCGTTTGTATCACCAGTGGTCATGATCATGTCAAACACCTGTCCCTCTATGCACTACGAGCCAGAGAGGACTTTCACCACAAACCTTATCTGTAACATTAAAGGTTATGATTATACCAATACACAATTCCTTGTCATAATCATACCAATCAACAGTCCATCTTTGTACTACGGGCCAAAGATGACTTTCAACATAAGCATGAGGATGATGACAATGATATAAAAAATCAATCAAGTGAGATCAAGGATAAATATTAGATATTTATAATTCAATTTATCCTGAGTTCAAAAATGTCCAAATTTGTTAATATGATAACTATTTGTGAAGTAAAATTCAAGAATGATATTCATGTATCAAAAATAATTTAGACAGAAAAGAAAATTAAATTTTGTTGTGAACAATACTCTTGAATAGTACCGTATGAATAGTACCGTATGAGTAGTACCCCATAAATAGTACCCCAACATGAAAAGATTAAAATTTAATAAGAATGTTCAGATCAATATTCCAGTGAAATGATATTAGATGAAGCGCAAAACTTAAGGAATTTCTAATCATTTCAGGAATTATAAAAGCAATACTTAATATAGTGAGTTTAAATTTAGGAATATGAAATGAAATAATATCACTTACATAATATGGAGTATGAAAGAAAATGATATTTCTTACGAGTATTGAAATAAAATAATATCCTTTACCTTAGTAGAAACTAGATTTTACTTGGAATATCGGATATTATCCTGAGAAAATCTTGCACCAAAAGCTAAACTCAAAGTATTCTTATACTAAAAAGAAATACTCACAATATTTAAATAGGAATGCTTGTAATTTTTGGTGTGTTTAGGAAGGAGGGGTAACCTCCCTTTTATAGTGCAACTTTAGAGGAAAAGCAAACAGAGTGCCTAACTTTCTTTTCTTTCTCTGCCTAATTCCTACGTAACATATAACTAACTCACATTTCAATGGTTGAGGGCCCACAAATTTGGAAATCATCACATTGCAGGAGAATGATTCAAGTAAGCCTCCTCTTTGGAAAAAGAATATGAAGGAGAGAATTCAAAATGTGCACGGAAGGTTTTGAATTCAAAACCAAAATGATAACCTTCACTCCACTTTTATTCACATGCTGAAAATTATATATTATAATAATAATATTATCATTTAAATTATAAAAAAATTATATTATTATATTATCACATTATTATAATGTAATATTATAATAATATATTTGAATGAATATTTTATCGGAGAAGATAATTGTCAAACTTTCAACAAATGTTTCATGCTAAATTCTTTCATTTATTTCAAAATTGAACTAATATCCACCACATAATAATTATTCACAAATAATATTATAAGCTCACAATATTAACAACTAGATCATTCTCAGAAAAGAGGGGACTTTCCGATAAGGATTTATCCTTATTGGAGCGCAATTATATAACCTAACCCCTTTCTTCGACAGAATTTTCTAGACATTATCAATAATGTTAACTAATAATATGAATAATTGTGTCGTGTCAATTATTGATTTAATAATATAAAATATTGTGCAGATGATACTGTGACAATAATTGAATCAATAATATGAGATACTATGCCAACAATTACTGTACTGTGACAATTATTGAATACTAAGTGACTTCTTACGTAAGCATCAATAATCAGAAATACTGTGTAACAACACGTATTACTGTACTTTTATCACTGAGTATTTCAACAGTTAACGATAAAAGCTTTGCCGTTATTTTTTATAAAAATGTTATTTCTGTCGCTTTCTATATCCAACAGTTATTCCGTTATGTGGTCCACTAATGATTGCGTCATCGTACGAATATTCTCCGACAAAAGAATATTTTCCGATCCAAACAAATATTTTATGACAACTTGCTTACTTTGCAAGATTTGCACATATCACCATAACTATAGTATTATATCAAATAAACACCTTATTATTCAAAATAATATTTAGAGAAAATTAAATCTTTATTCATAAAAAGTTGGGGTCTTACAGTAGCGACTGTGCTATAACTCTTTTTAATCTCAGCCTTCCATGTTATTGATCAACGGCTGATACACACACACACATAGGTACCAAACTTTCTAAAAGGCATAGTGATAACTTCTAATTATATTTTGTTGCACATTTAGGCACGAAACGCTCATCTTTTATTATTTTAATAATATTTCTCATTTAATTAGGACATTAATATTTTCATGCACAAACAAAATTTTATATTTCACAAATTTCTTCTCACATAAGTGGAGCACATTTACTATTCATGTGAGACAGAGATCTTGTTGAACTATAACTTTTACTTGTGAAATTATTTCTTAATTTTTTTGTCAGTTTAATTTTTTTCATATTCTTTTCATTCAAATATTTTAAATAAAGTTTTGCTGTTTTTTTCTTTTCACAGGCTGAAGTTTACAAGACCAACCTCGCGTTGAAAAAAATTATGACAATGGAGAGAGTACTTAACATGACAAAGTTACAAAGTTTTTATAACTTGTTTTTCTTACCTCTTTACTTATATTAATGATTACATATTTTAGGTGCTATGACATTCGAGACACCTACATTTGTTTTAATTACAAGCCTTGTGCATTTTGTTACTTGATTATTACATATTTAGTTGTGGATTATAAAATTGGTTATTTATATAATATAATGTTTTATTTGATGTTGATTACAAATTAATAAATAATTTTAAAAATTATTTTTAATTTGCAATGATCTGATTATTTAATAGCAACATTGTTGAAGAAATTTCTTTTTGGTAAATTAAAAAAATCACAATATATAATTAGAAGTGAAAATCTAACATTTCTAAAGTAAATATGTTCTTCACAAATTGTTATTAATGAAGTAAGACATTTTTACTAGTTATTTGAAAATGTTAATTGTGAGGAAATCATCTCTTCGCCAAATAAAAATAATGTAATTTATGAAGAACATATTCTTCACAATATATTTTTCACAAAAAAATATTTAGTTACTAACATAGCGAATGTTATTTTTAGTGAGGAGTTCTAATGCGCGAAATTGTTTGAAAAAAAGTTTTCTTCATAATAAATCTCTTACGAGTAATATACTATTTCTTGTGATTGCCGACCCTTTTTCTTTTTCTTGGAGTGAAAATTAGCTCCTACCGGAAAATATTACTGGATCTGCCCCTGGGTCCACCATTGAGTTCTAGCGTAAATAATTCATCTCTAATTCTTTGTTGCTGCTGTATTTGAATTCATAAGGAATCAAAAGATCTTAGCACATAGTTAGTGAGCTTATTATAATTAAATTTTATAAATAAATTCATTAATTAATTTTGTTATCGTCTTTTCATCATTTATATTAATATTATTTTAGATGTTTTATTATTTATCATTTGAAATTAAAAAATTGAGACTCTTAACATTACTCTTTTATCAACTCTTTATCAAAATACTATATTGTTTAGGGTGTGATCTATACATAAATTTAACTATGTCTTTAATATAATTTGAAATTAAATGAAAGTTCCATACATTGTGAGTATATACAATAGAAATATTAAGCTTATAACACATTATTAATAAAATATTTCTATTGAATAAAAATTAATGAATTTTAATGATGTATTATGTTTCTAACACAATTGTGTTTACATTGTGTTTCGAATTTAAACTGGCTATATATTTCCATTGAATTTTGAATCCCATCTTAATTAGTCTAGCCCAATAAGTCAAGCCCACCCAAACTACACCTCAACCTTTATCACAACTGAATCAGTCGTCTGCCCTAAACCCCTAACTTCTGCTTGTAAAACCCCCATAGCCGTCACCTCTCTCTCTTCACTCTCAGGCAACCATCAATGGATACTCCTCCACCAACATCACAAGCCAGTTCTGGCTCAAGGGTCAGTCCCGAAACAATTGAAAAGGCAGTAAATGCTCTTCTCAAATGGAAAGACTCCAAATCAAGCTCTGAAAAACCCCAACTTTTGCCTCAAGATGATTTCTTCTACTTAGTCCTCACCCTCAAGAAAATCCCACCAAAGGGTGGCCGCACAAACCCGCACAAAATTCCTCTACCACATTCTCTTCTTCAAGATTCTCTGTCCTCTGAGGTTTGTCTCATCATTGATGATAGACCCAAATCGAATCTCACTTCAGAATCCGCCAAGAAAAAGGTAAAATCTGAAAACATTTCTGTTTCAAAAGTCCTTAAATTCAGTAAGCTTAAGACTGATTACAAACCATTTGAGGCGAAGAGGAAGCTTTGTGATTCTTATGACTTGTTTTTTGCCGATAAACGGGTTATCCCTTTGCTTCCCAAGCTGTTGGGAAAACAATTTTTCAAGAAAAAGAAGTTACCTTTGCCTGTGGATTTGACTCATAAGAATTGGAAGGAGCAAATTGAGAGGAGTTGTTCATCGGCATTGCTGTATATGAAATCAGGGACGTGTAGTGTGGTTCGAGTTGGGAAAGTTTGGATGGAGAGTGGAGAGATTGCTGAGAATGTGGTCGAGGCAATTAATGGGGTTGTTGAGTATGTTCCGAAGAAGTGGGAGGGTGTGAGGTCTTTGCATTTGAAGTTTTCGGAGTCTTTGGCGTTGCCGGTGTATCAAACTGTGCCGGATATGAAGTTGAAGATTCAGGGGATTAGTGAGAATGTGGTGAGTGTTGAGGAAGAAGGTGGGAGTGTAGTGGAGGTGATAGAGGATAGAAAGAAAGATGGGAAGGTGGGTAAGAAGAAGGAGAAGAAGAAAGGGAGGATTCATGAGATTAGGTATATGGATGTTAGTATGGGTGAAGATGTAGTGGGGAGTGATGTTGATGGGGATGAGAATGAGAGTAAGAAGATTGAGGATGATGATTTGATTGGTAATGATGAATTTGTGGGAAAGAGAAAGAAGGGGGGTTTGGTGAAGGAACTGGCTCTTAGCGAGCAGAATGCTGAGAAACCTGGAAAGAAAACCCTTAAGAAGGGGAGAGGGGGAAGAGGTGATGCTGCTGATGAAAATGAAAATGAGGGTGAGAAAAGTGAAAATGATGATCTGGGTAGTGCTGAAATTAAGGTTAAGAAGAAGAAAAAGAAGGGTGATCCAACAGAGGGGAAAGTTCTTAGCGAGAAGAATGGGGAGAAGCGACGAAAGAAAATGAGCAAGAAGGGGGAAGCTGAGGAACAGAAGAAAAGTCACTTGGCTGTGAAAGCTATGGAAGAGTCTGGTGGAAAGAAGGGAAAGAGGAAGACTGGTCTTGGGACAACAGTGCAGAATTCCACAGATAAGAAGGTTAAGAACAGGAAGAAGTCTGCAGAATGATTCATCGAAAAGGTTCTCTTTTCGCAACCTGAGCTATATTGCAGGGAATTTCACTGTTCGTTGGACTTTATACAATCAAGTAATGTACTCTGTTTTGATTCCTCAAGCAGATTTTGGCTTTAAGTATTTCAGTTCTAATATTTTAATTTTTGATATTTTAGTCCTTATATCCATAGGTTTGTCTTGTCCCTGTCATATTGCTATTAGAATCCAAATGTGTTTAATACTCAGATCTTCTATATGAAGAACTTAACTGCAAGAATCCAATGCTTTCCATTTCTTTTGTTAATATTTAGTGGTTTCGCTTAGAACGTCAAACTCACAGTACTTGGCTTCTAAGATAGAAGTTCAACTTTTATTATCACATTTAGTGTTGATATTTTATATTTCTTAGAATTTGAGCCTAATTTGAAGCGAGTTCCATTAATCATTTGAAATGAATCTACATATCAATGTGTTCTACTCCATGTGTAGATTAAAATTAAGTATTTGGAAACTCAAATACATAGGATAATGAATGAGAAACTGACTCCCAAAGATCACCCTTGAAATGATAATAAATATTTGTGGGAAGCTAAATCCCATATCGATTAAGAATTAAAGTTTGAATGAGTTTATATACAATAAAGTTGCTTTTGGGTTTGGGCCCCAAGGGACACCCCACTTTTGTGGTGGGTGAGAAGACCTAGCCAAGGTTTGGTTTGAACTCACTCGCGCGCCACCACGGTCGACCTGACCGGGCTTGGGTTCGTGGCATAGTTGTTAAGGTGTCGCCTAAAAGGAATTCCTAAAAATTAAATCCTGGATTTCCTGAAGAATCATGATGATACAGTTATCATGCTCGATAGTGATGATGAGAATGCCTCATCTAGTAATCCTTTTGGTGGTCTTTGTTCCCAGCCTAAATAATTCAGGCTTGCTTGTGCTTAAAGCTTTGTGGTGGTCCTTTATGTCCTTGTCTTTTGCCTTAATAATTCAGGCTTTCGGTAATAGGAATCTTATCCTATCTCTTGCTGTCCTTTTACTTTTCCCTAGGTTCCTGCTGTCTATCCGACTCCATTTTATCCAGGACACGCGTTAGCAGCTTTTGTTAAAGTTTTATTCTGCTTTTTAAAAGTAGATTTCGTTTAAAAGTTGTTTGTTTTTTGTGTTGATTGTGTCTCTCGTTCCTATAAGAGAATATGTTTGCTCTTCTGTGAAGGCATCTAAATTACACTTAAGTTTTTACTTTCCAAGTTTTCTTGTGAATATTCATGTTGGAAGTTCTCAAGCTTCAGTTATCTATGTATGTTAGTTTGAGAACTTCCAACTTGAATATTCACAAGAAAACTTAGAAAGTAAAAACTTAATTGTAATTTGGATGCCTTCACAGAAGAGCAAACCTATCCTCTTATAGGAACGAGGAGAGACACAATCAACACAAAAAACAAACAATTTTTAAAAGAAATCTACTTTTAAAAAGCAAAATAAAACTTTAACAAAAGCTGCTAACGCGTGTCCTGGAAAAAGCTAGAGTCAGATAGACAACAAGAACTTAGGGAAAAACAAAATGATAGCAAGAGATAGATAAGATTCATATCACCGAAAACCTGAATTATTAAGGCAAAAAACAAGGACATAAAGGACCACCACACAACTTTAAGCACAAGCTCGCCTGAATTATTTAGGTTGGGAACAAGAACCACCAAAAGGATTACTAGATGAGGCATTCTCATTATCACTATCGAGCATGGTAACCGTATCATCATGATTCCTCAAGAAATCCAGGAATTCATTTTTAGTTATTCCTTTAAGAATAGATTTCAACTTCTTTTGAGAAGCATCATATTTTCCCATATAAAAATCCGTAATTGGAGTGATATTCTCAATTCTATCCTAATCAAACTTAGAACACCATTTGATAGCAAGTTGACAACATAACCGATGAACCCCTATTTTTGCATGTTGAGTAATAGTGTAGGACCATTTAAAGATCCATGGAATTTCATTAACATAACAAAAAGTTATTAAAGCTTGATTTTCATTAAAGCAATTTTAAGTTTGAAAATATTTTTCAAATATATCTTCAACCTTCGGGGGAGAAACCCTGGGACTGGTCCCTAGTAATATAACCAAGACTGAAACCATGCAGGAAAATCCTGATATTTGATAGTTTTAGGAAACTTAGGGTGAAGAAACCAACTTATGAGTATAATGCTCGTTCTGATAGTATAAAAACTTTTCCCAAGCTAGAGTATAATCAAAATAATTGAAATATTTAGGAATCATAAATTTTGTTTCAAAAAACTTACGAGTCCTCAAGTCAACCCAGCCAATCACAAGGCCGTAAGACTTTTAAGATCTTAACCGTAGAGAAAGTTAGATTGTAACGATTCCTCGGCTTATGAGAAACTTTAATGGAGCAAGTTTCCACTAGAATTTTTTTCGAAAACTCCCTAGTTTTAGGGAGGTACACCGGCAAATCATGAGAGAGTAAGACAAATAAAGATCTGCTACTTGCTACTTGCTTCGGAGACCTAATCGCATCAACATCTTCAATATCGACTACCTCTTTGATCATGATATCGATATATTTGTGAATCCATCTTAACTTTAAGCTCAAGAGCCTTTTTTTGTTACTCTGTTTTTGAGTGCCTGATGATTGTCCTTTAAGAAATTCATAAGTGGTTCTCTCCCTTGCTAGTTTAGCTGAACGTCTTGGAGACCTGTCAAGATTCAACACACAAACATTTCCTGCAAGAATTCTGTAGTTAAGAAGTCTGGCAAAGAATTTGAGTCTCCTTTAATGAACTCAATATCAAAATGAAAGGCTGATAACAAGGTTTGCCACCGAGCAAATATTTGTTTAGAAGCCACGTTTTTAACATTCTTCTCTAAAACTTCTTTAGCTGATTTACAATCAACTCTAAGAAGAAATCTCTGATTTAAGAGATCTCTTTGGAATTTTTTAATACATAGAACTATAGAAAGTGCTATTAACTCTGAGCACCGTAAAGAGGGTATAATTGTCTTAAAGATATAGCACCAAATAAGTACAAGCTTTGACATATTCTGCATATCAACTTTAGTGTACTATAGATAAATTATATATATATAAAGCTCTTGTCCATTCATTTTTCCCAACAATACCTGAGTGGTGTACTTGGCTTCCAAATTGGAGATTTCAATTTATTTTTCTATGATATTTTCTGCATTCTAAGACACTCTTGTGATGTTTTTATTGATACTATATGCTTTCACATGTATGATCTAGTTTTAAAGTTTTTTATTATTATTTATTGCCATTTATTGGTCCAAAAGTGTAGTAAAGGTTTTTTTGTTGTCCTGTTCTATTATCTTTGTCGTGTGAAATTATTCTCCTTTTAAGTCTAGCGTTAAGAATAAATTCATGGTGAACTTTAGTTTGGTTGTGTAATATAAGGATGTAAACGAGTCGAATCGAAGCGAACAAAGAGCTACTCGAATTTGACTCGAAACGTTAAATTCATACTCGAATTCGAATTGTATTTGAAAAATTCTACTCAGATTCGACTTGACTCGAATATTTATTACTCGAATTCGATCCGACTCGGATCGAATTATATTTAAACTACTCGCGAGCTTCAAATTCAAACTCGAATTCGAATATTCACATAATAACTAGCTTTATAATAAATATAATTATAAATTGAATTTGTTATTTTACTTAGAAATGATAAAATATATTTACTCTTACACTTTACAAATATATAATCACAATTAAAATTAAAATTAAAAATAAAACAAAATAATAATAATTAACTAACCTAATTTGATTTAATTTTGTATATATTATAAGAGAATGTATAGAGTATCTAATCGAATCTGTATCAATCGAGTATGTATCGAATCACAATTGAGAATTCGAGTAGTTTGAATCTTAAATGAGTCGAGTATAACCTTGCTAAGATCTGTGTTACTCGGACTCGCCACTTTTGGACGGAGTACCTGTGTCGACACGACACGGGTACGGGTGCGGGATTCGTACGGGATTCGGCCACATAAATTCGGATACGGCTGTTTTGGGAAGAAGAGTCGTGAAGAGGAAGAAGAGCCATGAAGAAGAAGAAGTCATGAAGAAGTCGTAAGAAGAAGCGGTAAGAAGAGAGAGAAATCAGATCTGATAATCATATATGATATATAAAATATATATGGACAATTACAATTAGATACCTCATAGTTTTTAAAATATTTTAATTTAGTCCCTAAGGTTTTTTTTAAAGTTCATATTAGCCCCTGAAAAATTACATATCAGTCCCTAAAGTTGTCTTTTTTTCCATTTCTACCCCTATTTTTTTTGGCAAAAAACACTTTTCACCACTGTGGTTGTAATATTTTAAACAATTAGTCATTGTACTTTTAAAATATTCAATTAGCCCACTGTACTTTTTAAAAATATTCAATCAAGCCATTCTGTCCAATTTTGTAGGCGGATGTTAAAAAATTGGGCTGATTTTCCTACGTGGCTTTTGAAAAAAAGAAAGAAAAACAAGTTATTTCCTACGTGGCAAGCCAGTCAGCCAAATTCTTAATACTATTGAGCCACCGCACTTTAAAAAAATGCAATTGGCCTATTGTGGCTTTAAAAATATTTTTATTTTATTTCTTTTTCTTTACCTAAATATTTATAATCTGTATAATATTAATAAAAATTAATATTATAATATTTATAATATTTATGTTTTATTTTAAAAATAAATATACTTTTATGTTTTATAATACTTATAAAATTTTTAAAAATAAAAATATTTTTATGTTTTATTTTCTTTCTTTTTCTTTAATTAAATATTTATAATATGTATAATATTAATAAAAATTAATATTATAATATTTATAATATGTATGTTTTATTTTAAAAATAAAAATAAAAATACTTTCATGTTTTAAAATACTTATAAAAAAATTTTAAAAAATATTTATATGTTTTTTTTAAAAAATATTTATATTTATAATAATTTTTTAATGGATTTTCTTTATGATTTTTTCTTTTCAAACAAAAAAATAAAATAATAAAATCATTGTGGTAAAAATAATAATTAAAATAATAATAAAATTAAAATAAATATTTTAATTCATTTTTTTTATAATTTTTTTTCCTTTTATCTTTTCCTTTTTTTTATAATTGCTTTAGTTCATGAAAAGAAGAGGGATTTTGCTGCAATGATAGATGTTAAAGCCAATGATGGAAGGAAACAGTATCTAAGGTCTGATTTAAAAGTTTATAACGATGATGAACATTTAATGTCACCTGGTTCTGTAGCTCGGTTTAATCCAATTCCAGAATCTGATGAAAATGGAGATGAAGAGAATGAAAATGGAGCAGAAGGATTTTAGGGCTTTTTCGTGAATGCGAGTACTGGTTCAATTGAAATAAACTCTAAGAACGTTGAAGTTAGATTATTGCCCGAGGCGGCAACAATTTCTATTGGTCGGAGTTATGAGACCTGTACGATTATTTTAAAGGTGAGAGCTCCTCCGGCGCCGGAGAAGGCAACGTCTAGAACTCCGATCGATTTGGTGACTGTACTTGATGTCAGTGCACGGGTCGGGTTGACCCGACTGAGGAAGAAGATGAGCCACATCAGCATTTACATGTCATTTCTTTTATTTTTATTTTACTCTTGAACTGCCACATGTGTAATTATTTGACGTCCGTCCAATTTTTTGGACGGAATGGGTTGATTGAACATTTTTAAAAAGTACAATGGGCTAATTGAATATTTTAAAAGTACAGTAACTAATTGCTTAAAACACTACAACCACAGTGAGATAAAAGTACTTTTTTGCCCAATTTTTTTATATTTTTACACTTCAGTCCCTAGAGCAAAAAAACTTTATTTATATAATTTGAAACATTATTGTTAAAAAATCATAACATACCGTATCCCCGCACCCGTGTTTAAATTCGGATCCGTATCCGCGTATCCTCTATTTTTTGACTTCACGTGTCCGACACCCAGATTCGTACCCGCACCCGACACCCGCACACGAGTCCGAGTAACACAGGCTAAGATTCCATTCATATTTTTATTTGAACTATTTTTTATGCTCAGATTTGGATCATATTATTAACGAATTCGAGTCTCGCTCATATTTTTACTAGTCGAGTTGAGTACGAATCTAACTCGAACTGTTTGGCTCGTTTACAACCTTAAATATAAGGGCACTGTTTGTCAATACTCCTATTTAGTGGTGCAACTCAGTGATGGAAGACGGTAAAAAGCTGAAGGTTACTTGTGTGGTTTTCAATGATACAAAAGTTTAGATGGCTCAAGGCTGAACTCCAGATGGTTTAAAACGAAAAAATTGTTTGCAAGTAATAGTAGAATTGCTTTATGTTGCTATTTTCTACTATTACAGCTTATCTTGACAAGCTTTCTGTAAATGCACTGGAAGACAAAAGTGGTGGGGAACATGTGTGACAATCTGAGGTTAGCAGGTTATCCTTGCATCTAATTTAGTTAGCATAATAGACGACGAGCTATGTGCTATTATCTTAAAAGTATCAACGCTTGGTTTTTAGAGCTTTTTTTTATTTAAACCAGGTCTTCTATGGCTCCTATAATAGCGAAGCAACGAATTCTGAGATAAATAGCATCATTGTACCGACACTAATATTGTGATTAGTGACGTGTTACTATGTTTTTTTAAAGGAAAATATTCCAGATGTTCAATCACAATTTTCATAATTGAAATAGCACAATGTTAATTATACAACATTATTGGGAAAGTTGGGTGTATGCATATAATTTGTCCTAAAAGATAATTTTATCTCCATTACCCCTCTAATATAGATAATATGCTATATATTATAACATTATTTGCAGAATGTTCTGTTTTTGTGTGCATGTTGCAAGATCTGTTTGGAGTGTTTGCCTCGGAATATAGAAATTGTCAGTATAGTTATTCTGTTCTTGATATTAGACTAGCTTTATTTGTAAACTGTTTTTGTTCGGCTTTATTGTAGTGATCCAATAGTATTCTGGCCATAACTGTTTTTTATAGCAACTTGATATATAGGTATTGAGTTAAAATATGATCTGAAACTCATTCACATAATTGAGCCTATGAATTTGGAAGTATATCTCATGCAGTTCACTGTCGCAATATGTTGCCAATTAGATGATTTTCATGGAACTTCTGTTTAACTAGATGGACTTCTCCCCGGGATTGAGTCACTAAAGTAAAGATCCCAGGCATGTTAACAATTGCTTTATATAAGAAAAGATTTTGCTGATCAAAGGTGATAGCTCTAATACTATGTTTGGTTCTCATTCCTTGGCATGTATGGAATAGAATGACTTGAGGGTTGGAATGGCTTAAGGAATGGGAATGGGAATGGGAATGGGAATGGGAATGGGAATGGTCATTTTCATTTTTATGTTTGGTTTGTCCATTTATTTCTTCAGGAATGAAATCACCATTTTACTTTAGGTGTTTAGTTTATATGAATTAAATTATGAATATTATGAATGAAATGTGAAATGATCTTTTTTTTCGTTTTTTATATATTGTAAATTTATAAAATGAATGAAAAATATCTTGTGAGGTCATTAAGTATAAATTTAAAATTCTTTCTACTCTTTTTTTTTTTACTTTTA
Source organism: Panax japonicus (assembly GCA_020205505.1). Lineage (NCBI taxonomy): Eukaryota > Viridiplantae > Streptophyta > Magnoliopsida > Apiales > Araliaceae > Panax > Panax japonicus. The sequence goes on along the minus strand of CM035100.1, from coordinate 35,021,320 downwards.
TTTTTTTAATTTGTGTGAAAATTATACTTTATTGGCTTTTTAAAATTTTTAAGAACGAAGAGAGTATTATATAAATAAGTATAAATATATATAAACAATAAATGAAAACATAAATCATAACGTTTTTACAGAATTATATATCAGTTCTCATATTTATTTATAATAATATTGCATAGATTGAAATAACATAACTTGTATTAATTTAATATATGCAAGTAATTTTATATAATAAATTTAAAGAAAATTAAAATTTTCATAAGGGAAATTAATATTACTAAAGTTAGTTAATATTTTTATAAGGGAAATTAATATTATTAAACGTTAATATTTACAATAAATAAAAAATAATACTTAATGACCTCACAAATTAAAATTTTAATTAATATTTTTCGGTAAATTAATATTTTTATAAGTTAATATGAAAAACGAAATTGGACCACCACAACATTATGGACAAGCCTTTGATATTTGATGAAGATTTGAAAGTTGGAAGATAATCAAACACATGGAGAATAACTTTTAATTGCATATTCACTTTCATTGATTCTGTTTTTGATCGACTTGTTTTATCGCAAAAAGAATTAATATTTTCATATGGGAAATTAATATTAATAAACGTTAATATTTACAAGAAATACAAAATAATACTTAATGACCTCACAAATTAAAAATTAATTAATATTTTTTTACAATTAATATTAATTTACCTTATGAAAATTAAATTTTTAGTATTCATATAATAATTTTTACTAAAATACATACTGTAAAAAGTAATTATATGAATACTACTCCATATTCATATTCTATAAGAAAAATACATATTGTAATTTACAAAAACGTTATTTTTTACTAAATACAGTAAGTATATTACAAAAATTACAAAAACGTTAATATTCATATTCTATTTTTGATTTTTTAAATATTTATATTCTATTTTTGTATTTTTTTACAGTATGTATATTTTTGTAAATACATAAAAAACATTAATTGTTTTGTATGAATTTAGTAAAAATTAAATATTAAATACAATATTTACAAAAAATGTTAATACAATATGTAATATTTTTACAAAAATATTACTAAACATTAATATTTACAGTATGTATTTTAGTAAAAATTAATTATATGATATGAATATTTATATTCTATTTTTATAAGAAAAAATACATACTGTTAACATGTTTTATTTTAATTTTTGTAAATACAAACATGTTTTTTACTAATAAAATAAAAATTAGTATGTATTTTTTTTTATAAAAATAGAATATAAATATTTTTATAAAAATATATTTTTGACTCTAATATTAGTAAAAAAGATATTAGTCTGAAATATTTTTATTTATAAACTACTCTATTACTATTTTCCCTTTACATATAAATGTAATAAATGATATAATTTAATAATATTTATCTATTGGAATTATTTTGCTTAGTTTTTTTTTATTGAAACGTGAATGATGTACTGCATTTGCAAACTGACTATTACACTGGGGAGTATAAAAATAAAAAGGTAATTTTACATGGAACACATTATAAAAATTAAATTAATAGACTATATAAAAGTTTAATTTTGAAATTCAATTTTATAGTAATTAATCAATACGAACAATATTTGCATAAATATCATATCCCGAACGGATATACGAGTGTACAAAAGTATTGGGTCCACAACCGTTTATTTTAAGAACAATTACATATTATAGTACATTTATAAAAGTAATTACAAAAATCATACATTCATAAAATAATTACAAAAATATGACACTTCATCATATATATTTACAATACTAATATAATTAGGAGTCCTTAATTTAAGGGATTAATATTAATGGGCTGATATGGCAAAAGGGTGTTTTTTTTGAAATGCGTGATAAACGCCATCTATACAACAATTAGTTTTCATATTCCTGAAAGACTCCCTTCTCGTTCAGTCTCTCTTTGCCCAAACTACTTCTCTCTCTCCATGCCTTTACTACTTCTCTCTCTCATCTCGAAACCAATCGTCGTCTTCCTTCTCTACTGCCACCGCAACACCACTGTCTCTCAACTCTAACAGAAAATTGACGTTAATCCTCTCAAAGGAACTAGAGATTTCCTTCCAGACGAGATGCGCCTCCGCAGTTGGCTTTTTCACAACTTCAGAGAATTTTAACGAAGATTTGTACCAGATTTTGATTAGTTCTGGTTGTTGTTGTACTGTCCTTTTGAATTGTGTTTCATACTTTGGTTTTTGTTGAATATCCATAACCATTTGACATTGTTTGTTAGTTTGGGTGAGTCTGTAATGTTTATTGGAACTTCTGTAAATGAGATTACATATTTAATTATATTACCAGTGATTTGACATTATTTGTTGGTCCGTATTTGCTACTTCTAAGTTGTGTCTGATACATTGTTTGAAAGGTGCAGTTGGTAACCAAACATGCATAGAATGATAACCATTGTATTTATTGGTAGTAACCAGATAGTTACAAGTTTGTATCAGGATATAATTCAAGTGTTAAATGTACATGTAAGAGTATACATGTGTTTCCTAAACTGGGTTGGATATACAGATTGTTTCTGTTTTGGTTATCATTATTAAAACATGTTATGGTTACTTTCTTATAACTATTTGGTTACTTCTTTATTATGTTTTGGTTACTGTTATCTTATGGTTTGGCTACTATTATTGTGCCCTCAATGTGAGATTTTGGTTACTTTTATTTTTTATTCTGGTTAATATGTAATTGTTTAGTATACATGAATTGCCTAAACTGAGTTTCATTACATGATGTTTCTGTTTTGGTTACCATTTAAAACTGTCCTGGTTACTATCATATAATTATGTGGTTACTGTTTTATTATGTTACATTATGGTTACTGTTATTAGTAACCAGATAGTTACAAGGTTGTATCAGGACAAACATCAAGTATTAAATATACATGTGAGAGTGTCTTATTTATCTAGTTAATGTATACTTATAAATTACATACTCATAAAAATTATCAGAAAATTGTACAGTTGGTATTTAAATCTGCATATAGAGGTAACCATTTTATTTTTTGTGAGTAATCAAATTTACATAAAATTGGTTCAGAACAATATCCATCAGTTATTTCAGTTGAAATGTTAAGTTGGTATCCAAACCTACATATATAGTAACCATTTTTTATTTTTGTTAGTAACCAGATAATTATAAATTTGTATCAGGACTATTATAAAATATTAAATGTATATATTTTATTTATACCCTTTCATCATGATATAATAAGAAACTCCAATTAAGAGTTCTCATTTATATATATGATGGTCACTTATAGATTTTATATTAAAATAAAAATAGTTCGAGAGGTGTAGTTGGTATCCAAACCAGCATATAAGGGTAACCATTTTAGTGGTTGTTAGTAACAAAATAATTAAAAACTTATATTAGAATAAGTTATCAAGTGCTTAATGTACATGTGAGGGTTCTCATTTATCTAGCTCATGGATACTTTTAAAATTATATAATTATAAAAGTTATTTGGAAATGGTCCAGTTGGTGGTTCAGTTGGTAACTAAATATGAATATAGAGGTAACCATTTTATTTTATATGGGTAATCAAATTTACATAAAAATGTTTCAGACCAGTTACCAATTGTTTAATGTATATGTTTACTTTATATTGACAACTCATGATGGAATTAAAAATCAAAATATTAATCAATAACAATTTTGGTTACTGTACACCATCAAAAATGTTACCAACCATGTGATTAATGGTTACTAACAGTAAACAATTATATATTTACACACTTTTTGTTTATGTTCCGTTGAAATAAAACACAACCAGAATCATCTCCATTGTTTGACAACTGAATAAACATTGTAAAGTAACCAAATCAATATTACACAGTAACCAAACTACATAATCTTAGTAACCAGAACATAAACCAAATTTTTACATGCAATTTTGAAGGCCTAAATGATGGAATTTGACCAAAAAACCATGTAGTTCATGAGCAAAGCTCATGACTTTTGATCATTGGCCCGTTTCCAATGAAATTAGGCTCCGAAAACGCCAAAATCCTGACACTCCAAACTTGAATAAAATTATCAAATTGCAACTAGATCAAATCTTTCCATAACTACAAAAAACATCAGTACACGCGTACATTAATATTATTCAGCAACCAAATAAACATTATACAATAACCAGTTAAACAGTATACAACAACCAATATATATAATCAGATTAAAAGAAACAATTATAAAATACAACAACATTATACAGTAACCAAATAAACACCTTACAGTATCTAAATACATATTAGACAGTAACCAACCTTTTAGTATGTTTTTGGTTACTGTTAGCTTATGGTCTGTAAAGTAACCAACTCAATGTTAGACAGTAACCAAACTACATAATGTTAGTAACCATAACATGAACTGGGGTAATATTATGCAGTAACCATTGTAATTTTACAAAGTAACCAAGTCAGCATTATATACAAACCAATCCAGATTAGACAGTAACCAACAGTTGCAGGAAGCTAGGTAACCAATGTATTTAATAAGTAATCATTAATATAAAAAACACAAGTAGAATAAACTTTAAAATTATAAAACAAGCAAATAAACATTATGCATCAACCAAATCAATAAAAAACAGTAACCAATTTATATGTATTTAGTAACCAGAATATAAAACATATTTTCAAATGCATTTAGCATTGTCAATCATTCAATTGTATAATACACAACAATATCGTCAATCAAATTTCAGATTATAAGCGATATTCCACCGACCGGTATATCAGATGAAGCAACCTTTTAGTATGTTTTTGGTTACTATTAGCTTATGATATTTAAAGTAACCAACTTAATGTTAGACGGTAACCAAACTACATAATATTAGTAACCAGAACATGAACTGGGGTAATATTATACAGTAACAATTGCAATTTTACACCATAACCAAGTCAACATTATATACTAACCAAATCCAGATTAGACAGTAACCAACAGTGCAAGAAGGTAACCAATGTATTTAATAAGTAATCATTAATATAAAAAACATCAGTAGAATAAACTTTAAAATTATAAAGCAAGCAAATAAACATTATACAGTAACCAAATCAATAATAAACAGTAACTAATTTATATGTACTTAGTAACCAGAATATAAAACATATTTTTAAATGCAGTTTACTTTCAAAACATTCATTATTTTGACTTTGTGACCATTTAAAGAGCGAAAAAATTTGAGAAAGGTAACGAATAGATGAATACGTAGTAAACACGAGGTAACACTATGCATATAAATTGGAAACTCAAATACCTCAGTCATGGTGATTTGTAACGAATCAACAATTAGTGCAGTATGATCAACAATCAGTGCAGTAAGTTTCTAGTTACAGATCTTGAAGTTGCTGTCGATCTTTTATGTTCTTCTCCGATCTCAGAGTTTCGTCGCGACAAGAGATTTCGTCTTCTCCGGTAGATACGTCGTTGATCTGTTTTTCTGATATCAAAGTTGAATGTTTTGTTCAGTTGCTTGAATTTATGTGCGGTTAGTTGGAATTATGAAAGTTGATAACTGATGTGTAGGGAGATAATGATAATGATCCTTAATTGTAGGGAGATAATGTTCCCTAATTTTAGCAACGTAATATTGTGTATGTTTTATTTTTGTAATTATGTTGTGTATGTTTTATTTTTGTAAATACTTTCTAATTGTTGTATATTATTGTAAAGGACCCTATTTTATATATGATTTTGTCCCAAAGAGAAAAAAGAAGAAGAAGGTTACACTGAATAACATGTTTATATGTTTATTTTTACTGATCATATTTTCAAAATTAAGAATAAATAATACATGTGACTTATTACTAGTGATAAGATTGTCATATTATTTATTTTGAAAAATTATTTTATAGATAATATAAAATAAAATTATAATTGTTACTTATAATTATTGTTATATTATTTGTTTTAATATGTTATTTTAGATAATATAAAATAATTAGATTTTCCATACTTTCTCATCCCTTCAAAACCTCCCACATTGTTGTGTTATTAATTACATTCATATGCATTTCTTTTATGCTGCTTAGGTATGTTTAAATGGTTAGATGAATTGGTAGCTTTGTGACTTGTAATGTACTACATTTTGTTTGCAGTTAACTCAATGTCAAATAATTGTTGAACTTGGTTAATGGAAGTCATTTTTTTGTGTATCGTTGTGAATGAGTTGTGCAAGTTTAATACAACAAATGTTAAATGAAAAACAAAGAAAAAATTGAACAAATTGAGGTTGAACAAATGAAATAAAATCTACTATAATTAATCCAAAAGCAAAAACATGTTCATTACATACCTTAACTAAGCATAAAAACATCAAAATTGTCCAAAATATATTGCTCAGTAACAAAAAGACAATAAGTAGTCATTTGTTCAAACATCATTGACAATAATTACAAGATAAGTCTAATGTTCAATTTCCTAAAGAGCCACAACATTAAGAACTTCATTTATCTTCATTGGAACTAGGTGACATTCCTTGTGACTTGCTTTTCTTGTTGCTCCAATTTATCCTTTCATCCCTATCTACCATAAGTTGTCTGGTAGTTATGCAGCTTCTACCCCTTCATTGCAGTCCTGGAGGCCTGAAAGGCATGTTGGACAAGTTAACATGGCCACCATCACCTTTGTGGTTGATTCTTCTACTGCCAAGTGAAGTTGTACTTTGTTTGTAGCCTTATCTACTCTAATTTGAGCTTCATTATAGATTACAAATCTAGTGTTAGGGTTAACTATAGCTGACTGTGTCAGACTTTCTTCATTGACAATAATTGATGATGTGCCACTTTGCATGTACATAATGTCAACGTCGGGGAAAATTTCCTTTTGGAATTCATCTTTTAAATATTTCTTACCTTTTATTTTTTCTATATGGTTCGAATTTGGTTTGAAAGGGTGAAATTAACAAAAGAGTTCAACATGAAATGTCGGCAATTTAAAAATATTTATTTTTTACAAAGCCGCTAGTTGGTAGGAGTGAAATGGTTGTACAAACTCAACCGAATTTATGAAAGGTTTGGCAAAAAGACCTAATTATTCGACTCTGTTTAACAGGACTTGGAAACCGAGATCCATAGAGTTTGGGGGCTTGCTTAAGCGGGGGGAAGGTGTTAGGCACCCCCCGACTTTCGTGAAAACACGGTTAGCGTGTCTTTTCAATTTTCTAATTTATTTGAAATGTGTGTGTGTTGCATTTAATTGGGCCTACGTTCGTTATTTGGAAGTAGTGCTATGCTTCTTTTGCACCTATATACAAAGGGATTGACTTGTATAAAAGTTCAATTCTAATACAAGACATATAAAATGATGTTTTGAAAATAGGTTTTCAAACCCTTATGCTCACATAGTAATTGATGCCATTGACACTTCAATTTTATTCCGTATTCGTCTTATTTTGATTTAATTCTCGAGATGCAAATAATCTTCAACAAAATAATATACATACAAGTGTCAGGCTCTTTACGGGCATGAAAGACATCAAAGTATGTTCGAGCACCACACATATGATTTGCAGGCTAGCTGTACAATTGAAAAAGGTCCACCATGGGAACCAGATCTAGACCTATTAGCTAGATCTTAGATCCCGTGGCTCCTAAGCTCACATAATATCATATGAATATCTTGCATAACGAATATATTGACATAAAACAGATATTTAATCTAAACATCGCAAAACAAAGGATTCATAAGTTAAATTCTTATATGCGCATAACCAAAACTTTCAGCTTCCTCTAGATAAAGATCTAGGGTCGCGCAGTTGCTTAATATTTACAAAACTAGAAAGAAAACTAGATTTAAATAAATCTTAGCCATTCTAGCTCAACGGTTCTAATTTTACAACTTTTGAACCGGTTAAGAGTTAGATATGGCTAAATTTAGATAAATCTAGCCCACAAATTTAGATATTACAACTTTACATTGAATGGACAGTTAAAATTGATATTTAATCACAGTAAACAATTAATATATATATATATATATATATAATAATAATTTGGTCTGGTTAATAAATTATTATTATATATATATATATTAAAGAAGATAAAAGTTTCGGATCGGAGAAAATCTTATAGTGTGTAGCGTGGAAGGCTTTAAACTGCTTTTGAAGCTTGAAAACTAAGTTTTCACCAGTTAAAATATATATCAATTAATAAAGAACTTTCTTCTTCTTCTTTTGTTATTACATTAATTCTTTTACAATAGTTTTTATTGCAATTTTCTGTGCATATGGTGACTTCATTTTCACTATTTGATTCTTCATTAGAGGCGTTATCACTAGAAGATTCTGGAATATCAGAAGCCTCTTCATTACTGCTACTGTTGTTTTCGATCCTCATTAATTATAATAACTATTCTGTATCTTCAGCTGAAATATTCAACTGAATTAATTTTTGTTTAACTCTACATTCACTTTTATAGTGTCCTTTCTGCCCACAATTGTGACAGACAATTTTACTTTTATCATATTTCCTTGATTTTTTATATGACTTCTTCTTAGATGATCTTGGTTTATTGTAGTAAGCTTCTTGATTATTCTTCTTATCCTTACTTTTGTCTTGATTATATTGCTTATTACTTTTCTTACGACGTTTATGGCTCTTATGTGACTCAATATGCTTATGCCTCTGCTTTCTTTTAGAGGGAGCAACTGGCGGTAAACCATACTATTCACAGAATGTTCCTAACTCGTATTTGGCTTTATTTCTATCTTTACTGGCTTGTTTAGCTAATTTAAAATCAATACACAATTTTAATCCAATTTTTTGAATATAACTTATAATATCTCCATATCAAACAGGTTCTCAATCTGTTCGATTGGGGTAGTCATTAGCTAAACAAGCCAGTAAAGATAGAAATAAAGCCAAATACGAGTTAGGAACATTCTGTGAACAGTATGGTTAATCATCGGTTGCTCCCTCTAAAAGAAAACACAGACATATTGAGTCACATAAGAGCCATAGACGTTGTAAGAAAAGTAATAAGCAATATAATCAAGACAAAAGTAAGGATAAGAAGAATAATCAAGAAGCTTACTACAATAAACCTTCCTCTACCCCTCTTATTCTTATGTTCTTATTCTAGTAAACTTGTTAGTCATTTTATTTCTTGCACTTGTAAATAGTTCTAGTAATCATCAATAAAATTATTTATTTAGTAATTTATCTGTGTTTGTATGCGCTTTCTTGTTCTTCTTCTCTCCTCTTCCTCTTCCTTACCAAATGATATTTCTTTGGCTCCTGGATCATTCGCCTGACTTGCCGTAAACCACCTTATTTAATCAAACTTCTCTTTACTTTTTCAAAATCATCTTCTTCCTCAAAGTTCTGAAGTCACCTTACGTACCTGTAGTCCACCTAGTTCGTGTCTAACCTTTGTAAGTCTCCAGGGTGTGGGCAGTGTCGGGTTATAGAACATAGGTATGAGTCTACTTATGGTAAACGGGGTATGCATGAATGAACCTTGAGTAAAGATTTTATTTTGAAAAAAGTCAAGATGAGTAGATTATTCAGATCTAGCTCTTCAGTTAGTAACAGGTCAGCTTTGCCTCCTGTCCCAGACATCGTCAACCAAGAAGAACATAGTTATGAAAACATTAATCAAGTTTTACACAATTGGAACATACCTAGAGTATCTCCTAAAGAGATTTACCAGTCAACCTTTTCAGATAAATTCAAAACTGACTATAATGTCAAAACAGTTGAAAGAGTTTATACTATTAACAAAGAATATGAAAATTGTAGTCTTTTATCTCCTGAAGTTATTAAAAAACACAGAAAAAGGGTCACAACTTTATTCATATAGGTCTTGTTCAAGTTGCAGTTAAACCACTTAACAGAAAAGGAATTAATTCATCTATCTACCTCTGCCTTAGAGATGCTAGATTTTTAAATTATTATCCTAGTATTATTGGTGCCATGGAAGCAAGTTTGCATAATGGACCTATCCATTTTAATTGCTTTCTTGATTTCACCTTGAGTCTTAGTGATTAAAACTTATTTAAAGCTTTATCGTTAAACATTAAAACTGATGGAGAGATTACTCAAATGATTGAAGGATCTCAACCCATTGCTTTGATTTATAGGATTTATTATAAGACAATGAAGTCAAACTTGAATGTTCATGCTCTTAATAAAAGTCCAAAAGATCAAACAGTTTTAATTCAAAGTTCAACTAGTGATGCTAATATCCAGATTCCAAGAACAATCCTATGGAAGGATATTACCTTACCTAATCAATGGACTTTACCAAATGAATTACCACAACAGCCCATAGTTAACAATTCGTTAAATATTGAAAACATCAAACAGTTTTTTGATGGAACTGTTAAAATTAGTTTTAAACGTACTAGAACACCAGTTATCATTGAAGACATTTCTAGTTCTTCAGCTCCTTCAATTATCCACACTAGAAGAGATAATGAAATACTTAGTAACCCTTCGGTTAGAGATATCAAACTTAAAGGTATCCTTAATCAAGGACAAGTTAGTCATCCTTGTTATACTCAGAACGATACCGTTGAAGATGAAGGTTCTTCTTCTTTGGCATCCTCAATTTATCCCACACAGTCTGATATTAATGCCCTAATTCACAATCAATTGAGAGTCATTAAAAAGAATTTTGTTTTAGATTGGGATAACTTGGTAAAAGATTTTAATTCAGAATCTAACAAAGTGAAAAGACATCTCTTCAGATCTAATCATCCTGTAAAAGAAAGAGATAAAATAATTAACAGATGGAAAAGATTTATTAAAAATGAAGAAATTAATATTACTTTTTACGATTGGTATGAACAATATCAAAATAAATTTAATGTCATTAGTAAAACTCAATGGATTAAAGAAGACAAATCAAAAATTTCGGCTAGTCATCCTCCTTTAGAAACGGTTCTAATTCCAATTAAAAATACCTCAGTTATAGCCAGTCCTTTTAAAATCCCTGATGGAATTAAAGATGATAAAAAGATAATTGAGCAATTAAACTTTAGCAACCAATATCTAGCTAATGTAGGAAAACAACTAGATAGGATTGAAGAAAAATTTGAAGAAGGAATCATTAAAAAACCTGATTCAAAATTAGAACAGCCTTTGATTAAATTACCAGAGAACAAGGTATAATTTAGGATTACCTAATGAAGATAGTGAAATTGTTCAGTCTATTGATAAGTTATTTAAAAAACTTAAAACTGAAGCAGGTCCAAGTGGAACTATTGCCATTATCGATCATGTAGAATCTGATAATGATAACAACAGTTCTTCTGATCACTCATCTAATCACTCATCAGTTTCGAACCTTAATGAACAACTAAATAAATTAACTGTTAATAACACAAGTATTACCAGAAATTGGTATTCTACACCAACTCCTTCGGATCTACAGTTCGAAGAGAGAAATCTAGATAAACAATTTTCTGTTTCATCCAATAAAATATATGAATGGAATATTGATGGATTTAGTGAACAAGAAATTCTTAATAAACTGAATCATATGTCAATGGTAGCCAACAGCTATATCACCAAATTCAACACTTTATCTCAACCAGATATAGTTGAATTAATAGCTAGCGGATTTACTGGTATTCTTAGATCTTGGTGGGAAAAACATCTCACAGAAGACATTAGAATATCCATAGTTCATGCTATTCAAAGAGATAATGAAGGCAATCCCATCTTTGATGAAGATGCTGGTATTGGTCTTCCTGATGGAGTTAATACTTTAATTTTTACCATTATTAAACATTTTGTTGGAACTCCTAGTAATATTACAGAAAGAATTCATGATCAACTAAGTAATCTTACTTGTCCCACTCTGAGTGATTTTAGATGGTATAAAGATGTGTTTACCTCTAGAGTTATGATGAGAAAATGACAGTAATAAACCATTTTGGAAAGAGAAATTCGTTAATAGTTTACCATCCTTATTTGCTCACAAAGTTAGGGAAGAATTAAGTAAAAATTTGGGTTATATTGATTATGATAATTTAACTTATGGAGATATTATAAGTTATATTCAAAAAATTGGATTAAAAATGTGTATTGATTTTAAATTAGCTAAACAAGCTAGTAAAGATAGAAATAAAGCTAAATACGAGTTAAGAACTTTTTGTGAACAGTATGGTTTACCGCCAGTTGCTCCCTCTAGAAGAAAGCACATGCATAAGCATATTGAGTCACCTAAAAGCCATAAACGTCGTGCAAAAATTAAGAAGAGATATAATCAAGATAAAAGCAATAATAAAAATAGTAATCAAGATACTTACTACAATAAACCTAAGTCATCTAAAAAGAAATCAAATAAAAAAATCAAGAAAATATGATAAAAGTAAAATTGTCTGTCACAATTGTGGGCAGAAAGGACACTACAAGAGTGAATGTAGAGTTAAACAAAAAATCTTTCTTTGATCATTCCGACTTAAACTCAAACCGTTCTTGCATGAGTAAACACATACCGTAAGATCTAATGATACCCTTAGCCTAAACTGCTCCTACACTGGAGTCTTACAACGACATAACGGGACTTATGGCGATCTTAGGTGGTTTACGACAAGTCAGGCGATTGAAAGCTGGAGCCAAAGAAATTGAAAGTTTGAAGAAACATTTAAAAACAAATCAAACTTGTTTTCAATCGAAACCACTAACAGAATCAAGAACCAACCGCGTGGCTCTGATACCATATAACAGTGGTGATTATGTTTTAAAAAAAAAACTTAAACAGAAAAGAAAAGATTAAGAAGAAGACCGGTTAATCGGTAAAGTAATCTCTTTCTTTTATTTATAAACATTTAGGGAAGGGATTACATCTTTAACCTAGATCTAAATGTTTGAGGGAAGATCGAAGTACGAAAGACTTCGTCTTCTTATTCTTCTAACTAGAAGAAGGAAGCTGAAAGCTTCTTCTTCTCCAGCTAACTTATAGAGAGAAGGGAGAGAGCGGACCTCAGGCTGAGGTTTTCTTACAAAAGAAAAGCCTGAGTAACTCTAACACTTCGAGTTACTTAAATAGAAAACCAAAAAGTAAAATACTATTGAATCACGCAGGATTCACTATTACATTAACTGAAGTAAAAGTAATTTACTAAAGTAAAAGTAAAACGTAATAAACATTTTACATTTACTTTTACATGGGTAAATGTAAGAAACATTTAACTTAAGTAAAAGAAAAAGTTATTCTTTTACTTTTACATTTACTAAAGTAAAAGACTTTTACTTTACGAAAAGCAAAAGCTGAGATGATGGCGTGGGCCATCACCTGTCGGTGACTGAAGATGCCTCTGGCGTCTTCTCCGTTGACTGGTCCATCCCTGTCGGTGCCGGAAGGTGCTGTTGATCATCTTCTCAGATGAGTCAGTATCCCCATACATTTCTAGCCTCAAAAATTTTATCTAGGAAATAACCCTTTTCAGCCCTGAAAAATTTGTTTACAAAAAGGAGGAAAAAAAATTTCACCGAAAAATTGGTCAGATCTTCAAAACTTCTTAGATTTTGGAAATTTTTTTTGTTTAAAAACAAATCAGACTGAAATCTGAAACAAAGGATCACTCGATTGGTCCTGATCTGTCAGTACAATCTAAACAGGAGACTTCTTTGTTAACTGTTTAAACAAAAATTCTTTCTCTGATCATTCCGACTTAAACTCAAACCGTTCATGCATGAGTAAACACATACCTATAGTATGACTTTCTTGAAGAACAAAAAATTAACCGTTTACTAGAATAAAATTAATTAGTTTTAATCACTAGTTGAACTTTGAATTAATACTGTTTGATCTTTTGGACTTTTATTAAGAGCATGAACATTCAAATTTAACTTCATTGTCTTATAATAACTCCGGTAAATCAAAGCAATGGGTTGAGATCCTTCAATCATTTGAGTAATCTCTCCATTAGTTTTAATATTTAATGATAAAGCTTTTTGATATTGAATATATTAAAGGTAGTAACAACTTCGTTCCTGATTTTCTCACCCGTGAATTTATAAACACAGGTACTATTGCAGTAGCATGAGTGTGCGAGGAGGATCATCTTCTCGTGGTCATGGCCATTCATCTGGTCCAGTCAACCAGTCCAAAGGAACTGTTGTTCCTCATCCAGTTACTCAAACCACCCACAATAAATTCTAGGTGCTTGGTACAGTTCCCAAGACCTACTCCTCCGTTCTCGCTAGTCAGCCTCCACCATTTGATATTTTTGCTAATCAAACCAAGTCTACCTCATCAAAACCCAGTCACTCAGTTTTAGAGTATCGTCCTATATATGATCAGCACTTATTCCATATTGAGTTACCAATGAAACCCAATAATGACGCAATTAATTTGGCTGCATAATATTTTCCTACTGGATGGCATTTCCTCCCTCTTGCTCCTTATAAGTCACTTCTATATTATAAGGATATCCTAATTGAAACATAGTCAGTCTTTATTAAACCAATCTATGCCAGCGATGATAAGTCTAAACTACTTTATCATTCGTTGTATATCAAATAGGTTCTCAATCTGTCCGATTGGGGTAGTCATCCTTCTGATCTTAAATCACTTTCTAATCACACTAGCTCTTATTGCTATTATGATTATATTGAGGCTTGGCATAAATCATGATTCATCAAAATGAAGATCATAGTCATTCGTGGTTTTTCCAGTTCGACCACAAATTCAAAAGTCAATTTCCCAAATGGTTTATCCTCTGGTGGACGAGGTATGGTCTGTGCCATGATATTTTAACGACTGGATTACCAGAAGATGCTTCAGCCATGGCCATTAGCTAAACAAGCCAGTAAAGATAGAAATAAAGCCAAATATGAGTTAGGAACAATGTATGGGGATGGTGACTCATCGGAGAAGATGATCAACAGCACCTTCCGGCACCGACATGGATGGACCAGTAAACGAAGAAGACACCAGAGGCCTTCTTCAGTCAACCGACAGGTGATGGCCCACGCCATCATCTCTTTTACTTTAGTAAATGTAAAAGTAAAAGTAAAAGAATAAAACTTTTACTTTTACTTAAGTTAAATATTTTTAACTTAGTTAAATGTTTCTTACATTTACCCATGTAAAAGTAAATGTAAAATGTTTCTTACATTTTATTTTTACTTAAGTAAATTACTTTTACTCCAGTTAATTTAATAGTGATTCTTGCAGTGAATCAATAGTAATTTACTTTTCTGTTTTCTATTTAAGTAACTCGAAGTGTTCGGAGTTACTTAGGCTTAATTTAGTATAGCCTCAGAGCTTCTCTCTCTAGAAAGCTCTTCCGAGGTCCTCTCCATTCTCTCTTAGTTAGCCGGAGACAAAGCTTTCAGCTTCGATCTTCTTAGTTAGAATATGAAGACGAAGTCCTTCGTACTTTGATCTTCCCTCTCAAACATTTAGTCTTAGGATCTAATGTAATCCCTTCCCTAAATAATTATAAATAAATGAAAGAGATTACTTTACCGATTAACTGGCCGTCTTCTTAATCTTATCTTTTCTGTTTAAGTTTTCTTTTTAAAAACTTAATCGCCGCTGTTATATGGTATCAGAGCCACACGGTTGGTTCTTAATTCTATTAGTTGTTTCGATTAAAAATAGTTTGATTTGTTTTTAAACATTTTTTCAAACTTTTATTTCTTTGGCTCCTGGATCATTCGCCTGACTTGCCGTAAACCACCTACGATCGCCATAAGACCCGTTGTGCCATTTGTAAGTCTCCACGGTTGGGAGCAGTGTAAGGCTAAGGGTATCGTTAGATCTACAAGTATGTGTTTACACATGGCAAGAATGGTTTGAGTTAAACAGGAATGATAAAAGAATGAATTTTTGTTTAAACAGTTAATAAAGAAGTCTTCTGTTTAGATCGATTTTACTGATAGATCAGGACCAATCGAGTGATCCTTTGTTTTAGATTTCAGTCTGATTTGTTTTTAAATTTTTTTTTTCCAAAATTTAAGAAATTTTGAAGAACTGACCAAATTTTTCGGTGAAAATTTTTTCTCCTCTTTCTTTTTGTAAACAAATTTTTGGGGCTGAAAGGGTTATTTCCTAGATAAAAATTTTGAGGTGGAAATGTATGGAGATGGTGACTCATCGGAGAAGATGATCAACAGCACCTTCTGGCACCGACAGGGACGAACCAGTAAACGAAGAAGACGCCAGAGGCCTTCTTCAGTCAACTAACAGGTGATGGCCCATGCCATCATCTCTTTTACTTTAGTAAATGTAAAAGTAAAAGTAAAAGAATAAAACTTTTGATTTTACTTAAGTTAAATGTTTTTAACTTAGTTAAATGTTTCTTACATTTACCCATTTAAAAGTAAATGTAAAATGTTTCTTACGTTTTACTTTTACTTAAGTAAATTACTTTTACTCCAGTTAATGTAATAGTGATTCCTGCGTGAATTAATAGTAATTTACTTTTCTATTTTCTATTTAAGTAACTCGAAGTGTTCAGAGTTACTTAGGCTTAATTCAGTATAGCCTCAGAGCTTCTCTCTCTAGAAAGCTCTTCTGAGGTCCTCTCCCTTCTCTCTTAGTTAACCGGAGACGAAGCTTTCAGCTTCGATCTTCTTAGTTAGAAGATGAAGACGAAGTCCTTTGTACTTCGATCTTCCCTCTCAAACATTTAGTCTTAGGATCTAATGTAATCCCTTCCCTAAATGTTTATAAATAAAAGAAAGAGATTACTTTACCTGATTAACCGGTCGTCTTCTTAATCTTTTCTTTTCTGTTTAAGTTTTTCTTTTTAAAAACTTAATCGCCGCTGTTATATGGTATCAGAGCCATACGGTTGGTTCTTGATTCTGTTAGTGGTTTTGATTAAAAATAGTTTTGATTTTTTTTAAACGTATTTTCAAACTTTTATTTCTTTGGCTCCTGGATCATTCGTCTGACTTGCCGTAAACCACCTAAGATCGCTATAAGACCTGTTATGCCGTTTGTAAGTCTCCACAGTTGGGAGCAGTGTAAGGCTAAGGGTATCGTAAGATCTACAAGTATGTGTTTACACATGGCAAGAACGGTTTGATTTAAACAGGAATGATCAAAGATAGAATTGTTGTATAAACAGTTAACTAAAGAAGTCTTCTGTTTAGATCGATTTTACTGATAGATCAGGACCAATCAAGTGATCCTTTATTTCAAATTTCAGTCTGATTTGTTTTTAAACAATTTTTTTTCCAAAATTTAAGAAATTTTGAAGAACTGACCAAATTTTTCGGTGAAAAAATTTTCTCCTCCTTCTTTTTGTAAACAAATTTTTGGGGTTGAACGGGTTATTTCCTGAATAAAAATTTTGAGGTAAAAATGTATGGGGATGGTGACTCATCTGAGAAGATGTTCAAAAACACCTTCCGGCACCGACAGAGACGGACCAGTCAACGAAGAAGACGCCAGAGGCATCTTCAGTCACCGACAGGTGATGGCCCCAGCCATCATCTCAGCTTTTGCTTTTACTTAAAGCAAAAGTCTTTTACTTTAGTAAAATGTAAAAGTAAAAGTAAAAGAATAACTTTTGCTTTTACCTAAGTTAAATGTTTTTAACTTTTATCCATGTAAAAGTAAATGTAAAATATAGGAAGGCTGGAATTTCCTCATATTTGGAATGATAATTACTGTGAGTACAAAAATGCTATAACTGTGCTAAGAGAGGTTCAGGGAAAATCTCATGGCACAGGCCATACCTTGTCCACCAAAGGATAAACTATTTGGGGAATTGACTTTTGAACTTGTGGTCGAACTGGAAAAACCACGAATGTTGATGGATTTAATTTTATGCATGACAAGGCGGCGATTAAGTTTTTAAAAAGAAAAACTTAAACAGAAAAGAAAAGATTAAGAAGACGACTGGTTAATCGGTAAAGCAATCTCTTTCTTTTATTTATAAACATTTAGGAAGGGATTACATTAGATTCTAAGACTAAATGTTTGAGAGGGAAGATCGAAGTATTAAGGACTTCGTCTTCATCTTCTAACTAAGAAGATCGAAGCTGAAAGCTTCATCTCCGGCTAACTAGAGAGAAGGGAGAGTGGATCTCGGAACAGCTTTATAGAGAGAGAAGCTTTGAGGCTTTACTGAACTAAGCCTGAATAACTCTAAACACTTGAGTTATTTAAATAGAAAACTGAAAAGTAAATTACTATTTGATCCACGCAGAAATCACTATTACATTGACTGAAGTAAAAGTAATTTACTTAAGTAATAGTAAAACGTAAGAAACATTTTACATTTACTTTTACATGGATAAAAACACAGATAACAAAGAATGTTTCTAGTTACTATTTATTTAGTAATAACCTATTGAAGTCACTAATGTTTCTAGTTACTCCAACTCTCAATTGAGACATCTTGCAGATGCCATTCATCTCAGACTTGATCAGTTACATGAAGATTCAGACAAAGAATCTTCTCAGTCCAGAGGAGAGAATTCTAGTCAAGATCTTGAAGACGAAGGTGATGGTGATCCGTATGGCACGGTTAACCTTCAGGATGCTCAGGATCCTTTTTCCTGATCTCTAGTTTATCAGACAGCACCTGCTCCGACAGTCTCAGTTAGCCCGCACCTGCTCTGGCAGCCTAGCCAGTAGCATCTTCTGCTTTTCCACCAAAACCAGCAATCAGACAATCATCTGGCCCCACAGCCTCTTTAGTCAAAAGAAAAGAATCTGCTTTCAGTGGAAAATCAGACGTCTTCTTTTGACTAAAGAGGCCGTGGGGCCAGATGACTGTCTGATTGCTGCTTTTGGTGGAAAAGCAGAAGATACTACTGACTAGGCTGCCGGAGCAGGTGCGGGCTAATTGAGACTGCCGGAGCAGGTGCTGTCTGATAAACTAGAGATCAGGAAAAAGGGTCCTGAGCATCCTGATGGTTGACCGTGCCATACGGATCACCATCACCTTCGTCTTCAAGATCTTGACTAAATTCTCTCCTCTGGACTGAGAAGATGCTTTGTCTGAATCTTCATGTAACTGATCAAGTCTGAGATGAATGGCATCTGCAAGACGTCTCAATTGAGAGTTGGTGTAACTAGAAACATTAGTGACTTCAATAGGATCCGGAGGAACAACTAATTTTTCTTTTAATTTTTTAGTTGTTTTAACGACTGGATTACTGGAAGATGCTTCAGGCCAGGGCCTTGGTAACTGGAGGAGTTAATAAAGGAGAAGGCAGAAATTCTTTCTGAACTTGGCCTACAATCCTATCAACACCTAACTTATCCCACCATTTAATGGAAAAACGGCGACAGACATGAGAAATAGGGGAAATAACTGTCTGAGCTGTCCTAATACCTATGGACAACGGAGACTGAAATACTATGACTTCTTGGGAAGCTAAAACGACATATTGCCATTTAAGAATCCAAGGGATCTTGTATTTAGTACAAAATATAAGGAAGACTGGAATTTCCTCATATTTGGGAAGATAGTTATTGTGAGTACAAAAATGTTCTAACTGATCAAGGAGAGGTTTGGGGAAAATTTCATGGCACAGACCATACCTCGTCCACCAGAGGATAAACCATTTGGGGAATTGACTTTTGAATTTGTGGTCGAACTGGAAAAACCACGAATGACTATGATCTTCATTTTGATGAAGCATGATTTTATGCCAAGCCTCAATATAATCATAATAGCAATAAGAGCTAGTGTGATTAGAAAGTGATTTAAGATCAGAAGGATGACTACCCCAATCGGACAGATTGAGAACCTGTTTGATATAGAAAGAATGATAAAGTAGTTTAGACTTATCATCATCGGCATAAATTGGTTTAATAAAGACTGACTCTGTTTCAATTAGGATATCTTTATAATATAGAAGTGACTTATAAGGAGCAAGGGGGAGGAAATGCCATCCAGTAGGAAAATATTGGGCAGCCAAATTAATTGGGTCATTCTTGGGTTTCATTGGTAACTCAATATGGAATAAGTGCTGATCATATATAGGACGATACATTGAAATTGAGTGACTGGGTTTTGATGAGGTAAACTTGGTTTGATTAGCAAAAATATCAAATGGTGGAGGCTGACTAGTGAGAACTGAGGAGTAGGGCTTGGGAATTGTACCAAACACCTGGAATTTATTGTGGGTGGTTTGAGTAACTGGATGAGGAACAACAGTTCCTTTGGACTGGTTGACTGGGCCAGATGAACGGCCATAACCACGAGAAGATGATCCTCCTCGCACACTCATGCTGCTGCAATAGTACCCGTGTTTATGAATTCACAGGTGAGAAAATCAGGAACGCATTTGTTACTACCTTTAATATATTCAATATCAAAATTAAAAATACATAAAATAGCTTGCCATCTAGCGAAAGAGTGCTTAGAGGCAGCGTTCTCAACGTCCTTTTCAAGAATAAATTTTGTTGATTTGCAATCTATCCTAACTAGAAATTTTTGATTCAGTAAATCTCTCTGAAATTTTTTAATACATAAAACTAATGACAAAATCTCCTTTTTAATAATGCTGTATTTTAACTGTGTAGGGTTACATGCACCAGAGTGGAAACGAACAATTTGTTCATCTGAAGTAGGAGTTAACTTTTATTTGAGTACGCCACTGAATCCAATGTCAGAGGCATCGGTTTCAACTATTTTGAAAGCTGAATCATTTGAGATGCCAAGGCAGGGCAAAACCTTAACATATTTTTTAACTTGTTGGACGACAGAAGTATGAATGTCAGTCCATGGAGGTGGATTACATTGTAAACGCTGAAAGAGAGGCTTATAAATCTTCCTGAGGTTCTTGTAAAACTTGCCAATATAATTAAGCGAGCCAAGAAACCTCTGTAGCTGAGTTTTGTCGGTAATCTTATCTGGGAACCGGTTGGCGAATTGAATAGCTCTCTCAATTGGCCGCGTGAGTCCATGATAGAGGATTAATCCGAGAAACCTGACTTTAGTCAGAAACAGACTACACTTGGAAGGTGAAAGAACAAGACCATTGGTTTTAACCATTTTGAAGAACGAATTCAAGTGTTTAAAATGCTCTTCAATAGTCTTGGAGAATACAAGGATATCGTCAATGTATACAATAATAAAATGACTGAAAGGATTCAAAATATTTTTAAGAATATTCTGAAATTCACTTGGTGCATTTTTAAGTCCAAATGACTGAACATTCCATTCGTAGTGTCCGAACGGAGTAGGTGAATGCAGTTTTGTACCTATCATCGGGATGAATAGCAACTTGCCAAAATCCTAGATTTGAGGTCAAATTTACTGAAGATAGTGGAGACACTTAACCTACCAAGGAGATCATCCTTGTTGGGTAAAGGGTACCTAATTCATTCTAGTACTTTGTTTAATGGTTTGTAATTAATGACTAACCGAGGGACACCTCTCTCTTTCTCAGCTTCGTTATTAACATAGAAAACTGGGCAGGACCATGGTGACTTACTGTGTCTAATTAAACCTTTAGTAAGGAGATCATTAATTTCATTTTACATAGCTCCATTTGTTCATGACTCATTTGAATAGGCCTAGCTTTAGTGGGAATTAAATGTTCTTTGAATTCCTTAGCATAGGGTAATCTGACTATGTATTTCTTCCTATGCCAAAAAGCATTGGGAGAATTAGAACATAATTTTTTTGTTAAATAATCTTTTAATTCATTTATCTTTTCTTGGACTCTGTTACTCTTAAGTTGTTCTTCAACTTGTTGATACCTAACTTCTTCTTTGAGGAAACTTAGGTGGGTAACTTTACAATTTAACAAATTCAATGATTTAGAGATGGATTCTTCTTGAATAAATTTTAAATCTCTTTCTTTTGGTTTAATAAGAAATTTAATGGTAATTTTCTTTCCTAAATTTTCGCAACTTAAACCTTTATTACTAGTGGTAAATGGATATAATAAATATATAAATGGTAATCCTAAAATGATTTTATCTGTAAGATTGCGAATTAAAACGAATGAGGTTTTAAAACACATATTGTCTTGACAGATATGTATCTTTGGTAATTTGTATTTTATTTCCATTTGACTACCATTAGCTGAATTAAGCTTTTCACTAGTTTTCTTATAATATCTGGTAGGAATAGGACTTCTCTTGAATACAGTTTAAATCTGCACCAGTATCAACTAAGGCAGGAAGCTGTATAGAGAAAGTTTTATCAATAACTAGATTGACAGAGATATACCATTTTTGAATAGTAATATCTTTAATTCTTTTAAGGGAGAGACCTTGAACAAAAAGATCATATTCTTTAGTACCTGATGATTCAGGTTCATCGTGACTTTCATCACTGGAAGAAGAATCATGAACTTGAAGATCTGATTTTTTTATCATCAATCTCTTTTCTTAGATTGGAAATATCTAATTTTAAATTTGAAATTTCTTTCTTGAGTTTATTAACTTCTTAATTTAACTCAAGGAGGGTAATCTCCTTTACTGGGGACTTAAATTTTTCAAGAGTTTTATTGAGACTAAAAATGGGTTTTTCTTTGGCTCTAAGAACCTTATCAGTGACTTTCTTATCTTTGGTTAACAAATCTTTTAACTGTCTCAAATACTGAGTTTTTAATTCAGGGTCTGTAATTTTACTGATTAAGTCAATTAATAAATACCTTTCTTCTTCTTCTTTGTTAATTACATTAACTCTTTTACAATAGTTTTAATTGCAGTTTTCTGTTCATATGGTGACTTCATTTTTACTATCTGATTCTTCGTTAGAGGTGTTATCACTAGAAGATTCTGGAATATCAGAAGCTTCTTCATTACTGCTACTGTTATTTTCAATTCTCATCAACTCTAATAACTGTTCTGTATCTTCAGCTGAAATATTCAACTGAGTTAATTTTTGTTTAACTCTACATTCACTCTTGTAGTTATTAACCGTTTATCTAAACAGAAGAAAAGGATCTCAAATGAGTTTAACAGGAATGATCAAAGAAAGAATTTTTGTTTAAACAGTTAACAAATAAGTCTCCTGTTTAGATCGATTTTACTGATAGATCAGGACCAATCGAGTGATCCTTTGTTTCTGATTTCAGTCTGATTTATTTTTAAACAAAAAAATCTTTTCAAAAATTAAAGAAATTTTGAAGATCTGACCAATTTTTCGGTGAAAAAATTTTCTCCTCCTTTTTGTAAACAAATTTTTGGGGCTGAAAGGGTTATTTCCTGGATAAAAATTTTGAGGTGGAAATATATGGGGATGGTGACTCATCTGAGAAGATGATCAACAGCATCTTCCGGCACCGACAGGGACGAACCAGTCAACGAAGAAGACGCTAGAGGCATCTTCAGTCACCGACAGGTGATGGCCCCAGCCATCATCTCAGCTTTTGCTTTTACTTAAAGCAAAAGTCTTTTACTTTAGTAAAATGTAAAAGTTGTATGGGGATGGTGACTCATCTAAGAAGATGATCAACAGCACCTTCCGGCACCGACAGGGGCGAACTAGTCAACGAATTAGACGCCTAGAGGTATCTTCAGTCACAGACAGGTGATGGCCCCAGCCATCATCTCAACTTTTGCTTTTACTTAAAGCAAAAGTCTTTTACTGTTGTAAAAGAATTAATGTAATAACAAAAGAAGAAGAAGAAAGGTCTTTATTAATTGATTTAATTAGTAAAATTACTGACCCTGAATTAAAAACTTAGTATTTAAGTCAGTTAAAAGATTTGTTAACCAAAGATAAGAAAGTTACTGATAAGGTTCTTAGAGCCAAAGAAAAGCCTATTTTTAGTCTCAATAAAACTCTTGAAAGATTTAATTCCCCAATAAAGGAGATTACCCTCCCTGAGTTAAATAAGGAAGTTAATAAACTTAAGAAAGAGATTTCTAATTTAAAATTAGAAATTTCCAATCTAAGAAAAGAGATTGATAATAAAAAATTATGGGGATGGTGACTCATCTGAGAAGATGATCAATAGCACCTTCCGGCACCGACAGGGACGGAACAGTCAACCAAGAAGACGCCATAGGAGTTTTCAGTCACCGACAGGTGATGGCCCACGCCATCATCTCTTTTACTTTAGTAAATATAACAGTAAAAAAAGAATAACTTTTGCTTTTACTTAAGTTAAATGTTTTTAACTTAGTTAAATATTTTTAACATTTACCCATGTAACAGTAAATGTAAAATATTTCTTACGTTTTACTTTTACTTAAGTAAATTAATTTTACTTAAGTTAATGTAATAGTGATTCCTGCGTGAATCAAATAGTAATTTACTTTTCAGTTTTCTATTTAAACAACTCGAAGTGTTTAGAGTTGTTTAGGCTTAGTTCAGTAAAGCCTCAGAGCTTCTCTCTCTAGAAAGCTCTTCCGAGGTCCTCTCCCTTCTCTCTTAGTTAGTCGGAGACGAAGCTTTCAGCTTCGATCTTCTTAGTTAGAAGATGAAGACAAAGTCCTTAATACTTCGATCTTCCCTCTCAAACATTTAGTCTTAGGATATAATGTAATCCCTTCCATAAATGTTTATAAATAAAAGAAAGAGATTACTTTACCGAGTAACCGGTCTTATTCTTAATCTTTTCTTTTTTTTTTGTATAAGTTTTCTTGAAAAAAAAAACTTATCCCGCTGTCATATGGTATCAGAGCCAAGTTGTATGTTGTTAGTAACTGCATAGTCAGATCTTTTTAATCAAACTTCTCTTTACTTTTTCAAAATCATCTTCTTCCTCAAAGTTCTGAAGCACCTTTTTTTACCTGTAGTCCACCTAGTTCGTGTCTAACCTTTGTAAGTCTCCAGGGTGTGAGCAGTGTTGGGTTATAGAACATAGGTATGAGTCTATTTAGGGTAAACGAGGTATGGATGAATGAACCTTGAGTAAAGATTTTATTTTGAAAAAAGTCAAGATGAGTAGATTATTCAGATCTAGCTCTTCAATTAGTAACAGGTCAGCTTTACCTCATGTCCCAGACATCGTCAACCAAGAAGAACATAGTTATGAAAACATTAACCAAGTTTTACACAATTGGAACATACCTAGAGTATCTCCTAAAGAGATTTACCAGTCAACCTTTTCAGATAAATTCAAAACTGACTATAATGTCAAAATAGTTGAAAGAGTTTATGCTATTAACAAAGAATATGAAAATTGTAGTCTTTTATCTCCCGAAGTTATTAAAAAACATAGTAAAAAGGGTTACAACTTTATTCATATAGGTCTTGTTCAAGTTGTAGTAAAACCACTTAACAGAAAAGGAATTAATTCATCTATCTACTTCTACCTTAGAGATGCTAGATTTTTAAATTATTATCCTAGTATTATTGGTGCCATGGAAGCAAGTTTGCATAATGGACCTATCCATTCCAATTGCTTTCCTAATTTCACCTTGAGTCTTAGTGATCAAATCCGCTGTTATATGGTAACAGAGCCACACAGTTGGTTCTTGATTCTGTTAGTGGTTTCGATTAAAAAAAGTTTGATTTGTTTTTAAATATTTTTTCAAACTTTTATTTCTTTGGCTCCTGGATCATTCGCCTGACTTGCCGTAAACCACCTAAGATCGCCATAAGACCTGTTATACCGTTTGTAAGTCTCCACGGTTGGGAGCAGTGTAAGGCTAAGGGCATCGTTAGATCTACAGGTATGTGTTTACACATGGAAAGAACGGTTTGAGTTTAACAGGAATGATTAAAGAAAGAATATTAACAAATTTCTCTTTCTAAAATTGTTTATTATTGTCATTTCGCATCATAACTCTAGAGGTAAACACATCTTTGTACCATCTAAAATCACTTAGAGTGGGACAATTAATTAAACCTTTAAATAAATTTTGATCACTAAGACTCAAGGTGAAATCAGGAAAGCAATTGAAATTGATAGGTCCATTATGCAAGCTTGCTTCCATGGCACCAATTATATTAGGATAATAATTTAAAAATCTAGCATCTCTAAGACAGAGGTAGATAGATGAATTAATTCCTTTTCTTTTAAGTGGTTTAACTGCAACTTAAACAAGACCTAGTAACCATTCGGTTAGAGATATCAAACTTAAAGGTATCCTTAATCAAGGAGAGAGAGAGAGAGAGAGGTGTCCCTCGGTTAGTCATACAATAATAAAATGACTGAAGTTATTTCCCCTATTTCTCATGTCTCTCGTCGTTTCGGTTTGAGTTTAACAGGAATGATCAAAGAAAGAATTTTTGTTTAAACAGTTAACAAAGAAGTCTTCTGTTAAACTTGTAAGATATTTTAATTTGCACTTGTAAATAGTTTGAGTTATCATCAATAAAACTTTTATTTAGTAATTTAATTGTGTTTGTATGCGATCTCTTGTTCTTCTCTCCTTTTACTCCTCCTTCCGCCCCAATGGTATCAGAGCCAAGTTGTATGTTGTTAGTAACTGCATAGTCAGATCTTTTTAATCAAACTTTTCTTTACTTTTTCAAAATCATCTTCTTCCTCAAAGTTCTGAAGTCACCTTACTTACCTGTAGTCCACCTAGTTCGTGTCTAACCTTTGTAAGTCTCCAGGGTGTGAGCAGTGTCGGGTTATAGAATATAGGTATGAGTCTACTTAGGGTAAATGGGATATGCATGAATGAACCTTGAGTAAAGATTTTATTTTGAAAAAATTCAAGATGAGTAGATTATTCAGATCTAGCTCTTCAGTTAGTAACAGGTCAGCTTTGCCTCCTATCCCAGACATCGTCAACTAAGAAGAACATAGTTATGAAAACATTAATCAAGTTTTACACAATTGGAACATAGTAAAATATTTTTTACTTACACTTTTACTCCAGTTAATGTAATAGTAACATTATAACAGTTCATTTCCTTGTTCTATAAACGGAAATCAAATTCATTCGGTAAGGCAAATTTAGAAAGACTCAGAGTTCCCTCTCTGATGAATCTTTAGCCTCTACCGCTGATTAAACCTTCTTCTACCCCTCTTATTCTTATGTTCTTATTCTAGTAAACTTGTAAGTCATTTTATTTCTTGCACTCGTAAATAGTTCTAGTAATCATCAATAAAATTATTTATTTAGAAATTTATCTGTGTTTGTATGCGCTTTCTTGTTCTTCTTCTCTCCTCTTCCTCTTCCGCCCAAAATGGTATCAGAGCCAAGTTGTATGTTGTTAGTAACTGCATAATCAGATATTTTTAATCAAACTTCTCTTTACCTTTTCAAAATCATCTTCTTCCTCAAAGTTCTGAAGTCACCTTACTTACCTGTAGTCCACCTAATTCGTGTCTAACCTTTGTAAGTCTCCAGGGTGTGAGAAGTGTAAGGTTATAGAACATAGGTATGAGTCTACTTAGGGTAAATGGGGTATGCATGAATGAACCTTG
The DNA here is from genome assembly GCA_020205505.1 of Panax japonicus. Classification (NCBI taxonomy): domain Eukaryota; kingdom Viridiplantae; phylum Streptophyta; class Magnoliopsida; order Apiales; family Araliaceae; genus Panax; species Panax japonicus. The sequence goes on along the minus strand of CM035100.1, from coordinate 34,994,055 downwards.
AGTAAAAATTTTATTTTGAAAACAGTCAAGATGAGTAGGTTATTCAAATCTAGCTCTTCAGTTAGTAACAGGTCAGCTTTGCCTCCTGTCCCAGACATCGTCAACCAAGAAGAACATAGTTATGAAAACATTAATCAAGTTTTACACAATTGGAATATACCTAGAGTATCTCCTAAAGAGATTTACCAGTCAACCTTTTTAGATAAATTCAAAACTGACTATAATGTCAAAACAGTTGAAAGAGTCTATGCAATTAACAAAGAATATGAAAATTGTAGTTTTTTATCTCTTGAAGTTATTAAAAAACACAGAAAAATGGTTACAATTTTATTCATATAGGTCTTGTTCAAGTTGCAGTTAAACCACTTAATAGAAAAGGAATTAATTCATCTATCTACCTCTGTCTTAGAGATTCTAGATTTTTAAATTATTATCCTAGTATAATTGGTGCCATGGAAGTAAGTTTGCATAATGGACCTATCCATTTTAATTGCTTTCCTGATTTCACCTTGAGTCTTAGTGATCAAAATTTATTTAAAGCTTTATCATTAAATATTAAAACTGATGGAGAGATTACTCAAATGATTGAAGGATCTCAACCCATTGCTTTGATTTACCGGATTTATTATAAGACAATGAAGTCAAAGTTGAATGTTCATGCTCTTAATAAAAGTCCAAAAGATCAAACAATTTTTATTCAAAGTTCAACTAGTGATGCTAATATCGAGATTCCAAGAACAATCCTATGGAAAGATATTACCTTACCTAATCAATGGACTTTACCAAATGAATTACCACAACAGCCCATAGTTAACAATTCGTTAAATATTGAAAACATCAAACAGTTTTCTGATGGAACTGTTAAAATTAGTTTTAAACGCACTAGAACACCAGTTATCATTGAAGACATTTCTAGTTCTTCAGCTCCTTCAGTTATCCAAACTAGAAAAGATACTGAAGTACTTAGTAATCCTTCGGTTAGAGATATCAAACATAAAGGTATCCTTAATCAAGGACAAGTTAGTCATCCCTGTTACACTCAGAATGATACCGAAGAGGAAGGTTCTTCTTCTCCGGCATCCTCAGTGTATCCCACGCAGTCTGATTTAAATTCCCCAATTCATAGCCAATTAAGAGTCATTATAAAGATTTTTATTTTGGATTGGGATAATTTATCAAAAGATTTTAATTCAAAATCTAACAAAGTGAAAAGACATCAATTCAGATCTAATCATCCTAAAAAAGAAAGAGATAAAATAATTAATTGATGGAAAAGATTTTTTAAAAATAAAGAAATTAATATTTCTTTTTACGATTATATTCAAAATCAATATAGCCCAAATTTTTACTTAATTCTTCCCTAACTTTGTGAGCAAATAAGGATGGTAAACCATTAACGAATTTCTCTTTCCAAAATGGTTTATTACTGTCATTTCTCATCATAACTCTAGAGGTAAACACATCTTTGTACCATCTAAAATCTCTTAGAGTGGGACAAGTAAGATTACTTAATTGATCATGAATTCTTTCTGTAATATTACTAGGAGTTCCAACAAAATGTTTAATTATTGTAAATATTAGAATATTAACTCCATCAGGCAGACCAATACCAGCATCTTTATCAAAGATGGGATTGCCTTCATTATCTCTTTGAATAGCGTGAACTATGGATATTCTAATGTCTTATGTGAGATGTTTTTCCCACCAAGATCTAAGAATACCAGTAAATCCACTAGCTATTAGTTCAACTATGTCTGGCTGGGACAAGGTGTTGAATTTTGTAATATAACTATTGGCTACCATTGACATATGATTCAGTTTATTAAGAATTTCTTGTTCACTAATCCATCAATATTCCATTCATATATTTTATTAGATGAAATAGAAAATTCTTTATCTAGATTTCTCTCTTCGAATTGTAGATCCGGAGGAGTTGGTCTAGAATACCATTTTCTGGTAATACTTGTGTTATTAACAGTTAATTTATTTAGCTGTTCATTAAGGTTCGAAACAGATGAATGATTAGAGTGATCAAAAGAACAGTTGTTATCATCAGATTCTACCTGATCGATAACAGCAATAGTTCCACTTGGACCGACATCAGTTTTAAGTTTTTTTAAATAACTTATCAATAGACTGAACAAGTTCACTATCTTCATAGGTAATCCTAAATTATATCTGTTCTTTGGTAATTTAATCAAAGGTTGTTCTAATTTTGAATCAGGTTTTTTAATAATTCCTTCTTCAAAATTTTCTTCAATCCTATCTAGCTGTTTTCCTACAGTAGCTAGATATTGGTTGCTAAAGTTTAATTGCTCAATTATCTTTTTATCATCTTTAATTCCATCAGGGATTTTAAAAGGACTGGCTATAACTGAGGTATTTTTAACTGGAATTAGAACCGTTTCTAAAGGAGGATGACTAACTGAAATTTTTGATTTGTCTTCTTTAATCCATTTAGTATTACTAATGACATTACATTTACTTTGATATTGTTCATACCAATTGTAAAAAGTATGGAATAAGTGCTGATCATATATAGGACGATACTCTGAAACTGTGTGACTGGGTTTTGATGAGGTAGACTTGGTTTGATTAGCAAAAATATCAAATGGTGGAGGCTGACTAGCGAGAACTGAGGAGTAGGGCTTGGGAACTGTACCAAGCACCTGGAATTTATTGTGGGTGGTTTGAGTAACTGGATGAGGAACAACAGTTTCTTTGGACTGGTTTACTGGGCCAGATGAACGGCCATGACCACGAGAAGATGATCCTCCTCGCACACTCATGCTGTTGTAATAGTACCTGTGTTTATGAATTCACGGGTGAGAAAATCAGGAACAAACTTGTTACTACCTTTAATATATTCAATATCAAAATTAAAAATACATAAAATAGCTTGCCATCTAGCAAAAGAGTGCTTAGAGGCGCCGTTCTCAACGTCTTTTTCAAGAATAAATTTTGTTGATTTGCAATCTATCCTAACTATAAATTTTTGATTCAGTAAATCTCTTTAAAATTTTTTAATACATAAAACTAATGACAAAATCTCCTTTTTAATAGTGCTGTATTTTAACTGTGTAGGGTTCCATGCGCCAGAGTGGAAACGAACAATTTGTTCATCTGAAGTAGGAGTTAACTTTTGTTTGAGTACGCCATTGAATCCAATGTCAGAGGCATCGGTTTCAACTATTTCGAAAGCTGAATCATTTGAGATGCGAAGGCAGGGCAAAACCTTAACATATTTTTTAACTTGTTGGACGACAGAAGTATGAATGTCAGTCTATGGAGGTGGATTACTTTGTAAACGCTGAAAGAGAGGCTTACAAATCTTCCCGAGGTTCTTGTAAAACTTGCCAATATAATTAAGCGAGCCAAGAAACCTCTGTAGCTGAGTTTTGTCGGTAATCTTATCTGGGAACCGGTTGGCAAATTGAATAGCTCTCTCAATTGGCTGCGTGAGTCCATGATAGATGATTAATCCGAGAAACCTGACTTTAGTCAGAAACAGACTACACTTGGAAGGTGAAAGAACAAGACCATTGGTTTTAACCGTTTTGAAGAACGAATTCAAGTGTATAAAATGCTCTTCAATAGTCTTGGAGAATACAAGGATATCGCCAATGTATACAATAATAAAATGACTGAAAGGATTCAAAATATTATTAAGAATATTCTGAAATTCACTTGGTGCATTTTTAAGTCCAAATGACTGAACAAACCATTCGTAGTGTCCGAACGGAGTGGTGAATGCAATTTTGTACCTATCATTGGGATGAATAGCAACTTGCCAAAATCCAGACTTGAGGTCAAATTTACTGAAGATAGTGGAGACACTTAACCTACCAAGGAGATCATCCTTGTTGGGTAAAGGGTACCTAATCCATTCTAGTACTTTGTTTAATGGTTTGTAATTAATGACTAACCGAGGGACACCTCTCTCTTTCTCAGCTTCGTTATTAACATAGAAAGCTGGGCAGGACCATGGTGACTTACTGTGTCTAATTAAACCTTTAGTAAGGAGATCATTAATTTCATTTTTACATAGCTCCATTTGTTCATGACTCATTTGAATAGGCCTAGCTTTAGTGGGAATTAAATGTTTTTTGAATTCCTTAGCATAGGGTAATCTGACTATGTATTTCTTCCTATGCCAAAAAGCATTGGGAGAATTAGAACATAATTTTTTTGTTAAATAATCTTTTAATTCATTTATCTTTTCTTGGACTCTGTTACTCTTAAGTTGTTCTTCAACTTGTTGATACCTAACTTTTTCTTTGAGGAAACTTAGGTGGGTAACTTTACAATTTAAAAGATTCAATGATTTAGAGACGGATTCTTCTTGAATAAATTTTAAATCTCTTTGTTTTGGTTTAATAAGAAATTTAATGGTAATTTTCTTTCCTATATTTTTGCAACTTAAACCTTTATTACTAGTGGTAAATGGATATAATAAATATATAAATGGTAATCCTAAAATGATTTTATCTGTAAGATTGCGAATTAAAACGAATGAGATTTTAAAACACATATTGTCTTGACAGATATGTACCTTTGGTAAGTTATATTTTATTTCCATTTGACTACCATTAGCTGAATTAAGCTTTTCACTAGTTTTCTTATAATATCTGGTAGGAATAAGACCTTCCTGAATACAGTTTAAATCTGCACCAGTATCAACTAAGGCAGGAAGCTGTATAGAGAAAGTTTTATCAATAACTAGATTGACAGAGATATACCATTTTTGAATAGTAATATCTTTAATTCTTTTAAGGGAGAGACCTTGAACAAAAAGATCATATTCTTTAGTACCTGATGATTCAGGTTCATCGTGACTTTCATCACTGGAAGAAGAATCATGAACTTGAAGATCTGATTTTTTTATCATCAATCTCTTTTCTTAGATTGGAAATATCTAATTTTAAATTAGAAATTTCTTTCTTGAGTTTATTAACTTCTTAATTTAACTCAGGGAGGGTAATCTCCTTTACTGGGGACTTAAATTTTTTAAGAGTTTTATTGAGACTAAAAATGGGTTTTTCTTTGGCTCTAAGAACCTTATCAGTGACTTTCTTATCTTTGGTTAACAAATCTTTTAACTGTCTCAAATACTGAGTTTTTAATTCAGGGTCTGTAATTTTACTGATTAAGTCAATTAATAAATACCTTTCTTCTTTTTCTTTGTTAATTACATTAACTCTTTTACAATAGTTTTTATTGCAGTATTCTGTTCATATGGTGACTTCATTTTTACTATCTGATTCTTCGTTAGAGGTGTTATCACTAGAAGATTCTGGAATATCAGAAGCTTCTTCATTACTGCTACTGTTATTTTCAATTCTCATTAACTCTAATAACTGTTCTGTATCTTCAGCTGAAATATTCAACTGAATTAATTTTTGTTTAACTCTACAATCACTTTTATAGTGTCCTTTCTGCCCACAATTGTGACAGACAATTTTACTTTTATCATATTTCCTTGATTTTTTATATGACTTCTTCTTAGATGATCTTGGTTTATTGTAGTAAGCTTCTTGATTATTCTTCTTATCCTTACTTTTGTCTTGATTATATTGCTTATTACTTTTCTTACGATGTTTATGGCTCTTATGTGACTCAATATGCTTATGCCTGTGATTTCTTTTAGAGGGAGCAACCGGCGGTAAACCATACTGTTCACAGAATGTTCCTAACTCGTATTTGGCTTTATTTCTATCTTTATTGGCTTGTTTAGCTAATTTAAAATCAATACACATTTTTAATCCAATTTTTTGAATATAACTTATAATATCTCCATAAGTTAAATTATCATAATCAATATAACACAAATTTTTACTTAATTCTTCCCTAACTTTGTGAGCAAATAAAGATGGTAAACCATTAACAAATTTCTCTTTCCAAAATGGTTTATTACTGTCATTTCTCATCATAACTCTAGAGGTAAACACATCTTTGTACTATCTAAAATCACTTAGAGTGGGACAAGTAAGATTACTTAATTGATCATGAATGGATTAGGTACCCTAGCCTTATATATATATATATATATATATATATATATATATATATATATATATATATATGGTAAGAATCAAGAACATTCTCCTTAAATAATATTCCTCCTTAAATAGCATTCTTTTATTAAAACTACTTCGTTTTGGAGGGACGCGGCAGTATTTTTGTAAATACGTGGTGGCATTGTATTTACAAAAATGCCACCACGTCCCTCCAAAACGAAGTAGTTTTAATAAAAGAATGCTATTTAAGGAGGAATGCTATTTAAGGAGAATGCTCTTGATCCTGACCGTATATATATACACACACACAAGTGTTTACAAAGAAGAATATCGAAGTTTGGAACACTGTAGGAGGGGTTAAGAGTTGAAATGGAAGGAATTCCCTCTCTTTTTATCTTTTTTTTCCACTTTTTTATGGCTGATGTGGGGTCTTATTTATAACAAAAATAGCTGCGGGTCTACTTGCAACTGACCCGGGTGGGTTCGGACCCATTGGTCCTGTTGTCTCGAAGTACGTGCACTCAGACCAACGCGCAGTCTGCTCGAACCTTGATAACTTTTAATCCGGGAGTCCGATGGAGGCGTGCTATACATTTTCGGAAAGCCCTTTCCGAGAGATATACAATGACATGGGATTTGACCTTTTCTAAATCTGGGAAGATGGGTCCATGACCAGATCTTCCAGTCTTCGCAGTCCGTCCGTTGAGCTGTCTTGTACTATCTTTACTCATTGGTGTTATGGTTCTACATGACCTAATAACAGTAATTTGACTTGATTTGATGTTAAGTTGGCAAAATTACTATTTTGCCCCTCCTGGTTATCTCCAGGGTTGATGCAGTTGTAGCTGTCTTTTCTCAGGGTTGTGTCTGAGATTCGACTGCTGTTGACTTTTGTTAGTCCTCAGGGTTGTCTCTGAGGTTGGTTTGTTATTTCCTGGGGTTGTCACCGAGTTTTAGCTTGATCTCCCAGGCTTATCGTCGGGGTTTGTCTTGATCTCCCGGGGTTATCACCAGGGTTTGATTCGATCTCCCAAGGTTATCACGGGGGTTTGAATTGATCTCCCGGGGTTGTCACCGGGGTTTGAATTGCTCTCCCGGGGTTGTCATCGGGGTTTGATTTGACCTCTCAGGGTTGTTGCTGGGGCTTGAATTGATCTCCCGGGATTGTCACCAGGGTTTTATTTGATATCCTGGGGTTATCGCTGGGGCTTTATTTGACCTCCCGGGTTTGTCGCCGGGGTTTGATTTGATCTCCCAGAGTTGTCGCCCGAGTTTTGATTTGATCTCCTGGGGTTGTCAACAGGGTTTGATTTGATCTCCCGGGGTTGTCACCGGGGTTTGAATTGATCTTTCAGGGTTCTTACCGGGGTTTAATTTGATCTCCCGGGGTTGTCACCGAAGTTTTAATTGACCTCCCAGGGTTGTCACCGGGGTTTGAATTGATCTCCCGGGGCTGTCGTCGGTGTTTGATTTGATCTCTCGGGGTTTTCATCGGAGTTTGAATTTATGATTTTGACTTCTAGGGTTGTCTTTGGAAGATAAAAGACGATTCTACCCTCCTGCATGGTTAGTAATAGGAATGAAAAATTTCGAGTGTCTACTGTAATACCCGAGAATTTCCACATCTTATGAATATATTATTGGAAATAAATATTTATTCGAGTGTCACAGGAGAAAGATGAAGAATGTGAGAAGATCCGGAAAAGGATTACAGAAAATGAGGAAGAGAAAATTCGAATAGAAAGAGGTATATTAAGATTCGAAGGAAGAGTGTGGGTACTAGCGGTAACCGAGTTAAGAGAAGAGATTTTGCACGAGGCACACAATACGACATATTCTGTTCATCCGGGAGGCATTAAGATGTATCGAGACTTGAGGTAACATTTTTGGTCGCCCAATTTGAAATGGGAAGTCGTAGAGTGCGTTAGTAGATGTTTGACTTGTCAACGCGTAAAAGCAGAGCATCAACGGCCGAGTGGTTTACTACAATCATTGGAAATACCAGAGTGGAAATGAGAGCATATTACGATGGATTTCGTGGTAGGACTTCCAGTCACACAGAAAGGTTTTGACGCCATTTGGGTTATCGTGGATCGACTTACAAAGACCGCACATTTTCTATCGATCAAGATCCGATACAGTTTAAATTAGTTAGTGAGTCTGTATGTAAAGGAGATTTTTTCACGACATGGAGTACCGATGTCAATTGTCTCTGATCGAGACCTACGCTTCACGTCAAATTTTTAGAAAAGCTTACAAGAGAGAATGGGAACACGGTTAAGGTTGAGTATCACTTATCACCCTCAGAAAGACGGACAAAGTGAGCGAACTATACAAACGCTAGAGGACATGTTTAGGACTTGCGTGATGGATTTCAAGGGAAATTGGGACGACCACCTACCTTTAGTTGAATTTGCGTATAATAATAGTTACCATGCGAGTATCGACATGCCACCATACGAAGCTCTTTACGGGAGAAAGTACAGAACACCATTATGTTGAGACTAAGTCAGAGAGCGACGAATACTCAGACCATAGTTAGTACAACAAACCGCAGATGTGGTGATAGTAATAAGAGCCAGACTAGTAGCAACTCAAGATCGCTGAAAGAAATATGCAGACTTTCATCGGCAGGACTGAGACTTTAAAGTCGGCAGTTTCGTATTCTTGAAGGTATTAAAGATCCGTTTCGGTAAGAAAGGAAAATTGAGTCCAAGATTCATAGGACCGTTCGAGATACTGAAGCGAGTGGGCGAAGTGGCATACAAAGTTATATTACCACCCGAGTTGGACCACATCTATAACGTGTTTTACATATCCATGTTTCGTACGTACGAGCCAGACTACAAACACGTGATTTCTTACGAACCCATTCAAGTGGAGAAGAACTTGGCATATGATGCAATTCCTGTCCAGATTCTAGATAAGAAAGAGCAAACTTTAAGAAACAAAGTCATTTCTTCTGTAAAAGTGCTTTGGCGTAACCACGATGTCGAGGAGGCTACGTGGAAGTTAGAAGATAGGATGATGAGGGATTATCCCCATCTATTTGTGTAACCTTGTAGTAATTCCGGGATGAAATTTTTATAAGGGGGGGGAGGATGTAATACCTGAGAATTTCCACATCTTATGAATATATTATGGGAAATAAATATTTATTTGAATATAATTATTGATGTATGGTAAGATAAGTAATTCAATTTGTGTAAATTGATGTTATATGTGTGAAGTTGTGATGAGAATTGAGTAATGCCTTGTGTGGCATGAGAAAGGAAATTTAAGCAATTAAACCAAGAGGAAGATTAATTGCGTATGATTATGCGATTCCATATAAGGAGTGAATGTGACGAACGAGAATTTTGTAATTTAATTTTAATATTTATTGAATTAAATAAATATTTTTTGATGATTTAATTATTAGATTAAATAATTAATTGATGCAATTGTGGTAGATTAATTTAATTATATGTATTACATTTATTAAATTAATGTAGAGAATAATTATTATTCGAAGTATGTCATTATGTGAGCTTATTGTATTAAATGAAATATTTAATTAAGCATGATGTTATTTAATTAATTTAATTATTAATTAGAGAGTTAATAATTTGACATTATTTATTAATGAGAAAATTAATTATATAATTATGTGAATTTATGATAGATTATTATATGTTATTTAATTAATTTAAATAAGATATTTGAATTGGGTGTGACATGAATTAAACTATATGATAAAGATTTATTAAATTAAATGGTTTGTAATCTATTAAAGCTAGCCAAACATGGCTTTAGTGGGAGTTGAGGGAAGTTACCCATGACTGGGTAACTGACCACTTCTGCGTCAGTTTTTCTCCTTTAATTATCAGACGTCTTTTTATCATTATTATTCTAAGTCTAGCAAAGGAAATCACAGAGAGAGTTTGAAGAGTTTGAGAACTTTGAGAGAGATTGTGAATACTGTGATTAAAGGAGAAGAAGTGTGAGAAATTGGGAATTATTGTCACCCTGTGTAATCTAAGCAGAGTATTCAAGGGTAATCCCTTCTTCCCAGATTTTAAAGTTACGTCATTTAGTTTTTTTTTTTTATAAAAATGGCTTTCATATATTCTGTAAGTCTCTGTGAATTGGGAAATGATGATTGTTGTAAGAATATGTGTAATAATTCGAGTAATATAACATGTTTACTATGTAGACCATATCATCAGTATCATAAAACATGTCGTTATACGATGACTTGTTATTTCAAAATTATAGAGTATGGGTTTTGGCCTTATGGCCCTATAAGTGGTATTTAATGCGTTGATCATATATTATCCCTAAATTTTACACTCGTTTATTATTATGCATATTGATACGAAGAGACCAAACCTTAAATGAACAGATTCGGTGTTATAACGAATCCGTAGTGTTAAATTTTATGTTTTTTTGTTCAAAATCTTCAAGAACACAAAGAACAGTACAATTTGAATATTTTAATTTAGTAATTATGTGTTTTAATGTGTTAAAATTAGTCTTTAGATGTTGAGTAATGTTTGTATACAAATTATATCAGGTGGGTATGTCTAATTACGAGTAGGAAATAAGAAATTAGAAGAAATTGGCATGTTCTGTGATTTTTCGCGAACTGCCATTTCTGTGTCTGGTACACCGCGCCGCAGCACTGGCTACAGGCATAAGAGTCACGCTGCAGCGCCATTGACCAAGCCGCAGTGCAGGCGGCGCAGCGCCAAGAATCAGTACAAAAGTGGCGCTGCAGCGCCACTCTCTAGAAAGTTCAGAAATGTAATTTTTTTAAAATGTTTAAGTCTAACAATGTGTTACTAAATTAATGTAATGAACATGTAAACAAGTTAGAAGTATAATGAGATGTAAATTAGATGTTTAACATGTAAATAACATAATTACATGTGGATTGAATTATTGAATACATAATTAGCTTGTTATTCATGATGTGTAAATTATGTGACAAAGTAGTAAATTAACTAAGTATAGTTAATAACCAAAGTTTAAACAAAAAGAATAATCATTGATGATTAGTTAAGTTATAATTAACTTGTATTGTGAATGTGAATGGTATGTAGGATTAAATTCAAAGAAAGTGCTTAGTTAAAGTTTAATCTACGCACGAGGCAAGTTTCCTAACCCTACTTGTCATTATTGTTCAAGTTTATTATTTACCTCGAGTAATTATCATTACTATTATTCAAGTTTGAATTATTATATTAAAGATTGATTATCTTTTCAAAGTATGATTTTGTTATACAAAAATCGTTCTATTGTATACTCCTTAAGATTATTATTCAATTTGAATATAATTATTATTGAACCTTATTAGACTAGCGAACCCTTATTGATTCGACTAGTCCATAGTTGATGAGCGTTCTAAATTTCAGAACGCTTGATGAATTATCCAAACCAAACTTCTTTTGGTGCGGACTCGAATGTCAAACTGAGATGAACAACCCTGCAAAGGGATTTACTTATGCGTTAGCGTTAAGATATTGTGCACAATATGGTACTAAGGGCTGATCCCCCTAAGTGCGAGTAGAAAGGTCCATAGTCTTATGACTGTTAAAGGTTTCAAGTATGACCCTTGATAACCTAGGACATAGTTCAAGGTCTTATGACCCTCAGAATTCTTTTGATTCTTGTTATTCATTCTTGATTCAAATGTTGAGCTTTTATTCAGATGTCTTTGATTTACTCGCATGTTATTATACTATTATTTCATTATTATACTTGTGGGCATTAGTGCTCACTCTTGTTTGATAATAACATTGCAGTTAAGAACGAAAGAACCGATGAACCTTCCACTAGTAAAGGCAAGGGCAAAGTTAGTAAATGATGAAGACTTCTATTTTATTTGATGATGTATTTATGTTTAAGACATGAGTTAATGATGTTGTTTAAGACTTATTTGTTTATGATTCCGCACAGATGTTTAAGGTTAGTTTAACCTGGGATTATATTTTATTATTCGGATGTTGTAACCCTTATGGGGAAGATTTTATTTCTATCTATTGCATGGTTTGCATTTATTATGGGTAGATAGATAGATGATATTTGTACAGTGAACACCAAATCCCGTGGAATAGAAGTACCCGAATTTTGGGGTGTCACAATGAATACACTCTTAGATTAGTAATATCACTCGTGTGGACGTTAATTCATGTTGTGTAAAACTAGTATTGCGATGGAGGTTGAAACTAGCTTGAAGGTAAACCAGTTTGGCACTGCCAGGGTACGGCGCAGCTGCGCCATCCCAGCAGTACAAACTGGCGCAGTTGCGCTAGTGGTCTGTTTGAGAAAATTAGTTTTCTTCTATAAAACTGAAATAGAACACTTATGCATTATGTGTGACATTAATAAAACCATACGATAGGAATATATTTCAATGACATGAGGTACCTAGTAGTACAATGAAATCCCATGTAGTTGTAATACAGAAATAATTAAATATCTGTATATTCTAGGAACTGGGAAGGAAATTAAATGTTTAAATAAACATTAATATTAAATAATGTTATAATGTGGTTATGTGAGTAGTAGAAATAATTATGGGGGATACCCAGATAATAATTCCAAACATCGTTATTTTATTGCGTGTACTTAATGTACATGGATTATATGATGTGAGTATATAACTAATTCTTAACTTCCTAATATGTTAACAATTGTACATTAATATTACATTATGGGAATTAAAGAACCAAACCAAGCCTTAGATGATCAAATGCTGAGATATTTGCTCTTATCCCAAATTGAGTGACACAAAGGTACATGAATAGTGACTTGAAGCTAAAATACGTAACTTCCAAATGGCTTAGTGTAGGTGATAAAGGCTAGGGAAATGGTAGTTGGCCAACTCTTGGTTAACCATTGTTCCCTTTCAGTACACCATGGATACTAACTTTCATGTAAACCCTAAATCCAGTCCAAGTTTCTTCTATAAATACAAGCTTAAATTTTAGTTTTTGTGTTGCTAGATGTTGTTTGATAAGTCTAAATTGGAGATTTATAAGTTGTTGAGCTATTATAGAAGCATACTCAGAGTGTAGGAAGTCCAATTCAAGCTTAAGAAGGTATAAATTCTAATTATGTTCTTGAAATGGGTCTTGTTTAGTTCTTGAAATTTCTTGAATTAGTATGTCAATTGATATGAATTAACATGTTATAATGTGTTTAAGAAGTAGGTTTACACATATGAATTCTTTAATGATGGTTTGGAACATGTTTGAATCAAGTAAATGAAGGTTGGTTGTTACTCTGAAAAATAGAGTCTGCTTACTGCTTCTGATCTTGACATGGCACAGCTGCGCCCTGTTTATACTAGGGTGCAGCGTAGCTGCGCCGTACCTCAGAATCAGTTGGTGGTTTTTGTTAGAATATGTGTTGTGAACTTGATGTTATAACTTAGATATATACCTAAAGAGTGGTATACCATGAGATATAAGGTTTTCTTATGTAGTATGAGGTGATCAAAATGATTTAATGAGAGATTTGAAATAAAAAAAACTTAAAGTGTTAAAAATAAACTTTGATGTAATACTTGTTCTACAAGTTCTGAACTTAGTGATTCATACGCATGATTGATTTCAGATATAAAGGAGCATGATATAATGTTTATTGTGTCTTTACTCATGACCAAACTTGCTAGACCTTGTGTTAGAGAAACTTTCAAAGAAAAGCTTGTTATGTTAAAGCTGATGTGCATGAATACCACATGATATACATTCTGATCTGGCGAAAGTGTTAACATTACTTGACTACATATGATTAGAGCTTTAAAGTTGTCTTATATGTGCCATATTACATCATTCATGATAAAGTGATTTCAAAGGCAACCTTGAACATGTTTTCAAACTTAAGTTGCATTATATATGAGTACTTAGAGATTAAGATGTCATGTTATGTCTATAATATCCCTAGACATGATCCATATGTATCAAACATGATGATAACTAAACCAAACATGAGTTTAAAGCATGATAAAAATGTTAAACAGTGATAATTGTGAATAAACAATATGAATACTATAAGCATGAGTATCAACAGATTGTGTAATATCTCTATATGGACATATAACCAAGTTATAAGATATGGTAACTGTGATAACCCATGATTTCGAATAATCCGAATTTTACGAATAATTTTTTTTAATTAATATTATTATTAATTATCATTATTGTGTTAAGTATCTGTGATACGAGTCTAGAGAATGAGTCGATTTGTGTATTGACTAAGAATTTAGAATAGAGTTGTGCTTAATAAAGAATAGAAACCCTAACCCTAAGTCCGGATAGGGATTCACTAGAAATTATAATTTAAATAATTATATTAATGAGTATGTGTCTGTAATATTTAGAATTATTTGATCAATGATTGATCGTATAAGGTTTAAATTTAATAAACCCTAATAAGGGATTAGAAACCCTAAACGAAAGCCGAGAAACCCTAATTTTATATTCTAGATTTCTAAACTCTAATTAAGAAACCCTAATCCTAATTGGCAAGCCTAATGCATTTATTATACGTTAATGTGATTAGAAAACCCTAATTATATTTTACTTATCTTAATTTCTATTTTACAAACCCTAATTGTAATTTAGAAATTTTAATTTTTTAAAATAAAACCCTAATTTCATATTCCGGATTTCTAACCCCTAATTAGGCAACTATGACGAACGAGATTTTTGTAAATTAATTTTAATATTTTTTGAATTAAATAACTATTTTTTGATGATTTAATTATTAGATTTAATAATTAATTGATGCATTTGTGGTAGATTAATTTAATTATATGTGTTACATTTATTAAATTAATGTAGAGAATAATTATTATTCAAATATGTAATTATGTGAGCTTATCGAATTAAATGAAATATTTAGTTAAGTATGATGTTATTTAATTAATTTAATTATTAATTAGAGAGTTAATAATTTGACATTATTTATTAATGAGAAAATTAATTATGTGACTATGTGAATTTATGATAAACTATTATATTTTATTTAAAATAAATAAGATATTGATTTATTTTATGAAGGAGTGTGACATTAATTAAACTATATGAAAATGGCTTTCAATCAAGTTCTGTGGAATTTCTGTAAATTGGGAAATTGAGTTAGGAATATATGTAATAATTCGAGTAGCATAACATGTTTTATATATATTTTATATGATTCCATATCATAAGTTTTAGTAAATGATGACTTGCTATTTCAAAAATTTACAGAGTTTGGGTTTTGGCCATATGGCCTTATACGTGATATTTCATGTATTGAATGTATATTATCCCTAAATTTTACATTCGTATGTTTTTATGTGTTGATACGAAGAGACCAAAGTTTAAATAAACGGATTCAGTGGTATAACGAATCTGTAGTGATAATTTTCATGTTTTATTTTCAAAACCTTCAAGAACATCAACAATAGTGGAAGTAAATGTGTTGATTTTGCAAATTATGTGTTGTAACTTGTTAAAAATCATGCTAGATGGGTTAAGTAATGATAATATATGTATTACAATGATTGGGTAAGTCTAAATTCGTGTAAAAATAACTAATTAGAAGTTATGGCCATATTCATGTATAATTTTACCTTTGATTGATTTTTGGCATAATTTGGCCTTATTATGTTCGCGAACTGCAGAACTGCAGAAACTGCAGAAAATGAGCCTTGGTAACCCCGCCCCCGGCGCCGTTACCAAACTAAATTACCCCGCCCCGACGGTCAAAAAATAAAATAATAAAGACAATAAAAAAAATAAAAATAAAAAAATAAAAAAAATAAATATTTGATTAAAATTATTATTAAAATATTTATAAAATAATTTAAATATTTTAATTGAGATATTTATGGAATACAATAAATATTCGATGAAAATTATTATTAAAAGATTTATAAAATAAATTAAATATTTTAATTGAGATATTATGGAATAAAATAAATATTCGATGAAAAATATTATTAAAATAAATTAAATATTTTAATTGAGATATTTATGGAATAAAATAAATATTTGATGAAAATTATTATTAAAATATTTATAAAATAAAGTAAATATTTTAATTGAGATATTTATGGAATAAAATAAATATTTGATGAAAATTATTATGAAATAATTTATTCGAGTGTAATAATAGTAACAGAATGAAAATATTCTAATTTAATTAAGTAATTAAATTAGAAGGGTAATAATTTATTAAATAAAGTGGAGTTTATATTAAATAATTAAGTAAAAATGTAAGTAATGAATGTCGTGAATACATATGGTATGTGTAGGATTTGTGGTGAACGGAAGTAGTAATCGTTTAGCCTACGCACGAGACAAGTTTCCTAACCCTACTTGTCATTATTGTTCAAGTTTATTATTTACCTCGAGTAAATTATCATTATTATTATTCAAGTTCGAATGTTATATTAAAGATTTATTATCTTTTCAAAGCATGATTTAGTTATACAATAATTGTTCTATTGTATACTTCTTGAGATTATTATTCAAATTGAATATCATTATTGTTGAACCTTATTAGACTAGTGAACTTTATTAATTCAACTAGTCCTTAGTTGATGAACGTTCTAAATTTAAGAACCCTTATTAAATTATCCAAACCAAACTTCCTTTGGTGCGGATTCGAATGTCAAACTGAGATGAACAACCCTGTAAAGGGATTTACTTATGCGTTAGCGTTAAGATATTGTGCACAGTATGGTACTGTTGATCGATTTCGCAATCAATGAATACGTGCAAGTATACACGGTCAACAAGTAATAAAGTGATAAGAAAAGTATCGTTCCCACGAGGAATTATTTAATAAAAATCACCAAGTACTAATTCTTAACCAAACTAATTTTATTTAAACAATCTCAAATCGTGTTTTTTCTAATTAAGAAAACTAAATTAACCAATTAAAACTATGTTACTTTATAAATGAATTCAAATAAATAAAGGCTAAGACTCTAATATCCCCAATTATGAACTATAAACCAATTATCCAATTATCCCAATTATTATGTCTACTGAATTGTTAACAGGAATTCTCAAATGCCAAAAGTCCTTTTCCAAGTGATCAATTGCCTTCTATTTAATCCAGATTAATCTTGCTATATTCCTATGCAAAACAATTGAATTAAACTCTTTCCAAACCCAATTCCTTATGTGTTACATGCGGTGAACAGATATTTCCATTCAATTCACAAACTTAATTATTCACTTTGCAAATAACTAAGTCACATGTTATCATGCCCAGTTCTAACCCTAGAATTCCTCTTCCAATTCCTTCTAGAGTAACAAAGTAATTACTGATCAGATAATTAAGCAATATGCACAAGACAAGATAAACAACTCACTTTAACATAAATAACTGGAATATAATGAATAACTAATTCATAGCCATAAAAAGTTCAATTAAAATCTTAATAAAAAGAATTAGTTCATAATTAATGAATGGAAACCAAGAATCTACAACTGAATAGACATTAAAAGATAAAAGTATGATGAGAGAAGAGAATAGAATCTGTTGTCAGCAAATCTGATGCTCCCCTCTTGCTCTTACTCTTGATCTTCAATGGTCTCCAAGTTGCTTCAATCTCCAAAACTAATAAGAACTAGGGTTATGTTCTAATCTAATGGAGTGTATCTCTAATCTAAGATATGTAATCCCCAAGCTAAACTATGTAATCCTCCTTTATTTTATGCCTTACATCATGTATTTATAGGCTACAAGTCTAACTTTGAGTTTAGGAACAATCCCAATCCAATTTGGAGTCAAAAAGGTGTCAAAATTCGCCCAAAACGCGTCCAGGCCCGCACCAGACCCTTCCCCAGCGCCCCGGCGCTGGGCACGGCGCTGGCATTCTGCCCCCCAGCGCCCCGGCGCTGGTATCAAGCTTAAAACGAGCGCCCCGGCGCTGGCCCAAAGTCTAACATTTTCTGCTCCGACGTCCTTTGGAAAAATGGCCATAACTTCTTCGTCCGAACTCCGATTTAGATGATTCAAGATGTTCTGGAAAGAGGAGAAGTAGATCTACAACTTTAATTCTTGAAGTTTTTCGAAATAATGTCCGGAGCTATAGTCAAATTGGCTCTGAAGTGACTGCTGTGTAATGACAAGCCGAAAACGCGCATCTAGCCACCCTGAACGTCGATCCATGCAACTTTTGTCCCAAATCCTACAAAACAATATAAAACATGCTTGAATAGACACAAATACATAAAAACATCCTAAAAGACTTGAGAACAACAATAAATTAAGCCCGAATGTATCCAATTCATGTGTATAAAACTCACTCATCAAATACCCCCAAACTTAAACCTTTGCTTGTCCTCAAGCAAAAATACCAAAATTTTATGCAATGCAATGTAATGAAACTAATCTATATGCCTACTAATCCAACAGTAATGATAGAAACAAGTCTATTAAACCGGCCTTAGAGAAATCAAGTAAACATGATAATACATCATATTAAAATAAATCAGTAATTTCCCAATCAATCATCAAATATTAGACTGTTATCACTGATATAGTGCGTGTGTGCTCCACAACAATGTTAACTGATATAAAATCAAATTTAAGACTTAATAGATATCTTCGAAGGCATCATACAGTGAAAACTCACAAAATTCACGAACAAGCTAGATCCAACTAAAGTCAAACATCCACCAAGTTCAAGAGTCCAATCCGGGATACTTATGCTTTACTTTTCATTACGGGGGATTTTTGCTCTTTTCCCGTTTTATTGCTTTTTTTTTAACAATGACTGTGCAATGTCTCATTCCATTAGACTAACAGTGTTACCCCTTAGCGAGCTTTCGACCAACGACTCCCAGACCATATAAGACCTTAGGGCGCTAGGTTTTAAGATACCCCTTCGGGCGTACTTACTCAAGTAACAAAGGCCCCGAAACAAAACTAGCCACGGTAAATTTTTTTTTCTCTCTTTTTTTTTGATAGATGGTTGGTGAGTGCGTTTTACGCTCCATCTCACGCTTGTGTTTATGGGGAGTGTTTCTCCTCAACCCACCACAAGACTCAACATGTTTTTTTTAAAGCTTATATACCTCAAATTTTTCCCCCAAACTTAAGTTTTTATCAAAATTTAGCCATCTCCGCCTATTCATGTCTTTCATTCCTTCACACTAATATTATCCTTAAGAAATCCATTATGTATCAATTTAAACTTAATCAGTCAACATAGATGTTATTAACGTGCTAACCTTGATTATACCAGTTTCAAACAGGAAAAGATTCAATTCATAACAAGAAATCACATCAAAGCCTGAATATTCAATACTATACTTATCTACTTAACTCCAGTCTCATCATTGGCCAAAATAGACTTTTACTATCTAACAGTTGGAATCATGCAAATATAAACTAAACGCAACAAACATAGTAAACTAACTACTATTTTTGAGATTTTTAAATTTTTTTTTTAAAACAAAAAACTGAATGCAAAAACTAAATGTAAATAACCCGAAAACATAACGAACTTACAATGTAAATAACTAACTATATGCAATATGACACTAAAATGCCCCCAAACTTAAACTAGACATTGTCCTCAATGACTGAAATAGAAAAAATTAAAGCAGAGGACTTCCCTGAAAATATAGCAATCTTCCTCCTTGTCCGCTAAGTTTGGAGAATAGGCTAAGCACATGGAACAAATTGGGCACCACACTTGAATTTGACTTGAATAACCTGTAAAACCATGATAGAAGCAATTTTATTAAATCCTAAATAAATGCAAATTCAAAACTACTAATATAAAACTTAATAAAAACTAAAAATAAAAAATAAAAATTAAACTTGGGTTGCCTCCCAATAAGCGCTTGTTTTATAGTCTCAGCCTGACTTCTTCAATTCTCTATCCAATTCCCCTACGAAAATTGAGGAACCCTCCATCCATCGGAAATAATATAGCTTTTGGTAGGTTCCCATTTATAATAGCCATTGTGTTAAAGTCACCTAGCATGCTTTCATTAGATAAGATCACATTCAAGAACATCCAGCATCTAGGTGGTTTCTCCATTGTGTCTGCGAATATATTCTGGCATTGAGGTTTGTTAGACACAAAAATTTCTTCTTCTATCTTCTCCAGCTCATCACACCATGGTTTCGAAGGTGTACTTGCTTTTACATCACAGAGAGTATTGCCGACGACATGACTACCAATCGGACAAGGTTTTGCAAATCTAACCGGACTCTTGAACTGTGGAGGAGAAGGCACTTGAGGCATAAACAACATTGGCTCATCATCATTGGGTCTCACAATTAGTTCTTCACCGACCTTGTTGTCATTATCCCCACTTGTCTCCTCTTTTTCATCTCGTGGCTCATCCAGTTGTAGATTTGGCTCGGGCTCACCATCAGTCTCGGAATCCATGTCATAGGGCCAGGTGTATTGAGGACGGTTGTTCAATGCATGTGTTATCTGTTCCACTTGATTTTCCAGATTCTTGATCAATGCCCCTTGGCTTTGCAAATTCAGCTCTACTTGATTCATTTTCTTGTCTTGTTCCTCATTCCTTTTTTCAGAAGCTTTAATAAATTTTTCCAAGGCTTCCTCCCAATTTGAATGTTCTTCCTGTTGTAGTGGAGGTGGACACAAGAAATCATGTGGGTTTGTTGGACTTGGAGCATAAAATTGATCTTGATTGTTACTCCATGAAAAATCCGGGTGATACCCCCAATCCTGATGATAGTTGTTGGGATAGACATAATTATTGCGGTAATCACCACTATACTGTACCAGCTCGAAACTGATGGCGCATTGATGACTCATATGATTTCCAGCACAATAATCACAAGTAACCGCCATACTTTGATGACGCTGAGCTTCAAAAGCTTCAAACATCCTCGAAAGTGTCTCAATCTGTGCCGACAATGCAGAAAGTTTCTCGATTCTTTCAATCTCCGCTCCCCTTGGTTGAGTCATGTTCGTGTATGGCCATTGATACACAAAGTCATCCATGGTACCTGAAAAGAAAGAAATATAGAAAGAGAATTAAAAATAAAAATAAAAATAAAAATAAAAATGTTTATATTAAGACTAATTTGATTGAAATTAATATTGGTAAATAATTATTAAATTAATTCCCCGGCAACGGCGCCAAATACTTGTTGATCGATTTCGCAATCAATGAATACGTGCAAGTATACACGGTTAACAAGTAATAAAGTGATAAGAAAAGTATCGTTCCCACGAGGAATTATTTAATAAAAATCACCAAGTACTAATTCTTAACCAAACTAATTTTATTTAAACAATCTCAAATCGTGTTTTTTCTAATTAAGAAAACTAAATTAACCAATTAAAACTATGTTACTTTATAAATGAATTCAAATAAATAAAGGCTAAGACTCTAATATCCCCAATTATGAACTATAAACCAATTATCCAATTATCCCAATTATTATGTCTACTGAATTGTTAACAGGAATTCTCAAATGCCAAAAGTCCTTTTCCAAGTGATCAATTGCCTTCTATTTAATCCAGATTAATCTTGCTATATTCCTATGCAAAACAATTGAATTAAACTCTTTCCAAACCCAATTCCTTATGTGTTACATGCGGTGAACAGATATTTCCATTCAATTCACAAACTTAATTATTCACTTTGCAAATAACTAAGTCACATGTTATCATGCCCAGTTCTAACCCTAGAATTCCTCTTCCAATTCCTTCTAGAGTAACAAAGTAATTACTGATCAGATAATTAAGCAATATGCACAAGACAAGATAAACAACTCACTTTAACATAAATAACTGGAATATAATGAATAACTAATTCATAGCCATAAAAAGTTCAATTAAAATCTTAATAAAAAGAATTAGTTCATAATTAATGAATGGAAACCAAGAATCTACAACTGAATAGACATTAAAAGATAAAAGTATGATGAGAGAAGAGAATAGAATCTGTTGTCAGCAAATCTGATGCTCCCCTCTTGCTCTTGCTCTTGATCTTCAATGGTCTCTAAGTTGCTTCAATCTCCAAAACTAATAAGAACTAGGGTTATGTTCTAATCTAATGGAGTGTATCTCTAATCTAAGATATGTAATCCCCAAGCTAAACTATGTAATCCTCTTTTATTTTATGCCTTACATCATGTATTTATAGGTTACAAGTCTAACTTTGAGTTTAGGAACAATCCCAATCCAATTTGGAGTCAAAAAGGTGTCAAAATTGGCCCAAAACGCGTCCAGGCCCGCACCAGACCCTTCCCCAGCGCCCCGGCGCTGGGCACGGCGCTGGCATTCTGCCCCCCAGCGCCCCGGCGCTGGTATCAAGCTTAAAACGAGCGCCCCGGGGCTGGCCCAAAGTCTAACATTTTCTGCTCCGACGTCCTTTGGAAAAATGGCCATAACTTCTTCGTCCGAACTCCGATTTAGATGATTCAAGATGTTCTGGAAAGAGGAGAAGTAGATATACAACTTTAATTCTTGATGTTTTCCGAAATAATGTCCGGAGATATAGTCAAATTGGCTCTGAAGTGACTGCTGTGTAATGACAAGCCGAAAACGCGCATCTAGCCACCCCGAACGTCGATCCATGCAACTTTTGTCCTAAATCCTACAAAACAATATAAAACATGCTTGAATAGACACAAACACATAAAAACATCCTAAAAGACTTGAGAACAACAATAAATTAAGCCCGAATGTATCCAATTCATGTGTATAAAACTCACTCATCAGGTACTAAGGGCTGATCCCCCTAAGTATGAGTAGAAAAGTCCATAATCTTATTACTGTTAAAGGTTTCAAGTATAACCCTTGATAACCTAGGACATAGTTCAAGGTCTTATGACCCTCAGAATTCTTTTGATTTTTGTTATTCATTTTTGATTCAAAAGTTGAGCTTTCATTAAGATGTTTTTGATTTACTCGCATGTTATTATACTATAATTTCATTATTATACTTGTGGGCAATAGTGCTCACTCTTGCTTAATAATAACATTGCAGTTAAGAACGAAAGAAACGATGAATCTTCCACTAGTAAAGGCAAGGGCAAAGTTAGCAAGTGATGAAGACTTGTTATTTTTATTAGATGATGTATTTATGTTTAAGACTTGAGTTAATGATGTTATTTAAGACTTATTTGTTTATGATTCTGCATATATGTTTAAGGTTATTTTAACCTGGGATTGTATTATTATTATTAGGATGTTGTAACCCTTAAGGGGAAGATTTTTATTTTATCTATTGCATGGTTTGTATTTATTATGGGTAGATAGATAGCTGATATTTGTACAGTGAACACCAGATCCCGTGGAATCGAAGTACCCGGATTTGGGGGTGTCACAAGTTAGTATCAAAGCTGTAGGTTATGAACCTTAGGTGGGGGAACAACCTTAGGTAGTAGCTTTATATAAAGAAGATAGTGATGGAAAACTCTTATCGAGTTATAAGAAATGAATTTATGTAATTCATTGAAGATAATAAAAGACCTTATGTGTTTATGTGTTAAAGTATGCGTTAGATGATATGACTTAGTAACTAAAACTTAAAATTTTGTTGTCAGGATGTCGAATGTTGGAGAAGCTAGTCAAGCTGGGGAGGAAGAACCCTGTGTACTTATAGTACCGACAGAGGAGGATCCCAGAAGAAATTCATGTCGTTATGGAGCAGTTGGTACAGAGGGAGTCATCTCTATTGATCACCGTTGTTGGTCAGGAGCATGAGCCCGAGACTGATCCTGAGGAGGAATTTGTTGAGGAAGAGGAAAAGGAAGAGGAAGAGGAAGAGGAAGAGGAAGAGGAAGAAGAGGAGTTAACACGATATACTGTTGATGCTGAGATGTATGACACGTTATACGACCGTAACGTGGAGTTTTGAGACGAGGTCCAGGATTTGACTGAGCGAGCGGTTATTCAGCATATTACTCTAGAGCAGAAGGAGAGGGAGATTTTGACTTTTCACTCTCGACTGGAAAATGTAGAATGGGATTTGGCCCATGAGAAGGGTCAAACTGAAGATAAGACCGAGTAGATAGAGAAACTGAAGAAGGAACTGAAGGAAACCTCCGAAAGGCTGAACATAGCAGAGGAAGGCTGGGTAAGAGAATCGTGTCGAGCTGATCGTGCAGAGGATGATAGTCGTGCAAAGAAAGCGAAGATTGGGGAAACGTACTCTACACTTAACAAGGCAATGAATGAGACCCAAGATCGAGTTTTGAGGTACCCAATCCAGTTCGAAGCACTACCATTATACATGATGTATCGCAGGACGATGCATCGCATCTTAGAAGAGGAGCATAGCAAGGCTAATCAGTACCTTGATCGACAGTGATATGATTTATTTAATTATGTGAAGAACTTAATTAGTTTTTTTATGTAAATTCTGACGTGTTTATGAACGAAAGAATATTTGAATGTTTTAAATCTGTGAATTCTTTATTCCAGGATAGTTGATGTAAATAGCAGTTATGCTATCGTTTAATGTTAAAACTTTGATTTGAATGCAAATATATCAAGTTGTTTGAGATGATGTGTTAATTGATATGTTAAATTGTTGAGTAATGCCTTAACTATTTAGAGAAATAAATAAAGTCCTAATAAAGCATTTATTTAACAGAAAAATGCCGCCAAGGAGATGACAACAACGTCAACCGGCTTAGGAAGAGTCAACGAATAATAACAATTATGCCAACGCTAATCCCGTTCAGCAGTTGGTGAACTTACTGACTGGAGCCATGAATAACCAACCTCAAGTTCCACCAAACACAACGTTTAAGGACTTCAAGGCGGTGGGACCGCCAGAGTTCAAAGGTTCCATGAACCCAATCGAGGCTCAAACGTGGGTTATGGAAATGGAGAAGGTATTCGACGTTGCTAGGGTTAGAGAAGACCAGAAGACTGCTTTTACAACGTTTATGCTGAAGTCTGAGGCTAGCTACTGGTGGCAAGCAAATAAAGTGCGAGGAGGTGAAGGTTTAATTACGTGGGAGAGATTTAAAGAAATGTTTTTCGAAATGTATTTCCCAACTAGTTCGCAGAATCAGATGGAAGTTCAATTCCTAGAACTGAAGCAGGGAAACATGAGTGTACCTGACTACGCGGCTAAATTGAACGAGTTAGCGAGGGTCGCCCCGTATCAAGTACACACGGATGAAAGAAAAGCCAGAAGATTCGAGCAATGACTAAAGCCTTGGGTGTACAACAAGGTATTAATGTTTCAGCTAAACACGTTTGCTGGAGTACTGGAAAAGGCCATCTTCACCGAAAGAGGAAGCGATGCAGTGACCAAGTAGAATCAAGATCAGAAGAAGAAGAAGAGTGAAGGTGAAATTAATAAACAAGGCCACTGGAAGTGGCACACGAAGTGGAAATTTCAATCAGAAGAAAAGGTGGAATGACAACTCATCATCGGGAAATCAACAAGGTAATCAGAAGAAACGAATTGAAGCATGCCCGACCTACGGGAAACCTCATCTGGGAGTATGTATGAAAGGGAAGCAAGTGTGCTATAATTGTGGTCAGGAAGGCCACATAGCACCAAACTGTCCAAACCCAAAGAAGGGTGCTTGTTTCAAATGTGGTTCGAAGGATCATCTAGCAAGAGACTGCCCTAAGAAGGGATCAGGAGGAGCAGTACCAGGAGGTAACAGTGGAAATAACAGTGGAAATGCCTTAACCATCACCGGACCACGTGCAAAAAATTGACCGACCGCCAGAACGTTTAATATGACAGTGCAGGATGCAATCCAGTCTCGTGATGTGGTGTTAGTTATCATTCCGATCAATGAAATTAATGCTTATGTTTTATTTGATTCGGGTGTTACTTGTTCCTTTATATCCGAAGACTTTGCTAATAGTTTAGATTTGCTTATGGATGAGTTGGAATATCCCATGAATATAGAAATTGCGAATAGAGAGATAATTCCTGTTAAGTACGTGTTTAAGAACTGTAGAGTGGATATTAAGGGTAATATCATGAACGTAGATCTTATCCCTATTCGACTTGGAGAATTTGACGTTATTTTGGGAATGGATTGGTTATTCAATTACGGGGCTGTAATTAATTGCCAAAAGAAGCGTATTAACCTTATGACTCCGTCAAAGGTTGTATTTTATAGTAGCAAGTCGCCTAAACAAGCGAGTTATCTGACGATGATGTAGGCTAGGAAGTTTTTGAGACAAGGATGTGTTGGATACTTAGCTTACATAGTCGATAGTCGAAAAGAGAATTCGAAGGAAGAAGAAATACCGATTGTGAGGGACTTCGTCGACGTATTTCCATACGATTTACCAGGACTTACACCAGATAGAAAGGTAGATTTCGTAATCGATTTGGCGCTCGGAACTGCTGTAATATCGAAGGCACCATACCGAATGGCACCAGTAGAGATGAAGGAATTAATGGTACAACTACAAGAATTGTTGGACAAGAAGTACATTCAACCGAGCATATCGCCGTGGGGAGCGCCGATGTTGTTTGTGAAAAAGAAGGATGGATCGATGCGACTTTACATTGACTACAGAGAACTGAATAAGGCTACGATTAAGAACAGATATCCATTACTGAGGATCGATGATCTATTTGATCAGTTGAAGGGAGCAAGATACTTTTCCAAGATAGACTTGAGAAGCGGTTATCATCAACTGAAGGTGAGGCCAGAGGATGTACCGAAGACAACATTCAGAATGCGATACGGTCACTATGAATTTTTAGTAATGTCGTTTGGTCTAACGAATGCTCCTGCAGCATTTATGGGACTAATGAATGGTGTGTTCAAGCCGTTTTTGGACAATTTCGTAGTGGTATTTATATATGACATTTTGGTATATTCCAAAACGAAAGAAGAACACGAAGAACATTTGAGGTTAACGTTGGAAGTATTGAGAAGGGAGAATTTGTACGCTAAATTTTTGAAATACGAATTCTGGATCGAGCGAGTACAATTTCTTGGTCATGTAATCGATAAAAATGGAATTTAGGTAGATCCATCCAAAGTATAAGTCGTGATTAACTGGGATCAGCCGAGAACGCCATCGGAAGTAAAAAGTTTTCTTGGATTGGCGGGATATTATAGAAGGTTCATACAAGAATTTTTCAAGATCGTAACTCCGTTAACGAATTTAACTCGAAAAGCTGTGAAATTTGTTTTGACGGATAAGTGTGAGGAAAGTTTTTAAGAATTGAAGAAGAGGTTGAGTACGACCCTTGTGTTATCTCTTACAGATGATACAGGAAATTTTGTTGTTTATAGTGATGCGTCGCATAAAGGACTTGTCTGTGTGCTGATGCCAAATGGCAAAGTCATTGCATATGCATCACGACAATTGAAGGATTACGAGAAGGGATATCCGACCCATCACTTAGATTTAGCTGCAGTTGTTTTTGCTTTGAAAATTTGGAGGCACTACCTCTACGGAGAGAAGTGTGAAATATATACGGACCATAAGAGTCTGAAATATATTTTCACGCAGAAAGATTTGAATATGCGTCAAAGAAGGTGGTTGGAGATAATTAAGGACTACGACTGTGAGATTTTATACCATCCGGGTAAGGCAAATGTGGTTGCCAACGCCTTAAGTAGAAAGGGTCGCGAGAAATTGACGATGTTGACTGCTCAGGAGGAGCTAATTACAGAAATGGAGAAACTGGAATTGGAAGTGAAATATCCTATGGAGATCGATGAGAAGCTATTTCAGAAGCAATCTGGTACAACTCTACTAGATAAAGTAAAAGAGGCTCAGCTTCAGGATGATGAATGCAAAAAGGTGACAAAGAAGATATCTGAAGGAACTGAACCGAGATTTAAGATGGATAAACAAGGAATACTGAGATTTGAGAGTAGAATTAGGGTACCACCAGTCACAGAGATTAAGGAAGATATTTTGAGCGAGGCTCATAGTTCATGATATTTGATTCACCCTGGTAGTACCAAGATGTATCAAGATCTTCGACAACATTTCTGGTGGCCGAATTTGAAACGTGATGTTGCAGAATGTGTTGCCAAGTGTCTGACCTGTCAGAAAGTGAAAACAAAACATCAACGATCGAGTGGATTTCTACAACCGTTAGAGATCCCAGGATGGAAATGGGAACATATTACAATGGACTTCGTGATTGGCCTTCCGACGACTCAAAAAGACTACGACGCAGTATGGGTTATCATTGACCTGACTGATGAAATCTGCACACCTCCTTCCGATAAAAATACGATTCAACTTAGATCAGTTGGTGAGGCTATACGTAAAAGAGATTGTTTCGAGGTACGGAGTTCTGGTATCAATTGTTTCAGATAGGGATCTGTGCTTCACGTCAAATTTCTAGAAACGTCTACAGGAATGCATGGGTACGCAATTGCGAATGAGTATAGCTTACCACCCTGAAATAGACGGACAGAGTGAGAGAACGATTCAGACATTAGAAGATGTGATAAGAGCCTATGTGATGGACTTTAAAGAAAATCGGGATGATCACCTACCATTAGTAGAGTTCGGCTACAAAAACAGTTACCACGTTAGTATAGGCATGCCGTCCTTACGAAGCGTTATACGGCAGAAAGTGCAGAACTCCGCTTTACTGCAATGAAGTTGGTGAAAGACAATTGTTAGGGCCATAATTGGTACAGTAGACGGCAGAAATAGTCAAACTGATCCGAGAACGACTAGTAGTGACTCAAGATCGACAGAATAAATACGCTGATCCTTATCATAAAAATATCGAATTTGAATCAGGTAGTTATGTTTTCTTGAAGGTCTATCCCTAGAAGGGGAAGATCAGGTTCTGAAAGAAAGGAAAATTGAGCCCAAGATTTATTGGACCCTTTGAAGTACTAAGAAGAATCGGAGAAGTCGTGTACGAGGTAGCCTTACCTCCAGCACTCGAGAATGTCCACAACATCTTCCATGTTTATGTGTTACGACCCTACAATGCCGATTACAAGCATGTAATTGAATACGAACCCCTAAATTTTGAGAAAGACTTATCTTACGAAGAAATTCTTGTCCAAATTGTCGACCGAAAAGAACAAGTTCTCAGGAATAAAGTTATACCTTCTGTTAAGGTAATTTGGAGGAACCACAACGCTGAAGAAGCTACGTGGGAACTCGAAGAGAATATGATGAAGAACTACCTCATTTATTTACTTAATTATTTATAAACGATTCTGGGGACAGAATCTTTGTAAGGGGGGGGGGGGAGAGAATGTAACGTGTCGAATTTATTGAGTCGTGATTCTGGGGACATAATTCTTTTAAGGGGGAAAAGATGTGACGAACGAGATTTTTATAAATTAATTTTAATATTTATTGAATTAAACAAATAGTTTTCGATGATTTAATTATTAGATTTAATAATTAATTGATGCAATTGTGGTAGATTAATTTAATTATATGTGTTATATTTATTAATTCAATGTAGAGAATAATTATTATTCAAATATGTAATTATGTGAGTTTATCGAATTAAATGAAATTTTTAGTTAAACATGATGTTATTTAATTAATTTAATTATTAATTAGAGAGTTAATAATTTGACATTATTTGTGACGCCCCCAAAATTAGGTATACGTCACCCATCTTGGGTCGCCACTTACATGGTACATAAATTCAAATTCAACTTAATAATACAACTGTCGTGTACAATACAACAAAACATAAACTGTGAGCTTGAATACAAATATTGTCTACTAGAGATTATACAAACTCAAATGAGTCCTTATTATAATTATTATTACACTATTTCACAGAATAGTGAGGACTACTAATGCTATCATCTGGTCCATCACTTCGTTCCCCGACTAGTCCCTGCTACGTTCTAATTTCCTGAAGAGAACAATAAAAGTAAAAGAGTGAGCTCAACTATCCCAGTAGGAAATATTATGACTAAGATAATGCAGAATATATTATCTTTAGCCTTCAACAGTGTTAAACTGATACAATATAACAACCATCATGTGTAACTGCTAGCGGAACAAGCAATCCATTAAAAGAGTCAAGTAGAGAATAAAATCTACTATCTTTTATGATTTAAAAGGTTTTTCATCACTTTTATCGTTGGGACTCAGCTTCATAAATAATCCACATCATCGAATCACCCCTGTACTACGGTCAAGGATATTCTTTAGTATCACGACCACAATTATCCATGCACTACGGGCCAAGATATTTGTGTATTCAATAATGGTCATGATCATGCCAACACCTATTCATCAATTCACTACGGGCTAATGAGGGCTTTTACCACATCATTTGTAATATTACGGTCATGATTACACCGAATAATCCCTGGTTATAATCATACCAAGTCCATCTATGCACTATAGGCCACAAATGACTTTCAACAAAATATAAACATGAGGATGATGACAATGATATAAGAATTCAATAAAACAAGTTCAAGAATCATTTTATCCAGGAACTAATAACGTCCGAATTGTCAACATAATACTGCTTTGTAGAGTAAAATTCAAGAATGCTCAGAAGAATATTTCCATGAAAAGATACTGGATGAAGTGCAAATATCAAGGATATTCCACTAATTTCATGGAGTATAGAAGTTAAAACTTTAACCAACTGGGTATAATAAGGAATGGAATAACAAAAGAAATCACCAGGCATGCGATAGACAACACAGACAGGTTATTCCAACAGAATAATAATTAACGGAATCAGGTTCGGCTTAAAACGCACAGACAAGATATTCCAACATAATAATAAAGACGGAATCAGGTCCAACGTAGAACGCACAGACAAGATATTCCAACAAAATAATAAAGACGGAATCAGGTCCGGATGTAAAATGCACAGACAAGATATTCCAACAGAATAATAAAGACGGAACCAGGTCCTGGCGTAAAACGCACAGATAGGATGTTCCAACAGAATGATAAAGAATGGAACAATAGAAGAATTTCACCAAGTATAGGGTAGCCTACGTATACAGGTTATTCCAAAAGAATAATAAAGAATGGAATAACAGAAGTTCTCTTCATAGATAAGAAAGAAATAATACTCCCTACGAGTACAACAAATAATATTCCCTACCTTGGAAAAAACTGGATACTGGAATAGTGAGGTAGCAGATTTCTCTTATTCTTTCTCTCTATAATTTCTCTCTATAATAATCGCTCTAAATCTTTTGTGAATTGGTGAGAAATGAAGGAAGAATGAGCTTCTATTTATAGGAAAATATAGTTTCAATAATTGCACGTTTTGGGGCTCAAAAATTAAAGTACAATACCTCCAACTTTTCTTTCATTTATAATTTAGTCCTGCAAGTATTATCAATCTTGCACCAACTCCCCTAGTAGTAAATAATGTGAATCAATAGTTCAATCATGTGAATCAATAGTATAATCTTGTGAGAAATACAAATTTCAGTATAGTACCTCCATCTATACCTCCATTTTTAATTTAGTCATGCAAATATTATCAATCTTGCACCAACTTTCCTAATAGTAAATAATGTGATTTAATAGTACACATATATGAACAAATAGTTATATAAGCATGTGAATTAGTAGCAATTAATTGCTCATTTATCCGATAAATTATCCGATTTTTTAATATAACCCCTAGACATCAATTATCATCGGAATAAATGTCGATTTTCACTAACACAAACAATTCCAACATAATGAAACTATTTTTATCAAAAATATAAATTTTGAAATTTCGAAGTTTGACTTTTCCCAAAAAAGTCAACTGTTGACTTTTTGACAAAATAGTGAATCCCGGAAAATTTTGTGTTTATAGTCTATTTTTACTAATTTCGTCGTTCCGGACTCAAATATCATGATGAGTAGTTAACCAATCAATCCCTAGAATCACGTCAAATTCAAGTATTTTTAAGGAGATAAAATCGACAGGTAACGTGCGGTTACCGATTTGAATAACAAGACATATAAACAGTGGATGTAATGAAGGTTTCTCTTAATGGAGTTTCAACAGATAAGTCAAAGTCTAATTTTCTCTGGAGTCAAATTTAAACGTTGAGCGCAAGTAGGAGAAATAAAAGAATGGGTAGAACCGATATCAAATAAGGTATAGACTTCACTAGAGTTTATGATAAGCTTACCCATGATGACCTCGTTCGGGTTCCTTACTTTCTGGGAGGTCACAAAAAATGCTCTCCCTTGCACCACCAGATTTGACTTTTTTGGGATAGCCTTTGGTGCCTTTATCCTAGCTGAACTCGTCTTCGGTGAATGACAAAATCGGGCTAAGTGACCTTCTCTTCAACAATTATAACACGCTTTGGATGGCATCGCGCAGTTTGGACTGATATGTCCCTCCCCTCCACATTCGAAGCATATGATAGGTGGTCGTTCTCATTCCTTAACCGTGGTTGCTGGTGCTGACATCTTTCCATCATTGTTGAATCTCCTTTTCTTGAAATGTCCATTTTTACTGTCTTGGCCATGATTACCACCGAAGTGGTTACCATTTCTGGCATGTTGATTCCCTCCACGTTTGTTGTCACCGCTTCGATGACTGATACCACTGGTATTTTCATACTGCCGCCTGCTTTCTCTTGGTTGCATTGACTTGTTACCGCGCTCCAATAACTGAGCCCTATTTACAACATCTGAGTACAAACACAGTTTATGAGAAATAAGATATTGACGTATCTCTGGTTTCAAACCTCTTAAAAACATTTGTGTCATTCGCTCCTCATTATCGACCAAATGGGATGTAAACCAGGATATCTCCACAAATTTAGCCTCGTATTACGACACAATCATATTGTTTTGTTCCAACTTGATAAATTCCACCTTCTTCATGTGACGAATACTTTCGGGAAAGTACTAGTCGTTGAATAGCTCTTGGAACTTCTCCCAAGACATCTTGAGTGCGTTAGGCTGGGTACGTTTTACAGATTCCCACCAGTAATCTGCTTCTTTACGCAATATAAAGGTGGAGAAGGGAACCTTTTGCTCCTCGGAGCATCCCAAGACATCAAATATCTTGGTGATTTGCTTTATCCATGCTTCCGCCTTAAGTGGTTTTGGCTCTCCAATAAACTCTGGTGGTCCTAGCTCCTTGAACTGTTTAGCGGTGACCGTCCAAGAGTTTCCTGTGTTTACACCTGCATTTTGAACAGGAGCCGCTCTCGCCTGATGTTGCATGAATTGCATGAAGCCTCGGAACATTCCATCATTCATTATTTGGTTAGTGTTGTTGTTTGCATGAGGATTGTCGCCTTCCTGATGCACGTTGTCCTAGTTATTGATCTGTGGAGACTCAACAGTCTCCTGTGCTCCATTGATGTTCTCAACATTCTCGGATGCCATTTTTAAACACTGCCACAAAACAAGGTTTAATTGACATGCAACATATTATCACTATACTCTGACCGACCAATCAAATACCAAATAAACTTAGGTAGGTCATACTAGTGAAGGAATTCCCCGTCTCTCCCCTCCTAGTTCTAGTCTCATATCTTAGCCAGGGATCATATCCCTAAGCTTTGATACAAACTGTGACGCCCCCCAAAATTAGGTATACGTCACCCATCTTGGGTCGTCACTTACATGGTACATAAATTCAAATACAACTTAATAATACAACTGTCGTGTACAATACAACAAAACATAAACTGTGAGTTTGAATACAAATATTGTCTACAAAAGATTATACAAACTCAAAAGGAGTCCTTATTACAATTATTATTACACTATTTCACATAATAGTGAGGACTACTAATGCTATCATCTGATCCATCACTCCGTTTCCCGACTAGTCCCTGCTACGTTTTCATTTCCTGAAGAGAACAATAAAAGTAAAAGGGTGAGCTCAACTAGCCCAGTAGGAAATATTATGACTAAGATAATACAGAATATATTATCGTTAGCCTTCAACAGTGTTAAACTGGTACAATATAACAACCATCATGTTTAACTGCAGCGGAACAAGCAATCTATTAAAAGAGTCAAGTAGAGAATAAAATCTACTATCTTTTATGATTTAAAAGGTTATTCATCACTTTTATCGCTGGGACTCAGCTTAATAAATAATCCACATCATCGAATCACCCCTGCACTACGGCCAAGGATATTCTTTAGTATCACGACCACAATTATCCATGCATTACGGGCCAAGAATATTTGTGTACTCAATAATGGTCATGATCATGCCAACAACTGTCCATCAATGCACTACGGGTCAATGAGGACTTTTACCACATAATTTGTAACATTACGGTCATGATTACACCGAATAATCCCTGGTCATAATCATACCAAGTCCATCTATGCACTATAGGCCACAGATGACTTTCAACAAAATATAAACATGAGGATGATGACAATGATATAAGAATTCAATAAAACAAGTTCAAGAATTATTTTATCCAGGAACTAATAACGTCCGAATTGTCAACATGATACTGCTTTGTAGAGTAAAATTCAAGAATGCTCAGAAGAATATTTCCATGAAAAGATACTAGATGAAGTGCAAATATCAAGGATATTCCACTAATTTCATGGAGTATAGAAGTCAAAACTTTAACCAACTGAGTATAATAAGGAATGGAATAACAAAAGAAATCACCAGGCATGCGATAGACTGCACAGGCAGGTTATTCTAACAGAATAATAATTAACATAATCAGGTCCGGCGTAAAACGCATAGACAGGATATTCCAACATAATAATAAAGACGGAATCAGGTCCGACGTAGAACGCACAGACAAGATATTCCAACAAAATAATAAAGACGGAATCAGGTCTGGTATAAAACGTACAGACAGGATATTCCAACATAATAATAAAGACAGAACCAGGTCCGGCGTAGAACGTACAGACATGATGTTCCAACAGAATGATAAAGAATGGAACAACCGAAGAATTTTACCAAGTATAGGGTAGCCCACGTATACAGGTTATTACAACAGAATAATAAAGAATGGAATAACAGAAGTTCTCTTCATAGATAAGAAAGAAATAATACTCCCTACGAGTACAACAAATAATATTTCCTACTTTGGTAAAAACTGGATACTGGAATAGTGAGGTAGCAGATTTCTCTTATTCTTTCTCTCTATAATTTCTCTCTATAATAATCGCTCTAAAGCTTTTGTGAATTGGTGAGAAATGAAGGAAGAATGAGCTTCTATTTATAGGAAAATATAGTTTCAATAATTGCACGTTTTGGGGCTCAAAAATTACAGTACAATACCTCCAACTTTTCTTTCATTTATAATTTAGTCCTGTAAGTATTATCAATCTTGCACCAACTTCCCTAATAGTAAATAATGTGAATCAATAGTTCAATCATATGAATCAATAGTATAATCATATGAGAAATACGAATTTCAGTATAGTACCTCCATCTATACCTCCATTTTTAATTTAGTCATGCAAATATTATCAATCTTGCACCAACTCCCATAATAGTAAATATTGTGATTTAATAGTACACATATGTGAACAAATAGTTATATATGCATGTGAATTAGTAGCAATTAATTGCTCATTTATCCGATAAATTACCCGATTTATCAATATAACCCCTAGACATCAATTATCATCGGAATAAATGTCGATTTTCACTAACACAAACAATTCCAACATAATGAAACTATTTTTATCAAAAATATAAATTTTGAAATTTCAAAGTTTGACTTTTCCCAAAAAGAGTCAACTGTTGACTTTTTGACAAAATAGTGAATCCCGAAAAATTTTGTGTTTATAGACTATTTTTACTAATTTTGTCGTTCCAGACTCAAATATCACGTCCGCGTCTCCAAATTCAACTCCGAACAACATTCATTACTAATATTATAACTCACAATATTTATCAATCAGGTCGTTCCCAAGAAAGAGGGGCTTTCCAATAAGGATTTCTCCATATTGGCGCGCAATTAGGTGACCAAGCCTCTCATTGACAAAACTTCTAGACATTGTAAATATTGCAATTTATAATATGAATAACTTTGTCAGTCTCAAGTATTAATTTAATAAAAAAACATTTTATGCAGATGATACTGTGACAATAATTGAATCAATAATATGATAGATATGATGCAGCAATTACTGTAGCAATAATTGAGTATAACTGAGTGACTTCTCACTGTAAGCATCAATAATCAATATCGTGTGCTACTATGCAACCTCGCGTATTACTGTACTTTTAACACCGGGTGTTTCAACACTTAACGGTAAAACTTCCGCCGTTATTTTCATAAAGTATTTTTGTCGTTTTCTCAATCCGACAATAATTCCGTTGTGGGGGTCCACCAATGATTGTTCCATTGTACGAATATTCCCTATTAAAATGAATATTCCCCGAACAATCGAATATTATATAACAACTTGCGTACTTTGTAAAATTTGTAAATATTATCCACAACTATAACATTATATCAAATTCACACCATAATATTCAAAAATATATTTCGAGAAAATTTAATCTTCATTCAAAAAGTTGGGGTCTTACATTATTTATTAATGAGAAAATTAATTATGTGACTATGTGAATTTATGAGAAATTATTATATTTTATTTAAAATAAATAAGATATTGATTTATTTTATGAAGGAGTGTGACATTAATTAAACTATATGGTAAAGCTTTATTAAATTAAATAGTTTTTAAATCTATTTTGCTAGCCAAACAAGGCCCTATGGGGAGTTGGAGCAGTTACCCATTATTGGGTTAACTGACCACTAAACGCGTCAGTTCTTTATTTCAATTGACGTCTTCCTTTTCTTTCTTCATTTTTCCATAAATCTAGAAAAGTAGAAACAGAGAGAGTTTCAGAGAGAGATTGAGAAGTGTTGCGAGAGAATTTTCAATTGAAGAAGAGTTGAGAAGAATTATTCCCTTCTAATCTATACATTACACTCAGGGAAATCTCCTCCTTCCCAAATTTTTAAAGTTACGTTGTTTAAGTTTTATGAAAATGGCTTTCAATCAAGTTCTGTGAAATTTCTGTAAATTGGGAAATTGAGTTAGGAATATATGTAATAATTCGAGTAGCATAACATGTTTTATATATATTTTATATGATTCCATATCATAAGTTTTAGTAAATGATGACTTGCTATTTCAAAAATTTACAGAGTTTGGGTTTTGGCCATATGGCCTTATACGTGATATTTCATGTATTAATGTATATTATCCCTAAATTTTACATTCGTATGTTTTTATGCATGTTGATACGAAGAGACCAAAGTTTAAATAAACGGATTCGGTGTTATAACGAATCTGTAGTGACAATTTTTATGTTTTATTTTCAAAACCTTCAAGAACATCAACAACAGTGGAAGTAAATGTGTTGATTTTGCAAATTATGTGTTGTAACTTGTTAAAAATCATGCTAGATGGGTTAAGTAATGATTATATATGTATTACAATGTTTTGGCCTTGTTATGTTCGCGTACTGCAGAAACTGCAGAAAATAAGCTTGGGTAACCCCACCCCCGGCGGGCGTTACCAAACTAAATTACCCCGCCCCGACGGTCAAAAAAAAAATAATAAATAAATAAATTAAAAATAAAAAAATAAAAAAATAAATATTTGATGATAATTATTATTAATATTTATAAAATAAATTAAATATTTTTATTGAGATATTTATGGAATAAAATAAATATTCGATGAAAATTATTATTAAAATATTTATATAATAAATTAAATATTTTAATTGAGATACTATGGAATAAAATAAATATTCGATGAAAATTATTATTAAAATATTTATAAAATAAATTAAATATTTTAATTGAGATATTTATGGAATAAAATAAATATTCGATGAAAATTATTATTAAAATATTTATAAAATAAAGTAAATATTTTAATTGAGATATTTATGGAATAAAATAAATATTCGATGGAAATTATTATGAAATAATTTATTCGAGTGTAATAATAGTAAGAGAATGAAAATATTCTAATTTAATTAAGTAATTAAATTAAAAGGGTAATGATTTATTAAATAAAGTGGAGTTTATATTAAATAATTAAGTAAAAATGTAACTAATGAATGTCGTGAATACATATGGTATGTGTGTAGGATTTGTGGTGAACGGAAGTAGTAATCGTTTAGCCTACGCACGAGGTAAGTTTCCTAACCCTACTTGTCATTATTGTTCAAGTTTATTATTTACCCCGAGTAAATTATCATTACTATTATTCAAGTTTCGAATGTTATATTAAAGATTTATTATCTTTTCAAAGCATGATTCAGTTATACAATAATTGTTCTATTTTATAATTCTTGAGATTATTATTCGAATTGAATATCATTATTATTGAACCTTATTAGACTAGTGAACTTTATTGATTCAACTAGTCCTTAGTTGATGAACGTTCTAAATTTCAGAACCTTTATTGAATTATCCAAACCAAACTTCCTTTGGTGCGGATTCGAATGTCAAACTGAGATGAACAACCCTAGTAAAGGGATTTACTTATGCGTTAGCGTTAAGATATTGTGCACAGTATGGTACTAAGGCTGATCCCCATAAGTACGAGTAGAAAGGTCCATAGTCTTATGACTGTTAAAGGTTTCAAGTATAACCCTTGATAACCTAGGACATAGTTCAAGGTCTTATGACCCTCAGAATTCTTTTGATTCTTGTTATTCATTTTTGATTCAAAAGTTGAGCTTTCATTCAGATGTTTTTGATTTACTCCCATGTTATTATACTGTTATTTCATTATTATACTTGTGGAAAATAGTGCTCACTGTTGCTTAATAATAACATTGCAGTTAAGAACAAAAGAACCGATGAACCTTCTACTAGTAAAGGCAAGGGCAAAGTTAGCAAGTGATGAAGACTTGTTATTTTTATTAGATGAAGTATTTATGTTTAAGACTTGAGTTAATGATGTTATTTAAGACTTATTTGTTTATGGTTCCACACAGATGTTTAAGGTTAGTTTAACCTGAGATTGTATTATTATTATTTGGATGTTGTAACCCTTAAGGGGAAGATTTTTATTCTATCTATTGTATAATTTGCATTTATTATGGGTAGATAGATAGATGATATTTGTATAATGAACATCAGATCACGTGGAATCGAAGTACCCAGATTTAGGGGTGTCACAGCAACCCTAATCCTATTTGGAAGGTCTAATATATTTATTAAACACTAATGTGATTAGGAAAACCTAATTTAATTAGGAAACCCTAATTTTAGTTTTAAACTTTTAAATTTTCTATTTAAAACCCTAATTTAGAAATTGTAGAAACTAATAATGTAAAACCTAAGGGTTAGAACCTTAGGGTTAAACCCTAAGGGTTTGAGCAATTGACCTATCGTGCCATTAAAATTACAAGAACAATGACCAAAATGCCCTTTATGGGATTTTTATTAGATTACT
The DNA here is from genome assembly GCA_020205505.1 of Panax japonicus. Classification (NCBI taxonomy): domain Eukaryota; kingdom Viridiplantae; phylum Streptophyta; class Magnoliopsida; order Apiales; family Araliaceae; genus Panax; species Panax japonicus. The sequence goes on along the minus strand of CM035100.1, from coordinate 34,954,734 downwards.
TGTATATCTTGATAAATTTGTAGTAGGTGACCAACTCTTGACCAACCACTTGACTTTGTGACTTAATAATTCAGCCACCAGCCGAAAATTGCAGATCCAAGCAACATCTAAGGAATATATATATAGATTAAGAGAGAGAAAGTGTAAAAACTTTGCTATTTTACTATCTTGCTCTCACCTACTCTCCCTCATTAAAGAACCTCCGAAATTTCAAAATAAATCAGTCCCAATTACAACCCTTAGATCACCCAATATCATTTAGGAAGATCAAGATCAAGATTAGAACTAGAAGGTATAAACCCTAATTTTATTTTTGATCCAAGATGCTAAGAAATTTTTTTATGTTTTTGTGTTTAATCAAGTGTTAAAGTGTGTTTTTAGTTGATATATGTTGATCTAACATAGATTTATAGCATCAAAATGGATAAAAACCATGTTTTTCAAAATCTGTTCTTGAGTCAAAAAGTCATTTGACAAGCTAATGTCAGATGCTCTAGATCCTTGTGTGTTCATGATTTGTGATGTTTTATTGTTTGAATCTATAGCTTGGTATATGGTATTTAATCTACAAGTGGTAGCATGGCCATTTGATGTCTAGAATTGAAGATATTTAAGGTTAAACATCGTTGACCAAGGTTAACCGGATGAATTCTGGGAAAACCCAGAAAGTACAAAACCTAGTCTGACATGTTTTGTAGCGATTAGATCTGTCAGTCGTGTTAGTTTTTTTTTATGATGTGTTCTATTTAAATTGTAGCTTGTATGATGGACTACAGTTCTGGGTCCTTAGATCTCTTATAACCTCAACATATCGATAATGAAAGGTGGTCAAAGTAGACCACCCGAACTGATTTTTACTTTTCTAGAAAACCCAGAAAAAATAATAACATCACTGTCTGACATACTTTGACAGTGTGTTTCATGTTGATTTTGTTGATGATGAACTTGAGTTACTGCTTTAGTAATGTACCTTCACACTAGTACTACATGTTTGAACCATCAAACCACATGAACCAAGACCAGAACATATGTGACGCCCCCAAATTTGGGTATCTTCCAACCCGACAGATGGTGCCCCACGATACTACATTACATACAATCATTCCATTGATATAACAACAAAATGTGTGTAATTACTATCTTTGTATTACATCTGTAATAAATCTTTTCCCAGGTTCATAACCGAATACATTCATTGTTCTTCATAAGTATATTACATACTAATATACTAGTCTATTACAGGACGATTAATTGTCCATCTTAGCCTTGCCTTTATCTCTCATAGAACTCTTAATTCGTTCGGCTTTAACTGCAAACATATGGTTCAAGCAAGAATGATCATAACTAGCTCAGCAAGTCTTAACAACGAAATATATGAATATCACATCAGTAAGTCCATTCTTTATATCAATATTAGAACAATTATTTACTAAGCATCCTGAATCATTTGACTAATACTTCTACTACAACAATTCCAGAGTGTATATAATAGCTTAGGAATGATGAACTGATCAATAGACCATGAACATACTCTTTTCGTTTTCATACTTGAAAAGGATATCCGGCACTAAGGCCATCCACCCGTCTTTACTTATGAGCACTTCTAGGTGATCAACATATTGTACTCTATGTTGATCAACACTCTTACGTTAACCGTATTTACGTTTAACATTTTGCAACCTTGCGTGCCCATCGAATAATCGATGAAAATACTTTTGTTTGTTCATAGTCAAACTTACCTTCTCATCCGTACCAAATACTTGGCATAGGATAACTGTTAACAGTTCTATATCAACAGACTTGTAACAAATTCAATCTATCCTTCAATACTTGTCTAGCTCGGATAAGATAGGCATCGACTCTTTTTTATTTACCATTCATGCATTGTATATCATGCATTACGAAAAAAACTTGGCTAACACGAAGGTCAGATAAGAGTTAAGAAAGACTTGCCTTCAAGCGACTTTAAATATATATTCCAACTATTCTCAGTCTTTACAGGATCTACATGATACATTCACATAGCACACTGTAATCAGTTATCAAACAAACTCACTTTACGATTCTAACCAACTTCTTTCTCTTCTATGTCTTACTTATTTTAACTCCATTATTAAAGTCGATTCGACTTTCTATACTTCGTTACGTTTTATTAATGTTCTTACGTCCTTAGCCGGCATTGGAACATTAATGGTTAATTACCAATGTTGAACGTCGTTCACGGTTCACTCATTACGTATTTGCGTTCTTCGTTTAATTTCCATTAAACCTTACCCATGCTTCTTACATTAACATCTTATAAGTGTTTTAAAGTAAGTCTCATTTTGTACTTTAAGTACCTTTAACATCTTACTTTAGGTCTACATTCAAAAGGAAACTAAACCCAACTTGGTCAACTTTTTCCCACTGCCAGCGCTACGGCGCGGCATCCTTTATATATTAGTGGCGCTGCGGCGCTAGTTAGCAGGGTACTCGGCCGAGTTTGGTGCTACGACGCCATCACTTTGTACTGGTTTTGGCATTGCGGCGCCGAGTCTGTGCACCAGTTAGCCAAAATAGATTTGGATTCTTAACGAAACTCCTGGCTTCCTAATTTGTTCGTTTTACATCCGAATTGACCTATTCAAATTCCTACAAGTCAGGAATTACATCCTTTACGTGTTCATATAAGAATTTCATATATAAAAATCCGTTAACTCGGAATTCATCTTTAAGTTCATTTTTAAGCGTTCGTTTAACGTTTTCGCCTGTTCAATACTCGTTTTCTTCGTTATAAGTCGGAATGCGATGATTCCTTCGCCAACGACTTTTAATTACCTTATCTCACGCGTTGACATTGGAAACTGATGTTTTCAAGTCACACGGAAACTTTTGACCTTTAATCCGGACTTTATGCGTTTTCGACGTTTAACGTCTATTTCCGCAAAATCCGCCATAACTTAGTTACTAATGTTCTCTAAGCCAAATCACATGGAATACTCCATGGAATTTATATCTACATCCTAAAAAATCAAGATGCACATATCTTAGCTACAACGATTTCCAAAACGTTCAATTATAACTAAGTTAACTATCAAGACTTTTTACGGTTTTAACTCACGTAAACACTTACGATTTCTATTTGGTCATGACCTATCGATGATTTGGTCATTAAAAGGCATTCTTATATCTTCTCTATAAACATTCTCCACTCATCTACGATTCTTCTATGAGAAAGAAATCGAAAAGGATGAAGAATACGGTTTATAAGAATTTACCTTTGAAGTAGTTAACGTTATTGATAAATGTCTTTTGGTTTGCTTGGAAGTATTAAGATTATAGGATTCTAGCTCTTTTCTCTCTCTCAAATATGTTGGACAAACTTTGTAAAACAACAAAAATCCAACTCTTAGCTTTCTATTTATAGAAAATCAAATGAGGGGCAAAATTGTCCAATTCACCACCTCCTCACTTATTTACAACTTTGTCACCAAGCAAAATACTTGGTGATCAAGTGACACTTTGCTTGGCCATCAAGTGGCCGGCCCACCTTGCCCATGGGTCATCCCCATTTGTTTCCCCATGGGTTTTACCCATCCCTTGACCCACCGGTTTACTTTTTGGATTGGGTTTGACATTAATAAACATTGGGCTTTAACCAATCTATTATTGGGCCTTGACTTGGGCTTGTATACTTAATTCATTGAACTTGTTATTAATCCAAGTCCAATTGGATTGTATAAAATCCTTAACTCATATTCTAATAATACGATTCGTATTCTACGCGTATTATTCACGTATTCTTTTCGTATAATATTCATATAATATTCGTATTATACGTCGTACTATTCTTCATATCATACTCGTATACATACTAGTATAATACTCATATTCCTTACGTATAATAATTGAAACTGACTATACGCATTACATTTCCCTTTCGGAAACCTCTTTCACAAACCCTTAGGTTTTAAGTTCGCAGGCGAAAACTTCGTTTGCCATAACGGAAATATTATTGGATATTCCATAATATCGTCATATTCTAACATTACGCGTTTCTCAGAATCTCAAACCCTAGCTCCGAACGTCATCCGATGAATAGTGTTTTTATGCAAACCATCTCAGAAAACCTTCGTTCTCATCTTGATAATTCACAACAATTAATTCTAGCACAAAGCCAGAATACTAACCACATCTACACATTCTAGGTCATACAACGACCTTCGAACATCTTACTCATATAATAACTAAATAAAATTCATTTAATCCATATAATCAAATAAAAATTTAATTCATTGATAATTCAAAATTCTCGGGCGTTACATTCTTCCCTCCTTATAAGGATTCTGTCCCCAGAATCTCGCTACTCTTACATAAACAAATGAGGAAACTTTTCCTTCATTTTACTTTCGAGCTCCCACATTGCTTCTTCAGCATCGTGGTCACTCCAAATTACCTTTACGGAAGGTATTACTTTATTTCTCAAGTCTTGTTCCTTCATATCAATAATCTGAATCGGAAGTTCTTCATACGTTAAGTCTTTTTCTACTTGAATAGACTCATACTCTATTACATGCTTATAGTCCGGTTTATATGGATGCAACACAGACACGTGAAACACATTGTGTATTCTTTACATTTCTGGAGGTAAGGCTACTTCATAAGCTACCTCCCCTATCCTTCTTAAAATCTTAAAAGGTCCTACAAACCTTGGACTTAACTTCTCTTTCTTTCTAAAATGTATCTTCCCTTTCCAAGGAGATACTTTTAGAAAGACATAAGACCCTACTTCAAACTTCCTCTTCTCTCGATGAGGATCTGCATACTTCCGTTGTCTATCTTGAGCCGCTATTAATCGAGCTTTTATTAGCTTTACCATGTCTGCCGTTTGTTGTACCATCTCAGGTCCCAACATTCAACGTTCACCTACTTCATCCCAACAAAGTGGTGTTCTACACTTCCGTCCATACAATGCTTCGTAAGGCGGCATGCCTATACTAGCGTGAAAACTATTATTGTAAGCGAATTCTACCAACGGTAGATTTTCGTCCCAACTCCCTTTAAAATACATAACGCAAGATCTTAACATATCTTCTAGCATTTGAATTGTCTGTTCGCTTTGCCCATCAGTCTGTGGATGATACGCCGTACTTAATCTTAAATGTGTTCCCATTTTCTCTTGCAAACTCCTCCAAAAGTTCGACGTAAATCGTGGATCACGATCGGACACAATCAAAACAGGTACTCCATGTCTAGAAATGATTTCTTTTACATAAAGCTTAGCTAACTGCTCTAAATTATACCTAACTCCTATTGGTAGAAAATGAGCAGATTTAGTTAACCGATCCACTATTACCCAAATAGCATCGTATCCCTTTCTTATCGTTGGAAGTCCCACCACAAAGTTCATGGTGATATGCTCCCATTTCCACTCCGGAATCTCCAGTGGTTGTATCAGTCCACTCAGTCTTTGGTGTTCAACCTTAGCTTTTTGGCAAGTTAAGCACTTACTAACATATTCTGCAATCTCCCTCTTCATGTTCGGCCACCAAAAGTTCTGACGAAGGTCTTGATACATCTTAGTACTACCAGGATGTATCGAGTACCTCGAACTGTGAGCCTCACACATAATCTCTTCCTTCAACTCGGAATTATTCGAAACCCAAATTCTTCCCTCAAAACGAAGTAAACCTTCTTTATCAAGGTTATACTTAGTCTTTACGTCATCCTTCATTATCTTCTTCACCCTCTCACATTCTTCAGTACTCAACTGTACTTCCTTAACCCGTTCCACTATCGTAAGTCGAGTTTCCATTATAAATAACATCTCCCTCGTTTCCCTTGGTAACTTAACTTCTAATTCCATCCTCGCCATCTCTGTGATTAACTCATTATGAGTCGTTAACATTGACAGTTTCTCTCTACCCTTTCGACTCAACGCGTCTGCTACTACATTCGCCTTCCCCGGATGATATAAGATATCACAATCATAATCTTTTATTAATTCTAACCACCTTCTCTATCTCATGTTCAACTCCTTCTGTGTGAAGATATATTTTAGACTTTTATGGTCCGTATATATCTCACACTTCTCCCCGTATAAGTAATGTCTCCATATTTTTAAAGCAAATACCACAGTTGCCAGTTCTAGGTCATGAGTAGGATAGACCTTCTCATAATCCTTTAACTGACGTGACGCATACACAATGACATTGCCATGCTGCATAAGCACGCAACCTAGTCCTCTATGCGAAGCATCGCTATAAACTACAAAATTCCCCGTATCATCTGGTAAGGATAATACCGGTGCCTCACTCAACCTCCTTTTTAGTTCTCGAAAACTATTCTCACACTTTTCTGTCCACTCATACTTCACCGATTTCCTTGTCATATTTGTCAGTGAGTAGCTAATTTAGAAAAGTCCTGAATGAACCTTCTATAGTATCCCGCTAACCCTAGAAAACTCCTAACCTCGGTTGGCGTTTTCGGTTACTCCCACTCATTCACCACTTCTACCTTCGCTGGATCTATGGATATGCCATATTTGTCTATAACATGTCCTAGAAACTGCACTTTTTTGAGCCAAAATTCACACTTAGTGAATTTCGCATACAACTTCTCCCTCTATAGGGTTTCCAACACTATTCTTAGATGTTCAGCATGATATTCTGGCGTCTTAGAATAGACTAGAATATCATCAATGAACACTACGATGAACTAGTCCAAATACTATTTGAACACTCTGTTCATCATATCCATGAATGCGGCTGGCGCATTCGTCAATCCAAACGACATAACCAAAAACTCGTAATGCCCATAACGAGTTCTGAACACCGTCTTAGGTATATCTTCCTTCCTCACCTTCAGTTGATGATACCCCGTGCGCAAATCTATCTTAGAAAAATACTTTGCCCCTTTCAACTGATCAAATAGATCGTCGATCCTGGGCAACATGTATTTAGTCGTAATCGTTAACTTGTTTAACTCCCGATAGTCAATACAAAGTCGTAATGATCCGTCCTTTTTCTTTACAAACAACACCGGTGCTCCCCACGGTGACACACTTGGTTTAATTTACTTTCTATCTAATAGTTCCTGCAACTGAACCATTAACTCCTTCATCTCAATTGGCGCCATTCTATATGGTGCCTTTGAAACTGGGTGCCGTTCCACATCCCTATCTGGAGGAATACCAGGTAACTCCTCAGGAAATACATTCGCAAATTCTTGAACCACAGCTATCTGTTCCAATGATATTCCCATTCTCTGGGTATCCACCACGTGACACATATAACCCTTACACCCCTTCTTCAACATCTTCCTAGCTTGTGTCATGGTTAGACAACAAGAACGTCCCGGTGATTTATTTCCATAAAACACCACCTCAGGTTCCTTAGAAAGCCTTAGGTTCACACTCTTTTTATGACAATCTATTATTACTTTATGGATAATTAACCAATCCATACCGAGAATCACATCGAATTCCCTTAACCTTATCGATAAAAGATCTACCGATAATCTATTACCCTTAATATCTACGAAACAATTCATATGAATATGTTCAATAGGGAACTATCTCCTCAGTTTGCTACCTTAATGTCTAAAGTTATTTCTAACTTTTCAGGATTTAATCCCAATCGTTGAGCAAATCCACATGCTATAAAAGAACAAGTAGCACCCGAGTCAAATAACACGTAAGCATTTATTTCGTTGACTGGAATGATACCTGCTACTACATCCGTTGATGCAACCGCATCTTGGACTGTCATATTAAACGTTCGGACTGAGGGTCTACCCACTGATGGTGTTGGTCCAGTAATGGCGAAAGTACCACTACCAGAACCCTTATTACCCTCCGCCCCTTTCTTCGGGCAATTTCTTGCCATGTGGTCTACCGACCCACAAACAAAACATCCCCAGCTTTTCTTAGGATTAGGACAGTTGGGAGATATATGACCCTCCTGCCCACAGTTATAACAACCAGTCTTCCCTTTTCAGGCAGACTCCCAGATGAGTCTTACCGCATGTCTTACATGCCTCCATCCTCCGTTTAGGATCCCCTTGTTTTGCCCCAGTATTCCCAGGGTTAAAATTCTTCCTCTTGGGCATATTGCAACTTCTACTGGCAACCTCTGCCTTATTTCCTCCCTCTCCCTTACTCTTATTTTTCCTATCTTTGTGGTATTGGGTCAACGCCTCGCTACCACTCTCCGCTATTATCGCCTTTTCCAGAATGGTCCCATAGGAAGCACTCTGAAAAACTGATATCCTACTATAGAGCCAGGGTTTAGGCCCTGCTCAAACCTACGAGCCTTCCTCTCCTCCGTGTCCACTTGGTGTGGAGCGAACCTCGCCAATTCATTGAATTAGCTGCGTATTAGGGAACAGTCATGTCCCCCTTCTTAAGTTCTAAGAACTTAATCTCCATCATCCCTTGCATGCTAGTAGGGAAATAGTTCTCGAAGAAAACCTTCTTAAACTGTTCCTATGTAACAGCTTCCGCTCCAGCCCCACCCTGGTGAGCCTCCCACCAGTAGTTGGACTTCCCCCTTCATCATATAGGTCGCAAAAGAGGTCTTTTACGCCTTAGCTATGCTTGTAATAAAAAACACCTTCTCTACTTCCTTGACCCATGTCTAGGCCTCCATTGGGTCCAATTTTCCCTTAAATTCGGGTGGACCTACACTTTTAAATTTCTTAAAAGTAGTAATTTAGGCTACTCTAGGTCCTACAGATGCTCTACCCCCGGCTTGGTTAAATGTGGCCGTTAATAAATTAACGAACTCTTGCATTGGGTTATTAGGCCCCCCTCATTATCATTATGCGATTCCGCCTCTTGGTTACAGTTATCTTCTTCTTGGCGGAATTACTGATTAAATAAATAAAGTTCCGTTATTAATCATTTACTTACTTCATTATTAGTCGTCAATCAATTGGACAATAACTCACACTCAACAAAGCAATTCAAAATAAAAACTTTCTTATATTAAAATGCTTCTTCATAGTTCCAAACTATTTACAAGTTGACATAGCCCAAAAGCTATTACATATACATCCCGCGATTGACTTCTACAAAAATTGGGATTTACAAAAAGACTACCCTTTAATTATACAAAAGAGGGTTTTACGCAACTACCCAAAAAGTTTTCACTATACTACTCCTAATATTGCTTAACAGCATTTTCATGCTTCTGGTTTGCCAAAATCGACACAATATCCCGACTTATAGTATGTCGAGTCTGTCCCGATTCAATATAATAACAAGCTATCTTAAGCATAAAATCCTTGTGCGCACTGTCATTAATATATGAAATTCGTGCTATCTTCTGGTCTTTTTCAACCAGTTTCTTGCGAAGTTCTATGACCTCGTTCTTATAGTCCTGGACCTTGTCAGTCATGAGCACTTTCTCATCATGCTTTATCTCATAGTCTGACTCTGCAGACTCTTTCGCCCCATAGAGATCACTGATCTCTTCCTTCTGGTGCTGCACCATATTTTGCAGTTGCACGTTACGGTCAAGCACTGAGAGGTACATTGCCCTCATAGTCTCGGTAGGTGTAGACTCTTGGGCTGGCATCACCGTATTAATTAATGTTACCTCCATGTCATCCTCCACATCAATCGTCATATTCAATATGATGTTATCCCGATGGTCTCCTCCGAATAATCCTCCTCCGAGTAATATTCCTTGGGTTCTGACTCTTCTAGAATCACTACAGGTATGTCTGCTATATGCACAGGTACTATCTCAACTCGGTTCACTGATTCCTTGCTGATCACATATATATACCTATACATCAAGCTATCAACCGACATCTACAATAACACATAACAAATTGATTAGTACATAAGACACAATAATATAAGCACAAATCACATTTAATCCTTTTAGGGTTACTTTCCATCTTTTAAATCTTTTGGTACTGAGTTTCCTCAATACCTTATTAACTCATTTGACTCGAGTTAGCTTTCTTCGTACTCTTCCTTTCCTACGAGGTTATTAGCCTAAGGTTCTTCCCCCCCCTTAAGTTTTATAACCTAATGCTTTGATACGAACCTGTGACGCCCCCAAATCTGGGTATCTTCTAACCCGACAGATGGTGCTCCACAATACTACATTTCATACAATCATTCCATTGAAATAACAACAAAATGTGTGTAATTACTATCTTTGTATTACATCTGTAATAAATCCTTTCCCAGGTTCATAACCGAATACATTCATTGTTCTTTATAAGTATATTACATACTAATATACTAGTCTATTATAGGACGATTAATTGTCCATCTTATCCTTGCCTTTATCTCTCATAGAACTCTCAGTTCGTTCGGCTTTAGCTGCAAACATATGGTTCAAACAAGAATGAGCATAACTAGCTAAGCAAGTCTTAACAACAAAACATATGAATATCACATTAGTAAGTCCATACTTATATCAATATCAGAACAATTATTTACTAAGCATCCTGAATCATTTGACTAATACTTCTACTACAACAATTCTAGAGTATATATAATAGCTTAGGAATGATGAACCGGTTAATAGACCATGAACATACTCTTTTCGTTTTCATACTTGAAAAGGATATCCGGCACTAAGGCCATCCACCTGTCTTTACCTATGAGCACTTCTAAGTGATCAGCCTATTGTACTCTATGTTGATCAATACTCTTACGTTAAACATATTTACGTTTAACATTTGGCAACCTCGCGTGCCCATCAAATAATCATTGAAAATACTTTTGTTTGTTCATAGACAAACTTACCTTCTCATCTGTACCAAATATTTGGCATAGGATAGCGTTAACAGTTCTATATCAACAGACTTGTAACCAATTCAATCTATCCTTAAATACTTGTCTAGCCCGGATAAAATAGGCATCGACTCTTTTCTATTTATCATTCATGCATTGTATATCGTGCATTATAAAAAAAACTTGGCTAACACGAAGGTCAGACAAGAGTTAAGAAAGACTTGCCTTCAAGCATCTTCAAATATATATTCCAACTATTCTCAGTCTTTACAGGATCTACATGATACATTCATATAGCACACTATAATTAGTTATCAAACAAACTCACTTTACGGTTCTAACCAACTTCTTTCTCTTCTATGTCTTACTTGTTTTAACTTCGTTATTAAAGTCGATTCGAATTTCTATAATTTGTTACATTTTATTAACATTCTTACGTCCTTAGCCGACATTCGATCATTAAGGGTTAATTACCAATGTTGAACGTCGTTCACGGTTCACTCATTACATATTTGCGTTCTTCATTTAATTTCCATTAAACCTTACCCATGCTTCTTACATTAACATCTTATAAGTGTTTTAAAGTAAGTCTCATTTTGTACTTTAAGTACCTTTAACATCTTACTTTAGGTCTACATTCAAAAGGAAACTAAACCCAACTTGGTCAACTTTTTCCCACTGCCAGCGCTACGGCGCGGCATCCTTTATATATTAGTGGCGCTGCGGCGCTAGTTAGCAGGGTACTCGGCCGAGTTTGGTAATACGACGCCATCACTTTGTACTGGTTTTGGCATTGCGGTGCCGAGTCTGTGCACCAGTTAGCCAAAATAGATTTGGATTCTTAACGAAACTCCTGGCTTCCTAATTTGTTCGTTTTACATCCGAATTGACCTATTCGAATTCCTACAAGTCAGGAATTACATCCTTTACGTGTTCATATAAGAATTTCATATATATAAATCCGTTAACTCAGAATTCATCTTTAAGTTCATTTTAAGCGTTTGTTTAACGTTTTCGCCCGTTCAATACTCGTTTTCTTCGTTATAAGTCGGAATGCGATGATTCCTTCGCCAACGAATTTTAATTACCTTATCTCACGTGTTGACATTGGAAAACGATGTTTTCAAGTCACACGACAACTTTTGACCTTTTATCCGAACTTTATGCGTTTTCGACGTTTAACGTCTATTTTCGCAAAATCCGCCATAACTTCGTTACTAATGTTCTCTAAGCCAAATCACATGGAATACTCCATGGACTTCATATCTACATCCTAACCAATCAAGATGCACATATCTTAGCTACAACGTTTTCCAAAACGTTCAATTATAACTAAGTTAACTTTCAAGACTTTTTATGGTTTTAATTGTAATATCCGAGTTTTATTTTTATTTTTTTAATATTTTTTTTGTAATTTAAGAATTGTTAATAAACAAATTTATATGAAACTTTTGGGTTATTTCGTTTATTAGATGCATGTGTGTGGTACATATATGTGTTATTTCAAGATATGTGATGAGATGTATTTAAATGGTTGGTTTAGTTTTATTTATCTATTTAAATAAAATTAAGTAGGGAATTATTCTATTTTATCACGTGGGATGGTATTAAATCATGAGCTGGAGTTAGGAGCAGAATTTAGAGAAGAGAATTTGGGTGCCAGCGGTGTCTGAATTAAAGGAAGAGAATCTTGCAGGAAGCTCATAGCTCAAGTTACTCAATTCACCCGAGAAGCACAAAGATGTATCAGGATCTCCGCCAACATTATTGGCGGCCCAATATGAAAAGAGAAGTCGTAGAGTGCATCAGCAAGTGTTTAACATGCCATCGAGTTAAGTTGGAACATCAAAAACCGAGCGGGCTACTTCAACCTTTAGAAATTCCAGAATGGAAGTGGAAACATATCACGACGGACTTCGTGGTAGGACTTCTAACTACACAGAAGGGTTACGATGAAGTTTGGGTGATCGTTGATCGATTCACCAAGTCAGCGCATTTCTTGCCAATCAAGATCAGATATACCTTGGATTAGTTGGTAAAACTTTACATCAAAGAGATTATTTCCAGGCACGGGGTACCTGTATCAATTGTGTCAGATCGCGATCTGTGGTTCACAACAAATTTTTGGAGAAGTTTTCAAGAACGCATTGGAACGCAACTGAGGTTGAGCATGACGTATCATCCTCAAATAGATGGGCAGAGCGAGAGAACTATTCAAACGTTAGAGGACATGCTGAGAGTATGCGTTGTAGATTTCAAAGAGAGCTGGGATGATCATCTACCGTTGGTAGAATTTGAATACAATAACAGTTATCATGCGAGCATCGGTATGCCACCTTATGATGCTTTATATGGAAGAAAATGCAGAACGCCATTGTGCTGGGATGAAGTGGGAGAACGATAATTGCTAGGGCCAGAATTGGTGCAACAAACTGCAGATGTGATCAAAATAATACGAGCGAGGCTCGTGACGGCTCAGGATCGACAGAAGAAATATCCAGATCAACATCGGCAACAACGAGATTTCGACGTCGGCACTTATGTGTTTTTGAAAGTGTCACCTTGGAAAGGAAAAATGAGATTTGGGAAGAAGGGAAAACTTAATCCCAGATTCATAGGACCCTTTGAAGTGTTGAGGCGAGTGGGTGAGGTAGCTTATGAAATAGCCTTACCTCCGGAGTTAGAACATATACACAACGTGTTCCATGTTCCTGTCCTACGACCCTATAAACAGGATTATAAGCATGTCCTAGAGTCTGAACCTATTCAGTTTGAAAAGGACTTAACCTACGAAGAGGTCCCATTGCAGAAAATCGATAGAAAATAACAAGTGTTAAGAAATAAGATAATACCTTCTGTTAAGGTATTGTGGAGGAACCACAACGCCGATGAGGCTACGTGGGAACTCGAGAAGAAAATGATGAAACATTATCCTAATCTTTTTGATTGATGTGTAATGATTCCGGGGACGAAATCTTTTTAAGGGAGGGTGAATGTAATATCCGAGTTTTATTTTTATTTTTTTTAATATTTTTTTGTAATTTAAGAATTGTTAATAACTAATTTATATTAAACTTTTGGGTGATTTAATTTATTAGATGTATGTGTGTGGTACATATATGTGTTATTTCAAGATATGTGATGAGATGTATTTAAATGGTTGATTTAGTTTTATTTAACTATTTAAACAAAATTAAGTAGGGAATTATTCTATTTTATTACGTGGGATGATATTAAATCATGAGCTGGAGTTAGGAGCAGAATTTAGATACGCGAACTGTGTATTCGAGTCCTAAACGTCGAAATTAGTCAGGATATACCGTAATCATGAAAAAGTGTCACAGTTGACTTTTTGGTCAAAGTCAACCAATTGACTTTTTTGAGGAAAAAGTCAACTACGAATTTTAGAGATGAATTGGACTAAATGGATAGTCCCATGACGTCCGGAACGTCATCTTTAGTAGGAATCGATATATGGTTTGCAAAGTTTGGTTCCGAAGGGTAAAATAGTCAAATAGCTTATTAATTGATTAAAATAATATATGTATTTTTTTATAATAGAAATTAGCTGAACTGATGGACCCATGAGACTATTAAATTGGGACAAGGGAGGGAGTATACGTATATTACATAATAGCTAAGGTGGAAGTAATTTATTTTATTCTTTAAAATCAAAATTCTTTTTATTTTTCTAACTCCCACATTCATTTTCTCTAACTCCCACATTCTTCCTATTAATTAACTATATTATTGTAGTATTAAGTATTGTGAGTAACTAATCATTAGAGTTGGGGGTTATGGGAATCAAAAGACTCTGACATAGCTGTACATATATACAAACACACTTTTCTTTTAAGAAAATTCCACCAAGTGAGTAAATATGGAGAGAAATTGAGAGCCTGAGAGAGTTAGAACTAATTTTGGAGGATTACTGAGGATTTGACAAGCAGGGAGAAGGAGCATCATATTAAACCAAGAAGAAATTCTTCCAAAGGTAATTCATGAACCCATTTTATTTTTATAAGAAAAATGAGAAGAAAATGCATATAAAATTGGTAAATGATTTATTGTGGCTTTGTGTTGTCATGTTACTGTTGTTTGATGATTATAGATCATTAACAACAAAAGATATGGGTTAATCATGCATCAAATTCATAGAAAATTAAAGAATTAAGCAATGCATGCTCTACCTTTGATAAAATGTCTCTAATGTGCTAAATTAATCAAAAAGGTTAAAGTTTGTTGAAGTTTGATGTTGTGAAATGTTAAAAGATGTGAGAGTAGATGATCTGGACATTAGGAATAATTTAATTGCATGCTAGAAGCAAAATCACGGATTTTTGTCAAATTAGGTGTAACTAGTAATCTGTGATTTTTGGGTTTTTCGGAGCCTCGGAATCGTGGTGTATATGACTCGATTAATGTTTGTAATAGTTTTATAAAATAGTATGTAACATGAGGTACAACCTGTCCAAATTTCATAGGAAAGGGAGTTAAATTGAGCAAGTTATGAAAATCGTAAGCATGCATGTTGGTAATAAAATCTGCAGAATTTTGGAAATTCCAGAATTTTTTTCTAAGTATAAAACTAGTGCTTGCACGCTTTTCTATGTAGTTGGTTTGTGGTCTTAGCATGCTAGTTTTATAAATGTTATATTTTTGTAAAATACCTTGATGTATGAAGGCTATTGTGTCCAAGTATCATGGTCATATCATCTTTAGATTAGCGGGAATAAAAATTGTAGAGTAAACTCTGAAAATCGTAGAGTCAATGAAAATCGTAGAGTTAACTCTGAAAATCGTAGAGTCAGTTAAAATCGTAGAGTAAACTCTGAAAATCGTAGAGTCAATGAAAATCGTAGAGTTAAATCTAAAATCGTAGAGTCAGTGAAAATCGTAGAGTAAACTCTGAAAATCGTAGAGTCAATGAAAATCGTAGAGTAAACTCTGAAAATCGTAGAGTCAGTGAAAATCGTAGAGTAAACTCTAAAAATCGTAGAGTCAATGAAAGTCGTAGAGTAAACTCTGAAAATCGTAGAGTGCAGATAGTAGAGTGAAAATCATAGAGTGAACTCCGAAAATTATAGAGTAAAGTTTATATTACAACTACTATACGTTGCTAATAGTTTATGTGCATGATTATACAATTGTGTAGGGCACGTGAAGTGCAGATAGCTGTAAGATGTTAATCTGTTATTTGTAAACAACGATCAAGGCAAGTTTCTTACCCTATTTTTCATTATGAATTTATTCAACTCTTATTCAGTTGATTGCAGCGAGGGTAAGTTTGGGCTTGTGATTAAGTAATCATCCGTTCAAGCTCCTTTATTGTAAAGTTCTATAACTTCAATTGTGATGAGAAACGTTATTGATGATTATTCAGTTCCTATTGTAACTGCTATAATTTAAAGTTCGTATTCCCTTAATGAACTATATTCAAGCATGCTTTCTAGCTTTCATCCCAGCTAGATGTTATTGATGCAAACATAGTATATTGTTTAAACAATTCAAATCCTTTGAAGCTATTTGATGTTTACCAATCCAAATTTCTTTGGTGAGGTCCCGTATAAACACTAAGATGAACAACCCGGATAACGGGGTAACTGATGACGGGCATATAGTCCTATTTACTGTTATGCGTTTAAACTTTATACTTGTGCATAATGTAGGGTACGATAGGCTGATCACCTGAAGTACTTGCAGAGACCGTTTACAATCTATTTGATTGTTAAACTGTCTGATGTTTTTTGATGAAACAAAGTAATGTTCAGGGTATCTGACACCCCGTAGTATGTTATTGAGAATTCCAGAACTCTTATCTTGATATTCCAGTTTATCTCTTGATATTTATTTCAACTATTGAGAAATATTCATACTAATGCTTCTACTTCTGATGTATGTTCTCAAACTACTTTATATACTTGCTGGGCAATTTGTGCTCATTCTTGCTTAAACTTTTCAGTTAAGGCTGATAACGCTGAGGGCTCGGGTAAGGATAAAGGAAAGTCTAAGATGAAATGATGAGAGTTATTTATGTAATAATTATATTTCCGTATATGATGTGATGTAGCGATAAATGCTAAGTTTAAGTTTCAGTTTATTAAAGGTTGTAAAGACTTGGGACTTTATTTTGAATAAGTATGTAATAGTTATTATTATTATTATTATTATTATTATTATTATTAATATTAGAGTTACTTAGATAGATGATGATGTATGTTATATCGTGAGCACCATGTCCTGTAATCGATGTTACACGGATTTGGGGGCGTCACAGGTTGGAATCAAAGCAATAGGTTATAAACCTTAGGTGGGGAACCTTAGACTATAACCTTAGGGAAGTTAGTGGAGAAAATACAGAGATGAACTCATGTAGAGTTCTAGGGGTTGTGTCAAATCTATTTTTCCTAAAAACAAAAACAACTATTTTAAAATACTAACCGAGTGATTTTTTTTCTTGTTTGAAGGATGTCAGGAGAAGAGGAGGTTAGAGATATCCACGTTATGAGTGAGCAGTTGCTGACAGCTGTACCTGAGCCTATAGATGAGGCAGTAGCTGACTCAGATCCAGAGGAGTATCCTGAAGAGGAAGAGGAGGCCGAGAAGGACTCGGAAGAAGCACCTGAGGATACTTTATTGGATGAGTTGATGGATAGGATTACGGAGTTGGATGACAAGGTCTATGAGTTGAAGGAGCTGTATCAGGGGGAGTAGCAAACTGCATCATTACTTGAGGCATTGGTGCACCACCTGATAATTAGGAACAGGGATCTGGCTGACAAGTTGCGGTCATTAGACCAGAAGGCAGATAGGCTGGAGGATGAGAAAGAAGCTATTAGGACCCACTTGAGGTATACCATTAATGGGTTAGAGTTGAGGATTCAAAGTCTTCAAACTGACAATCAGATTATTACCACATTCTGGGGAGAAGAGAGGAGAGATCGTGTTCGGGCTGAGAAGCTAACTGGCGAGTTAGAAGGAGAGGTGAGAGATAAGAAGGTTAAGATAGACAATATGAAGTACGAATTTAAGCCAGAACATGGAAGGTTTCAACATAGGGTGAATCATTTTCCAAGTGAGAAGCACCGGTCTAGACGTGTTATAAGCCGAGGGCTGGTACTAGAGATAGCGGATGAGGAGCATGAGGACGCCATTAGGCGGGGCTTTTAGTTTATTATGATGAACTTTTACTACTGGCGTATAGAACGCTTATCTTTGAATAATAAGCTTGGTTTCAGTTTTTACCAAGTATGTTGGTTTAAAGTGATGTAAATGGCTTAATGTTATAAGACGATGAAATAGCTTGGGTGTTATGTTTATAAATAAGTATGTTTTTATTTAAGTATGTGATGTGATGAGTAAGTCTCTTCTTATGATCGATATATTATGTAGAGTAAGCGATAAGATAATAACATTAAGTTCATTTTAAACAGAGAGATGGCTAGAGGAAGACGTCGACAAACACCCGAGGGGTCAGGCAGTAATGCTGGGGATCCACCTAATCCTATGCAGCAGTTTGTAGACATGTTAATGGGGGCACTTCAGAATCGAACCCTGAATGCCAATAACCCTTCAGTGGCCCAGGTGGCACACTTTAAGGACTTCAAGAGTGCAGGACCCCTTGAGTTCAAAGGAACCACTGAACCCATCAAAGATCAAACTTGGGTTAAGGAAATCGAAAAGGCATTCGCTATCGCCCGAGTAGGTGATGATCAGAAAACAATCTTCGCCACTTACATGCTGAAGGGTGAAGCTAACTTCTGGTGGGAGGCAAACCAGACCAGGGCTGGAGAAGGCGTGATACCTTGGGAAGGGTTTAAGAAAATCTTTTTCGAGAACTATTTTTCGGACGAGCTGGCGAGGTTTGTGCCTCACCAGGTTGACACTGAGGAGAGAAAAATGAGGAGGTTTGAGCATGGTCTCAAACCATGGCTATATAGCAGACTCTCGGTGTTACAGACGAAAAGCTTCGTGACTCTCCTGGAGAAAGCTATAATCGTTGAGAGCGGAAGTGAAGCCTTGATGAAATTTAATAAGGAAAAAAAGAAGAAGAATGAAGGAGGGAATCGCGGGGAAGGTAGCAGCAACAGTGGTGCAAACAAGAGGAAGTGGAACAATAACAACAGTAGCAGCAACAATTTCAAATCAAGAAACTTTGGGGGGGGAACCAGGGGAAGCAAAGAAAAGAACTGAGTCATGCAAGGAGTGTGGGAGGAATCACTCTGGGGCATGTCTAAAAGGAAAAAATGTTTGTTTCAACTGCGGGCAGGAGGGGCATATTGATAAGTAGGTTTTATACCTACTTATCCGGTATCTTTTACTTGAATTAGTTGTTTTTATTCATGTGTCTTAGTTACTTTTCATGCATTTTGTGTTCGTTTTGTAGGTTATACGTTTGGAAGCGGTGTGAGCGATTATTGGGAAGGAAAAACACGGAAAATGCAAAGAAAAGCAAGCCGGACATCGTTTATGCTTTTATGTTCAATTCATATTCTTGGCTTGGAGCTTGGACCATATTGTAGAGCGTTTTCTTAGCTTTCCAGAACATCTTGAATCATTCAAATCAGAGTTCGGATGAAAGAGTTATGACATTTCTACCGACGGACGTTGAACTTCACCGTTTTGGGTGGTGATTTTCATAGCAGTCACTTCCAGTCCAATTTCGACCATCATGCGTTCGTTATTTCTCAAAGCTCAAAGAATAAAAGTTGTAGATCTCGTCGATAGCTTCGATTTGATAGGTCGCGGGACTCGTAACGCCTCTCGGTTTAGAAGTTATGGCAATTTTAGCAGAGGAGGTTCCAACAGAAAACTTTGTTGGCAGATTGGTACCCAGCCGGGGCTGGGCGTTTTTAGCCTTAGGACCCAGCCGGGGCTGGGTGTCTGGGCATGTTAGCAGATTGATATCCAGCTGGGGCTGGCTTTTACAAAGGGAAATACCCAGCCGGGGCTGGGTATGCGCGGAAATGACTAGATTTTGTCCGAATTTGAGTCCGAAAAGGATTGTTTCGAGTTGTTTGATTCAAGGACTTCCAAGAGGACTTAAAGACATGTAAAAAGGCTTATAAAAAGAGGAGATTAGAGGGATTAGGGGAATATTAGTAGATTAGAGAGCATTCTATTAAATTAGATTAGAGTAAATTAGATCAAAACACTAGTTTTTATGAGATTTGGAGATTGATGCAAATTGGAGACCATTGAAGATTCAAAGGAGGAGCAAGGAGGGAGTGTCAAGTCTACTGACAATAGATTATATCTTCTCATCTTCTTCTATCTTTATCTTTTAATGTGTATTCAATTGTGGATTCTTAGTTTAAATTCAATAATTATGAACTAATTCTTTGTTTGAGATTACAATGGATCTTATTGTGTAGTTTATTTTAATATGCTTCGTTATCAATTATTATGTTCTATTGAGAGGATTGTCTATTGTGATTTGGACTTAATTGTTTAATTGCTTTGCCATCAATTACCGTGATAATCTATATGAACTCGAGAGATGAAGTATAGATTTAGATCTAATCATGATAGCATGTGTTCAGGATTTTGTTAATAGCTTAAACTTGATGTGTGTTAAGGTAGAGATATGCTTGACATCGCATGTAATCGGATAGAGAACTTATTCTTCAACCTTCTTCAATTGTAATTCACAAAGAGATATAGTGGGTTAGTTGATTAAGGTGTTTAACGGATTTCTATCTTAATTGTGGATTGACGTTAATACGGTATTAGTGCATCGAGAAGTGGTTAATACTACTTTCGTGTTCTTGATTAACAATTCGGGATAGAGAATAATTGATGAGAAGTGTGTTAACCTAAATGAAACAATAAGTGAAGTTGTGATCTTAAATCTCCATAGTCTGATTTTTAATTAGTGGTAATTAGAATTAGTTTAGTTAAATATTTTAATTTATAACATTAAATTCATTTGTTTAAGTAAGATTGAGTTGGTTACGGGTTAGTACTTGGTGATTTTTATTAAATAATTCTCTGTGGGAACGATACTCAACTTAATATTTATTACTTGTTGACCACGTATACTTGCGTGTTGTGCGTATATAGATTTTACCCAACAAGTTTTTGGCGCCGTTGCCGGGGAATTAGTTTAATACAGTTTTACCAATATTAGCTTCAATCAAATTAGTCTTAATTTAAACATTTTTATTTTTATTTTTAATTCTCTTCCCATATTTCTCTCTTTTCAGGTACCATGGATGACTTTACGTATCAATGGCCATATACGAACATGACTCAACCAAAGGAAACGGAGATTGACAGACTCGCGACACTCTCCGCAATGTCAGCACAAATTGAAGAACTTTCGAGGAAGTTGGACGTTATCGCAGCCCAACAGAGTCAAAGGATGGCAATCATGTGTGACTATTGTGCTGGCAACCATCCGAGTCATCAATGCACCGTTAGTTTTGGGCGGCGAAAACAAGGTTGTGTATACCTCAACCAGTATGCATATGATAATTACCATCAAGTTTGGGGGTATCACCCAGATTCTTCATGGAGCTACAACTATCAGGACCAATACTCTGCTCCAAATCCAACATATCCATCAAATTTCTCAAATCCACCTCCAATGCAACAAGAAGACAATTCAGATTTCAAGGAATTCATGTTAAGGATTATAGCAGAAAAAGAAGAGATGATAATGAGTCAGGAGTTATCAACCCTAAATTTTAATAATCGAATGGAACAACTCCTCACTACCTCAACCAATGGTCCTCAATACATGGCTTCCGAGACTGAAACAGAAAGTTCAAGGTTGGAGGAATTGGTGTCCAAGTTCATAGCATCAAATGAGGAGAGAATGAGTAATCAAACGAGGTCAATTCAAAATCTTGCGGATCAGATAGAGCAAATGACCAAAGCCGTAAGCAACCTTCCTCCAAACACTTGGTTTTATGGCATGGATGATGAAATTGACGGAGAACCCGAACCAAATCTGCAACTGGATGAGCCACAAGGTATAGGAAGTGTGGAGACAATTGGGGATAATGAAATAGAGGTCCACAAAGATCTAAATGGGTCTCCACCAAAGTTCAACGATCTGGTTAGATTTGCAAAATCGTGCCTGCTTGGTAGTCATGTCGTCGGCGAATATCTTACTGACATAAGAGTGAGTACAATTTTGAATCCATGGTGGGACGAGAAAGAGAAGATAGACGAAGAGCACATTGTGTGTGACAAGCTTCCATGCCCCAAAGTGATCACATACACAATGAAGAAAACACCTTGTTGTGGGACGTTCTTGATTGAGATCTTACCAAATAAGAGCATGCTAGGTGACTTTGATGCATTGGCCATCGTAAATGGGAACCTACCAAAAGCTACATTATTTCCGATGGATGGAGGGTTCCTCAACTTTCGAAGAGGAATTGGATAGCATTGACCAGACAAAGTCAGGCTGAAAGACTATAAATCAAGCGCTGACTGGGAGGCAACCCAGGAATTTTTCTATTTATATGCTTTACTAGTTTATTTAGTAGATAGGAATTAAGTTGCTTATTAAGTTCTCTTATAATCTAATCCATGTTGTCTCTCTTCATTGCAGGTATTGGAAGTTCAATGGATAAGAAAAAGATCGTCGCCGCCATCGCTACCATCAACTCACGCTTAGCTGATTACAGGGAAGTTCTCTTCTACTTACCGCTATATTCTTACAATGAGGACATTGTAATTGCTAAGTTTGGGGGAGTTTTGTTTAGGTTAATTATCGCATGTTTAGTTGATGTTATGTTATTTTGCATATGTTGTTAATATAGTTTAGGTTCATTATTAAAAAAAAAATCAAAAAAAAAACAAAAAATCAAAAAAAATCAAAAATTTCAAAAATAATAGTTAGTTACTATGTTTATCTTGCATGAGTCCAGCTGTTTGATATTTACAGTTTGTTTTGGCCAATGATGAGATTGGGATCGAGTAGACAAGTAGCATACTGACTATTAGAGCTTTGATGTGATTTCTTGTTATGAATTGAATCTTTTTCTGTTTGAAACTGGTATAATAAGGATAGCACAGTAAAAAAAACTTGTTAATTGATCGAGTTTAAATTGATATATAATGGACTTCTTAAGGATAATACTAGTTTGGATGAATGAAAGACATGAATAGGCAGAGATGACTGAATTTCGATAAAAACTTAAGTTTGGGAAAAAAATTTGGGATATATAAGCTTCAAAAAAAAAATACCGTGGCTAGTTTTGTTTCGGGGCCTTTGTTACTTGAGTAAGTACGCCCGAAGGGGTATCTTAAAACCTAGCGCCCTAAGGTCTTATATGGTCTTGGAGTCGTTGGTCGAAAGCTTGCTAAGGGGTAGCACTGTTAGCCTAATGGAATGAGACATTGCACAGTCATGGTTAAAAAGTAAAAAAAAAAGAAAGAAAAAAAAAGAATAAAATGGGAAAAGAGCAAAAAGCCCCCGTAGATGAAAATAAAGCATAAGTATCCCATGTTAACCCTCGATATTGGTAATTGTTTGATTTTAGTTGGATCTAGCTTATTTTTGGATTTCTTAAGTTTACACTGTATGATGCCTTTGAAGAGACTTGTTATGTGTTAAATTTGATTTTATATCAGTTAACATTTTTGTTGAGCACACACGCACTATACCAGTGATAACAATTTAAGACTTGATGATTGACTAGGAAATTGTTGATTGGTTTTGATATGAAGTATTATCATGTTTACTTGATTGCTCTAAGGCTGGTTGAATAGATTTGTGTTTATCAATACTGCTGGATTCGTAGGCATATAGATTAGTTGCATTCCATTGCATTGCATTGCATTATGTTGTGTTGCTTGAGGACAAGCAACAGTTTAAGTTTGGGGGTATTTGATAAGTAGGTTTTATACCTATTTATCCGGTATCTTTTACTTGAATTAGTTGTTTTTATTCATGTGTCTTAGTTACTTTTCATGCATTTTGTGTTCGTTTTGTAGGTTATACGTTTGGAAGCGGTGTGAGCGATTATTGGGAAGGAAAAACACGGAAAATGCAAAGAAAAGCAAGCCGGACATCGTTTATGCTTTTATGTTCAATTCATATTCATGGCTTGGAGCTTGGACCATATTGTAGAGCGTTTTCTTAGCTTTCCGGAACATCTTGAATCATTCAAATCGGAGTTCGGATGAAAGAGTTATGACATTTCTACCGACGGACGTTGAACTTCACCGTTTTAGGTGGTGATTTTCATAGAAGCCACTTCCAGTCCAATTTCGACCATCATGCGTTCATTATTTCTCAAAGCTCAAAGAATGAAAGTTGTAGATCTTGTCGATAGCTTCGATTTGATAGGTCGCGGGACTCGTAACTCCTCTTGGTTTAGAAGTTATGGTAATTTTAGCAGAGGAGGTTCCAGCAGAAAACTTTGTTGGCAGATTGGTACCCAGCCGGGGCTGGGCGTTTTTAGCCTTAGGACCCAGCCGGGGCTGGGTGTCTGGGCATGTTAGCAGATTGCTATCCTGCTGGGGCTGGCTTTTACAAAGGGAAATACCCAGCCGGGGCTGGGTATGCGCGGAAATGACTAGATTTTGTCCGAATTTGAGTCCGAAAAGGATTGTTTCGAGTTGTTTGATTCAAGGACTTCCAAGAGGACTTAAAGACATGTACAAAGGCTTATAAAAAGAGGAGATTAGAGGGATTAGGGGAATATTAGTAGATTAGAGAGAATTCTATTAAATTAGATTAGAGTAAATTAGATCAAAACACTAGTTTTTATGAGATTTGGAGATTGATGCAAATTGGAGACCATTGAAGATTCAAAGGAGGAGCAAGGAGGGAGTGTCAAGTCTACTGACAATAGATTATATCTTCTCATCTTCTTCTATCTTTATCTTTTAATGTGTATTCAATTGTGGATTCTTAGTTTAAATTCAATAATTATGAACTAATTCTTTGTTTGAGATTACAATGGATCTTATTGTGTAGTTTATTTTAATATGCTTCGTTATCAATTATTATGTTCTATTGAGAGGATTGTCTATTGTGATTTGGACTTAATTGTTTAATTGCTTTGCCATCAATTACCGTGATAATCTATATGAACTCGAGAGATGAAGTATAGATTTAGATCTAATCATGATAGCATGTGTTCAGGATTTTGTTAATAGCTTAAACTTGATGTGTGTTAAGGTAGAGATATGCTTGACATCGCATGTAATCGGGTAGAGAACTTATTCTTCAACCTTCTTCAATTGTAATTCACAAAGAGATATAGTGGGTTAGTTGATTAAGGTGTTTAACGGATTTCTATCTTAATTGTGGATTGACGTTAATACGGTATTAGTGCATCGAGAGGTGGTTAATACTACTTTCGTGTTCTTGATTAACAATTCGGGATAGAGAATAATTGATGAGAAGTGTGTTAACCTAAATGAAACAATAAGTGAAGTTGTGATCTTAAATCTCCATAGTCTGATTTTTAATTAGTGGTAATTAGAATTAGTTTAGTTAAATATTTTAATTTATAACATTAAATTCATTTGTTTAAGTAAGATTGAGTTGGTTACGGGTTAGTACTTGGTGATTTTTATTAAATAATTCTCTGTGGGAACGATACTCAACTTATCACTTTATTACTTGTTGACCACGTATACTTGCGTGTTGTGCGTATATAGATTTTACCCAACACATATCTCTTCTAATTGCTCTGCACTAAAGAGAAATGGATGCTTCAACTGTGGAGCATTGGATCATCAGGCAAGGAATTGCCCAAAGAAGAACACAACAGGATGAAATAGAGGAAGGGGACCAAGCGGTGGGAATCTCACGATTAATGGACCACAAACTTAGAATCGACCAACAGCACGGACTTTCAACATGACGGTTCAGGATGCGATCACATCCAGGGACGTGGTTTCAGGTATCATTCCGATCAATGATATATCTGCTTACATATTATTTGATTCGGGTGCTACTTGTTCCTTTGTATTCCATAAATTCTCCCAACGATTAAATTTACCCAGGAAGAATTAAAATATCCTATGAACATAGATGTTGCTAATAAGGAAATGATTCCCGTTAGCCATGTCTATAGAAATTGTGTTGTAAACATCAGGGGATATAAGTTACCCGTGGATTTAATTCCAATTCAATTAGGAGAATTTGATGTAATTCTAGGAATGGATTGGTTATTTAACCATGGAGTGATGATAGATTGCCAAAAGAAGTGTATAAACCTTAGGACTCCAGATCAGTCTAAGGTAGCATTCTATGGAAGTAGGTCGCCGAGACACTCAAGTTGTCTGACGATGATGCAAGCAAGGAAGTTACTAAGAAAGGGATGTGTAGGATATTTCCCCATATCGTCGATACGCAGAAAGCAGGGATAGAGATGGGACAAATACCAGTAATGAACGAATTTCTGGATATATTTTTGGAGGAATTGCCAGGACTTCTGCCGGATCAGGAGGTCGAATTCGTTATAGATTTAGTACCGGGGATGGCACCGATTTCGAAAGCCCCTTACAGAATGACACCGACAGAAATGAAGGAGCTGATGGTATAGTTGCAAGAGTTATTGGTTAGGAAGTATATTCAACCGAGTGTGTCTCTTTGGGGAGCACCAGTTTTATTTGTGAAAAAGAAGGATGGATCGATGAGACTATGTATCGACTATCGAGAGTTGAACAAAGTGACGATTAAGAACAAGTATCCGTTACCTAGGATAGATGATCTGTTTGATCAACTGAAGGGAACGAAATATTTTTTCAAGATCGACTTGAGGATGGGATATCACCAGTTAAAGGTAAGGAAGGAGGATATACCTAAGACAGTGTTCAGGACACGTTACAGTCACTACGAGTTCGTGGTGATGTCGTTCGGGATAACAAATGCGCCAGCAACATTTATGGACATGATGAATAGGTTATTCAAGAAATACTTATATAAATTCATAGTTGTGTTCATAGATGATATCTTGATCTATTCTAAGACTCAGGAAGAACATGCTGAACATTTAAGGTTAGTGTTGGATGCGTTGAGGAAGGATAAGTTATATGTAAAATTCTCGAAGTTTGAATTCTGGTTGGAGAAAATTCAATTTCTGGGTCACGTGATCGACAAGGACGGAATTTCTGTGGATCTAGCAAAGGTGGAAGCGGTTCAGAATTGGGAATAACCAAAGTGACAGACTGAAGTAAGAAGTTTCTTAGGACTGGCAGGCTATTACAGACAGTTTATCCAAGATTTTTCAAAGATAGCGAGAACGTTGAAGAATTTAACGAAGATGTAGGTAAAATTTATCTGTACGGAGAAATGTGAAGAGAGTTTTAAGGAACTCAAGAAAAGACTGAGTGAAGCACCATTTTTGTCTTTACCTAACGATACAGGTGACTTCGTGATTTTTAGTGATGCGTCACACAAAGGACTTGGTTGTGTGCTTATGCAACATGGTAAAGTTATTGTGTATGCATCGCGTCAATTGAAGGATTACGAGAAGGGATATCCTACCCATGATCTGGAATTGGCAGCAGTAGTATTTGCCTTAAAGATATGGAGGCACTATTTATATGGTGTAAGGTGTGAAATATACACGGACCATAAAAGTCTGAAGTATATTTTCACGCAGAAGGAGTTGAATATGAGACAAAGAAGATGGTTGGAACTTATAAAGGATTACGATTGCGACATCTTGTATCATTCGGGGAAAGCGAACGTGGTAGCAGATGCGCTAAGCAGAAAGGGCAGTGGTAGGTTGGCAATGCTAACAACTCAAGAGGAGTTAATTAAGGAGATGGCTAGATTGGAACTCGAGATAAAAAGTCCAAGAGAGCCAGAGGGGAAATTGTTCGCAATGGAGGCTCATCCGACTCTATTGGACAAAATCAAGGAAGTACAAGGCAACGATGAGGAATGTGTGAAGGTGAGGACAAGAATTTCAGATGGAGAAGAGCTTAAATTCAGTATGGGGGGGTGATGGACTATTGAGATTTGAGAAGAGAATTTGGGAGCCAGCGGTGTCTGAATTAAAGGAAGAAATCCTGCAGGAAGCTCATAGCTCAAGTTATTCAATTCACCCGGGAAGCACAAAAATGTATCAGGATCTCCGCCAACATTATTGGTGGCCTAATATGAAAAGAGAAGTCGTAGAATGCGTCAGCAAGTGTTTAACATGCCAGTGAGTTAAGGTGGAACATCAAAAACCGAGTGGGCTACTTCAACCTTTAGAAATTCCAGATTGGAAGTGGAAACATATCACGATGGACTTCGTGGTAGGACTTCCAACTAAACAGAAGGGTTACGATGCAGTTTGGGTGATCGTTGATCGATTGACCAAGTCAGCGCATTTCTTGCCAATCAAGATCAGATATACCTTGGATCAGTTGGTAAAGCTTACATCAAAGAGATTGTTTCCAGGCACGGGGTACCTGTATCAATTGTGTCAGATCGCGATCCGTGGTTCACAGCAAATTTCTGGAGAAGTTTTCAAGAACGCATTGGAACGCAACTGAGGTTGAGCACGACGTATCATCCTCAAACAGATGGGCATAGCGAGAGAACTATTCAAACGTTAGAGGACATGCTGATAGTATGCTTTATAGATTTCAAAGAGAGCTGGGATGATCACCTACCGTTGGTAGAATTTGCGTACAATAACAATTATCATGTGAGCATCGGTATGCCACCTTATGAAGCTTTATATGGAAGAAAATGCAGAATGCCATTGTGCTGGGATGAAGTGGGAGAAGGATAATTGCTAGGGCCAGAATTGGTGCAACAAACTGCAGATGTGATCAAAATAATACGAGCGAGGCTCGTGACGGCTCAGGATCGACAGAAAAAATATGCAGATCAACATCGGCAACAACGAGATTTCGACGTCGGCACTTATGTGTTTTTGAAAGTGTCACCTTGGAAAGGAAAAATGAGATTTGGGAAGAAGGGAAAACTTAGTCCCAGATTCATAGGACCCTTTGAAGTGTTGAGGCGAGTGGGTGAGGTAGCTTATGAAATAGCCTTACCTCCGTAGTTAGAACATATACACAACGTGTTTCATGTTCATATCCTACGATCCTATAAGCAGGAATACAAGCATGTCATAGAGTATGAACCAATTTAGTTTGAAAAGGACTTAACCTACGAAGAGGTCCCATTGCAGATAATCGATAGAAAAGAACAAGTGTTAAGAAATAAGATAATACCTTCTGTTAAGGTATTGTGGAGGAACTACAACGCCGATGAGGCTACGTGGGAACTCGAGGAGAAAATGATGAAAAATTATCCTAATCTTTTTGATTGATGTGTAATGATTCCGAGGACGAAATCTTTTTAAGGGAGGGTGAATGTAATATCTGAGTTTTATTTTTATTTTTTTTAATATTTTTTTTGTAATTTAAGAATTGTTAATAAACTAATTTATATGAAACTTTTGGGTGATTTAATTTATTAGATGTATGTGTGTGGTACATATATGTGTTATTTCAAGATATGTGATGAGATGTATTTAAATGGTTGATTTAGTTTTATTTAACTATTTAAATAAAATTAAGTAGGGAATTATTCTATTTTATTACGTGGGATGATATTAAATCATGAGCTGGAGTTAGGAGCAGAATTTAGATACGCGAACTGTGTATTCGAGTCCTAAACGTCGAAATTAGTCAGGATATACCGTAATTATGAAAAAGTGTCACAGTTGACTTTTTGGTCAAAGTCAACCAATTGACTTTTTTGAGGAAAAAGTCAACTACGAATTTTAGAGATGAATTGGACTAAATGGATAGTCCCATGACGTCCGGAACGTCATCTTTAGTAGGAATCGATATATGGTTTGCAAAGTTTGGTTCCGAAGGGTAAAATAGTCAAATAGCTTATTAATTGATTAAAATAATATATGTATTTTTTTATAATAGAAATTAGCTGAACTGATGGACCCATGAGACTATTAAATTGGGACAAGGGAGGGAGTATACGTATATTACATAATAGCTAAGGTGGAAGTAATTTATTTTATTCTTTAAAATCAAAATTCTTTTTATTTTTCTAACTCCCACATTCATTTTCTCTAACTCCCACATTCTTCCTATTAATTAACTATATTATTGTAGTATTAAGTATTGTGAGTAACTAATCATTAGAGTTGGGGGTTATGGGAATCAAAAGACTCTGACATAGCTGTACATATATACAAACACACTTTTCTTTTAAGAAAATTCCACCAAGTGAGTAAATATGGAGAGAAATTGAGAGCCTGAGAGAGTTAGAACTAATTTTGGAGCATTACTGAGGATTTGACAAGCAGGGAGAAGGAGCATCATATTAAACCAAGAAGAAATTCTTCCAAAGGTAATTCATGAACCCATTTTATTTTTATAAGAAAAATGAGAAAAAAATGCATATAAAATTGGTAAATGATTTATTGTGGCTTTGTGTTGTCATGTTACTGTTGTTTGATGATTATAGATCATTAACAACAAAAGATATGGGTTAATCATGCATCAAATTCATAGAAAAATGAGATTTGGGAAGAAGGGAAAACTTAGTCCCAGATTCATAGGACCCTTTGAAGTGTTGAGGCGAGTGTGTGAGGTAGCTTATGAAATAGCCTTACCTCCGGAGTTAGAACATATACACAACGTGTTCCATGTTCCTGTCCTACGACCCTATAAGCAGGATTACAAGCATGTCCTAGAGTATGAACCTATTCAGTTTGAAAAGGACTTAACCTACGAAGAGGTCCCATTGCAGAAAATCGATAGAAAATAACAAGTGTTAAGAAATAAGATAATACCTTCTGTTAAGTTATTGTGGAGGAACCACAACGCCGATGAGGCTACGTGGGAACTCGAGAAGAAAATGATGAAACATTATCCTAATCTTTTTGATTGATGTGTAACGATTCCGGGGACGAAATCTTTTTAAGGGAGGGTGAATGTAATATCCGAGTTTTATTTTTATTTTTTTTAATATTTTTTTGTAATTTAAGAATTGTTAATAAACTAATTTATATGAAACTTTTGGGTGATTTAATTTATTAGATGTATGTGTGTGGTACATATATGTGTTATTTCAAGATGTGTGATGAGATGTATTTAAATGGTTGGTTTAGTTTTATTTAACTATTTAAATAAAATTAAGTAGGGAATTATTCTATTTTATTACGTGGGATGGTATTAAATCATGAGCTGGAGTTAGGAGAAGAATTTAGAGACGCGGACTGTGTATTCGAGTCCGGAACGTCGAAATTAGTCAGGATAGACTGTAATCACGAAAAAGTGTCACAGTTGACTTTTTAGTCAAAGTCAACTAGTTGACTTTTTTGAGGAAAAAGTCAACTACAAATTTCAGAGATGAATTGGACTAAACGGATAGTCCCATGACGTCCGGAACATCAACTTTAGTAAGAATCAATATATGGTTCGCAAAGTTTGGTTTCGAAGGGTAAAATAGTCAAATAGCTTATTAATTGATTAAAATAATATATATATTTTTTATAATAGAAATCAGCTAAACTGATGGACCCATGAGACTATTAAATTGGGACAAGGGAGGGAGTATACATATATTACATAATAGCTAAGGTGGAAGTAATTTATTTTATTCTTTAAAATCAAAATTCTTTTTATTTTTCTAACTCCCACATTCATTTTCTCTAACTCATACATTCTTCCTACTAATTAACTATATTATTGTAGTATTAAGTATTGTGAGTAACTAATCATTAGAGTTGGGGGTTATGGGAATCAAAAGACTATGACATAGCTGTACATATATACAAACACACTTTTCTTTTAAGAAAATTCCATCAAGTGAGTAAACATGGAGAGAAATTGAGAGCCTACGAGAGTTAGAACTAATTTTGGAGGATTACTGAGGATTTGACAAGCAAGGAGAAGGAGCATCATATTAAACCAAGAAAAAATTCATCAAAAAGTAATTCATGAACCCATTTTATTTTTATAAGAAAAATGAGAAGAAAATGCATATAAAACTGGTAAATGATTTGTTGTGGCTTTGTGTTGTCATGTTACTGTTGTTTGATGATTATAGATGTGACAACCGTAATTTTATAATTTAATTTTAATTTTTATTGGATTGAATAAATATGTTTCGATGAATTAATTATTAGATTAAATAAATAATTGATGAAGTTGTGATAGATTAATTTAATTATGTGTTACATTTGTTAAATTAATGTGGAGAATTTTTATTATTTGAAGTATGTGATTATGTGAGCTTATTGAATTAAAAGAAGTATTTAATAAGCCTATGTTATTTTAATTAATTTAATTATTAATTAGAGATTTAATAATTTAATATTATTATTAAATGAGAATTTAATTATGTAGCTATGTGAATTAATGAGAAATTATTTTATTTAAAATAAATTAAATAAGATATTGATTTATTTTATAAGGAGTATGACTTTATTTAAACTATATTATAAGCTTTATTAAATTAAATAATTTTAAATCCTATTCTTATCAGCCAAACAAGGCCCTAAGGGGAGTTATGAGCAGTTCACCATGATGGGATAACTAACCATTATTGTGTCAGTTCATCTCCTTATTTATCAGACGTCTTTTATTTTCTTCCTTTTCATTTTTTTGCTAAGTCTGACATAACACGGAGAGAGATACAAAGAGAGAGTTGAGAGTTGAGAGTTTTTGTTGGGAAATCCACTTTCTAGTAGTCTACGCTTGGGTAATCTCTTCAACCCAATTTATTTATTTACGTCTTTTAAAGTTTTTATATGGCTTTCTTACTTCTGTAACTCTCTGTAATTGGGAAATCATGTCGTTATGTGAATATATATAATAATTCGAGTTGTAAGACATGTTATATATATATATATATATATATATATATATATATATATATATATATTGTGCTTCCATATCATTGATTTCATAAGATTATAAAGTATGATTTTGGCTTGTTATTTCAAAAATTTACAGAGTACATGATATGGCCATATGGCCCTTAGGCACAAATTTAATGCGTTGATCATATATTATCCCTAAATTTTACACTTATATATGATTATACATGCTAAAACTTGAGTGGTTGGATTTGACCTTATAACGAATCCATAGTAGTAAATTCTATGTTTTTATTCAAAAACCTTCAAGAACATCAAGAACAGTATAACTTACATATTTTAATTATGTAATTATGTGTTTTAATGGGTTTAAATTACTCTATAAATGTTTGGTAATGATTATGTATAAATTCTAGTATTTGGGTATACTTAAACTAATATGTGGACAAGGAAATTGGAAGTTATGACCATATTCATGTATAATTTTATGTGTGATTGATTTTTGACCTAATTTGGCCTTGTTATGTTCGCGAACTGCAGAACTGCAGAAACTGCAGAAAATGAGCCTAGGTAACCCCGCCTCTGGTGGGCGTTACCAAACTAAATTACCCTGCCCCGACGGTCAAAAAAATAAAAAAAATAATAATAATAAATATTTGATTAAAATTATTACTAAAATATTTATAAAATAAATTAAATATTTTAATTGAGATATTTATGGAATAAAATAAATATTTGATGAAAATTATTAAAATATTTATAAAATAAATTAAATATTTTAATTAAGATATTTATGGAATAAAATAAATATTCGATGAAAATTATTATTAAAATATTTATAAAATAAATTAAATATTTTAATTGAGATATTTATGGAATAAAATAAATATTAGATGAAAATTATTATTAAATTATTTTAATTGAGATATTTATTGAATAAAATAAATATTCGATAAAAATTATTATGAAATAATTTATTTGAGTGTAATAATAGTAAGAAAATGAAAATATTCTAATTTAATTAAGTAATTAAATTAGAAGGGTAATGATTTGTTAAATAAAGTGGATCTTATATAAAATAATTAAGTGAAAATATAACTAATGAATGTCGTGAATACATATGGTATGTGTGTAGGATTTGTGGTGAACAGAAGTAGTAATCGTTTAGCCTACGCACGAGGCAAGTTTCCTAACCCTACTTGTCATTGTTTTTCAAGTTTTTTATTTACCTCGAGTAAATTATCATTACTATTATTCATGTTCGAATGTTATATTAAAGATTTATTATCTTTTCAAAGCATGATTCAGTTAAACAATAATTGTTCTATTGTATACTTCTTGAGATTATTATTCGAATTGAATATCATTATTGTTGAACCTTATTAGACTAGTGAACTTTATTGATTCAACTAGTCCTTAGTTGATGAACGTTCTAAATTTCAGAACCCTTATTGAACTATCCAAACCAAACTTCCTTTGGTGCGGATTCGAATGTCAAACTAAGATGAACAACCTTGTAAAGGGATTTACTTATGCGTTTGCTTTAAGAACGAGAAAAAGGTCCATAGTCTTATGACTGTTAAAGGTTTCAAGTATAACCCTTGTTAACCTAGGACATAGTTCAAGGTCTTATGACCCTCAGAATTCTTTTGATTCTTGTTATTCATTCTTGATTTAAAAGTTGAACTTTTATTCAGATGTCTTTAATTCATTCGAATGTTATTATACTGTTATTTCATTGTTATACTTGTGGGAAATAGTGCTCACTCTTGCTTTATAATAACATTGCAGTTAAGAACGAAAGAACTGACAAACATTCCACTAGTAAAGGCAAGGGCAAAGTTAGCAAGTGTTGAAGACTTGTTATTTTATTTAATGATGTATTTATGTTAGACTTGAGTTAATGATGTTGTTTAAGACTTATTGTTTATATTTCTGCACAGATGTTTAAGGTTAGTTCAACCTGGGATTATGTTTATGATTCAGATGTTGTAACCCTATAAGGGGAAGATTTTTATTTCTATCTATTTCATGGTTTGCATTTATTATGGGTAGATAGATAGATGATATTTGTACAATGAACACCAAATCCCGTGGATTCGAAGTACCGGATTTGGGGTGTCACAGGTTGGTATCAAAGCTGTGGGTTATAAACCTTAGGTGGGGGAACAACCTTAGGTAGTAGCCTTATAGAAAGAAGATAGTGATGGAAAACTCTTATCGAGTTATAAGAAATGAATTTATGTAATTAATTAAAGACAATAAAAGACGTTATGTGTTTATGTGTTAAAGTATGCGTTAGATGATACGACTTAGTAACTAAAACTTAAAATTTTGTTGTCAGGATGTCGAATGTTGGAGAAGCTAGTCAAGCTGGGGAGGAAGAACCCCGAGTACTTATAGTACCTATTGAGGAGGAACCCCGTGTACCTATAGTACCGACAGAGGAGGAGCCCTGAGACATTCATGTCGTTTGGGAGCAGCTGGTACAGAGGGAGTCATCTCCATTGATCACCGTTGTTGGTCAGGAGAATGAGCCCGAGACTGATCCTGAGGAGGATCCTGAGGAGGAATTTGTTGAGGAAGAGGAAGAAGAGGAGTTACCACGGTACACCGTTGATGCTGAGATGTATGAAACGTTATATGACCGTAACGTAGAGTTACGAGACGAGGTCCATGATTTGACTGAGCGAGCGGTTATTCAGCATATTACTCTAGTGGAGAAGGAGATGGAGATTTCGACTCTTCACTCTCGACTGGCAAATATAGAATGGGATTTGGTCCATGAGAAGGGTCAAACTGAAGATAAGACCGAGGAGATAGAGAAACTGAAGAATGAACTGAAGGAAACCTCCGAAAGGCTGAACATAGCAGAGGAAGGCTGGGTAAGAGAATCTCGTCGAGCTGATCATGCAGAGGATGATAGTCGTGCAAAGAAAGCGAAGATTGGGGAAACGTACTCTACACTTAACAAGGCAATGAATGAAACCAAAGATCGAGTTTTGAGGTACCCAATCCAGTTCGAAGGACTACCATTGTACATGATGGATCACAGGATGATGTATCGCATCTTAGAAGAGGAATGTAGCAAGGCTATTCAGCACCTTAACATGCAATGCTATGATTTGCTTAATTATGTAAAAAACTTAATTAGTTTTTAGATGTAAATTCTGACGTGTTTATGAACGAAAGAATATTTGAATGTTTTAATCCTGTGGATTCTTTATTCCAGGATAGTTGATGTATATAGCAATTATGCTATCGTTTAATGTTAAAACTTTTGATTTGAATGAAAATATGTCAAGTTGTTTGAGATGATGTGTTAAATGAATATGTTAAATTGTTAAGTAATGCCTTAACTATTTAGAGAAATAAATAAAGTTCTAATAAGCGTTTATTTAACAGAAAAATGCCACCAAGGAGAAGACAACAACGTCACCCGGCTCAGGAAGAGTCAACCAATAATAACAATAATGCCAACGCTAATCTCGTTCAGCAGTTGGTGAACTTACTGACTGGAGCCATGAATAACCAACCTCAAGCTCCACTAAATACAACATTTAAGGACTTCAAGGCGGTGGGACCGCCATAGTTCAAAGGTTCCATGAACCCAATCGAGGCTCAAACGTGGGTTATGGAGATGGAGAAGGTGTTTGACGTCACCAGAGTAATGGAAGACCAGAAGACCGCATATGAAACATTCATGCTGAAGTCTGAAGCCAGCTATTGGTGGCAGGCAAACAAAGTACGGGGAGGAGAAGGTGTATTAACCTGGGAGAGATTTAAGGAGATATTTTTCGAGATGTATTTTCTGACTAGTTCGCAAAACCAAATGGAAGTTCAGTTTTTGGAGTTGAAACAAGGGAATATGTCCGTAGTAGATTATGCAGCAAGGTTCAACGAATTGGCTAGGTTCACCATGTATCAAGTGCATACTGACGAGAGAAAGACAAGACGTTTTGAGCAGGGACTGAAGCCCTGGTTGTATAGCAAGGTGTCAATGTTCCAATTGAACACCTTTGCTGGAGTGTTAGAGAAGGCCATACTCTCTGAAGGTGGAAACGATGCAGTATCTAAATATAATCAGGATCAGAAGAAGAAAAATAGTGAAAATGAAGGAATTAACAAGACTGGTGGAAGTAGCACGGGAGGTAATAATAATCAGAAGAGAAAGTGGTCTGATAACTCGTCAGCTGAAAGTCAACAAGGAGGGCTAAATAAGAAGATTGAAGCGTGCTCAACCTGCGGAAAAGCTCATTTCGGAGTTTGCATGAAGGGAAAACGAGTATGCTACAATTGTGGTCAGGAAGGCCACATAGCACCTAACTGTTCTAAACCAAAGAAGGGTGCCTGCTTCACTTGTGGCTCAAAGGATCATCTTGCAAGGGATTGTCCTAATAAGGGATCTGGAGGAACATAATCAGGAGGGAATAGAGGAAACAACGGTGGAAGCACTCCGACTATCACAGGACCAACTGCAACCAACCGACCGACCGCCGGAACATTCAACATGACAGTTCAGGATGCAGTGTAGTCTCGCGATGTGGTGTTAGGTATCATTCCGATCAATAAAGTTAATGCTTATGTATTATTTGATTCGGGTGCTACTTGTTCATTTATATCTGATGACTTTGCTAAGAACTTAGAATTGCCTAAGGATGAGTTAGAATACCCCATGAACATAGAACTTGCGAATAGAGAAGTGATCCCTGTTAAATACGTACACAAGAACTGTAGGGTGGATGTGACGCCCCCCAAATTAGGTATACATCACCCATCTTGAGTCGTCAGATACATGGTACAGAATTCAAATACAACTTACTAATACCACTGTCATGTATAATACGACAAAATACAACTGTGAGTTTGAATACAATAATTGTCTACTAGAGATCATACAAACTCAAAAGGAGTCCTCAATACAATTATTGTCACACTATTTAACAGAATAATGAGGACTACTAATACTATTCTTTGGTCCATCACTCCGTTCCCCGACTCGTCCCAGCTATATTCTCATTTCCTGAAGAGAACAGTGAAAGAAAGGGTGAGCTCAACTAGCCCAGTAAGAAATATTATGACTAAGATAATGCAGAATAAATTATCATTAGCCTTCAACAGTGTTAAACTGATAAAATATAATAACATCAAGTTTAACAGCAGCGGATCAAGCAATCCATTAAAAGAGTCAAGTAGAGAATAGAATCTACTATCTTTTATGATTTAAAAAGTTTTTAATCATTTTTATCGCTGAGACTCAGCTTAATAAATAATCCACATCATCCCTGCACTACGGCCAAGGATACTCATTAGGGTCACGACAACAAATTCCATGCACTACGGGCCAAGGATATTTGTGTATTCATCAATGGTCATGATCATGCCAACAACTGTCCATCAATGCACTACGGCAAATGAGACTTTTACCACATCATTTGTAACATTACGGTCATGATTACACCGAATAATTCCTGGTCATAATCATACCAAGTCCATCCATGCTCTACAGGCCACAGATGACTTTCAAAAATATAAATAAGAGGATGATGACAATGATATAAGAATTCAATAAAACAAGTTCAAGAATTATTTTATCCAGGAATTATTAACGTCCAAATTGTCAACACGATACTGTTTTGTGGTGTAAAATTCAAGAATGCTCAGAAGAATATTTCCATGAAAAGATACTGGATGAAGCGCAAATATCAAGAATATTCCACTAATTTCATGGAGTATAGAAGTCAAAGTTTTATCCAACTGAGTATAATAAAGAATGGAATAACAAAAGAAATCACCATGCATGCGATAGAGACCGCACAAACAGGTTATTCCAGCAGAATAATAATAACGGAACCAGGTCAGGTGAAATTCACACAGACAGGATGTTCCAACAGAATAATAAAGAATGGAACCAGGTCCGGCGTAAAACACACAGACAGGATGTTCCAACGGAATAATAAAGAATGGAACCAGGTCCGGCGTAAAACACACAGACAGGATGTTCCAACGGAATAATAATAAAGACGGAACCAGGTCCGGTGTAAAACACACAGACAGGATGTTCCAACGGAATAACAATAAAGACGGAACCAGGTCCGGTGTAAAACACACAGACAGGATGTTCCAACACAATAATAGAAGAATGTCACCAAGTATAGGGTAGACCACGTATACAGGTTATTCCAACAGAATAATAAGAAATGGAATAACAATAGTTCTCTTCATGAATAAGAAAGAATAACACCCCTTACCGTAACAGAAACTGGATATAGGAAGAGAAAAGTTAAGTAGCAAAAAGCTTTTCTTCTATCTCTCTATAGTTTCTCTCTCTAGAGTTCAGTGAATTCGTAAGAAAATAATGAAGGAATGAGCTTCTATTTATAGGAAAATGGAATGCATAGTAACTAATCCATGAACGGTCCAGATTGATTTACTTTAATCTGACGGTCCATATTTAAAGAAAAATCTTTTAAATAAAATATAATATATTCTATTTATATAAAAAGATTTTTACTATGCAAACACTATGCAACACTATGCAAAACACTATGCAACACTATGCATAATAAAATATAATATATTCTATTTATAAAATAACTTTAATAAAGTATTCTGTTTTATATAAAAAGATGTTTCCGTTTTATTACGTTAATAATACAAATAAAACAAAACGTCATTATCGCTATAATAATTCATATTATTAATCGACAATAATTGAATCAAACTGAGCGACTTCTCACATAAATATCAATAATCAATACCGTGTGCTACTATGCAACAACGCGTATTACTGTACTTTTACTACCCAGTAGTTCAACAGTATCAACGGTAA
Organism: Panax japonicus; assembly: GCA_020205505.1. Lineage (NCBI taxonomy): Eukaryota > Viridiplantae > Streptophyta > Magnoliopsida > Apiales > Araliaceae > Panax > Panax japonicus. The sequence goes on along the minus strand of CM035100.1, from coordinate 34,915,394 downwards.
AACTTCCGCCGTTATTTTTAATAAAATATTTTTGTCGTTTTCTCAATCCGACAATAATTCTGTTGTGGGGTCCACCAATAATTTTGCTGTCGTACGAATATTCCCCGACAAAAAGAATATTCCCCGACCAAACGAATATTATATGACAACTTGCATACTTTGCAAAATTTATAAATATTACCCACAACTATAACATTATATTAAATTCATTCCATAATATTCAAAAATGATAATTATAGAAAATCCATTTTTATTTAAAAGTTGGGTTCTTACAGTGGATATTAAGGGTAACATTATGAACGTAGATCTTATCCCTATTCAACTTGGAGAATTCGATGTTATCTTGGGTATGGACTGGTTATCCAATTATGGGGCTGTAATTGATTGCCAAAAGAAGTGTATTAACCTTATGACTCCATCAAAGGTTGTATTTTATGGTAGCAAGTCGCCTAGACAAGCGAGTTGTCTGACGATGATGCAGGCCAGGAAGTTGTTAAAACAAGGCTGTGTAGGATACTTAGCTTACATAGTCGACAGTCGAAAAGAGAATCTGAAGGTAGAAGAAATACCGATTGTGAGGGACTTCGTCGACGTATTTCCAGACGATTTACCAGGACTTCCACCAGATAGAGAGGTAGATTTCGTAATCGATTTAGCACCCGGAACTGCTCCAATATCAAAGGCACTATAGCGAATGGCACCAGTAGAGATGAAGGAATTAATGGTACAACTACAAGAATTGTTATACAAGAAGTACATTCAACCGAGCGTATCGCCGTAGGGAGCGCCGATGTTGTTTGTGAAAAAGAAGGATGGATCGATCCGACTCTGCATTGACTATAGAGAACTGAATAAGGTCACGATTAAGAACATATATCCATTACCGAGGATTGACGACCTGTTTGATCAATTGAAGGGAGAGAGATACTTTTCCAAGATAGACTTGAGAAGCGGTTATCATCAATTGAAGGTGAGGCCGGAGGATGTACCAAAGACTGCATTCAGAACACGATACGGTCACTACGAATTTTTAGTAATGTCATTTGGTCTTACGAATGCTCCTACAGCATTTATGGGACTAATGAATGGTGTGTTCAAGCCGTTTTTGGACAAGTTCGTAGTGGTATTTATAGATGACATTTTGGTCTATTGGAAAACCAAAGAAGAACACAAAGAGCATTTGAGATTAACATTGGAAGTATTGAGAAGGGAAAAGTTGTATGCCAAGTTTTTGAAATGTGAATTTTGGATTGAATGAGTGCAATTTCTTGGGCACGTGATCCATAAAAATGGAATTTCGGTAGATCCATCCAAAGTCGAAGCAGTGATTAACTGGGATCAGCCGAGGACGCCATCAGAAGTACGAAGTTTTCTTGGATTGGCAGGATATTATAGAAGGTTCATACAAGACTTTTCCAAGATCGCAACTCCGTTGATGAATTTAACTCGAAAAGCTGTGAAATTTGTTTGGACGGATAAGTGTGAGGAAAGTTTTCAAGAATTGAAGAAGAGGTTGAGTACGACCCCTGTGTTATATCTTCCGGATGATACATGAAATTTTGTTGTTTATAGTGATGCATCGCATAAAGGACTTGGCTGTGTGCTGATGCAAAACGGTAAAGTCATTGCGTATGCATCACGACAATTGAAGGATTACGAGAAGGGATATCCGACCCATGACTTGGAGTTAGCTGTAGTTGTTTTTGCTTTGAAAATTTGGAGGCACTATCTCTATGGGGAGAAGTGTGAAATATATACGGACCATAAGGGTCTGAAATATATTTTCACGCAGAAGGACTTGAATATGCGTCAAAGAAGGTGGTTGGAGTTAATTAAGGACTACGACTGTGAGATTTTATACCATCCGGGTAAGGCGAATGTCTTTGCCGATGCCTTAAGTAGAAAGGGTCGGGAGAAGTTGATGATGTTGACTGCTAAGGACGAGGTAATTGCAGAAATGGAGAAACTGGAATTGGAAGTGAAGCATCCTATGGAGATTGATGAGAAAATATTTCAGATGCAATCTGGTATAACCCTACTGGATAAAGTTAAGGAGGCTCAGCTTCAGGATGAAGAATGTAAAAATGTGACAAAGAAGATATCTGAGGGAACCGAACCAAGATTTAAGATGGATAAGGAAGGAATACTGAGATTTGAAAATAGAATTTGGGTACTGCCAGTTCAAGAGATTAAGGAAGATATGTTAAGCGAGGCTCATAATTCACGATATTCGATTCACCCTGGTAGTACCAAGATGTACCAAGATCTTAGACAACATTTCTGGTGGCCGAATTTGAAGCGTGATGTTGAAGAATGTGTTGCCAAGTGTCTGACCTGTCAGAAAGTGAAAGCGGAACATCAGAGACCGAGTGGATTGTTACAACCGTTAGAGATCCCAGAGTGGAAATGGGAACATATTACAATGGACTTCGTGGTTGGCCTTCTGATGACTCAGAAAGGCTACGACGCAGTATGGGTTATCGTTGACCGACTGACAAAATCTGCACACTTCCTTCCGATCAAAATAAGATTCAACTTAGATTAGTTGGCAAGGCTATACGTAAAATATATTATTTTGAGGCACGAAGTTCTGGTATCAATTATTTCAGATAGGGATCCGTGCTTCACATCAAATTTATAGAAACGTCTTCAGGAATGCATAGGTACGCAATTGCGAATGAGTACATCTTACCACCCTCAAACAGACGGACAGAGTGAGAGAACGATTCAGACATTAGAAGATATGCTAAGAGCCTGTGTGATGGACTTTAAAGGAAATTGGGATGATCACCTACCATTAGTAGAGTTTGGTTACAACAACAGTTACCACGCTAGTATTGGAATGCCACCCTGTGAAGCATTATACGGCAGAAAGTGCAGAACTCCACTATATTGGGATGAAGTTGGCGAAAGACAACTACTAGGCCTGGAATTGGTACAACAAACAACAGAGATAGTCAAGGTGATTCGAGCAAGATTGACAGAAGCTCAAGATAGACAGAAGAAATACACCGATCCACACCGTAACAATGTTGAGTTCGAACCAGGTAGTTAGGTGTTCTTAAAGGTCTCTCATTGGAAAGGAAAGATCAGATTCAGAAAGAAGGGAAAATTGAGCCCAAGATTCATCGGACCCTTTGAAGTTCTGAGAAGGGTTGGAGAAGTTGCTTATAAGGTAGCCTTACCTCCATCTCTAGAGAATGTCCACAATGTTTTCCATGTCTTAGTCATATGACCCTACAAATCCGATTACAAGCACGTGATTGAATTTGAACCCCTACATTTCGACAAAGACTTATCTTACGAAGAAATTGCTGTTCAAATTGTCGACCAGAAAGAACAAGTTCTGAGAAATAAAGTAATACCTTCTGTTAAGGTAATTTGGAGGAACCACAACGCTGAAGAAGCTACGTGGGAACTCGAAGAGAATATGATGAAGAATTATCCTCATTTATTTACTTAGATTGTAATATGCGATTCTGGGGACAGAATCTTTGTAGGGGGGGGAGAATGTAACGGGATAAATTTTTGAGTTGTGATTCTGGGGACAGAATCATTTTAAGAGGGGAAAGATGTGACAATCGTAATTTTGTAATTTAATTTTAATATTTATTGGATTGAATAAATATGTTTCGATGAATTAATTATTAGATTAAATAATTAATTGATGAAGTTGTGATAGATTAATTTAATTATATGTGTTACATTTATTAAATTAATGTGGATAATTTTTATTATTCGAAGTATGTGATTATGTGAGCTTATTGAATTAAAAGAAGTATTTAATAAGCCTATGTTATTTTAATTAATTTAATTATTAATTAGAGATTTAATAATTTAATATTATTATTAAATGAGAATTTAATTATGTAGCTATGTGAATTAATGAGAAATTATTTTATTTAAAATAAATTAAATAAGATATTGATTTATTTTATAAGGAGTGTGACATTATTTAAACTATATTATAAGCTTTATTAAATTAAATAGTTTTAAATCCTATTTTTGTCAGCCAAACAAGGTCCTAAGGGGAGTTATGAGCAGTTCACCATGATGGGGTAACTGACCATTATTGCGTCAGTTCATATCCTTATTTATTAGACGTCTTTTATTTTCTTCCTTTTCATTTTTTGCTAAGTCTGGCATAACACAGAGAGAGATACAAAGAGAGAATTGAGAGTTGAGAGTTTTTGTTGGGAAATCCACTTTCTAGTAATCTACGCTTGGGTAATCTCTTCAACCCAATTTATTTATTTACGTCTTTTAAAGTTTTTATATGGCTTTCTTACTTCTGTAACTCTCTGTAATTGGGAAATCATGTCGTTATGTGAATATATATAATAATTCGAGTTGTAAGGCATGTTATATATATAAATATATATATATATTTGTGCTTCCATATCATTGGTTTCATAAGATTATAACGTATGATTTTGGCTTGTTATTCGAAAAATTTACAGAGTAGGTGATATGGCCATATGACCCTTACACGCAAATTTAATGCGTTGATCATATATTATCCCTAAATTTTACACTTATATATGAGTATACATGCTAAAATAAACAAAATGAAACTTGAGTGGTTGGATTTGACCTTATAACGAATCCATAGTAGTAAATTCTATGTTTTTATTCAAAAACCTTCAAGAACATCAAGAACAGTATAACCTACATATTTTAATTCTGTAATTATGTGTTTTAATGGGTTTAAATTACTTTATAAATATTGGGTAATGATTATGTATAAATTCTAGTATTTGGGTATGCTTAAACTAATATGTGGACAAGAAAATTGGAAGTTATGGCCATATTCATGTATAATTTTACGTGTGATTGATTTTTGGCCTAATTTGGCCTTGTTATGTTTGCGAACTGCAGAAACTGCAAAAAATGAGCCTGGGTAACCCCGCCCCCGGCGGGCGTTACCAAAATAAATTACCCCGTCCCGACGGTCAAAAAATAAATAAATATAATAATAATAATAAATATTTGATTAAAATTATTATTAAAATATTTATAAAATAAATTAAATATTTTAATTGAGATATTTATGGAATAAAATAAATATTTGATGAAAATTATTAAAATATTTATAAAATAAATTAAATATTTTAATTAAGATATTTATGGAATAAAATAAATATTCGATGAAAATTATTATTAAAATATTTATAAAATAAATTAAATATTATAATTAAGATATTTATGGAGTAAAATAAATATTCGATAAAAATTATTATTAAAATATTTTAATTGAGATATTTATTGAATAAAATAAATATTCAATGGAAATTATTATGAAATAATTTATTCGAGTGTAATAATAGTAAGAGAATGAAAATATTCTAATTTAATTAAGTAATTAAATTAGAAGGGTAATGATTTGTTAAATAAAGTGGATCTTATATAAAATAATTAAGTAAAAATATAACTAATGAATGTCGTGAATATATATGGTATGTGTGTAGGATTTGTGGTGAACAGAAGTAGTAATCGTTTAGCCTACGCACGAGGCAAGTTTCCTAACCCTACTTGTCATTGTTTTTCAAGTTTTTTATTTACCTCGAGTAAATTATCATTACTATTATTCATGTTCGAATGTTATATTAAAGATTTATTATCTTTTCAAAGCATGATTCAGTTAAACAATAATTGTTCTATTGTATACTTCTTGAGATTATTATTCGAATTGAATATCATTATTGTTGAACCTTATTAGACTAGTGAACTTTATTGATTCAACTAGTCCTTAGTTGATGAACGTTCTAAATTTCAGAACCCTTATTGAATTATCCAAACCAAACTTCCTTTGGTGCGGATTCGAATGTCAAACTAAGATGAACAACCTTGTAAAGGGATTTACTTATGCGTTTGCTTTAAGATATTGTGCACAGTATGGTACTAAGGGCTGATCCCCCTAAGCACTAGAAAAAGGTCCATAGTCTTATGACTGTTAAAGGTTTCAAGTATAACCCTTGTTAACCTAGGACATAGTTCAAGGTCTTATGACCCTCATAATTCTTTTGATTCTTGTTATTCATTCTTGATTCAAAAGTTGAACTTTTTTTCAGATGTCTTTAATTCACTCGAATGTTATTATACTGTTATTTCATTGTTATACTTGTGGGAAATAGTGCTCACTCTTGCTTTATAATAACATTGTAGTTAAGAACGAAAGAACTGACGAACCTTCCACTAGTAAAGGCAAGGGCAAAGTTAGCAAGTGTTGAAGACTTGTTATTTTATTTGATGATGTATTTATGTTAGACTTGAGTTAATGATGTTGTTTAAGACTTATTGTTTATATTTCTGCACAGATGTTTAAGGTTAGTTCAACCTTGGATTATGTTTATGATTCAGATGTTGTAACCCAATAAGGGGAAGATTTTTATTTCTATCTATTGCATGGTTTGCATTTATTATGGGTAGATAGATAGATAATATTTGTATAGTGAACACCAAATCCCGTGGATTCGAAGTACCGGATTTGGGGGTGTCACAATAGATCATTAACAACAAAAGATATGGGTTAATCATGCATCAAATTCATAGAAAATCAAAGAATTAAGCAATGCATGCTCTACCTTTGATAAAATGTCTCTAAGGTGCTAAATTAATCAAAAAGGTAGAAGTTTGGTAAAGTTTGATGTTGTGAAATGTGAAAAGATGTGAGAGTAGATGATCTGGACATTAGGAATAATTTAATTGCATGCTAGAAGCAAAATCACAGATTTTTGTCAAATTGGGTGTAACTAATAATCTGTGATTTTTGGGGGGTTTCGCATCCTCGGAATCATGGTGTATATGAGTCGATTAACGTATGTAATAATTTTATAAAATAGTATGTAACATGAGGTACAACCTGTCCAAATTTCATAGAAAAGGGAGTTAAATGGAGCAAGTTATGAAAATCGTCAGCATGCACGTTGGTAATAAAATCTGCAGAATTTTAGAAATTTCAAATTTTTTTCTAAGTATAAAACTAGTGCTTGCACGCTTTTCTATGTAGTTGGTTTGTGGTCTTAGCATGCTAGTTTTATGAATATTATATTTTTGTAAAATACGTTGATGTATGAAGGTTATTGTGTCCAAGTATCATGGTCATATCATCTTTAGATTAGTTGGAATAAAAAATGTAGAGTAAACTCTGAAAATCGTAGAGTCAATAAAAATCGCAGAGTTAACTCTGAAAATCGTAGAGTCAATGAAAATCGTAGAGTAAACTCTAAAAATCGTAGAGTCAATGAAAATCGTAGAGTTAACTCTAAAAATCGTAGAGTCAGTGAAAATGGTAGAGTAAACTCTGAAAATCGTAGAGTCAAAGAAAATCGTAGAGTAAACTCTGAAAATCGTAGAGTCAGTGAAAATCGTAGAGTAAACTCTAAATATCGTAGAGTCAATGAAAATCGTAGAGTAAACTCTAAAAATCATAGAGTGCAGATAGTAGAGTGAAAATCGTAGAGTCAACACTGAAAATCGTAGAGTTAGTGAAAATCGTAGAGTGGACTCTGAAAATCGTAGAGTACAGATAGTAGAGTGAAAATCATAGAATGAACTCTGAAAATCATAGAGTCAATGAAAATCTTAGAGTCAATGAAAGTCGTAGAGTAAACTCTGAAAATCGTAGAGTGTAGATAGTAGAGTGAAAATCGTAGATTCAACACTGAAAATCGTAGAGTCAGTGAAAATCGTAGAGTGAACTCTGAAAATCGTATAATGCAGATAGTAGAGTGAAAATCATAGAGTGAACTCTGAAAATTATAGAGTAAAGTTTATATTACAACTACTATGCGTTGCTAATAGTTGATGTGAATGATTATACAATTGTGTAGGGCACGTGAAGTGCATATAGCTGTAAGCTGTTAATCTGTTATTGGTAAACAACGATCAAGGCAAGTTTCTTACCCTATTTTTCATTATGAATTTATTCAACTCTTATTCAGTTGATTGCAGCGAGGGTAAGTTTGGGCTTGTGATTAAGTAATCATTCGTGCAAGCTCCTTTATTATAAAGTTTTATAACTTCAATTGTGATGCGAAACATTATTGATGATTATTCAGTTCCTATTGCAACTGCTATACTTTAAAGTTCGTATTCCCTTAATGAACTATATTCAAGCATGCTTTCTAACTTTCGTCCCATCTAGATGTTATTGATGCAAACATAGTATATTGTTTAAACAATTCAAATCCTTTGAAGCTATTTGATGTTTACCAATCCAAATTTCTTTGGTGAGGTCCCGTACGAATACTAAGATGAAAAACTCGAATAATGGGGTAACTGATGACGGGCATATAGTCCCATTTACGCTTATTCGTTTAAACTTTATACATGTGCACAATGTAGGGTACGATAGGCTGATCACCTGGAGTACTTGCAGAGACCGTTTATAATCTATTTGATTGTTAAATCGTTTGATGGTTTTTGATGAAACAAAGTAATGTTCAAGGGTATCTAACACCCCTTAGTATGTTATTGAGAATTCTAGAACTCTTATCTTGATATTCCAGTTTATCTCTTGATATTTATTTCAACTATTGAGAAATATTCATACTAATGCTTCTACTTCTGATGTATGTTCTCAAACTACTTTATATACTTGCTGGGCAATTTGTGCTCATTCTTGCTTAAAATTTTTAGTTAAGGCTGATAATGCTGAGGGCTCGGGCAAGGACAATGGAAAATCTAAGATGAAATGATGAGAGTTATTTATGTAATAATTATATTTCCGTATATGATGTGATGTAGCGATAAACGCTAAGTTTAAGTTTCAGTTTATTAAAGGTTGTAAAGATTTGGGACTTTATATTGAATAAGTATGTAATAGTTAATATTATTATTATTATTATTATTATTATTATTATTATTATTATTATTAGAGTTACTTAGATAGATGATGATGTATGTTATATCGTGATCACCATGTCCTGTAATCGATGTTACACGGATTTGGGGGCGTCACATTAACTCACGTAAACACTTACAATTTCTATTTGGTCATGCCCTATCGATGATTTGGTTATTAAAAGGCATTCTCATATCTTCTCTATAAACATTCTCCACTCATCTACGATTCTTCTATGAGAAAGAAATCGAAAAGGATGAAGATTACGATTTATAGGAATTTACCTTTGAAGTAGTTAACGTTCTTGATAAACGTCTTTTGGTTTGCTTGGAAGTAGAAAGATTATAGGATTCTAGCTCTTTTCTCTCTCTCAAATATGTTGGACAAACTTTGTAAAACAACAAAAATCCAACTCTTAGTTTTCTATTTATAGAAAACCAAATGAGGGGCAAAATTGTCCAATTCACCACCTCCTCACTTATTTACAACTTTGTCACCAAGCAAAATACTTGGTGACCAAGTGACACTTTGCTTGGCCATTAAGTGGCCGACCCACCTTGCCTATGGGTCATCCCTATGGGTTTTACCCATCCCTTGACCCAGCGGTTTGACCCGCGGTTTACTTTTTGGATTGGGCTTGACATTAATAAACATTGGGCTTTAACCAATCTAATATTGGGCCTTGACTTGGGCTTGTATACTTAATTCATTGAGCTTGTTATTAATCCAAGTCCAATTGGATTGTATAAAATCCTTAACTCATATTCTAATAATACGATTCGTATTTTACGCGTATTATTCACATATTCTCTTCCTATAATATTCATATAATATTCGTATTATACGTCGTACTATTCTTCATATCATACTCGTATACATATATACTAGTATAATACTCATATTCCTTACATATAATAATCAAAACGACTATACTCATTATATTTCCCTTTCAGAAACCTCTTTCACAAACCCTTAGGTTTTAAGTCTGCAGGTGAAAACTTTGTTTGCCATAACAGAAATATTATTGGATATTCCATAATATCGTCATATTCTAACATTACGTGTTTCTCAGAATCTCAAACCCTAGCTCCGAATGTCATCGGATGAATAGTGTTTTTACGTAAACCATCTCAGAAAACCTTTGTTCTCGTCTTGATAATTCACAACAATTAATTCTAGCACAAAACCAGAATACTAACCACATCTACACATTCTAGGTCATACGACGACCTTCAAACATCTTACTCATATAATAACTCAATAAATTCATTTAATCCACATAATCAAATAAAAATTTAATTCATTGATAATTCAAAATTCTCAGGCGTTACAACATATATATAATCGAGCATCAAAGTAGGTACTCAAATTTTTTTGGGCCCAGAAAACCAAGATTTTTCCTGATAGAAACTTTGGAGGCTTTGATCTCCTTGTTGTGATGTTGTTTAACCAAAGTGTTGGTTGGATATTGTAGTGTGACATTAATACTACAATATCAAAGTTTTAGATAACCCAGAACATGATCAGATTGGATTTTAGGAGTGGTCAAACGTGCACCCTTAAACACTGCTTTGTCAGTGTTCTTGAGGCCAAGAACACCTATAGCGACAGAAAGTGTTGCTATAGCCATTTAGCGACGGTTTATGTGACGCCCCCAAAATAGGTATACATCACCCATCTTGGTTCGCCAGATACAAGGTACTGAATTCAAATACAACTTAATTATACAACCGTCGTGTACAATACGATACAATATAACCTGTGAGTTTGAATACAAATATTGTCTACTAGAGAGTATAAAAACTCAAAAGGAGTCCTCATTACAATTATTATCACACTATTTCACATAATAGTGAGGACTACTAATGCACCATCTAGGACCATCACTATGTTCCCCGACTAGTCCCTGCTACGTTCTCATTTCCAGAAGAGAACAATGAAAGAAAAAGGGTGAGCTCAACTAGCCCAGTAAGAAATATTATGACTAAGATAATGAAGAATAATTTATCGTTAGCCTTCAACAATGTTAAACTGATAAAATATAATAAATATTAAGTTTAACTGCAGCGGAACAAGCAATCCATTAGAAGAGTCAAGTAGAGAATAAAATCAACTATCTTCTATGATTTAAAAGGGTTTTTCATCACTTTTATCGCTGGGACTCAGCTTAATAAATAATCCACATTATCGAATCACCCCTGCACTACGGCCAATAATATTCTTTAGTATCACGACCACAAATTATCCATGCACTACGGGCCAAGGACATTCGTGTATTCATTAATGGTCATGATCATGCCAACAACTGTCCATCAATGCACTACAGGCCATTGAGGACTTTTACCACATTATTTGTAACATTACGGTTATGATCACACCGAATAATCCCTGGTCTTAATCATACCAAGTCCATCTATGCACTACAGGCCACAGATGACTTTCAACAAAATATAAACATGAGGATGATGACAATGATATAAGAATTCAATAAAATATGTTCAAGAATTAATTTATCTAGGAACTGATAACGTCCAAATTGTCAACATGATACTACTTTGTAGAGTAAAATTCAAGAATGCTCAGAAGAATATTTCCATGAAAAGATACTGGATGAAGCGCAAATATCAAGGATATTCCACTAATTTCATGGAGTATAGAAGTCAAATTTTAACCAACTGAGTATAATAAAGAATGGAATAACAAAAGAAATCACCATGCATGCGATAGACCGCACATGCAGGTTATTCCAAAAGAATAATAAATAACAGAACCAGGTCCGGCATAAAATGCACAGAAAGGATATTCCAACAGAATAATAAAGAATGGAACCAGGTCCGACGTAAAATGCACAGACAGGATAATTCCAACAGAATAATAAAGAATGGAATAACAGAAGAATTTCACCAAGTATAGGGTAGCCCGCGTATACATGTTATTCCAACAGAATAATAAGTAATGGAATAACAGAAGTTCTCTTCATGAATACAAAAGAAATAATACCCCTTACGGGTACAACAAATAATATTCCCTACCATAGAAGAAATTGGATATTGGAAAAGTGAAATAACAAAATACTTTTCTTCTTTCTCTCTATAGTTTCTCTCTTTAGAGTTTCAGTGAATTCGTAAGAAATAATGATGGAATGAGCTTCTATTTATAGGAAAATGGACTGAATAGTAACTAATTCATGAATGGTCCAAATTGATTTACTTTTAAATGAACGGTCCATATTGGTTTACTATTAAAACTTAAAGCAACGGTCCATACTGATTTACTATTAAAACTTTAAACTAGCGATCCATATTGATTTACTATTATAACTTTCCACCAGCGGTCCATATTGACTTACTATTATATCTTCAACCAACGGTCTGAAAAATTAGCACATCTCCTCATGGAATAATATTGTACCCAAAATGATTTGGACCGAAAAGAAATATATCTTACGGGTGAATAGTAACTCGTGAATAGTAACTCGTGAATAGTAACTCATGAATTAGTAATTCGACATAAAAAGTGTCCCGAATACCCAATTGAACAATATATCCTCCAGACATCAATTATACTAACACAAATAAGTCCAACACAATGGAACTATAAAATTCATCTTTAATCAACACGAACTTATTCATCATTAATATTATAATTCACAATATTTAATAACCAGGTCGCTCCCAGGAAAGAGGGGGCTTTCCGATAAGAATTTCTCCTTATTAGCGCGCAATTAGGTGACCAAACCTCTCTTTGACAGAATCTTCTAAACATTGTCAATATTGAAAATAATAATATGAATAACTTTGTCGTCTCAATTATTGATTTAATAATATATCATATTATGCAGATGATACTGTAGCAATAATTTAATCAATAATATGAGAGATATGATGCAACAACTACTGTAGCAATAATTGTATATAACTGAGTGACTTCTCACGAAATCATCAATAATTAATACCGTGAGCTACTATGTAACTACGCGTATTATTGTATTTTTACTACTGGGTAGTTCAACATTTTTAACGGTAACACCTCCACCGTTATTTTTATAGAAAGATAATTTTGTCGTTTTCTAACTACGACAATACTTTCGTTGTGGGGTCCACCAATGATTGTGTCGTCGTACGAATATTCCCTGTAAAAACGAATATTCCCCGACCAATTGAATATTATATAACAACTTGCTTATTTTGCAAAATTTGTAAATATTACCCACAACTATAACATTATATCAAATCAACACCATAATATTCAAAAATATAATTCGAGAAAATTATTCTTTATTCATAAAAGTTGGGGTCTTACAACCTCCCCTTCTTATAAAATTTCATCCTCGAAATTAGGGTACATACCTAGTATGTCGAAGAGATGAGGATACCTTGACTTCATCTCAGATTCTAACTCCCAAGTCATTTTCTCCACATCGTGGTTTCTCCACAAAACTTGACTTGAGGAATAACCTTGGAGCGTAGAACATGATCCTTCTTATCCAAGATTTTAATAGGTAACTCTTCATACATTAAATCTTCCTTTATCTCATCTGGTTCTAACTCAATAATGTGGTTCGGGTCTTTTACATATTTATTTAACATAGATATGTGAAAAAAATTATGAACACGAGACATACTTGGCGGTAAGGCGAGTATATAGGCCATATTTTGTACTCGATCTAGGATTAAAAATGGGCCGATGAATCGAGGATTGAGCTTTCCTCTCTTTCCAAATCTCGTAACTCCTTTCAATGGAGCAATACGTAACAACACATGATCTCCTATATCGAATTCCACGTCCTTTCGATGAAGATCAGCATAACTCTTTTGTCAATCTTGTGAGGTTTTTATACATTATCAGATTGTTTGAATCTTTTCCGTAGTCATACATACCAACTACGGTCCCAACAATGTTGCTTCACCTACCTCATCCCAACATACTGGAGAATGACACTTTCTTCCATACAACGCCTCAAATGGAGCCATGCCAATACTTTCTTGATAACTGTTGTTGTAGGAAAACTCCACCAATGGTAAGAACTTGTACCAACTTCCCTTGACGTCAAGGACATAGAGTCTTAATAGATCTTCAAGAGTTTGAATAGTCCTCTCCGACTGTCCGTCCGTCTGAGAATGATATGCCAAGTTAAATCGTAAGTCTCTGCCCATAGCTTTTTGCAAACTAACCCAAAATCGTGAAGTGAATCTTGGGTCTCGATCAGAAACTATGGATACAGGCCTACCATGCAGTCTCACATTCTCATTTATATACATACGAGTAAGACGTTCAAGTGTATAAGTTTCTTGTATCGGTAATAAATGAGCAGACTTGGTCAATCTATCAATAATGACCCAAATCGCATCTATGCCTTGAGAAACCTTAGGAAGACCGGTAATGAAATCCATGGTAATGTCCTCCCACTTCCATTCTGGAATTTCAAGTGGTTGCAATGGACCCTTTGGTACTTGATCTTCCACTTTAACTCATTGACAAGTTAGACACCTTGAGATAAACAGCGCTATCTCTCTCTTCATATTGCTCCACCAAAATGTATGACGAAGATCATGATACATTTTGGTACTCCCAAGATGGATTGAAAACTGTGTGTTGTGTTCCTCCATCATGATTTTATACTTTAAATCAGGGTCGTTAGGAACACAAAGTCTGGAGTTGACTCAAAGTATTCCTTCTTCATCGATTCTTGCTTCCGGCATAGCACCTTCTTCCACTTTCTTCCTCATACGCATCAGCTCCAGGTCTGTAGCTTGAGCAGTTTTAACTTTATCAATTAAAGTTGGTTCTACTCGTATATTTGCCATCATCACATGGGTCCCTGGAGTCTTTAATTCTATCTTCATCCTTTGCAAGTCACATAAAATGGGCCTTGCGTTGACAATATCGCACTCGTACTTGCATATGATCTTTTACTTAATGCGTTAGCTACCACGTTCGCTTTTTCAGGATGGTATTGGATGGTATGATCATAATCTTTCAACAGTTCAAGCCAACTTCATTTTCGCATGTTGAGTTCCTTTTGAGTGAAGAAATATTTGAGGCTTTTATGATCCGTAAAGATCTCCACTTTCTCCCCATACAAGTAATGCCTCCAAATTTTAAGTGCGAAGACAACAACTGCTAACTCTAGATCATGAGTAGGATAATTCCTCTCATATTCTTTGAGTTGTCTTGAGGCATAGGCTATGATTTTCCCATGTTGCATGAGAACACATCCCAACCCTTTGCCCGAAGCATCACTGTAGATGACAAATCCCTCCGAGCCCAATGGTATTGTCAGAACAGGTGCTGAAATGAGTCTCCGTTTGAGTTCTTGAAAACTCTTCTCACATTCTTTGCTCCAACCGAACTTTTTATCTTTCCGAGTTAGCTGAGTTAATGGAGTAGCGATTCGAGAAAATCCTTCCATGAATCTCTGATAATAACCAGCTAAACCGAGAAAGCTACGTACTTCGGTCACTGATTAAGGTTGCTCCCAGCTTTGAATAGCTTCAATCTTTGTCGGGTCAACAGATATTCCATGACTTGATACTACGAGCCCAAGGAATGCTACTTTCCTCAAGACAGAACTCGCATTTCTTCAACTTGGCATAAAGCTTGTAATCACGAAACTTTTGGAGTGTCAGCCTCAAGTGTTGCTCATGATCTTCACGGCTTTTAGAATAAATAAGGATGTCATCAATAAAGACGACCACAAAGTGATCCAAATATTCCTTGAATACTCAGTTCATTATATCCATGAAGGTAGCAGGAGAATTAGTCAATCCAAAGGACATGATTAGGAATTCATAATGCCCGTACCGAGTTCTGAAAGCCATCTTTGGAATGTCATCGGTTCTAATCTTCAATTGGTGATATCTGGAACGAAGATCAATCTTTGAAAAGAATTTGGCTCCTTGCAATTGGTTAAACAGGTCATCAATACGTGGCAATAGGGTACCTATTTTTGATGGTGACATGATTCAACTCCCGATAATCAATACAAAGTTGCATACTCCCATCTTTCTTCTTCACGAATAGAATAGGAGCGCCCCAAGGAGACGTACTAGGACGAATGAAACCAATGTCTAACAATTCCTGCAATTGGGTCTTTAACTCCTGAAGTTCAATATGAGCCATTCGATATGAGGCTTTAGAAATGGGTTTTGTACCAGGTTCAAGGTCGATACAAAATTCAATTTCACGCTCTGGGGGTAGGCCAGGAAGTTCTTCAGGGAATACATCAGGAAGTTTATTAACAATAGAACTATCGTTCAAAACTTGACAGTTTTTTTGTCTAAATCTGTGACATGAGCTAAGAAAGCTTGACATCCGTTTTTCAATAAACGAATAGCTTTATGGCTTGAAATGACCGTGATTGATTTTAATGGTTTGGTCGCTTGAATTCGCATCATAGGTTGATTAGGAATATGAAAACTAACGACCTTACGAAAACAATCAATTTTTGCATGATGAGTATTTAACCAATCAATCCCTATAATTACGTCAAACACAAGTATTTTTAAAGAAATAAGATCGACAGGTAATGTGCGGTTACCGATTTGAACTAAAGAAGACTTATAAACAGTGGATGTAATGAAGGTTTCTCCCAACGGAGTTTCCACAGATAAGTTAAAGTCTAATTTCTCCGGAGTCAAATTTAATCGTTGAGCACAAGTAGGAGAAATAAACGAATGGGTAGAACCGGTATCAAATAAGGTATAGACTTCACTAGAGGTTATGATAAGCTTACTCGTGATAACCTCGTTCGGGTTTCTTGCTTTCTGGGAAGGTCACAACAAACGCTCTCCCTTGCACTACCGGCTTTGACTTTTTTGGGACGGCCTTTGGTGCCTCCATTCTAGCTATACTTATCTTCGGTGAACGACAAAATCGGGCTAAGTGACCTTCTCTTCCACAATTATAACATGCTTTGGACGGCATCGCGCAGTTTGGACTGATGTGTCCCTCCCCTCCATATTTGAAGCATATGATAGGTGGTTGTTCTCCTTCCTTAACAACAGGTGCTGGTGCTAACGTCCTTCCATCATTGTTGAATCTCCTCTTCTTGAAATTTCCATTCTTATTATTTTTGCCCTGATTACCACCGAAGTGGTTATCATTTCTGGCCTGTTGATTCCCTCCACGTTTGTTGTCACCGCTTCGATGACTGCTCTCACTGGTATTATCATTTTGCCGGCTGCTCTCTTTTGGTTGTGTTAACTCGTTATCGCGCTCCACTAACTGATCCCTATTTACAACATCTGAATACAAATACAGTTTATGAGAAATAAGATGTTGACGTATCTCCGGCTTCAAACCTCTTAAAAACGTCCGCGTCATTCTCTCTTCATTATCCACCAAGTGGGATGCAAATCGGGATAACTCGGCAAACTTGGCTTCGTACTACGACACGGTCATATTATTTTGCTCCAACTTGATGAATTCTACCTCTTTTATGTGACGAATACTTTCAGGAAAATAATTGTCGTTGAATAGTTCTTGGAACTTCTCCCAAGACATCTTTAGTGCGGCAGTTTGAGTACGCTTTACCGATACCCACCAGTAATCTGCCTCTCCTCGCAACATAAAGGTGGCAAAGGAACCTTTTTCTCCTCGGAGCATCCCAAGACATCAAATATCTTGGCGATCTGCTTTATCCATGCTTCCGCCTTAAGTGGTTTTGGCTCTCCAATAAAGTCCTGTGGTCCCAGCTCCTTGAACTGTTTAGCGGTGACCGTCCGAGAGGTTCTAGTGTTTCCACCTACATTTTGGACAGGAGCCGCTCTCGCCTGCTGTTTCATAAATTACATAAAGCCTCTGATCATTTGATCATTCATCATTTGGTCAGTGTTGTTGTTTGCATGAGGATTGTTGCCTTCTTGATACACATTATCTTGATTATTGATATGTGGTGAATCAACTGTCGCCTGTGCTCCATTGCTATTCTCAACATTCTCAGATATCAGTTTCAGATACTGCCACAAAACAAAAGGTTAATTGACATGTAACATATTATCCCTATATTCTAACAGACCAATTAAATACAAAAAAAACTTAGGTAGGTCATACTAGCGAAGGAATTCCTCGTCTCTCCCCTCCTAGTTCTATTCTCACTTCTTAGCCAGGGATCATATCCCTAAGCTTTGATACCAACTGTGACGCCCCCAAAACAGGTATACATCACCCATCTTGGTTCGCTAGATACAAGGTACTAAAGTAAAATACAACTTAATTATACAACCGTCGTGTACAATACGACAAAACATAACCTGTGAGTTTGAATATAAATATTGTCTACTAGAGAGTATAAAAACTCAAAAGGATTCCTCAATACAATTATTATCACACTATTTCACAGAATAGTGAGGACTACTAATGCACCATCTAGGACCATCACTCTGTTCCCCGACTAGTCCTTGCTACGTTCTCATTTCCTGAAGAGAACAATGAAAGCAAAAGGGTGAGCTCAACTAGCTCAGTAAGAAATATTATGACTAAGATAATGCAGAATAATTTATCGTTAGCCTTCAACAATGTTAAACTGATAAAATATAATAAATATTAAGTTTAACTGCAGCGGAACAAGCAATCCATTAGAAGAGTCAAGTAGAGAATTAAAACTACTATCTTCTATGATTTAAAAGGGTTTTTCATCACTTTTATCGCTGGGACTCATCTTAATAAATAATCCACATCATCGAATCACCCCTACACTACGACCAATGATATTCTTTAGTATCATGACCACAAATCATCCATGCACTACGGGCCAAAGACATTTTTGTATTCATTAATGGTCATGATCATGCCAACAACTGTCCATCAATGTACTATGGGCGAATGAGGACTTTTACCAAATCATTTGTAACATTACGGTCTTGATTACACCGAATAATCCCTGGTCATAATCATACCAAGTCCATCTATGCACTACATGGCACATAAGACTTTCAACAAAATATAAACATGAGTATGATGACAATGATATAAGAATTCAATAAAACAAGTTCAAGAATTAATTTATCTAGGAACTGATAACGTCCAAATTGTCAACATGATATTGCTTTGTAGAGTAAAATTCAAGAATGCTCAGAAGAATATTTCCATGAAAAGATACTGGATGAGGCGCAAATATCAAGGATATTACACTAATTTCATGGAGTATAGAAGTCAAAGTTTAAACCAACTGAGTATAATAAGAATGGAATAACAAAAGAAATCACCATGCATGCAATAGACCGCACATGCAAGTTATTCCAACAGAATAATAAATAACGAAATCAGGTCCGGCGTAAAACGCACATACAGGATATTCCAATAGAATAATAAATACTGGAACCAGGTCCGGCGTAAAACGCACAGACAAGATATTCCAACAGAATAATAAAGAATGGAACCAGGTCCGACGGAAAACGCACAGACAGGATATTCCAACAGAATAATAAAGAATGGAATAACATAAGAATTTCACCAAGTATAGGGTAGCCCGCGTATACAGGTTATTCCAATAGAATAATAAGTAATGGAATAACATAAGTTCTCTTCATGATACAAAAGAAATAATATCCCTTACGGGTACAACAAATAATATTCCCTACCTTAGAAGAAACTAGATATTGGAAAAATGAAGTAACAAAATACTTTTCTTCTTTCTCTCTATTGTTTCTCTCTCTAGAGTTTCAGTGAATTAGTAAGAAATAATGAAGGAATGATCTTCTATTTATAGGAAAATGGACTAAATAGTAACTAATTCATTGAACGGTCCAGATTGATTTACTTTTAAACGGACGGTCCATATTAGTTTACTATTAAAACTTAAAGCAACGGTCCATACTGATTTACTATTAAAACTTTAAACCAGCGATCCATATTGATTTACTATTATAACTTTCCACCAGCGGTCCATATTGACTTATTATTATATCTTCAACCAACGGTCTGAAAAATTAGCACATCTCCTCATGGAATAATATTGTACCAAAAAATGATTTTGACCGAAAAGAAATATATCTTACGGGTGAATAGTTCCCCATGAATAGTAACTCGTGAATAGTAACTCCTAAATAGTAACCCGTGAATAGTAACTCCTGAGTAGTAACTCATGAATAGTAACTCATAAATAGTAATCCGACACGAAAAGTGTCCCAAATACCCGATTGAACAATATATCCTCCAGACATCAATTATACTAACACAAATAAGTCCAACACAATGGAACTATAAAATTCATCTTTAATCAACACGAACTTATTCATCATTAATATTATAATTCATAATATTTAATAACCAGGTCGTTCTCAGGAAAGAGGGGGCTTTCCGATAAGTATTTTTCCTTATTGGCGCACAATTAGGTGACCAAACCTCTCCTTGACAGAACTTCTAGACATTGTCAATATTGCAAATAATAATATGAATAACTTTGCCGTCTCAATTTTTGATTTAATAATATATCATATTATGTAGATGATACTGTAGCAATAATTTAATCAATAATATGAGAGATATGATGCAGTAACTACTGTAGCACTAATTGAGTATAACTGAGTGATTTCTCACGAAAGCATCAATAATCAATACCGTGTGCTACTATGCAACCACGTGTATTAGTGTACTTTTACTACCGGGTAGTTCAACAGTTTTAACGGTAACACCTCCGCCGTTATTTTTCTAGAAAGATAAGTTTGTCGTTTTCTAACTACGACAATACTTCTGTTGTGGGATCCACCAATGATTGTGCCGTCGTACGAATATTCCCTGTAAAAATGAATATTCTCCGACCAATCGAATATTATATAACCACTTGTTTACTTTGCAAAATTTATAAATATTACCCACAACTATAACATTATATCAAATCAACACCATAATATTCAAAAATATAATTCGAGAAAATTATTCTTTATTCATAAAAGTTGGGGTCTTACAGTTTATTTATTTTCTAATTTCTGAAATTCTGAAAATTAATTAAAAATAGAAAATAAATTATAAAAATTACAAAAATAGTTTTAAAAATTATTTTAAATTATGAAAAATAATTTTTGATTATTTGGGACATTATTCATTAATATTTATAATTATTTGGAAATTAGCGATATTTAATTTATTTAATTAGTGTGTTAAATAAATTAGAGAAAATGATTTTAATTATATAAAAATCATTTTAAATAAGAATAATGTATTTAAAAATATTTTGAGTTATAAAATGTAACTTTTAATATTTTTGGAGAATTTTCATTAATAAATTAATAATAATGATATTAGATTTATTTAATTATTAAATTAAATAAATAAGATAAAAATGATTTTATTGATTTAAAAATCATTTTAAATAAGAATAAAGTGTTAGAAAATATTTTGAATTAAAAAAATATTATTTTCAATATTTTTGGAGAATTCTCATTAATAAATCAATATTAATGATATTAGATCTATTTAATTATTATATTAAATAAAATAATTAAAAATTATTTTATTGATTTAAAAATCATTTAACAATGAGAAAAATGAATTAAAAATATTTGAAGTGATAATTAATTACTTTTAATATTTGGAAGATAATTTCATTAATATTTAAATATAATGGTAATGATTTAAAAATGATTTTTATTACTTTAAAAATTATTTATGTAGAATATTGATGATTTAAGAATATTTTAAGTTATTAAAAATAACTTTAATATTTTGACAAGTAGGTTATTAATATTTTTATATTATTAAATATTAATAATGATAAGACTATTTGATAATTAAATCATTTAAAAATGATTTCAGTGTTTGAAAAATTATTATAAATTATAATAATTGTTTATAAATTATTTAAAGCTTCCGAAAAATATTATAAACGATATTTGAATTATCTAAATTAATATTGTAGCTTAGAAACAAATTGACAATCAATGTGTTAACTGTCGGA
The DNA here is from genome assembly GCA_020205505.1 of Panax japonicus. Taxonomy (NCBI): domain Eukaryota; kingdom Viridiplantae; phylum Streptophyta; class Magnoliopsida; order Apiales; family Araliaceae; genus Panax; species Panax japonicus. The sequence goes on along the minus strand of CM035100.1, from coordinate 34,893,651 downwards.
TAGGGTGACCAGAACACCGAGAATGGACCGAAGTCCAACCAGACCGAAATAGTTAGACTTGATAAGTGTTTATAAAGGTTATAAACACTAATGTGGCTATGTGGTAATGTGTCTAGGAGAAGATTGACTATGAATTACAGTGTGGTGTGTTATAAAATATTGTGCTAATTGTGAGACCGATATTATTGGTTATATGTCTTTCAAACACATATAAGTTTATTGTGTAGTTGTAATCAACGCGGAAGGAAAGTTTTCTAACTTAACCTTGAGTTATATTCATTCAATTATTATAATGGTTAATTATTGATAATTATACCATGTCCAGGGAATTTATTGTTGATTATTCGCAGTTAGTGCATGATTAATAATTCAAATTGAATTACTGATTCGGAGAATATACATTTGTCGAATAACTGTTGTTGGATATTCATATTCGTAGAAGATAGAATTGATAGTACATATAATTCTTGTTTATTTTCAAATTATGTTGAGAAATGTCTTAACTAATTATTCTGGCTAGACGAACATTTGTTAGAACTTGATAAATTCGAGAAAAGAATTCAATTGTTATTGGTAGATCGATGCCAATTATTTTGGATGGATCGATATGAAATAGAAATGGAAATCATTGCGTTTCGTTGTTAAATCAAATTTTGATTCAAAGACTGAGAAAAACAACCTTTTATATAAAGGGAACATTTTAGGTCATATATTCGGCCATTGCGCACTGTTAAGTATTATGCATAATATAGGGTATAATAAAGCTGATCACTTGTTATACTTGCAGATGGGTATGATTTAATCTTTATGGTTATCTGATACTCATGCGTATGTATCAAAGTAAATCTTTGATAGATATCCGAGAAGGTAGAAGTTCTAGATCCAATGGATCGCTCAGCATAAATCTGGAAAATATTCAACTTTGTTATTGTGTAGAATTGATTCTTGTTTATTCATTTGAATATTGTAGAAACTTTGAAAGTGTTGTACTCTTTCATTATCAAATTATTGTGTTGCATAGAAAGGGAGAAGCCTTGTTATTGATTAATGAATTGTTTAGCTAATTCAAAGTTCCCCGAACTTTGGTGTCATTCTATCAAAATAGATAGTCTATTATTCTGATACTTATACATTCATTGTATATCTTAACTTGCAGGGAAAATTTGTTGCTCACCCTTGCTAAATAAAACTTTTCAGCTAGGGACGAAGTTGTAGAAGGTGTTGTGAAGAATAGAGGCAAAATGCTGGAGTAGTTATAATAAACTTATTATTATGTTATGTTTGTAAACCCTTTTTGTTTATCTAAAGGGTATGTTTGTAATGTTAAGGATAGAGAACCTGGGACTAATGTATTAATAATCTGTGTTAATGACTTATGTATTACTATTTTTATATGAATGGGTAGTTAGATGTTATTATATTATGGATCGTAAACACCAAACTCGGGGGTCAGGTAACCCGGATTTGGTGGTGTCACAGGTTGGTATCAAAACTGTAGTGATAAAGGAGTCATAAGTTGGTAGTAGATCTGTAGGTTATAAACCTTATGTGGGTTAGGGGAAAACCCTAGGATTATAACCATAAGCAAAATCTAGAATACTCATTTAGAGTACTAAGTGAGGGATTGCTGAAATTTATCGATAGTGAGATATGTGGACACATAGTGTGAGAAGTTCGTACTGGAGAAGTATTAATCAAGTCATTTAGACTGATTGTAGGATGTCTGGAGAAGACGAAATGAGTGCGGGGATGCTAGCGGTTGTTGCACCAGTGCCAGTGGCTGAGGTGCCAGCGCAGAGCGAGTAAGTTAAAATGGTGGGAGAAGATGAACTTATGGTCAATCTGGGGAGTGATCATGACGATTATTCTGGGATGTATCGGAGTGGTGATGAGAAGGCAGAGTCCGAAGAAGCTAAGGTGGAAAAAAGGAATGAGATCAAAGTTGGAGATAAAGCTCAAGAATCTGCAGAAGTCCAAGAACTCCAGAGTAAAGTATTTCTCTGGGAGGAATTGTGGAAGACAGAGCGAGTGTTACGCGAAATGACTGAAGACCGGAATGAACTGAAGGCGCAGGTGGAGAGGATGAAGACTGTAGGTGGTGGATCGTGTGAAGGAATAATCAAGCAGCAAGAAGAGAAATAATAAGAGAAAGAGGGACAACGACAGGGACAACTCTGAAAAAAATTCAAACCCGAAGAAGGAGCAAGTTTGCAGCAAGTGTGGAAAGTCTCACGTGAGAGAATGCATGATGTGGAAGAACGTGTGCTTTAATTTTAAGCAAGAAGGACATATTTTCCTATATTGTCCTAAGTCGAAGGCAACAAGTGTCCCAGTAAGAAGAAGACTGGTGAAGGGAGTGGACGGTAGATAGCTTATAGTTTAAGCGATAGTATCTTTTGATAGTGTATGATATTAATGGTTATAATATCAAATATGATGTGTGAACATATGTATAAATATATAAGTTTGTATGAGTGAAATCTTTATTTTCTATATGAATATAAGATTAAGATTAATTTTTGAGTTCTTAAAACTCATACTTATGGTAAGTTCATGACTCAAAATTATATGAAATGTTTTGAACCCCTCAGCGAATGGACGCCAAAGGTCTGACTAAGATAAGTTCATACACTCATATAATTGGGACAAGTTCCTGAACCCCTAGGTGTGGTAAGTTTGATGAACTGGGGAATAGCTATGTGTGAATGGAGAATTATAACTTTTGTTTAAAGTTGTGTTGTTAATCCTGATATTATTTAAAAAGGGATAGTGCTATCTGTTAAGTGCTAGATGTACTGTGTGCTTTTTTTGCGATTATATAAGATTTTTTTAATTCTTATTATGTTATTAATAAGAATCTGTGTAGAGAAGGAGAATTAATGTAAGATTTTTATCAGAAAATGCTGCCAAGGAAGGGAGGTCTAAAGAGAAATATGGAAGAACAATTTGTGAATTTGAAGCAGGAAAATATGACGGTAACATAATATTTTGTCAAGTTCAACAAGTTAGCAAAATTTGCTCCACATCGAGTGGACGCTGAGGAGCTTAAATCACGATGTTTTAGGAACGGATTGAAATCGTTGGTACTCAAGAAGTTGGATGTGCTGTAAATTAGTTCATTTTCAACGTTATTAGAAAAAGACATTATCGCAGAAGGAGAAATTGAAGCTATATTAAAGAATAGTCAAGAACAAAGAAAGGAGGCTGAAGGAAATAATATGATAGGTGGTAGTGGAGGTTGTAATCTTAATAAACGTAAGAGGGATGGTGATATTAATTCAGGAAATAATCCAGTAGAGATTAGGAAGAAGGCGCGCCGTGTGTAGTTTGCAGGAAGTATTATCAAGGAGTTTGTTTGAAGAAAAAAGGAGTCTGTTACAACTGTGGTCAAGAGGGACACATGTCACCCCAATGTCCCATTCCAAAGAAGACACGAGGTTGTTTTGCGTGCGGATCAACCGATCATCTGGTTTGAAATTGTCCAAAGAGAAGTGTAGAGAGGAAAAGTGCCAACAAGGGACCCGGTAGCGGAACCTTTGCGATTCGAGGACCTGCACAACCAAGAAGACCAACAACATTCACTTTCAGCATGACAGTTCCAAATGCAACAGCTGCTCATGAAGAGGCGACATGTAACGAGTGATCGATTAGAAATTAAATTACGCACGAAATACGAGTTAGATATTGTTGTGATTTGTTTTCTTTTATAAGATTCAAGTCACAGGTTAGAAGTAGAGACAAATAAATATTATGTTGATAAAAATGAATTGATGATACAACTTTAAAAGATTGTACAGAATAAGAAAGCGGTGATTCCGAGGACGGAATCCTTTTAAGGAGGGGTGAATGTGATAACCCTGGATTTCGAATAATTCGAATTTTACGAATAATTTTTTTAAATAATATTATTATTAATTATCATTATTGTGTTGAGTATCTGTGATGCGAGTCTAGAGAATGAGTCGATTTGTGTATTGACTAAGAATTTAGAGTACAGTTGTGCTTAATAAAAAATATAAACCCTAACCCTAAGTCCGGATAGGGATTCGCTAGAAATTATAATTTAAATAATTATATTAACGAGTACGTGTCTAGTAATATTTAGAATTATTTGATCAATGATTGATCGTATAAGGTTTAAATTTAGTAAACCCTGATAAGGGAATAGAAACCCTAATCTTCAGATTAAAACCCTAATCGAAAGCCGAGAAGCCCTAATTTTATATTCAGGATTTCTAAACCCTAATTAAGAAACCCTAATCCTAATTGGCAAGCCTAATGTGTTTATTAAACTTTAATGTGATTAAAAAATCCTAATTATATTTTAGTTATCTTAATTTCTATTTTACAAAACCTAATTGTAATTTAGAAATTTTAATTTTTTCTAAATAAAACTCTAATTTCATATTCCGAATTTCTAAATCCTAATTAGGCAACCCTAATCCTATTTGGAAGGCCTAATATATTTATTAAACACTAATGTGATTAGGAAAACCTCATTTAATTAGAAAACCATAATTTTAGTTTTAAACTTTTAAATTTTCTAATTAAAACCCTAATTTGGAAATTGTAGAAACTAATAATATAAAACCTAAGGGTTAGAACCTTAGGGTTAAACCCTAAGGGTTAAACTCTAAGGGTTTGAGCAATTGACCATCATGCCATTAAAATTACAAGAACAATGACCAAAATGCCCTTTATGAGATTTTTATTAGATTACTTGTAAATCTTGATAAATTTGTAGTAGGTGACCAACCACTTGACTTTGTGACTTAATAATTCAGCCACCAGCCGAAGATTGCAGATCCAAGCAACATCTAAGTAATATATATATATATATATATATATATATATATATATATATGTATATATATAGATTAAGAGAGAGAAAGTGTAAAAACATTGCCATTTTTCTCTCTTGCTCTCACCTACTCTCCCTCATTTAAGAACCTCTGAAATTTCAAAGTAAATCAGTCCCAATTACAACCCTTAGATCACCCAATATCATTTAGGAAGATCAAGATCAAGATTGGAACTAGAAGGTATAAACCCTAATTTTATTTTTGTTCTAAGTTGCTAAGAAAAATTTTGTGTTTTGTGTTTAATCAAGTGTTAAAATATGTTTTTAGTTGATATATGTTGATCTAACATAGATCTATAGCATCAAAATGGACAAAAACCATGTTTTTCAAAATCTGTTCTTGTGACGCCCCCAAATCCTGATACTTGAAACCTGAACTCGGTGCTTCACAATACCATTTCTATGAGCAGAATAATACTAATAATAATAACAATAATATATATTTTCAAACTTAATTTACATATTATCAGAGTTTAGTTCCCAAGTACGAAATCTTATAAACATTCGTTACATGATCATAATAATAATATTTATTATCCTTATCATAAAGTCAGACTATTACATAGAATAGCTTAAATATTTAGTCAACAACTTTCCCTTTCCCTTTGTTCTTGGCAGATCCTTCGGGTTGTTCACACTTAGCTGAAAACATTTAAAATTAAGCAAGAATGAGCATTCGAGTGCCCAGCAAGTAATAACAACAATAATAGTTAACTAAAATGATTAAATGTTTTTTTTGAAAGATACTTCTACAACGGATCAACAGTTGTGAAGTAAGTTGAACCAATAATCAACAACATGTCATTTTAATTTCAAATTTTTGAAATTACGTATTGACTATAAATGAGAATCAGTTGACAGACTATGAACATTATTTTCTATTTTCGAAAAGGTTTAAACAGAAATTCATCTGTAAACCGTCATTGCTTACGGGCACAGGGGGTGATCAGCCCGTTATGCCCTGTATTGATCAATACTACATTGCTAGAACAATATTATCGTTCAACAACAACTTTAAATTTATGTCTAGCTGGATCAAATAGCTTAGACGACTTTTATTTCAATGTATACATACTAGGCAACTATAAGTATGTATCAACATGTGATAAAATATAATGATTATCCAAGTGGGGACACTTGTATAACCATGTTATAGAAATTAACGAACAGAATAAATAACATGATCAATATTAACAGGATAAAGGAAATTGTACAACAATTATTGCTTAATAGCTTACTTATACAGAATCATTGCATAAGTATATACAAAGGTTGAAATATTTGAACAGTTCAGATATTATCTTACGCATGTCCTTAGCATAAAGTAAATGCAAAGGGTTAGATACTTGCTTTGTCTGCTGCTTACACAACTTAGATATATCTTTTCTATCAAGTCCTATCATTAAATAGATCATTGTTCGATTAGAATAATATATTATATCATATAATACTGCTTATTGCAGTCAGCACATTCCTAATCACATTGTCACATAACTTTAACACCATTGAATCACAAATAATTCACTTATCAAGTCAATCTATCTAAGTCCAGATCAATTTCTGAAATATGTCTGTCTACCGACAACTTTATCTGGTAATTATCGAGTCTATGACTCTATATAGTTATACAATATCCACTTAGATATCTTAAACACCAATTATAACATTTTTCATGACCTTATAATAATTATGAAATAATTATTACCATTTACCATAATTATTGAAATATCATAATCATTGTTAAATGATTTAAATATCAAACAATTCTATTATCATTAATATTTAATTAATATTAAACTATTAATGAAATCATTGCCAAAATATTAAAGTCATTAATTATAACTTAAAATAGTTTTAAAACATTTATATTACCCTTAAATGATTTTTAAAACATTTAAAATCATCATTAAATAATTACCATTAATATTTAAATATTAATTTATCATTATCCAAATATTAAAAGTTATTAATTACAACTTAAATATTTTTAATTCACTTATATCCTTTTTAAATGATTTTTAAATAAATAAAACCATTTTTAAACTATTTATTTAATATAATTATTAAATAAATTTAATATCATTAATCATTAAATAAATATCATTAATATTAAATTATTAATGAAATTATCTTTAAATATTAAAAGTTATAGTTTATAACTTAAAATATCTTTAAATACTTTATTTTCATTTAAAATTAATTATTATAATATTAAAATCATTTTTAAACTAAATTATTTAATATAATTATTAAATAACTTTAATATCATTAATAAAAATTAATTACTGAAATTTTCCTTTAATATAAGTTATATTTTATAACTTAAAATATTTTTAAATATCTTATTTTTATTTAAAATGATTTTTAATTTAATAAATCATTTTTAATTCATTTATTTAATTCATTTATTAAATAACTTAATTATCGTTAATATTAATTTATTAATGAATATTTTCTCATAATATTAAAAGTTTATCAAAAATAACTTAAATTATTTTCTTATACCATAATATAATTTAAAATGATTTTTCAAATATTAAGATCATTTTTAAATAATTTATTTAATATTATAATTAAATAAATTAAATACTTTTAATATTCCAAAAATATTAAATATTTATGAAATATATTTAAAATAATTAAAAACTAATTTTCAGAATTTAAAATAATTTTTAATAATTTATTTTGTATTTTTAATAATTAAAAACTATTTTTTTCTATTTATTTAATAATTTCCGAAAATTTAATTAATATTTGTCGCTAAAGACCACCTATAGCGACAGAACCGTCGCTATAGGTGTTCTTGGTGTTCTTCATACAAACCCAGAAAACGTGACAGTGAACAGACTTGCTAGTTTGACCGAATGTAGTTTCGTGTGTGATGTGTTTCTGGGATTGGTTTTTGTCAGATCATGTAGAGAAAATATAAGACTACAAGATCCAGCAACAAATATGCTTATAACATGTATATCCAACGAGATCTGAGCCCTTAAAGTGGCTGTCAGACATGTTCTTCATTTTTCTGGGTTTTCCAGAAATGAAGAACAGCTCGTAATGCCTACTTTGGGCTTCCACAACTTGCAAGATATGATAATTTTTAGTGATTTAAAAGCTAGCAGTATATAAAACACATGTAACACTATAGATCCATCACAAAACATCACTAAAACAACAATAGAACAGCCAGATTCGACACGGTCAAACCATGTCAGACGACATGTTCAAGTGTTTTCTAGGTTACCCAGAAAATAGCTTTTCATGTTCGTCCGGCCTGGTTTGACCATATATTACTAATTTCCTGCTTGATTAAAAGGAGATTTTAAGGCTTAAAAATGTATTCCATATACAAGACTGCAACATAGATCCAACAAATCACCAAAACAATTAACAACAAGCAAGATCTGAGCCGTTGAACTTTCTGTCAGACGAATCTGGGCAAGTTCTTGACTGCCCAGAAAGTTCCGGTCAATGCCGGTTAACGGTATTTGACCGTGAATAACTTACAATATATTACTTATTTAGGACTGATTCTTGATCCAGATTAAAGAGGACATACCAAACTACAAATTCCAACTTTTAAACCACAAAAAAAACTTAACAACTAAAGATCTATGGGGTCTGACATTTTTCTGTCAGACACTAAAAACAAAATTTTCCAGATTTTTGAAATCTTCAAATCCGAGCCTCTAAATGTTATGGATCTAACATCTAGCAACCCAGATCATCCTTAGACACTATATCTAACATGTTTAACACAAGAAAAACAACTTCAAACCACAGATCGATGGACATATTTCTAATTAGGGTTTTATACCTTCTTTGATAAATTTTGATTTCTGGCTCCTGATATGTTATGGTTGATCGTGGGGCTGTTCTTAGGGACTGATATATGAAGGAAATTTCGGAGGTTTGGGGTTGAGAGAGAATGCTTGAGTGTTTGGGCAAAAATAAGTTAACAAATGATTTTCTCTCTCTTCAAATCTATTTATAGATCAACAAGATGCATGTATTGGCTGAAAATAGAGCTGAATGCTGTCATTTTACGGGTCAAGGGAGTTGTTGGTTTGGTGAACCACTCACTCTATTGTCAAAACCTACATGTAGCTTCTTTAATGCATAGAGGGGCATGTAGCTTCTTTAATGCATAGAGGGGCAATTTGGTCATTTGTATTTCCCATTTAATGGCAAAAATGGAAATTGACAAACCCTTAGGGTTTGGCCCATTAGGGTTTAACCCTAAGGTTTAGTACATAACATTTGTAGGATTTAGCAATTAGGGTTTGTGCCAAAAAATAAATAAATAAATAAATAAAATTATTTTAGTTTCTAAAATTTAAAAATTAAGATTGTTAATTAGATTAGGTTTACTAATTACGTTATACATGAATGTTAGGGTTTAGTAGCACTAATCATAGTTACCTTTGCTAATAAAGCAATTAGGGTTTCTAAAATTTATTAGGGTTTTCCTAATTAACAGTGATATTTATAATAAATGTCATAAATCATATATCATGATTCCAAAAATAATTTTGTACTCTAATTTGGGTTTCAAATTAGGGTTTTTCTAAAGATTAATTAGGGTTCATAGATTTTAATTAGGGTTTACCTAATAATCATTAATACACAACATAAACCATATAACAAAATTTATAAAACAATCATATATCATGATTATAAAACAATCATGTACTTTAATTTGGATCTCAAATTAGGGTTTAGCACAATAAAACTAGGGTTTATCATATAATGCCATAATTGACCAACCATTATCGGTTCACGTATACAGTACCTATTAATAGGACTAAAAATCAAATAATATTATATTATTATTATTCCTTATTCCAACACCATAATTAGGGTTTGGATTCCATATCTGATTTTCCTTACATAAACAGCTTTATTAATCAAGTTAAAATATTTAACTTGATAATCCGAGCTAAAATTTATATAACTAAATAATAATTATAATAACTACAATAACCATTCCTTATATTATTTAAATAATATAATATCATATTTCCTTTTAAAAATAAATAATAAAACATTTCTACAATAACATTAATTATTAATAAAATATAATTTATAATAAAATTATTTATAAATATTCATGTAATAAATATATTTTTATTTACCTACATAAATGCATATACACATTATCTTGTTCAAATCCTCATCCTTAAAATAATAATAATAAAAAAATTTATATGCAAAATTTCAGTTTTATTTATATAGAAAATTTCGGGTTGTCACATTCACCCTCCCTTATAAAGATTCCGTCCCCGGAATCACCACTTTAAAACCTATACATACCAGGGTACATGACATTCACAATCGTTGCAGGTAGATCTTGATCACTTTGATTCAGGCTAATTCTTAACTTAAAGCTTGTCTTTCTGATTATACGAAAATTTAATTTCTAAAGAAACTCAAATTCCTCCTTCAAAATTTCCTTATAAAATAATTTACTATAAATAGGAAAATCATATATAAGAAAATAAAAGTTATAAGAAAAGTACCTGGAGTTCCACTGCCAGCTGCCACCGTGTCTTGGACTGTCATGTTGAAGACTCGTGCGGTAGATTTCATCGGCTTGCTGGATGAAGTTGGTCCCGTGATTGCCAAAGTTTCGCCGCTTTTCACCATGTTCACACTTCCTGCCTCCGCTTTCCTTTTCGGACAGTCTTTCACCTTATGGTCCTTTGATCCACACAGAAAACACCCACCAATTGTCTTAGAATTGGGGCGGTTGGGAGAGATATGGCCCTCCTGCCCGCACTTGAAACATGCGAATTTTCCCTTCAGACATTCCCCCAAATGGTTTTTCCCACAGTTACCGCATTGCACCATCGGCCTTTTCTTTACACCTTCTTGTTTTACCTACACCCCACCAAAGTTGTTCACCTTCCTCTTATCCCTTCCTATTCCCAGTATTTGCTTCCACCTTCCCAGTTCCCTCAACTTTTCCCTTGTTCCTCCTTTCTTTGTTGTAAAGGCTCATAGCCTCACTTCCCTCCTCAGCAATAAGTGCTTTCTCCATGAGTGCTGCAAATGTATGGATTTGCAACACTGCCACCTTGTTGTAGAGCCATGGTTTTAATCCCAGCTCAAACCTCCGCGCTTTTCTAGCCTCCGTATCAACTTGATGCGGGGCGAACCTAGCCAATTCATTAAATTTTGCGGCATATTTCGCAACAGACATATTCTCTTATTTTAATTCAAGAAATTTTACTTCCATTCTAGCCTGCATACTAGATGAAAAATAGTTTTCAAAAAACAAGGTTTTAAACCTTTCCCAAGTAACTACACCTTCCCCAGCCCTTGCCTGATTAGCTTCCCACCAAAAATTTGCTTCACCCTTCATCATATAGGCAGCAAAAACCGTTTTCTGCTCCTCAGCCACCCTAGCTATTACAAACGCCTTTTCTATTTCTTTAACCCAAGTTTGGGCTTCTACAGGGTCAGTTGTACCTCTAAATTCGGGAGGTCCTACAGCTTTGAAGTCCTTGAAGTTTGCCAAGCGGTTGTCCTGTTGGTTCCCTACGGCTGCCGTTCCTTGTTGCATGGCCTGAGCTCTCATATTTGCGAATTGCTGCATTGGATCTGGTTGTGGTTGTCCTTCAACGTTGTTGACAGATTCTTCTGCCCTTTGATTTCGGTTTTGTCGTCGAGGCGGCATTATCTGGTTAAATAAAACATAATTTAACTTATATTCTAAACCTTATCATATAAGTTTAATATATATTAAACTTGTTTCATTACCCAAACATGAGTTCATTTCCATTAATTCAAAATAATTTACATAGCATAGTCCATACTACTATCCCTTTGTGACCACAAGAGTCGGGATTTACAACTTTAATTAACACAAAAATTGAGAATATTACATTACACAAACATACTAAACAAACATATTATATTAAACAAACCTACACCATAGAACCTATACTACCTATTCACTATGCCTTTTCCTTGATCGAGGATAACTTTTTGCTTGATGACCTTCTATCCCACAAATAAAACAGACACACTGCTTAGGATTGGGACACTGAGGATAAAAATGTCCCCCATGTCCACAATTGTAGCAAACATTTTCGCATTTCCTACACACGCCTTCATGCTTCTTGTCACATTTTGTACACTTTTCTATGTGTTTAAAGTTCCCTTGGTTATTATCAGGATCACGATCATTCATTTTTCTTTTTCCCTTCTGGTTCGGAGCTGCACTTGACTTGTTGCTTTTAGCTTCTGTTTGGTCATTTTGGATTTTAAGCTTATCTTGTTCCTCCATTATTTCAATTAATGCTTTCTGCAGTTGGCTATTTAGTAATTTTTCTATTTCCCACAATCGTTCAAAAGAGGAAACCCGGTCCCGCAGTTTCTGCACTTCAGTTGATGCTTGGTCAGCTCCAACTTCAGTGTCTGAATCACTATCGGTTAGTTCCACCATTTCTGGATCTGGTACTACATTCTCCACAATAACCACCTCATCGAGGTTGCTTTCACTTTGAGCCTCTATTTCAGCTATTGGCTTTGATATCGGCTTCTTCTTTACAATCCAAGGGTATCCTAATCCTTTTTCACCTGACATCTACACACACAAATTATCCTTATTAGCATAGAATATATACACATAACACATAAAGGTTTTATATAAGTTATCTTTTAATTTGTTTGATGATGAATTTATCTGATTCATCTATCTTTAAACTCTATATGAGTTAATTATATTTTCAACGTTTCCCTCTGTTCTAAGGTTATAGCCTAAGGTCTATCCCACCTAAGGTTTCTAACCCTATAGCTTTGATACCATTCTGTGACGCCCCCAAATCCAGGTACTTGAAACCCGAACTCGGTGCTTCACGATACCATTTCTATGAGCGGAATAATACTAATAATAATAACAATAATATAGATTTTCAAACTTAATTTACATATTATCAGAGTTTAGTTCCCAAGTACGAAACCTTTAAACATTCGTTACATGATCATAATAATAATATTTATTATCCGTATCATAAAGTCAGACTATTACATAGAATAGCTTAAACATTTAGTCAGCAACTTTTCCTTTCCCTTTGTTCTTGGCAGATCCTTCGGGTTGTTCACACTTAGCTGAAAACATTTAAAATTAAGCAAGAATGAGCATTCGAGTGCCCAGCAAGTAATAGCAACAATAATAGTTAACTGAAAAGGATTAAATGTTTTCTTTGAAAGTTACTTCTACAACGGATCAACAGTTGTGAAGTAAGCTGAACCAATAATCAACAACATGTCATTTTGATTTCAAATTTTTGAAATTACGTATTGACTATAAATGAGAATCAGTTGACAGACTATGAACATTATTCTCTATTTTCGAAAAGGTTTAAACAGAAATTCATCTGTAAACCGTCATTGCTTACGGGCACGGGGGTGATCAGCCCGTTATGCCCTGTATTGATCAATACTACATTGCTAGAACGATATTATCGTTCATCCTTTGTCCGCCTTAGCGCATAAAAATTTCCCATAATTGGGATGTTCATAACAGTCTTGAATCCAAACCAAAACAATTCGGTTGAATAATAGTAATGTTTTATTTTGTTAAACAACAACTTTAAATTTATGTCTAGCTGGATCAAATAGCTTAGACGACTTTTATTTCTATGTATACATACTAGGCAACTATAAGTATGTATCAACATGTGATAAAATATAATGATTATCCAAGTGGGGACACTTGTATAACCATGTTATAGAAATTAACGAACAGAATAAATAACTTGATCAATATTAACAGGATAAAGGAAATTGTACAACAATTATTGCTTAATATCTTACTTATACAGAATCATTGCATAAGTATATACAAAGGTTGAAATATTTGAACAGTTCAGATATTATCTTACGCATGTCCTTAGCATAAAGTAAAGGGTTAGATACTTGCTTTGTCTGCTGCTTACACAACTTAGATATATCTTTTCTATCAAGTCTTATCATTAAATAGATCATTGTCTGATTAGAATAATATATTATATCATATAATACTGCTTATTGCAGTCATCACATTCCTAATCACATTGTCATATAACTTTAACACCATTGAATCACAAATAATTCACTTATCAAGTCAATCTATCTAAGTCCAGATCAATTTCTGAAATATGTCTGTCTACCGACAAATTTATCGGGTAATTATCGAGTCTACGACTCTATACAGTTATACAATATCCACTTAGATATCTTAAACACCAATTATAACATTTTTCATGACCTTGTAATAATTATGAAATAATTATTACCATTTACCATAATTTTTAAAATATCAGAATCATTGTTAAATGATTTAAATATCAAACAATTCTATTATCATTAATATTTAATTAATATTAAACTATTAATAAAATCATTGCCAAAATATTAAAGTCATTAATAATAACTTAAAATAGTTTTAAAACATTTATATTACCCTTAAATGATTTTTAAAACATTTAAAATCATTATTAAATAATTACCATTAATATTTAAATATTAATTTATCATTATCCAAATATTAAAAGTTATTAATTACAACTTAAAATATTTTTAATTCACTTATATCCTTTTTAAATGATTTTTAAATAAATAAAACCATTTTTAAACTATTTATTTAATATGATTATTAAATAAATTTAATATCATTAATCATTAAATAAATATCATTAATATTAAATTATTAATGAAATTATCCTTTAAATATTAAAAGTTATACTTTATAACTTAAAATATCTTTAAATACTTTATTTTCATTTAAAATAATTATTATAATATTAAAATCATTTTTTAAACTAAATTATTTAATATAATTATTAAATAAGTTTAATATCATTAATAATAATTAATTACTGAAATTTACCTTTAAATATTAAAAGTTATATTTTATAACTTAAAATATTTTTAAATATCTTATTCTTATTTAAAATGATTTTTAATTTAATAAATCATTTTTAATTCATTTATTTAATTCATTTATTAAATAACTTAATTATCATTAATATTAATTTATTAATTAATATTTTCTCACAATATTAAAAGTTTATCAAAAATAACTTAAATTATTTTCTTATACCATAATATAATTTAAAATGATTTTTCAAATATTAAAATCATTTTTAAATAATTTATTTAATATTATAATTAAATAAATTAAATACTTTTAATATTCCAAAAATATTAAATATTTATGAAATATATTTAAAATAATTAAAATCTAATTTTCAGAATTTAAAATAATTTTTAATAATTTATTTTTTATTTTTAATAATTAAAAACTATTTTTTTCTATTTATTTAATAATTTCCGAAAATTTAATTAATATCTGTCCCTAAAGACCACCTATAGCGACAGAACCGTCGCTATAGGTGTTCTTGGTGTTCTTCATACAAACCCAGAAAACGTGACAGTGAACAGACTTGCTAGTTTGACCGAATGTAGTTTCGTGTGTGATGTGTTTCTGGGATTGGTTTTTGTCAGATCATGTAGAGAAAATATAAGACTACAAGATCCAGCAACAAATATGCTTATAACATGTATATCCAACGAGATCTGAGCCCTTAAAGTGGCTGTCAGACCTGTACTTCATTTTTCTGGGTTTTCCAGAAATGAAGAACAGCTCGTAATGCCTACTTTGGGCTTCCACAACTTGCAAGATATGATAATTTTTAGTGATTTAAAAGTTGCAGTATATAAAACACAAGTAACACTATAGATCCATCACAAAACATCACTAAAACAACAATAGAACAGCCAGATTCGACACGGTCAAACCATGTCAGACGACATGTTCAAGTGTTTTCTGGGTTACCCAGAAAATAGCTTTTCATGTTCGTTCGGCCTGGTTTGACCATATATTACTAATTTCCTGCTTGATTAAAAGGAGATTTTAAGGCATAAAAATGTATTCCATATACAAGACTACAACATAGATCCAACAAATCAACAAAACAATTAACAACAAGCAAGATCTGAGCCGTTGAACTTTCTGTCAGACGAATCTGGGCAAGTTCTTGACTGCCCAGAAAGATTCGGTCAATGCCGGTCAACGATATTTGACCGTGATTAACATACAATATATTACTTATTTAGGCCTGATTCTTGATCCAGATTAAAGAGGACATACCAAACTACAAATTCCAACTTTTAAACCACAAAAAAAACTTAACAACTAAAGATCTATGGGGTCTGACATTTTTCTGTCAGACACAAAAAACAAAATTTTCCAGAGTTTTGAAATCTTCAAATCCGAGCCTCTAAATGTTATGGATCTAACATCTAGCAACCCAGATTATCCTTAGACACTATATCTAACATGTTTAACACAAGAAAAACAACTTCAAACCACAGATCGATGGACATATTTCTAATTAGGGTTTTATACCTTCTTTGATAAATTTTGATTTCTGGCTCCTGATATGTTATGGTTGATCGTGGGGCTGTTCTTAGGGACTGATATATGAAGGAAATTTCGGAGGTTTGGGGTTGAGAGAGAATGCTTGAGTGTTTGGGCAAAAATAAGTTAACAAATGATTTTCTCTCTCTTCAAATCTATTTATAGATCAACAAGATGCACGTATTGGCTGAAAATAGAGCTGAATGCTGTCATTTTAGGGTCAAGGGAGTTGTTGGTTTGGTGAACCACTCACTCTATTTTCAAAACCTACATGTAGCTTCTTTAATGCATAGAGGGGCAATTTGGTCATTTGTATTTCCCATTTAATGGCAAAAATGGAAATTGACAAACCTTTAGGGTTTGGCCCTTAGGGTTTATCCCTAAAATTTAGTACATAGCATTTGTAGGATTTAGTAATTAGGGTTTGTGCCAAAAAAATAAATAAATAAATAAATAAAATTATTTTAGTTTCTAAAATTTAAAAATTAAGATTGTTAATTAGATTAGGTTTACTAATTACGTTATACATGAATGTTAGGGTTTAGTAGCACTAATCATAGTTACCTTTGCTAATAAAGCAATTAGGGTTTCTAAAATTTATTAGGGTTTTCCTAATTAACAGTGATATTTATAATAAATGTCATAAATCATATATCATGATTCCAAAAATAATTTTGTACTCTAATTTGGGTTTCAAATTAGGGTTTTTCTAAAGATTAATTAGGGTTCATAGATTTTAATTAGGGTTTACCTAATAATCATTAATACACAACATAAACCATATAACACAATTTATAAAACAATCATATATCTTGATTATAAAACAATCATGTACTCTAATTTGGATCTCAAATTAGGTTTTAGCACAATAAAACTAGGGTTTATCATATAATGCCATAATTGACCAACCATTATCAGTTCACGTATACAGTACCTATTAATAGCACTAAAAATCAAATAATATTATATTATTATCATTCCTTATTCCAACACCATAATTAGGGTTTGGATTCCATATCTGATTTTCCTTACATAAACAGCTTTGTTAATCAAGTTAAAATATTTAACTTAATAATCCGAGCTAAAATTTATATAACTAAATAATAATTATAATAACTACACTAACCATTCCTTGTATTATTTAAATAATATAATATCATATTTCCTTTTAAAAATAAATAATAAAACATTTCTACAATAACAATAATTATTAATAAAATATAATTTATAATAAAATTATTTATAAATATTTATGTAATAAATATATTTTTATTTACCACATAAATGCATATACACATTATCTTGTACAAATCCTCATCCTTA
Organism: Panax japonicus; assembly: GCA_020205505.1. NCBI lineage: Eukaryota > Viridiplantae > Streptophyta > Magnoliopsida > Apiales > Araliaceae > Panax > Panax japonicus. Next base: position 34,876,060 of record CM035100.1, on the reverse strand, counting down.
AAATAATAATAATAATAATAAATTTATATGCAAAATTTCAGTTTTATTTATATAGAAAATTTCGGGTTGTCACAGTTCTTGAGTTAAAAAGTCGTCTGACAAGCTAATGTCAGATGCTCTAGATCCTTGTGTGTTCATAATTTGTGATGTTTTATTGTTTGAATCTATAGCTTGGTATATGGTATTTTATCTGCAAGTGGTAGCATGGCCATTTGATGTTTAGAATTGAAGATATTTAATGTCAAACATCGTTGACCAAGGTTGACCGGATGAATTCTGGGAAAACCTAGAATGTTCAAAACCGAGTCTGACAAGTTTTGTAGTTATTAGATCTGTCAGTCGTGTTAGTTTTTTTTATGATGTGTTGTATTCATATTGTAGCTTGTATGATGGACTACAGATCTGGGTCATTAGATCTCTTATAACCTCAATATATCAATCATGAAAGGTGGTCAAAGTAGACCACCCGAAATGATTTTTACTTTTCTGGAAAACCCATAAAAAATAATAACATCATTGTCTGACATACTTTGACAATGTGTTTCATGTTGATTCTGTTGATGATAAACTGAGTTACTGCTTTAGTAATGTACCTTCACACTAGTACTACATGTTTGAACCATCAAACCACATGAACCAAGACCAGAACATATATATAATCGATCATCAAAGTAGGTACTCGAAACTGTCTAGGCCTAGAAAACCCAGATTTTCCTGACAGCAACTTTGAAGGCTTTGATCTCCTTGTTGTGATGTTGTTTAACCAAAGTGTTGGTTGGATATTGTAGTGTGACATTAATACTACAATATCGAAGTTTTATATAACCCAGAACATGATCAGATTGGATTTTAGGAGTGGTCAAACGTGCACCCTTAAACACTGCCTTGTAAGTGTTCTTGAGGCCAAGAACACCTAAGCGACAGAAAGTGTCGCTATAGGCATTTAGCGACGGTTTATTTATTTTCTAATTTCTGAAATTCCAAAAATTATTTAAAAATTGAAAATAAATTATAAAAATTACAAAAATTATTTTAAAAATTATTTTAAATTATGAAAAATAATTTCTGATTATTTGGGAGATTTTTCATTAATATTTATAATAATTTGGATATTAATGATATTTAATTTATTTTATTAGTGTGTTAAATAAATTAGAGAAAAATAATTTTAATTATATAAAAATCATTTTAAATAAGAATAATGTATTTAAAAATATTTTGAGTTATAAAATGTAACTTTTAATATTTTTGGAGAATTTTCATTAATAAATTAATTATAATGATATTAGATTTATTTAATTATTAAATTAAATAAATAAGATACAAATGATTTTATTGATTTAAAAATCATTCTAAATAAGAATAAAGTGTTAGAAAATATTTTGAATTATAAAAAATATTATTTTCAATATTTTTTTGGAGAATTCTCATTAATAAATCAATATTAATGATATTAGATCTATTTAATTATTATATTAAATAAAAGAATTAAAAATGATTTATTGATTTAAAAGCATTTAACAATGAGAAAAATGAACTAAAAATATTTCAAGTGATAATTAATTACTTTAAATATTTGGAAGATAATTTCATTAATATTTAAATATTAATGGTAATGATTTAAAAATGATTTTTATTACTTTAAAAATTATTTAAGTAGAATATTGATGATTTAAGAATATTTTAAGTTATTAAAAATAACTTTAATATTTTGACAAGTAGGTTATTAATATTTTTATATTATTAAATATTAATAATGATAAGACTATTTGATAATTAAATCATTTAAAAATGATTTCAGTGTTTGAAAAATTATTATAAATTATAATAATTGTTGATAAATTATTAAAAGCTTCAGAAAAATATTATAAACGATATTTGAATTATCTAAATTAATATTGAAGCTTAGAAACAAATTGACAATCGATGTGTTAACTGTCGGATAGGGTGACAAGAACACCGAGAATGGACCGAAGTCCAACCAGACCGAAATAGTTAGACTTGATAAGTTTTTATATAGGTTATAAACACTAATGTGGCTATGTGGTAATGTGTCTAGGAGAAGATTGACTGTGAATTACAATGTGATGTGTTATGAAATATTGTGCTAATTGTGAGACCGATATTATTGGTTATAGGTCTTTCAAACACAGATAAGTTTATTGTGTAGCTGTAATCAACGCGGAAGGCCAAGTTTCCTAACTCAACCTTTAGTTATATTCATTCAATTATTATAATGGTTAATTATTGGTAATTATACTATGTCCAGGGAATTTATTATTGATTATTCGTAGTTAGTGCATGATTAATAATTTAAATTGAAATACTGATTCGGAGAATATACATGTGTAGAATAACTGTTGTTGGATATTCATATTTGTAGAAGATAGAATTGACAGTATAGATAATTCCTGTTTATTGTTAAATTATATTGAGAAATGTCTTAGCTAATTATTCTGGCTAGACGAACATTTGTTAGAACTTGATAAATTTGAGAAAAGAATTCAATTATTATTGGTAGATCGATGCCAATTATTTCGGATAGATCGATAAGTAAATAGAAAAGGAAATCATTGCGTTTCGTTGTTAAATCAAATTTTGATTCAAAGACTGAGAAGAACAACCTTTTATATAAAGGGAACATTTTAGGTCGTATATTCGGCCATTGCGCACTGTTAAGTATTATGCATAATATAGGGTATAATAAAGCTGATCACTTATTATACGTGCAAAGGGGTATGATTTAATCTTTATGGTTATCTGATACTCCTGCGTAAGTATCAAAGTAAATCTTTGATAGATAACCGAGAAGGTAGAAGTTCTAGATCCAATGGATCGCTCAGCATAAATCTGGAAAATATTCCACTTTGTTATTGCGTAGAATTGATTCTTGTTTATTCATTTGAATATCGTAGAAACTTTGAAAGCGTTGTACTCTTTCATTATCAAATTATTGTGTTGCATAGAAAGGGAGAAGCATTGTTATTGATTAACACATTGTTCAGCTAATTCAAAGTTCCCCAAACTTTGGTGTCATTCTATCAGAATAGATAGTCTATTATTCTGATACTTATACATTCATTGTAAATCTTAATTTATGGGGGAAATTTGTTGCTCACCCTTGCTAAATAAAACTTTTCAGCTAGGGACGAAGTTGCAGAAGAAGCTATAAAGAATAGAGGCAAAATGCTAGAGTAGTTCTAATAAACTTATTATTATGTTATGTTTGTAAACCCTTTTTGTTTATCTAAAGGGTATGTTTGTAATTTTAAGGTTAGAGAACCTGGGACTAATGTATTAATAATCTCTGTTAATGACTTATGTATTACTATTTCTATATGATTGGGTAGTTAGATGTTATTATATTGTGGATCGTGAACACCAAACTCGGGGGTCAGGTAACCCAGATTTGGGGGTGTCACAGTAACCACTTGATCTTATTATGCTTTAATACCATGTAAGTTGTAAGCTAAAACTTGTATAAATAAACTCAACAATGGTCATATGCTTATGTGAGCACCTCTAACATGTATATATGTTAAATTATAAGTGCATAGGTGTGTTAAAGTTGGGCAGAAATAGGAAGTGAAAAGCTCAACCTTGGTCTGGCCAGGGGATAGCGCAGCCGCGCCGTCCCTAAGCCTAGACAGGGCGCAGCTACGCCATCTTGCAGTCAATAATAGTTTCTATTTTTGATCTGAAGTTCAAGGCATGCTTATATGATTACTTTAACTTGTAATATATGACTAATATGCTATTTGATAGAGATGAATGTTATTTATAACTTTCAAATGTTAAGTCCAAAAGAATGTTTATAAGATATAAAAGCAATGATACATTGTTTAAATTTGTGTTGTCTTATAATCTTATTTATGCTATGAAAATATACGATATGTGATGTTGTATGAAGTTACAACAAAGTTAGACATTTATGTGTACGTTTGAACTTACCTATGTGAGTTTATGAAACTAATGAATATCCTATACGTGTAAATATATTATGTTAGGATCCGAAAGAGGGTATTAAGCTTTACTTTGGTAAACTACGCTTGAGGCAAGTATCCTAAACCCTTGTATTACTTTATCCAACTGAATATCGTAAGCAAGTATCTAAACCTGATCTCTTTGACTGCAAGTTATCTTACTTACTCGTTCAATTGAGCTAGTTTGTTTAAACACTTGTGAAAACTATTATCAATATTAAACTTGGTATTGTTCTTGGATATTGTGAAAGTGTCTATGCCATTTGATTCGGCTAGACTATATGCATATTTATAAAACTATCCAAACCAAATGACTGGTGCGGAAATCTTGAAAATTGAGTTGAACAACATTTATGGTAAGGGAAATGTATATTGTTGGAAGCCCCAACACACGCCTAAATATTACTGTGGTGTTATGTATAACATAGAGTATTGTAGACTGATCATCTATCTTACTTAATTATTTTGGGTTATCAGTTTAATATTGGTAATTCTAGTAGATGTTCAATAGTCCTTTGTGACTGCTCAGTATAAATTATTTTATCCAGTTGGATACGTTGATAGCCTTTGAATTCATATATATATAAATATATATATATATATATATATATATATTTATATATTGATCTATATTCAATTATCGTTTCATATTCCAAGGATTGGATTCAAGAATTGTTGATATTCGTTATTCATGATATTATTTTGAAACTCTGAACTATCTTAGAGATGATACTTCGATATTTCAAACTCGTGTTATAAAATTCTTTACCCTTGTTGTATATTACTTGCTGAGAAATTTGTACTTATTCTTGCTTATTTAAAACTTTTTAGTTAAGGCAGAACAATGAAGTGTCTCTGGGAAAGACAAGGGCAAGGGCAAGGGCAAGGCTACCGACTAGCTTGTTCCTTTATGTTTGAAAAGTGTTATGTTGTATTAAGACTGTCTTCAGACTGTGTTTAAGCTTAAATAGGATTATGTAATAAGTCTGTATTTGATATTATTATATAATCTATTAAGTACTGTAGGTTGCGAGACTTGGGGTAATAATTATAATAAATCATTATATATTATTCTAGATTAGATCTTTCGTTGTGAATGTGTAATTTTAGTTACTATTATATTATCATAAGCACGTGATGAACCGAATTCGAGTGACCAAGTGGTTGTCCGAATTTGGGGGAATCACATCTACAGATGCCCCTATTTATCATGTTTATGCAATGTATTGGAATGAACATGATAAAAATTACTAAACACTTGAAATGCGACAGGATTAAATGATGACATGCAATGCAACATAAAATGATGTTATGTACTCTGACCATTTTTATTTGGAACTACTTCCTATGGTATTCTATCACTGTTTGATGGGGATGAGTTGTCAATGATGGTCTCCACTGAACTTCTTTGTTGTCTACTCGAACGGTAGTTTACAAAGCTTTCATCACCGGATCTTTTTCGATGCTACATTTGGTTGAAGCCAACGGTTTAAAATATACGTCAGTGCCATTGAGACTGATTTGACATTATATTATAGAGATGTTTTCAAGATCCTTGTTAGGGAGATTTTCATATAGCTGATACCACTGGACCTTTCTGAATTTGATGTCAAGATTTGACACCAACATTTTTTGTCTTCAGATACGCTTTCTGACTTTGCCTCCACCGGGGATGTTCCTCTCTTTTTGCGAGTGACTTACTGGGAATTATTGATGCTTATCCTGATGATAACTCTCCTTGGTAGTCATCATTGGATTCTTCTTACCGTTATCATGGGATTGTCACCACCGCCCGGGCTTTCTATCAAGTTGATGCTGATAGTTCTGCTGGAGATAGAACTTTTATTGCTTGCTTCCACAACATCCTCACAATACCTACTCGAATGGTAGTTTTGTAAGGTTGACCATCACCAAATTTCCTTGGTGCCTACATGAAAAGTAGTTTACAACGGTCTGAAAATCACCAAACCTTTGCGGTGCCTCGACTGGGGATTTATATAACAGATTTCATCATCAGTCCTTCCCGAGGAAGATAGTTTTCTATAATTTTCATCCTCGGATCTTTCTTGATGCTACGCTGGAGTTGTCGCCAATGGTTTACAATATCAGATACTCTGACCTTTCTTAAAATAATTCTCAACGGATTACATTATCGGACCCTTCCCGATGCTGCATTGGAGTTATCGCCAACGGTTTACATTGTTAATTATTCTGACCTTCGTTGAAGTAGTTTTTAAAGGCTTACAACACTGAATCTTTCCGGATGCTACGCTGGAGTTGTTATAAACGGTTTACACTGTCAATCATTCTGACCTTCGTTGAAGTGGTTTTCAACGACCTACATCACCAGACCCTTCCCGGTGGTACGTTGGAGTTATCGCCATCGGTTTACACTATCAATCATTCTGACCTTTGTTGAAGTAGTTTTCAACGACTTACATCACCGAATCTTTCCAGATGTTACGCTGGAGTCGTCGCCAACGGTTTACACCAACAGATCTTTTCGGATGCTACATTGGAGTTGTCGCCAGTAATTTACACTGAATTTGTAGACTTCCACAATTTGACATCCTGTTTCTGGGTTTCAGGCCCTTTTCTGCTCAATTGCATAGATCTTTTTTTTCCTGATTTAACTTTTTATCTTTTGGGAACTCCATTGTAACTCAAATTTGATCGAGCCAGAAGGGGTGGGGACCAGTCTGGGTGGCCGCAGGTAGACCCGTGGTTGCCGCGGGTTGACCTGTGGCCCCCATCGGGTTTATTTACTCCCTCATTCCTTTCATAAGTCATTTTCAAGTTGAACTACTTAGAAAATCAAAATCATAAGTCATTTTAAAGTTGAACTACTTAGAAAATCAAAAAATTCTTCTTCAGATCTACTGAGTTCGGGCTTCTTTCTGCAAAATTTGTTATCGTACAAACTTTCTGCACTACCGTGGTAACGTTTACATGTTTTCTTTTCATGTTTTGACCATTAGAACGTTATATTTCATATAGAATGCTTCTAAACACAATATAGCGAATATGCATGCTTATATGACTTGAAAAAAATGATCAGACTTAGTAAATGCTTATATTTTACCATGCTGAACGTATTGATGTGAAAAAAACTGATTTCTGAGATAATCATTTGGCACCTTTTTTTTGCTAGTTTATTCATCCTATTTGAGGAAAAATGAGCACATGTTTTCAAAAAAATGCGCATGGCAATTTGGCTGCCATTGTGACTTACTTTTAATGTTTAATATTTACATCTTGAAATTGGGTTGGTGTGCTATTGAATGGCCACCTAGTTATGCCTATGTGCATTTGGACAATCTATTTTACAAAGGAGACTTTGGAGAATTTTTTTTTTCACGAGTTTGGGCATTTAATGAACATGTTATTTTCACTCTACTAGGGATGCCTGTTAAATTAATGAATGTATTAGGACTTAGACTATGCATGAAGAAATGATTTGAATTTAATAAGCTTTAACTTTAGAACTTACCTCACCCTTTTTGAGGTGATTTGGAGATTTTGTTTAGGTTATGGATTCAGATAGACCGAGTAGCTCTCGTATGATCTCCGTAGGTGTGAGAAGGAGAGCTTATGATATTCCTCAACCTCATCCAGCCTGACAACCTCACAGGTTGATTGAGTCAATTATTCATCCTATACAGGTTGAGATGTCGGAGGTTATAGATGAGGTGGATGATGTTCCTATTGAAGACCCAACTCATTCTGCTTCCATTCCCCGCTGGGAACTTCCAACTATTAATGTGATGACTCCAGATCTTCTGGATGATTTGAGTTGTCATCCCTTCATCTACCTTCATGCGAACGAAGTCATAACCATTTCCATTTTTACTTTTCTTCTGTTCCCACTTTCAGAATAATGGCTTAATCTTAATTTGCAATTTGATGCAGGTTCTCGGCTTTACTCAGCCTAGAAAAAATTGGTTTAGTATTCACTCCTTGTACCAGACCCTTCATCCGGAGTACTAGGCCATTGTTTATTCTTCGGGTTTTGAGGCCTTCTTTTCCATTCCTCCTCGTTGTTGCCCTAGGGTTATTTGAGGGCTTTATCCAAGTGATGGTTCCACCAGACCCAGTCTCTCTATTTATTTGGATTGTGAGGTGATGATAACACCGATGGACTGGCGGTTCATCACGGGGTTGGAGTTTATAGGGGAGTCAGTGCCTTTGGTGGCTGGCATTTCCCCAGATGTCGTTAGATCCCTTTTGGGAGTTCCTGCCACGACCTTCAATGGTTGGACCGTCTGCTCTGGGCCCTTGAGTGTGGATGCCACAAGTAGGGATTTGACTGAGCCTCTGCCTGATGATTAGAGGGTTGAAGATTACATTCTTTGGCGACTGTTCTTGATTATCATCAGGGGTTATTTCTTAGCAGACAACTCCTCGATGAACTATTTTGCTTTAGTCAGCGCCATGCGTGATGTGGATCGCATCAGGGATTTTGATTGGGTCTCATTCACCTTTACCTATTTTCTTTGTGGGATGAGCCTGTTGTCAGAGGGCGTGACAGAGGATTGGCTAGGCTTTTACCCATTTTTATAGGTGAGTAACATTCTTTATCTCTTAATTTCCTTTATTCGGGTAATCAATTCTCATAACTAATGACATTTAATCTTTGTATTTTTAGTTTTGGGCCTATAAGAGGCTTCCTTGCCTTCGCCCAATTACTACATTAGGTCTGGAGACCTATCCACTGGACAATGATGGCATCACTCCACTCTTGCACAAGTTCTCATAGTAGATGGGTTTACCCACTCTCAGTTGCAGTTGGATTTGTTGACTAGTGATGTCATCATATGGGTTCCCTACTTTGAGGACACTCTGACAATATGTTTTGAGGGTGGCTTTTTGACCGGGGTAGAGTATGTATTATCCACTCGTCGGATTCCTCTCTTAACCGATGGAGGCTGGGAGCTCTACTCGGGAGCGCGTGCTATCAGGAGCATCACTGGGGAGATTCATATTCCATTCTATCCTCTTGCTAGATGACATTGGTCTTTATCTCATATAGTCGTAGAGATTCCAATGACGGGCTTGGATGGCTTTACTTTATCAAAGAGCCTTTCACTCACGATGCCTTCCATCGCTGGTGGACTCCTCGCACCATTGGAGCTCAGACCCATGCCACTCCCTTTATTAGGGATATGGTTTCTAGGTCTATGTTGATGACAGACTGGATCGCTTGTGTCCGAGAGCCCTCTCATTTGGCGCAGATTGATAGCTTGACCAAGAGGTTGGACTAGACTTTTTTATTCAGCATTTGGGCAGAGATCCGTAAGAGGCAGATTCTTTTGATCCCTCCAGCTCCGGCGCTGGTCCTTCAGGTGGTCCATATTCTGATAGTTTTACTGGAGCAGATCCCCCTTTGTATCTACCTGATGTTCCATCTAGTAGAGATACAATGACTCAGGAGGAGTTACAGCAGGTTAATCGATTGGATGATGTAGACATCATAGATTTCTTTGGATAGATTTCTCGTTATCTCTTTTGATAGGCCTCTGTTAGATATTGGGCGACTGTGCCCCATTTCTCGTTATATCTTTTGATAGGCTGTTGTTCGATATTGGGTGGTTGTGCCCCATTTCCTTTTACTTTTTATTTTTAGTTGTAGACATAGATGATGTATTTAATTCTTATTAGATGATGATGTATTAGGAATGTATGTATAATACTTTCTATTCCTTGCATCATATTGTCATTTATCATGATGCATGCATTATGTCATGGATATGCATTCACATAAGTGAGTTTAACATTAACCCCTGGATGGTCTTATGATACGGTTCTACAGATGTCTTTATCTACCGTCAGTCAGATTGAGCACACACCACCCACACTAATAGCCTTTTCTCAGAGATCATGGTATGGTAGTTTGCCTCCCACATATGGGGTGACAGTTAATCAGATGTTAAGACATTCCATGAATATGTTGACGTTCCACGTACCATTGGGTTATTTAGAGTGCATGTTATCTCGTTGGATACTTGAGAGATAGATTTTTAGATTTGATATCCACGAGCTAACTCCTACGTTAGAGGAGTATGAACGCATCACTGATTTTCCGTTGGATCGACCTTGTGCTAGGATGACTATCAGTGATATGAGACGATAATTTATGACACTGACTGGCTTGCGACACAGAGTTATCATGGATAAGATCACTTCAGGGCATGTGGTGTCCTTGGATGTCTTGATTGATCGATTTGGATCTCCAAACAGCTATCTATAACATTCAGGAGACTTCACCATTACTGAGGGTGAGTGGAAGGTTACCCGCGTAAATATTCTATTGATGTACGTCGTGGCTTATTTATACATGCCGCTATATATGGACCATCGAGACATTAGCCTTATTACAGTGATCAGTGCTCTCAGGGAGGGTTACACTATCTTGCCCATGATATTGGCGGAGACCTTGAGGTCGGCTACATTTTTCTATACCCATCCTATGGAGTTTTTCAGAGGCAGTGTCGTCTTGTTGTACGTATGCTTCACTCATTAGATAGCCATGTCTTATTCTTTTCGGCTGACTGAGTGTACAAATACAACATCTTAGTTGTCTTTTCTGACAAAGAACGACGATCCATTTGTGATCTTGCCCTATTCAAGACTCAGCTCTCCTCATAGCTTTATTACTCACGTTGTTGGCATGAACTATCTACCCCTGGATGATTTGAGAGGAGTGACCACGTATCATTCAGTGGCTGTCATGGGAAAATTTGATCAGTTTTAGGATATTTATCCCTTTGATGGGGCCTTGGGTCAGCGACTATCATCTATGTTTTTGTCAGCAGATGACTTGACTAGGATTCATGATTGTTGGACTCGTCGCGAAAGGGCTAAATTTTTAACTAGTCATCCGGGTTGATCTTTAGAGTATTCTGCATGGCTGGAGGCAAATAATTCATCGACTATGGTTGTCCACTCAGAGCCAAGTAGTGATTATGATGATGACGAGCCAATGTAGGACCGTGATTCTCCTATCGAGGATGAGCTATTTACTGGTTTGACAGCAGCCTTAGTCAGTGACACCCTAGCACTTCTACTGCTACGACTCCACCTTCTGTAGAGTCTTTAGAACAGGTGATTCATCAGATATTGAGAGGGATCAAGCTAGAGCACTGATATTGGCAGCCCTTTCTGGCTGGGATGCCGCTTTTACTAAGAAGGATGATGCTCGAGCTAGTTAGGATGCCGCTATTGTTCAGCGAGATGATGCTCAAGCTACTTGGGATGTAGCTTTTGTTGAGCGAGATGATGCTCGAGCTACTCAGGATGTAGCTTTTATTGAGAGAGATGATTCTCGACCAGCTCGAGTTGCTTTTACTGCTGATAGTACTGCACTTAGATCCTAAACGACTAACATTATTGCAGACATAAGTGCATTCATAGATGATTATGGTAGCACTATGTAGATGGTTGTGGATCTTCTGGCTCGCAGGGAGACCTTAGGGCAGGAGCTTATAGATTCGCCACAATCTTCTGAGATGGATGCCATGTTGGACTTGTTATCCCGTTTATTTAGAGGTTTATAGACTAGCTTTCATTTTCCTGCATAGACTAGGTTAGCCATTTTTTTCATGCACATGCTACATTGTAAATATTGTCGATGTCAGGATTTTTATTTGTCCCTTTTCTGTTCTTGTTCTTTGGTGTTCTAATGTTAGGTGAGATTTGTTTGAAAAAATAAGTTGTGAAAAGGTCCGACATGTATATGTCGACGATTGGACTATAAGAGTCGCCAGTTGGTTTTTTATATGGTTGTACCAACACAACCGAGAAAAGGTTTTCACATTGACCTAGTGATGTGACACTGCTAAACGGGTCTGTGAAATTGATATTCATTAGGGTCCGGGGGCTTGATTATGTGGAGGGAAGGCGTTAGGCACCCCCCGACTTCAATGTTACCACGGTGACCGCCACTTTTAAAGAAACTGTTATATGAATGTGTATGTGTGGGTCAATGTACAGTTATATGGAAGTAGCGTGAGGCCTCGTTCGCACCTATATACACAGGATTTGAATTTGTGTAAAAATTCAGTTTTAAATAAGATATGGCAGCGATGTTTTGTAAAGAAAAGGTTTTCAAACCCATATGCTCAATAGTAATTGAGACCTTTTACACTTCCATTTTTTATTAAGTGTTCAAGTTAATTGCTTTTGTTTTTTGAGATGCGAAGCATCTTCGAAAAAATAATGTACAAAGTAGTGCCGAACTCCTTGTGGGCATGAAAACCATCTGAGGAAATCCAAACACCGTGAATAAATTTACTAGTTGCTTATAGCTGAAAATGTCGATCACGGGAACCGAATCTAGATCCAGTAGACTGAATCTGTGATCACATGATTCCTAGGCTCACATGATGCCGCAATTGATATGAAAGTATATATATATATATATATATAATATATATATATAAACTATAAATATATATATACAGACATGATCAGTCACCACGAAGCACCTCCATGGGGGATCAGAAATGTAAATAAAGATGTAAAAGCAATCAACCACCACGGAGTAAACTCCAGGCGGGACAAAAAGTAAATATATATATATATATATATATATATATATATATATATATATATAGAACTGAAATTTTTCCATAATACAATGTTTTGGGGTGATTTGAATACCTATACCAACAAATGGTGGTACTGTCTGCACAGATTGTACATACATCTTTTGTTATACGTACCCAAATCGCGCCCAAAACACTGTTTTATGAAAAAAAATTCAATTCCATAAAATATTAAATATTTTTTTTAGTAGTTTTAAAAAAAACAAAAAAAAAGTCTGGACGAGACTAAAATCCGGGCATCCGGATTGGAACCGGACTCATATATATATATATATATATATATACGAAAGCAAATAAACGCTCAAGACGTAAGTCTAGACTCAATTGAGGCATAACTCGATAATGTTAGTCCATATATACAAATATATATAAGTATATATATATATATATATATATATATATATATATATATATATATATATATATATATATATACAAACTGAAATGAAATCACGGACCGAAGTTCGGGTATACACACGCAACACGACTCTCAACGTGAAGAATGATGTGTGCAAAAATGAAGAGAAAGGCTTTAAAGTGTGTAAGAAGGCTTACAGTGGACTACCAAAGAAGACTTCTATAACTTTAATTGGATGAAAACTCGGCTCCCGCTAGTAAAAATAGTAGCTATATGTGAGTTCTCAAGTGTTTAAAATGAGAAAGCACTCAGTTTAGGGTGTGTTAGAGCAAATTTGACAGGGCTTACTCGCCTTTTTCTCTTACAAAATCGCCACCCCAAGCCCTCTATTTATAACTACAGATGTACCTGCAGCTGTCCAGGGTGCCCCGAGCTCCACGGGTCCCACCATCTCAAAGTACGTGCACACGTGCACTGTGATATCTGCTCAAACTTTCAGAATTGCAATCCGGGCATCTGATTGAGGTGTATAAGACCTATTTCGGACCGCCGTTGTCGAGAGCTGCGCCATGACATGGGATTAGAGTTTGTACAAAGTCAGGAAGATGGGACCATGCCCTCCGGTTTTCAAGCTTCAAATTCTATCCGGTATGCTGCCTTGCGTAGTAGTCACTCGGAATTAGACCTCCTTAGTTCTTGTGGGACATTATTGTGTAGAAATGTAGGTATGAGATGTTGAGACGGCGTGATGTGGGGTCAAGGTGACAAAATGTTGATTTTACCCCTCACCGGGGTTATCTCCGGTTTGGGCTGATAAAGTAGACGTTGCTCAGGGTTATCTTTGAGACTGGACTGTTGCAAGTACTAAAGGTTCTCAGGGTTATCTTTGAGGTGTGCCTGTCTTCCCGGTGTTATCTCTGGGTCTTGTATTGAGTGCCTCGGTGTGAGTTTCCGAGGTTGAAGT